>OX235265.1:47242408-48442408 GCA_944472135.2 Trichobilharzia regenti | reverse complement strand
GGATATTGTATGTTTGAATATTGGTAGAAGTTTTGTTGCTCCTTATATGGTTATCGGAAGTGGTTTATCCAGAAGACATATTCAAAGTACTACAGCATATGTACATAGATTAGTAAGTTGTTATTTTTTATTAAAGCTTTATTGTTATATTTACTCATATAGTGTAAGTTCAAAAATAATTACACTTCAGTAGAAAAAATTCCTCGAAATTAAAAACGACAGTCTTCAGTTGTCAATAATATATATGTATATAATTAAAACAATTAGTTCCCTTTATGAATTTAGACAAAGCAATAAGAAGACTTATTTTGTGTGAATCATGTAATGTATTTGCGCAACGCATTTCGAACAATCTGATCACACATGGACTTGCCATTGGAATATATGTGAAATTAATAAAGAGTTAAGAGGTGAAAAATAAATTTAGGTCAAGTTAAAAGGACATACTGAAGGTCAAAATAATAATGAAGACCACTAAACCAAATAACATAGGTAATAGTACATCCACTCTGGCTGGTATCAAAACAAAGTCTACCAAAAAAGGTAGCTTTAGTATGATGATGAATTGTTTTTGCACGCATAAAGGTGGTTTAGACTTTCTAATTGCTAGGGCTTCCAC
Source organism: Trichobilharzia regenti (assembly GCA_944472135.2). NCBI lineage: Eukaryota > Metazoa > Platyhelminthes > Trematoda > Strigeidida > Schistosomatidae > Trichobilharzia > Trichobilharzia regenti. The sequence goes on along the minus strand of OX235265.1, from coordinate 48,441,789 downwards.
AAACTTTAGGATACGCCCAAATCACGTTTTATGGATAGGTTTAAAAGAAGCGTGGACGTCAATTTCATGTCCCGTCTCTATATGTTTCGCAATAGAGGAGCTAGGTCTCCTGTTCCCACCATTATTGGGTTCTGGGGATTCTATTTGCTTCTGGAACCATTCAGGAATATGCTCTGAAGTCCTTTCTTGCAGACATCAATGAGTCCTCCTTATGTATGCGTGCCCACACGTACGTTCAAATTGGTAAATACAGTGGGATGTGATATCATTTTTCGCATGTTCAAAGGGCTTAGATAGATATATTGCCTTCACATTCTCAATTATTATGATATTAGCTGCATAAAAAGTCTTTTTAACAGCAGCGTTCACTCATTCTGCTGTGATACCGTATAAAGGGTAGCTTGATGTACACTTCTTTCTTAGGGGCGAGTTGAAGAGTGGGTCCTGGTTTTCTGACTACTTTATATCTCCTAATGAACTTGTCTGGATAATTGTTATCAACCAGAGTTTTTGTCGACTTTCTTTCTTCCTCATCAAGTGTGTCTTCAGTGCATATTCATTGGGTTCTACTGAAGAGGCACCTTACTAAGTCTTTTTTTGTATCGAACAGGACAGAAACTGTGATAAATAGAGATGCTATCCTCTCCACCCAGGTTTTCTATGAATAGGTCGTTTTATTAAGCCATCAAGCCGTCGACTAAGCAATATGTCTAGGAGAGATACAATCAAACAAAATCCCTACAAAACCAATACTTGAAAATTATCTTTCTCTTCTACAGACGTAAGTGACACAATTTCGATTAAATCCTTCGATAAAACCTCAATGTACGGCATAGAAATCTGATAAAAGGGGCCCTAACGGACTTTCCATGGCGACGCCATCAACCTGGCGGAAACAATCGCCCTCATCAAATGTAAACCTAACATCGGTAGTAATAAATCCCTTATATAACATATAGGGAACGGGATGAAGAATTTGTTTGTGGAAATATAATCACAAAATGTCAACTGTTATATATATATATATATATATATATATATATATATATATATATATATATATATATATATATATATATAGTACGTAATTAAGTCTTAATTATTCTTATCGTCAACAATCAGTGAACATGTAAACATCCTAAATAGTTAGAAACAAAGTGACCATGTTCACAAAAAGCCACCAATCATATATACTCTAATCAGCAATAATAATAAAAACATGCGTCGGTAGCACAGTGATTAGAACTCTCGACGACCATGCACATGGTCTGGAGTTCGATCCCCTACCGACGCAGACTTGATGTCAGTGGTCGGCCTGCGAAATTTGGGCTACTGATATCCATGCTGAAAATTCCATACTTGTACTAAAACTACGGTGTGGAATCAAAAATAAAATAACACTATTAGTTGAATCATTTGCACAGATGTTACCTTTCTAAATTCTAACCTGATATAATTAAGTTATGAATTATTCTAGTCACTATGAATGACTAGTCTTCAATCAATGTAACATAAATATTTATTTTAAATTTGTGGGTATATTTCTCACATAAGTCTGCGTATATTAAACATTTATCTAATTACATACGTATATATACTTACTATTTAATTTAGCTAAAGTATAAACTGAAAGATACGGATATACCTATACCACTATTTCGTGGAGTTGATGGATCCTGTGAATGGATAGCTGTTGATATGAGTAAGTGAAAATCTTTGGCATTCGCTTCACTACTATAAAACATTTTTATATATTCTGTTTTACAGCATCATTAGTCACTTTATTAGTCTCACAGCTAATAATTTTAGATTATCATAACGTTAAAAACATATAGCTAGATTTAAACTGTTGACCCTACTAATTTAAATAATTTAGGAAAAACTCAGATACTGCAATAAATTCACTTGCATGTAATCACATAATAGAGTGAGATATAGTAAAAGTATTGAAAAAGGAATATAGTTATGTAGGGAGAAGAAAAGGTTAATCATTGAGAGTTTGTTCGTCAAATCAACACCCAATACATGCAGTTGAATCGATACAATTCTAATATCTGATATATGGAAAATCACAAAAAACCCCAGTAAGGACTAAGGTTATAAAAAGCAAGTTGTGCGAATACACTGATATAATTATGCCCAGTTTGTTGTGCTCGAAACGTCAATCCCTTATTAACGTTATTTCACAATGTGCGTGTATGTTGTACCAAATAAACTTATTTAATATGATATTATATTCCACCACAGTGTCCGAATTGTACTCTTACATGAAGTCCAAAGATACTTACTGTTAGATCCATCAGATAATATCAATTTGCTGGCGTGGTATTCTAAGACATTCGTAAGTGTGCATTACAGAAAGATCTCAAATGAGAACTAACAAACTGTCTCAGTATTCTTTGATGTTAAGTGATTCTTTAGTCTACGTCGATCTTGTTATACTCTCTAGATATGATTAGTACTGCCAGCCGTTACTAGTATACCTTGGATTACTTCTTAATCATTTTCCTGACTGCATTTGATAATGTTAAACACCCACTGTAGTTAATTAAAATAAGTATGTGTCGGTCTGGAAAGGCAGAAGAGTATTCAAAACAGAATGAAAAAATATATCGCACTATCGTAAATTACAATTGGCATTTACTCAAGGAAGAATTTATTGGTAGTCTTACAATTAATCATATTTACATCACAATGAATTTTGATTGGTCAATATTCAGGTGAGTTATTAGTCAACTCAATAAATGGGTGGTAACAAACACTTCAAAACGAGCTAATATCTCATAGACTTAACAACTAAGCTAATTTTTTCAGTGAGAAATGTATAGAGAACAGCGCCAGTTACGAGTTTATTTCTATCTCTTTAAAGTACTAAAACTAATGCAGTCCCAAGCTAGGTCGAAACGGCTGTCCAGTACTCCCTATTAGTTTTCCAATTGTTGTCTAACTGATGTCAGCTCATGATTATATCCTCCAATCAAATCATAAAAACAAGAGACAAGTAAAATTACACTACATTAAGAGGGGTGGGGCTGAAGCCAAGGGTAACGTAATCAAATGAAAGAGAGAATGAAGACATCCAGTTACCAGGATGGGCAAAAAAGACTGAGAACTGCTTCTTTCTGGACACATATGCCGGGTTTCAGGCTTTCGATAGAGCTTGTTTCGGCGAACTTGAAGGGAATTGAGCTTTCTGTCCATTGATAATCGTGTAGGAATTTGCGATTTCCAACTTATGATCCCTGTCAAGGAGATGTCTGGTATTGTCATCATTGTAAGCGTTTGTTCGCTTGAGATGTAGGCTTTTCGGTAAATGTTCAAAAAATCGGATGTATGCCCTTCTTTCTGTTCTCTCAATATAGCTGCTCCCTCAGTCCCCATATTAGAGACCATCGACTCTTATAGAAAGTGATATAGACGTAGGTATGTAACGACAGAAGACAAGGGCCAGGCAACAGATCGTTTATTCAGAAAATCAAGAGGTATTTATAGATTTTCATGTACATTATTATTGGTGGAGAAGCAACCTCTTACGATTGGTTGTTTTCTTACTGAAGGTTATTCTGTTATCTCTTTGTGGCTGTTTCTCAAAAAAATCATATATTTGTGAATCGTATTTCCACACGTTAACGTCGCCGTGATTGGCTGGTAATTCTCTCAAGGTTAAGCTTGGCTATTGTTTTGCTCATGACCCTGATTCGGGACATGAACACTGACGTAAACTGTTGTCTATGGTTTTGACTTCCATCCAGCTCTCACTACAGGTATACCAACTTAAACATTACGGTAACTGCTACTACGATGTACGATAAATGTGCAGTTTCAGTTTAAAAACGGATTTTACTGTCAAGTGCGAGGCGTATCAATAGGATCCCTTCTAGGTCCTCACATAGCCGATATGTTGATGGCAAAACTAGGTAGTCATCCGCTCAAATACGCAATCGACAAACTCTCGTTCTACTGTAGATATACGGACGAAACTTATATCTTGCATAGTAATAAAATCGATATCGAGGTCCTCCAAATGTTCAGTATGGCTCACCCACGAATTGAGTTTACATATGAAGAGGAGAAAGATAACACCTAATCATTTCTCGGTGTCCTACTAACAAGACGGCAGTATTAAAAGAGGTACTTTCCGGAAGTCATAGGTTGGTCAATATACCCATTCAAGTCGTTTGTTCCTCTTGAATACAAACGAAATCTTATCAGTACCCTGATGTGTAGTGCTAGAAAAATCTGCACAGCCGAAACTCTGGACGACGAAATAAAGAAAATAGGAAACGTTTTATATGAGAACAGATATGCCAAAAATTTGACAAAGTCTTTTAGAGAAGAACAGGGTGAAATGCCTGCAAACGGAAGAAACGCACATACATGATTTAACCGTTTACGGGAGATCCAGCAATTGAATTGCTGACATCAAAAATTAATAGCCAAAACATTGTTTGCCGCAACATTGTGTTTAAAATCCTCCACTCATTGTGTAATTTCAACGTAGGTGAAGGGTAAGCTACCGAGTTCGCCCACTTCGAGGTGCATTTATAAATTTAACTGTTTATGTGGAGACAGTTACATAAGTATAACAACTCGGCGAGCCCATTAATGCCTTCTTGAGAATCGTCCAACGTGGTTAGGTAGAGGAGTCGTAAAGTCAGTCAGAAGTTCCACACTGGCACACTTAGTGGGTGCGGAGCACATGAGTGACTAAAATCCAGCCCTTACAATTTATATAAGCTCAGCTCTCTCGGTTAGTACGTCTTCGGTTGCTAAGCAAAGTTAAGGCAGTAAGCCACAACAATTTCTCAACCCAGTCTCTGTGTTCGCCCTCACCTAGAATAGTTATCCGTCTCGGTGACACCGGATAACTCTAAATATTATCTTATTGTATTTTTGTAATGCAAACTATTTTATCAATATCATGCTGTGCTGTAGTTGTACGCTTTACTCTCGGTTTCACCACAATTTATCATTATTATACTATCTAGTCGCTATGTGACAACGGTTATTTTCCCCTCTACCCCTACTAGTATGCACATTCTACATGTACACTCAACGTTGCCCAGATTATATAAACACTTGGATGAATTGATTCTTGTTACTATTATTATTATTATTATACATATCCCTGAATTCAGATCCCATATTTTATCAATCACATTAATTCAAATACCCTTGACTAATATTTCATTATGCGAATGAATTGTTCACAACCGTCCCTGTTTAAGCATCGAAGTACTGAGATATGAAAGCAGATATCAAGTTAACGATTACTACCCGGTGATATAAACTAGTTATCATAGTTATTGAATTGAGTTTTTGATTTTCCCGTCGATTGATTCGACCGAAGTGCTCGGTCTCAGGTTGACATGTCGGCTTCTTGTGCAGATGTTTATCATAGTGTGACTCACTGTTTGGAAGTTAAACACTTGGAAAACGTTTGAACAGAATTGTTTGTAATGTCGCTATAGCGAAATCATCATTCTCACTGAAATAAAAAATGTGACGTGAGAATTTTCCTTCCTTATTTTTTTCAGGTACAATTTTTCTCCATCTATTTATGCCCTCTACTAGATTAAAATATGATTTAGAGTCTCTTTGGTCCGCTGGTCCACAGTATGATGAACAGTTGATGAATAAAGCTAAACTGGAGCTACCGAATAAATTCAACTGGGAGGAATTACTTTCTGAAATACAACAAGTAAAGCAATCCTGAGATGGTGAAAAATTTCCTTTTTTTTTAATAGACAACGTAATTATCAAACTGTACATAAATGTGTATATATTTAAAAAAAATAATTATTAGTATACAGAATGGAATTTTCAGCGTTTTTACACATACTGCAACAATTTAGCTCCTTTTATAAATATGTATATACGTGAAATTTAAAGTGGTAATAATCATAATATTAATAGTGAAACCTCTGTAAACGGAATGTTGGTGGAACCATAATGAACTATAAATAAATAATACCATAGATAACACATGCAATAATAATCTTTACTTATACTTTGGAGTTCAGTTACCGATTTAAAAGTTTATAGACTTTTTTTCTGATATCTGACTCTTCACATAAGACCCGTACTAATTATGGTATGGTAGAATTTTTATATTTAGTTGTACAAGCGTAAACTCCTATCAAGTGTTCTTTTGGTTTTACTCAAAGATATACAACGAAGAAGTTGTGAATAAAGAGGATGTTCAGTGTCAGGGAAGACAACTTTAGCTAAATGCCTGTAAGAAACCAAATGCCTATGGATAATCATGTCAGTTAGCTGAGTCAAAGAAACACTACAAATCCTACTTACAGCCTTCAGTGTTCTATGTAATATGACAACGTTTATTTTGAGATGTTCAGGGAAGAATAGTGGCGAACAGCAAAGCAGAATGGGGAGAATACATGGATTAAAAAAGACGTGGCACAGCGGTTAGAACGCTCGTCGACCATGCAAATGGTTCGGGTTCGATCCCTGGCCGACGCACTCCTTTACCTTGCAAAGCCAGAAATAAAAAGCTGGTAAAAAGGAAAGGTTGGGCATGAGGCTAGCAACTCCATCCTGCAAAAATAAACAGAAGAGGTTGAGTTATGCCAGAAACTCTCAACTTTTTATGTAATAAGTCAAACGAAAAATAAGATTCTTAGAAATCAACAGGATGTGAGACGACCAACAGGAGTTTGAAGAGAAACTGATACTAGGATGAGAGATATTCGATTTACTCCCTATCACAGTGCCGCCAATATTATATTAATCATGCGACTGAATCAGTTCACATCTGAAACTAAAATCAACAATATGATATTTAGGTGGATTTAGTTGAAGGCCGTTTGTTAACTACAAATTAGAAGCTATTCACATATAAGAATAATCCAAAACAGAAACTACTGGTACAGAAATGGTAAGATCATCGGCATATTTATTGAAGTTAGCTTTGGAAGAATATGGAAGGTCATGCAGGAAAAAGGAATACAAAGAGAGAAAGTACAGCGCCTTGAGGCACACCAGTTTCCGTTAGCAACAAAGTGAAGCACTTACAATTCAAAACAGTAGGTTGTCTTTTACCCGAAAAATGAGAAGACAGCTACCCCGTGACCCAGGATTGAGTGCTTACTGAAGTCAGCTTGGTTAGTAAAAGTGGCCTAAGAATAGCTTGATAACTGTGATCAATACATGAACAAGGCGAGTTTTAAACTGATGTAGACCACAAATGCATTCCTAATCTACCGTCATTTTTACCATAATATCAGTTTTATCTGTGATATGGAACGACTTTCGCTGTGCGCTATTTGGCGAACCGGATCACTAAACTAGTGCTAGATCACATACTTGTAGATTTCCACTAAGAAATCCGCAGTGATAATTTTGGTCGATCGAGTTACGTGTAGGACACAACCCAGGATTTGTCTTAGATACGATACTATATTATACATAAATACAATACATAGGATTATGAAACCTCAATTTGTGAAGTGTTTACACTGTATGTCATCAAATTGACTGTCACTGTGCGTCAATAAGAACACAACAGCAAAGCTGTATCAGAAGTTATCCGGGTAAGAATATGAACAATGCGCGAATGTGGAAACCAAGAATAAAAAGATCGGAATAAACAATGAGGTACCATAAAGAAGAAATTTACAGCCAATACATTATAATCATGAGAAGGTCAACTTTGGAAAGACCCTGACTTTGGCTATGATACTTTGACTTCGCCAAGAATTGAACTCACTATCCAATCAAGTGTTAATTACTGTAGATGACGAAATCAAATCCCATTTTACCCATACTTTCATATGATGCAATTATTATTTCAGAATTGTTTTTATTTACAAGAATGATAAGTTTAGGCATTTTAACATATTCAATAAGTCTCAAGATTATTTTCATTTACGACAGATGTATGGCTACAGTCTGAAAGTTAGAAAGAATTAGGGAGAAAGAGAGATTGTACTTTATTTTTATAATGGATGTGTTGAAATGAAATCAAATCGTGGCCGCCCACTAGAAGACGCTGCTGGGGACAACATAAATTCCATTGAAGAGGAGGAGGATGTTGATAACATTTTCGTCTTGTGAATGAAGTTTTTGATCGCTTTCTGTGAGAACAAAAGAAACAGTTTGATAATCACATGAACATATATATTAATATATTTTCTTGTCTATATATATATATTTGCAAGCGTGGCTTTGCAGGGATTTGATTGATTTCAAGTTTGACTACGACCTGACATCAATTAGCGAAATACGGAATGGATAACAAGGTCACCTTGTAACCTGAAGGCCCTGGGTTCGATCACCGTTGGATGATGAATGTATACCGCTGAACAGTTCTAAACTAGGACTAAACAACTGACCAGTAGAGTGCAGCAGGTCGAGTGTGAGGACAAATACTCGCCGAAGACATTGGCTAGGGGTCGCGCTATGTCGTGAATTAGCAGAAGTTAGAATTCATGGGTCATTGGATCGGGTCCCAGTGGCTTAATGGCATACGAGCTCGCCTTGTAACCAGGTCCTGGGTTCGAACCCTGGTGGTGGGTGCGTACTGATGAAGAGTCCCAAACTAGGATGAAACAGCTGTCCAGTACTCCCAGGTTTTCCAATGGTTCTCTAACTAATGTCAGCTCATGATGAAATCCTGTAACCAATCAAATCCGTGCAAACCAACACTTGAATGTCCAGTAATCCCTGGTTTTCATGGATGTCTAATAAAAGTGAATTTGTGATCAAAACTTGACACATTCTTTATTCATGAAATTATAATTAGATATGATAAAATATCGAAGTTGTGGGGGAACTTAACAATAATCACATAAAGTGCTGAAGGAACCTGTCGCATGTGCTACGGACACGATTTAAGAGGAGTATGTAGACGCATAGGCGGCTAAAATTGAAATCAACATTTTCATTCAATGGCTGCAGAGTTAAAAGTGTTTATTCCTCAAATATGGGTCAAGTTTACGTCGTGGTTAGGAAATAATCAAAGTCACGATAGGAGCAAGACAGAACTTCATCTCCCTGAAATCAGTGTGGTAATCTACTGCATACAGCACAAGGAACAATGTCTGGAACTTCAATACTTATGTGAAGTCAGTGCTTCTATATGTTTGAGAGATTCGGTACGCGAGTCACTGAAGTCTTTTTCTCAACAGGCTACCGGAAACTTCCATCAACAACCACCTTCGCTGACTCCATATTGAAGGTCAGATAGCCGGCCGTAAAGGATTAGCAACAAGAGACTCTTTCAAAAAAAGCTGCCAAGAACCTATTGTCCAATAAATATTCCGGGGAAAATAGAGATGGATTGTACATTCACAGAAGAGACCGTTGGGTGACATCAACCACTGGGCAAACCCTCGCTTAGAACACGAATGGGAAACGAAAAATTGGGTGTTTGAGGGCGACATGTTGGAAATCGTGTGCAGCCGGCTCCGGAAGACTGCAGGGAACAGGATGAAATAGAGATGTGCTGTTGATGCCTTATGGATCCTACCAAGAATCCACGGTAGTAATAATAGCGGTAAGCGAATAGAAAACATTTCCTCTTCTTTTCGGTGGCTCGCCTTCATACATGGTGTAATAAATTAAGAGTCGAAGACGAGATCTTCGACATTGTTAACCCTAATTTCTACGTGTCAGCTTATTCGGCGTTATGTTACCTTCAAATATATCTGCTTATGTACCAAGAATTGGATTAAAATACTCATCAGATAGAGGAAATATCTGTTTGTAGAAGAGTTATTAAACATCATGAATGTAGGTCATTTTGATCAGTTTAAACATAACTTTTCACTTTACTATTACACAAAGATATATCAGATTGCTAATGCTAAAGAAGAGGTAATTCGTTGAATGAAAAATTTATGCGTACAAAAGGTGTATATATATAAATCAAGCTTACCACTATTCTAAAGTCAACTCTATCTTGTGTAGTACACCAACGTTTGCATGCCGACGGTCGCATTCGAAGTAAAAAGTCAGCACCGCCTACAACTAGTAAATCAAAAGTTGATGCAATTGAATAATCATGAGTAGATCCATTAATTGGATATTTCGATTTATGACCATATTCTATATTCATTGAATTAACTCCATTTCGAGACAGTATTTGAGATTGTCGAGCTGCCACTAACTTTTTACGGAATTCTAAGGCCTCCTTATACCCACCAAGTCGACTACCAGCTCCCAAGATAAATAGTATTGGCAAGGAAGGTAAAGATAAAAGAGGATCATTCATTTCCCCTCTCATACCCCTCAGTCCAAATAATGGTACACCAAGACAAATAACTCCACCTATACTTGCTCGATTTCCATCGAAACGGGAATCCAAAGACAGTATGTGCACAGTAGACAACAGCATTAGCAGAGTTCCCGCGCCAAAACCAACAAGATAAACAGACTCATTTTTATATTCATCTAGCTGAAAATATATAAAAAAATAGTTGGTAGAAATCATAAGTGTTACCAAATTTATTTAAAGTTACAGAATGGTTTCTGAAAGAAAATTACAGATCTGTAGTTCAGAGTTATTAACGACTGATCTAACGAAAGAGAACTTTGCAATCTTTTTACGAGTTGATCACGGATTGATATCAGAAAGAGAACCATTGAAAACCAAGGAGTACTGGACAGCTGCTGTTTCATCCTAGTTTGGGAATCATCGGCAGTACGCACCCTCTGTGATTCGAACCCAGGGCCTTCCGGTTACAAGGCAAGCTTGCATACCATTCAGCCACTCACCGGGACCCGATTCAATGACCAAATCATGAATTCTAACTTCTACCAATTCGTGATTTAGCGCGACTCCAACCATTGTCGTTGGTGGGACATCCATCCACACACGTGACATCTAATTGGACGTCACTGGTCACGACTTCTCACTAGAACTCCAGGAAACTCCATCCTGTAGCAAGTCACTAGCGAGCTTTGTAATCTGTTAAATTATTCAATTTTGTTAGTTATATTCATCATTGTGAGTTAATTGGATACAGCTAACTATTTGTAGTCTTGAAAAAGCTGGCAGTTAACCACCTGGACACTGATAAAGGTTTCAGAGCTTTTCAAAGTAGCTAAGTGTATGTCTCCTTACTCTCATGTGAAAAGTGAGATTATTTCTCCATCCCCGTTACCCCCACAGACGACATATTTCAGTATATTTGTGTCTTCTGTAAAGTAAGTCAGACATCTTTCTTTGAGAGAGAGCAGAATGTCTTTTCAATTTTACCTTTTAATTTTCATTGGGTATGCGCTTTGACGGTACTACTCACCCATTCTAAAACCTTCACAATGGAAAGTGAGTTTAAGTCTGCCATCCTTGTTTTTCCTCAAGTTATTCATAATCTTCTCTTGGCTTCCAAGGATTCTTATCTTTGAAAAATTACTCAATGAATATAAACTTAGTAAATGCGATAATCTAATTGGTTGAAAACATCGAAAAAAATATATATGTGCGAATGTTGTTCAAGATACCTGCTCCAATGCTCATTTTCATTAGTACATCACCACCCTATTGGAAATGTGGCTCATTAGCTTAAGTACTCGGCTTTTCAGTCGACTGGTCACGAGCTCGAGTTCCTCTTCAACTACTTCAGCTTAGGGGCAGTTGAGAAGTATCATCAGCCTTCATACGATAAGTGTGGCTCTTAGCCTGGCGTACATGAAAAATCTGTTCTGGGTAATTGAGATTACATAGCAACAATTTGTGTCGACGGAATGAGTGACTGGTCTCAACGTCGGACTTTTCACAGATGTGCAGCAGTTAGAGCTGCCACTCTCCCTCGATGTAGTACACAAATCAAGAGAAGACAGTAAACAGAGATTCAAAAGCCAGACAGATAATAAACAAAAATATGAGGTGAAACGGATAGCAATATGCAAGAACAATAGGAATTTATTGGATATTATAAATCACAAAGAGTGAATGCATATGCGCTAGCCATTGAGAACGATTTTGAGCGATATCACCAATTGTCTCCAGCCTTCATTGGTTCTTACACATCCTGAGGACCACACAACCATTCAGGAAGTCTACACCTCTCTACGTGGTTGGTTTCAACTAACTTTTGCGGATTTCATTGACTGATGCCAAGTCTTGGTTTGACCACAACAGGCTCTTTTCCAACCCGATCAATCTTATGTCAGCTAACATTGGTCGTTGAGGAAGGCGATGGATAGGCATGCGTAACACATATCGTAACCATCTCAATCGGTGTGACTTCACAACTTCGTCTATTGATTCTCCCTCCTTACCTAACACTCGACTGATGCTCAACCTCAATACTACCTAACATTGGAGATAGAAAGTAGGCGCCTACGATCAAAGACAGCATTTTCATTTCTTCGATTTTCAATAACCATGTCTCACTCACAGTCATTAAAGGAGGACAGAGAGAAGTGTTAAAGAGTACACACGCCCTTTGGTCGACAGCCAGATATCACGTCTATTAAGCCAGAGATGGCGTAAGTTGGCATATACCAAGAGAGCCATATGTATTCGTGCTGAGATTTCGCCAACGACCAACCCACTGGGGCTGACTAATGCAACTTTCCAGATAAGTGAAGTGGTTAACATGCTCCGCCAACCACTTCAGTCCTTATCTTTAAGCTAAGAAACAGTTGAAGTTGTCACAAAGGAAAAGAAAAAATGATATTCATCAAAAGAACTACAATGAATAGAAATATACAGCAGAAAGATTAGTAACATGGAAAAAATGCGGACTTAACGGATCTGGGAGTGCACGCTCCTGCACCATCGAGAACAGTTTTGAGACATATCACCAACAGTCTCAAACCATTGGCTCTTAGCTTTTGGTTTGAGCACATCTAACCATTTTCCAAGCTAATCCATTGCTGGTCAAGGAAGACAGTGCCTACACACTTGTACATGAATCCTCGCCATTTTAATCGATGTAGACACGTACAACCTCGTCGACTGAATTATCCTCCTTACCTAACAATCGACGCCCCACTTCAATATTATAACTACTCAACACAGGAGACAGACAGTAAACGTCTGTGGTCAATGTAGTTGACAGAATCTTTGTATAGAATAGTTAAAAGTGTACTTTTGGCTAAATTTTGCTATACTTGCTGCAAAACACAATTTCTAAGGTCAAACACTTGGCATTAATATGACTAACAACAAAATGTAGGCATCTAATATAAACTCTTTACTTTCTATGCTGAAGTTTAATCAAATTTACTGAAGACTGCTGATATTCTTTGTGTTTGCACATCTTGTAGTATTGAGTCGAAGAAAGGATGGTTTAATAAAACTGTCGATTTATAGAAAGTCTACTGGGACCGGACAGTATTCATATAAAAATACACGAGAGAGACAAGATTGGTTAAATGCCTATTTATGCGGATTCAGTGTATCTGTACGGCTGATACAATTGTTGATGACAGTAAAATATGAAGTGATACAATTGTCAGAAATGGATTCCCTTTTATATTTTTGAACCAGTTAAAACGACAGTTAACTTGCAAAGAAAACAGTTTATGCTGTCCCAAAGAAAGATATTTAAATCACCTTACCTTACGCATAAACAATCTGGTACAGTCGAACATGGATAGACTTCCTATAGAAATGTTCTCAAGTGGCTACTCGTTCATAGCCTCTGTCAAGTAAGTCCTATTCACCGTCTTCAAGCAGTGGGGTGTTCCTCACCATAATGAAAGGGAGAATGAGAACGTCTGGCGCTTACAACCGATTCGGTGGACATGCTAGTCTACCTAGCGGAGCCGTAAAAACCTGATACATGGGCTCCACAATCCCAAAGAATTCAACAGCGTATGACCCTGTTTTGGTTAGTACAACCCCTGACGCTGCTTCACTGCCTTATGGATCAGTCAAACGCTTAAGAGTGCCCCCTTAAAACAACCATTTACTTTGGTCTGGGCATCCGGGCAGATTCTCAACCTTCACACGTCTCTTAGTGCCTATAAAATGGAGCTTGTGTTTTAATGGGATAAAATAAAAAAGGAACAGATGACGACTAAACTATACCATTTAGCAAAACAATATCAATATAATTCAATACACAAAAGATTTAAATGTCAAAAGAATTATCATAATTGAAAATTAGACACACACTGCTTACCACACTGATAACACGTCGAACGAACAGTCGAATACGAAGTCTCATACTATCACAGATCTGTTCCTCTTGATTTTCTAAATTAACTCGTCCGATTTCGCCGAGTAAATTGAGTAACTTGCGTAGTCTTCTGCTGTCACGAGGTGCTGGGAATGTCATGCACACTAGAACTATCTCATCATTTGATGTGGACCGATGAAAAGATATCGGATGAATAGATTTAGTAACAGTTGGTTTTGAAGACGATTGTAACTATGAGATGATTGAGGAAAGAATAATACCTAAGTGATCAGTGACTTTATCGAAAAAGCTAGAGAGGAGGCAAATTTAAATTTCAAACACTCACCAGGTGTAAACGCATCAGCGATCTTGGAACGCTCAACCAGAGCAAAGCAGTGAAGCCAGGTAAATAATACTATATTTTAGAAAGTGTTGAGCAAAGTTTAGTGATATATATAAAACAGGATATCTGGTTAGTTTTAGGCTAGGCTAGCCAAAAAGAGGTTAGAGTTAGTTTGACGTAGTTAGCGATATATTAGGGTTGTTAATCCTTCCTCGTCTGTCCTTTGCTTTTCTTTCTTTTTTTGTACAACATATACTACTTACCACTAGTAAGTAGTACGAATATACTTTTTACTTCTTAAACATTACTTTGTCTGCTATGAAGTAAAACTCAATGTAATAATGCTCTATTTGGTGTATTGTAATTAATTCCTCATAGTTGAACATTATCTGCTGTATAAGCTTTATTTATGTACTCGTTACTTGTTTATTCGAATCCCTTTATTCTGTGTCTGGGATTCGCACTCTGTTTAAAAAACACGTTGACACAGCTTTGCTGTTTTTACCTATTGATGCACACTGACTGTGCTTTTTTGACGGCGTTCAGCAGACACCTCATAATTAAGGCTTGTATATTATATTTCTTATTTTATGCTTAATATAGTACCGTAGATTATAAAAATCTTGTTTTCGGATTCTACGCGTCACTCAACGTGTGGTTTTAATAATCGTTCGACTACCATAGCGAATTCCTTTTAGAGGAAATTCACAGAGGTAAGGTTAGGAATAAGATTAGGGCTAAGTTAGAGAAAGCTTAGAATTAGGGTTCAGTTAAGGGGCCGAATTTACTTTTCAGCACAACTGCTATTTACCAAGGTCACTGGTGCGTTCACATCTCTTGAGTACCTAAAGTTGAATTTTGTTAGAAAAGGAAACAAATAGGGCTAAAATGAAAATAAAATCAATGATAAGGTTTCACTTATTTGTTTAGCTAGAATTCAGTTACCTGGAACAGATTTATCATGACTTGGGCCATTATTATTACTATTGTTCCCTTGGGTTCCTGGTGGAACATAGGGCTTCAACTGCACGTCTCCACTTGCTTCTGTCTTCTTCTGTACTTTTCACCTGCATCCATGTTAGTCCATACTGTTTCAACTCCTCTTCACACGACCTCCTCCATGTCACCCTTGCACTGACGTCCCACTTGTCGCTTCCCTTTCGGGTTCCACTCGAGCAATGGCCTGAGGCGCGATGTGTGCCTCGGTGGCACAGTGGTTAGGACTCTCGCCGACCATGCACATGGTCCGGGGTTCGAGCCCACGCCGGCGCACACCTGATATCTACGGTCGGCCTGCTAAATTTGGGCTACCGATATCCATGCTGAAAATTCCATACTTGTACCAAAAATACAGTGTGGAATCAAGCTGTAAATCAAAAATAAAAATAAATAAATAAATAAAATGTCACCCAGTGGCCTCTTCAGCAAATTTCCAATCCATCTCCACTTTCTCCTGCATATTTGTTGGGCGATTGGTCCTTGTTTTGTTTCTTCCCATAGTTTCTTGTTGGTGATTCTTTCCGGCCCGGCCATCTGATCTTCAGTATAGAGCGAAGACAGTTGTCGATGAAGGTCTGCAACTGGCTGTTGGAAATAGTCTTTGTGACCCACCCGCCAAGTTTCTGATTAGTATAGAAGAACTGACTTGACGTTTGTATTGAAAATCCGAATTTTGTTGTCGATGCTGAGTGACGACTTGGGCTATGGGCCACACTTATTACAAGAGGACTCCGCGTTGCTCAGGTTGAGGAAGGAACAAGACGCGGGAAGTACTTGATAAAAGTCAGTTCCTTGGGTTGATGAGCAACATCACTAGGCGACCATATTATGATGAAATCACCTATTGTCGTCTTTCTCGCGAGGTCCTATTTCCAATTTTCGTAAAACTTAAAATGTTTACATTAAAGATTATGCTTTGATAGATCTTATTCGGTGTTTTTGTAATATTATGAATTATTGTGAGTTGAGTCTGCGAATCTTAACAATTGGTCTAGATAGTTTATTCAACTTCACAATGTCTTGTATTCCTTTGCGTTCTGAGTGGGTCATAGGGTGAGACTCCTAGCCTCACTCCGAACCTTCCCTCTTTACCAGATTCACTAAGGGCTAAGCGAGGTTTGGGAATGCGTCGTAAGCAAGAATATCTATTAGTCAATTACCAACGCCCAAAACTTTACGCCGCAGTAAATTTAAATCGGGTGCATTACCGCGACTTGTTTAGAATGTGCTATTACTAGTTACAGCGTGCATACGGCATAAGATTGAATTATAACAGTGTTATTTTATTTGAACCATGCATTCTTGATCCAGAATGATTATGATGACTACAGTGAACGAATAATTTGAACCTGAATTAGAACCAACAAGTTAACTCTGCAAGAATGTATAGCCTAGCTGATGACTTCATCGCGCTGCATTCGTCTTTTTAATATTCCTATGGTCTGAAATCATTGTATCTTCATTGAGGAAATCCTCGTGAAAAAAAGACACTGACGTGCAAAGACTTCTTAGTCAACATGGACTTCGTGAAATTGTTATTACGTAATCGACTAGGATGCACAATATTCACTTTTCAGACTTCTGCCTTTAAAACGTACGGTCGTTAACTGAATTCCAATGCGTTAATCCCTGTAAGATTGAACGTTTTGTTGATGTATTTAAAATACACTCCAGAAAGGCTATGAAGGGTGCCGAGTACAGTAAATAAAACTGGATAGCGATTTTCGACTGTGAGAATGGTGAAATATTTAGATACACAGGTAACGTTATTTGATTACGATACGAACGGATAAATGCTGAGATTCCCGAAAGCCCCAAGATCAAGGAGTTGGAAGGTGAACTTTTTTCAACAAAGGATATTTTATATAATGTAAAACAAACTACTTACTGAATCTTGTTTTGTAGTCTCCCTAGGTTTATCAACATCATCGTCAGATAAATGTAAACTGGACAAGAATTGATCGACGGCTGTATCATCTGCATATCGTTCTTGTAGCATTGAGTTAAGAACTTTCAATAATGGATTGACCTTAAACAAATAAATAACAATAAGCGTTGATCAGTGTAATATAATGCTTCAGTGGTCACGCACGTGCTCCGGATTCAGTTTATGAGTGGCAGAATCCTAAACCCTGCTCTGGCGGTAGTGATCCAAGTAAAGACAGAAGGTTGGGAGAGAGGCTAGCAACCTCACCTTGTTTTGACAGTCTCGTATATTTTTCTATGTGTATACTGATCATTATCCCATTATAACTCGTAATGTCTTCTCTGTCCATTAACTAAATAAACAATGTATGACCTTTTGTGACATGACATTTCAACCAACCAGAATCCAATCGTGGTAAAAAAAACTACTGTCTATATTATCGGTTCATGTATGTTAGTCATTTTCATGTATACTCTTGTATTGTACAGTTAATTCACACTTTCACACCTTTCGTACTCTTTAGTACTTTTCCACTCACACTCTTGTGGGACAGTTAATATTGGTTATTGGAAAATGCACTTATCGTCGTGAGAGTGATGGTCTTCTGATTTGCCTCTTCGCGTAAGGACAAATGTAGTACTCAGCAGTACCAGTCTTTACGTTATCGTCTGTTATATCTCATTAGCGTATATTTATACTCAGTCACACCATAATATCGGCAACGACACCATAACATACTTGCGACGAGATCATAACAACTGTTCAACACGAATATGAAAATAAATTCAAGTGAAAGTATTAACCAACGATATATTAATGAAAGAAAGAATAACAAGAGTTATTTGCTAAGTGTTTCGAACTAAGTTAGTGGTAACATGTCTTTGACTTTTCCCATCACATAAGATATGTGCCGAATAAGGTACCATAGAGTTTATACACTTTCCCGCCAAAAGTGAGACGATGTTACAGGACTGGACTACACTGACTCCTAGCCTAGATATAAGTAATGAAGTGGTAGGGCGTATTGACCACTTTACTTATTTGGGAAGTACCATCAGCCCCAACGGGTTGATCTCTGACGAAATCTCCGCACGGATACAGAGGGCTAGTTTCGCATATGCCAGTTTACGCCGTCTCTGGCGTAGACGTGATACCTGGCTATCGACCAAAGGGCAAGTGTACTGTTTATCAGTCCGCTCCGTCCTCCTTCATGACTGTGAGACCTGGTCATTGAGAATGGAAGACATGAAAAGGTTAGCTGTCTTTGATCATAGGTTCCTGCGTTCTATCTCCTGTGTTAAGTGGTATAATAGGGTGACCAATATTGAAGTTAGTCATCGGTCGAGTGCTAGGTAGGTGTGAGGGGAAATCAATAGACGAGGTTGTGAAGTCACATCGATTGAGATGGTTAGGACATGTGTTACGTGTGCCTAGTCATAGCCTTCCTCAACCGACAGGTGATATTAGCTGACATAGGGTCACGCTAGAAAAGATCTAGTGGTGGTCAAACTAAAACATGGCAGCAGCCAATGAAATACATACCAGTTGGTTTAAGCCAGCTACGTAGGAATGTGTAGACTACCTGGTTGGGGTCCTCGGAACGGCAAAAACCAATGACTGGAGACAATCGGTGATATGGCTCAAAATCGTTCTCAATGGCGCAGATGCACGCACTCCTGGTGACTTATAATATCCGATAAAACTATGTTGTTCTTCGTTATTACTATTCCTTTTGTCTCATATCCCTCTCTATTGTCTCTCTTTTGCGTTTCTTTTACTGCTTTGTGTGATACATGGAGTGTGGTGATTTCAACTGTTGCACATCGGTGCAAAGTTCTATGTTGAAAACAGACAGACAGAGTTTATAAACTTAGTCGCCTGAGCATAAAGTCTTCTACAGTTGCTTCTAGTCCTACTTGACGAGATGAGAAGAACGAGCTGTGTATAGAAAGGATGCTCAGCAACGGACAAGATAATATGCGCCAATTTCTTGCATGAGCTCAAGTGTCTACTACAACAGTATTAACCAGTTGGTTTAGCGGCAGTCTCCTGACGACTTTTAGCACCATTCTCGGTTTAACAAAATCTTTTTTAAGTTGTCCGCGAAAGATTAATATAATGTTGTTGTGTGCATACACTTTTACCTGAAATCGTGTTTTCAGAATTCTGACCATGATACAAAGAGCCCTACGCCATGTTAGGTGTATATAGAACTTTTACAAACTGCTTATTTTCAATCAATCAGTAGTATGTAGCCTCAATATTGGCCTTTTTTAATGCTATTACAGAGGCCTAGCTATCACAAAACATTAATACTGTTTGCATTTCAATGCAATAATTCTTTTTTTATTATTTCAGTTTCTTTTACGTAAACTTACGCAACATTTACACTGATAAAAACAAGGCTAGATAAATATCAGATTTCATCTTAACAAAAATAAAAACAAAACTAGAATTACTTGCCTTGCTTTTTTGCCATAATAAAGAATAAACTAAGCCGTAGAGTGATAAAAGTTTTTGGGGAAGATTTTTGACACACCACAAATGAAGGCTGAAACATTTTTCGACATGCTAATGCAAATAAAGAAATAAGATAAAACTTTGAAAGAATGAGACGCTTAATACTTGACAAGGTAAAATATTATTGTAGAAAGAAAAAACCTCGTTATCAATAATAATGCAACCTACTGAGGTTAAATCTTTCCACTCGCTGAATGAAATATTTTCTAAAAATCATGGTTTTTATGACAGAGATAAGTTCCTTTAAATTTTTGAGGCAGCTTTGATTTACTCACTCACTGAATGATATTATTCAAAGCTCCTGTGAAGTCAGTTATATTGGCCGTATACATCGAACACCTTTCAAAACCACATCTCAGGAAACTATTAAGTAGGTGCCACGTCCTCTAGTTTAAATATCTACTGAGGTGCCCAACTAGGATG
The DNA here is from genome assembly GCA_944472135.2 of Trichobilharzia regenti. Lineage (NCBI taxonomy): Eukaryota > Metazoa > Platyhelminthes > Trematoda > Strigeidida > Schistosomatidae > Trichobilharzia > Trichobilharzia regenti. The sequence goes on along the minus strand of OX235265.1, from coordinate 48,421,481 downwards.
CACTTCTGCTGAATAAATTAGAAGCATACTCTGTAATAAGTGTTGTTGGCTCAATAGTAAAATTTTCACCAATCAATCAGCCTACTGATCCGGGTTCAATTCCCGGCTAGTGAAGCACTCTTGAACCACACCCACTTTACTGACGAGTAATGAGGCCAGAAAAGAAGAAAGATTGTGGTATTGAAAGCCACACTAACGAAATAATTAATCAACTCAATACCACTCAACAACAACTTGCAATTCCGTTGAGCTCACAATGAGCCATACTTATTGTGAGAGGGCTAGTGATACTACCAAAGGCTGCCCAAACTTTAGTACATGGGACAGGAATGGAACTTGTGGCTCACTGGATAGAAGTCAAACGTCGAGACCAATGAACCACATCTCCAAAACAGTAACCAAACACGCAATAACGCAGTAAGATAAGGAGTAAAATATTGATTACGGAGTAAACAGTATAAAAAACAGAAAGGTTAACTGCACAAAGAAAATAAATAACCTGCAATATATGTCTACAGATTTTGAAGAATTCACTCGTGCTAACTCGCAAAACAGTGATGTTATATTATACAATGTCTCTTCACAACATACATGACCACATTAGTCAACTTATCGTTAATTTCAATTTGGTAGTTCAAAAACATCTATTTTAGTTCTCCATAATGATGGACATTGGAAACAAAATGAAGAAATAGTGGTTGTCTGCCTTAGTTAATTGGTTAGATTGCTTAATATACTCCCAATATGTATTTGTATTAGTTTAACACTCTAAATTGGGTGTTGGCGGCCTGTTTTTGAGCAACACAGAAGGCTGTTAGTTTATACCGACAGGCGCTCATACAATATAAGGGCTATGTTTAGAAATTAAACACTATAGTTGTTCTCACCAAATTTTATCTTTTTTAAGAAAGGATTACTACCTTAACTCTAAGTGTCTTATATAGATTTTGAGAATAGATGGAACATTTCGTCCCTTACACTACCAGGCGACTGAAAAGCACAAAGGTCAACTAGATCAATACACAGAAAATTCACATCTGTGTTCCGAATAATTTTTTTTATTTTGATTACAGCTTGATGCCACACCGTATTTTTGGTACAAGTATGGAATTTTCAGCATGTGATATCGGTAGCCTGAATTTCGCAAGCCAACCATAGATATCAGGCGTGCGTCAGCAGGGGATCGAATCCCGGACCATGTCCATGGTTGGCGAGAGTCCTAACCGCTGTGCCATCGACGCACAAGAGCTCCCAAGTCCTTCGTCTATAGGAAATTACCGAGTAGATTACCAGTGTATTTATGGTAGACCTCCTCACTATGATCACGAATGAGTAGCATGACGATTTCGTTCCAGTGATATATTACAGTACTGTTACAATGGGACAGCATCCCTTTTAGACATGCTTTTTGTAAAATAATGCAACGTAAAAGTATGCTTCATTACCACCCAATTATCAACCAACCAAATCGGAACAAAAGTAGAAGAATTTAACCAAATAACATACCCAAGAAAGTTCGGCTAAAATTCTACGCAAGTTATTGGCAGCTCGATTAACACAAAGCTCCTTCTGACACTGTAAACGCTCATTGTCTGAAGACTGAAACTAATAAAAGCAATAGTTTAAATGAAACAAACCTGAGAACTATAAAAGTGTTCAACTCTTATAATTTTTCTTAAGGATGATATGATTTTTAATAGTTGCTTCTTTTCACACGGAACCCATGTATGACAAACATCTATAATTTTAAGTAATGCTAAGATAAATATTACGTAACAAACCTTTAGGTTGATCAAGATGAATGTTTTCATTTAACTCTGGTTCAGAAGTGTATGCATCATGAAGAATATTTTGAAACAGATTTTCTCCAATGGACTCTGCAGTACTAGGCCCACCGACGTCTAAAAAACTTTCTTCTCTAGAATTCAGAATATTACTGAAGAAATAGTTATGAGAAAGTACTGTGAGTGATATGGTGACAAGTTAAATATTTTTTCATCCTCATCACCTACACCTTTGTTCACAAATGCGTAACAGTGATCTGATTGAGTTGAACACCGGACTTTATCCAGGTGAAAAAAATCCATCATGAATTTAGAACCAGCTTTTGAAACAAACACATCATGGGTCGTTGGAATTTATCTGGGAAAGTAGTTAAATCGTAGGAAGTTTCATAAAATTAGCATTTTACAGGGTTATATTTTTCATAGGTTAACTTGTAAAAAGTTATATCTTATAAATGTCTAACCGTCATCGGTTTCTAATAAAGAATGGGATAGATCACCTGTTAGAAATTCCTTTTTTCAAGATACATTCATCTTCACTCACGAATAACACTGTCCAACAACGCGGTCAAACACCCTTTTAGCAACCTTCAATAAGCCACCGAGTCAGTCTACTTCTCCAAGATAAAAGCATAGAACCGGTCAATCATAAAACAACATAAATCTAATATAGGTAAAGCCTAATTTGATAAAATCTCACAGTGTTATGCAGGAATATTTACTGATGATGTTTCGAGCAGAATTTATTGCTCATAATCATATCAAGGTATTCACACAACTTTCTACCTTCGTTTACGTAATTCCATTATTTTTCATCGCCTGACTTGATTGGCAGTAGTATTTTCCATATTTCCGATATGAGTGATGAGTCATTCTTGTTGCATGTGTTGGGTGTAGATCCGATGAACAAGGATTCAGTAATAAACCTTTCTCTTCACCTACCTATTTTACTTCTTAGAATTCTAACCCTATCCCACCCTAATGGGTGGTTGTGTGTTAATGCATGCAGTGCGATCGCTGAGCTTTTTTCTAAATTACTTATCTTCTCTGGCTCAACCATTCTTACCCCAGCTAAATTCTTATGTTCCGACAATCTGACTAGCCCCGACCTACTAGTTTGACCTATGTAGTTGACCTCACAGTCATTTTAAGGAATTTTGTAAATTATATTATTTTGTCTAATTGGATTAACTGGGTTCTTCAACCTACAGTTTGTCCCTGACTGAGTTTGTAAGTTCAAATGCCACTCTAATTCCTGCTTTATTATACAGCTACATTTACTGATGACGACATTTCAAGCACAATTTATTGCTGCTCATAATCGTATCACGGTGTATAACACTGTGAGACTTCATCAAAAAAATTTTGCTCACAAAGGAATTATACTCTGCCACAGTGCACAAGATTTATTCCTATATCAATGTTACATGGTCTCCCTACTAGGAAGCTTATCAACTAGCTAACACGACTTTGTCAAACAGAAGCAAGATTCACAAACCATCGGAATTTTAACAGTCGACGTTTAAAAAATCATATAATCCCGAAATATTTACGCCTACGTACTCTAATTACTTCAAGGAAAATAACATCAGCAGCCGAATATGTCAGTAGATTATGTCTGAGAGAACTACATCGAATTACTGTGAAACCAAATAATATACGAAATGAAATTGAAAAACTCAAACACGAAATCAAATGTATGGTCAATGACAAATATTACGTAATTGTTGTTGAAACATCCAAAAAAGCTAGATAAAATTAGCATTCAGAAAATTAAAAGCCAGACAAATTAAAAATTCAACAAACTGATAGACGAAAAGAACATAGGAAATGGAGAATCTGAAGCCAACGTTTCATCCTCTATTGATAGAACAAAATGGGAGATGATCCTCCCGTCAAGAGAGCTAAGCTCCAATGAGATGCAAGTACTTGAGAAAGGACTACATTTCAACGCGACAGTTAGTTAATTAAAACCAGAGGATGTTATTACTAACATAGAAGTGGCACTAAGTTCAATAGATTAGACGACAGCAGAAGAGGTTCGAGCACAGTGTGCGTTAACCCTGAAAAATCAAAAGAAAGCAAAATCAAACTTAACAAAATCGGAAAGACAAGCTCTAATTAGTCTAAAGCAGGATAAAAACATCGTCATCCCAATAGCTGATAAAGGAAACTCTACAGTAGTTTTGGATATATCTGACTATATCAAGAAAGTCACTGAACTTATTGAGACGCGTCCATATGAGGAAATTAAGAAGCCTGTGGATACAATAACGAATAAGGTTAAAAAAATCTACAGCGGATCTACTACGCGGAATGAAGCCGTCACTGGGTGAGTCCAAATGGTTTAATTTAATGCCTAAATTAAGTAATGCTAGTAGAATGTATGGTACTATCAAAATACGTAAGCCAGGTTACCCCATACGACCAATAGTAGACTTCAAGAATACCCTCACTTATGAATTATCAAAACACTTAGCTCTAATATTATGTCCCATTAGAAACCGTCCAAACTCTAGACTAACTAATTCAAGTGAGATCAAAAAGAAACTAAATGACATTCAGCTAGAGAATGATGAAACAATGGTTAATTTTGATATAACTAGTCTTTATACTGATGTATCAATCAATATGGCCCTATAAGTAGTTAAAATAGCTGCAGACTTTATTGATGGAACGAAGCTGTCCATTGAGGAAATCATTTTAGGAATTCAGTTATGCCTGACATCTATCTTTAAATTTCAAGGCAAAATATATAGACAAACAGAAAGTGTAGCAATGGGATCACCAATATCCCCTATCATAGCAGATATCTTTATGGACAGCTGGGAAAATATTGCTCTAAATACATTGAATCCTACTCCAAAATATGGTGGAGATATGTGGATGACATCTTCAGTGTTTAAAACAGAACATATCTTGTGTTGCACGGATGGTCGTTAAATTAGGGGTGAAGTTAAACCTTCAGCACCAGTGAGTATCGGTGGAGTAAGATCGCAAGAATTTCCTTGAAACGCTCAGTGGGCAAGTAAGTGAAACCTAGTAAATAAAATTGTAATAATGACTAAAATATAAATAATGAAGTGTTCTTATCAGATACGATACGTGGCAAGTTTTACGTCAGGTATACAAAAGATTACCTTACCGTTTAGGCTTAGGACAGGTTAGAGATAGGTTAACCTAATGACGGCGACATTAGGGTGGCTTCGAATAAGATTATGGTTAGTTTAGGAATAATTTCACTATAGAGTTGGAACACTAGATAATTACACGCACAGAATAGGGTTAACTTATTCTTGATGCTCCAATACAAAACTAAGAAGTATCATAGTCACACGTCAGAAAGAAAACTTAGAATAAGGTGTGCTTTTCCTCTCAAACCGCAGAATACCTATTTTGTGAAATATCCGCTTAGGAAACCCGATCTTCCTGGCTGGTGAATTAAATTCCACTATTACTTCCATATCAAATCTCTGTGTGGTAAGTCCAGCCATCTGTAACTACTCCGAAAATTTCGGGTGCTACATCTGTAGCAGCATCTTCCTCACTCTTTCAGATAAACAAGAGGTGTTGATCTACCACGTGATTGCTGTGAAGCTGAGTAGCCAAAAAATACTAGTTGAAGTCGAAAGCTCTTTATTTTCCTCACCTTGTGTGTGTAAACTACTGAAATATAATTATACTCTATTTAACCTTGAGTAGCGCATAAATTTGAACGCTCTACATACATTCAATATTCAGTCATCCAGTTCCTTTATCTTATTCCTGAGTAGCCATAGATCAAACTGACTGGACTTATGTGTCACGTTCGTTTGAAATTTCGTTTTGAAACTTTTTTGTCAATAAGTTTTGATAAAATTGTGGTACATGTTATCTGGACTGATGGGAATTCTCATTTCCTGGCTAGTAATTTTAGTGTCCGCGCCATGTGATCTGACTGCGACACACTCACAGCATATTGGTTGCAACGGTTAGCGTTCCAGACTTACTCCTTCGGACCTGTTTCCATGTTTTTAGGCAACGGTTTCAATTTGGTGTAATAACTCCCTTGCCGAAGTCTTCCCAGACAACGTCGTGAGTGAATGATTGGTCATATTTGATCGGTAGTTTGCCATTTGCATTGTAACTGTGAGACCAATGTGTTTCATGATGACACTTTCGCTAGTTATTCAAACTTCTTTTTCAAAAAGAATGAAAGGATGTTAGGACTGTGAATGACAGATAGCTGCAGAAAGGTGAATAATTAAATAAAACAACGAAGAGATGAATAAATAAACAGAGCAATCAGGAGACTGGAACAAGAAACATTGTCAATGTAGTTGAAGATTGAACGATCAATTCATGGTTGTTTGCTCAAACCTAGCTTCCCTGTACTTTCGCGGAGACATCGATACACCAGTCATCGTCTCATCGGCAGCCTGTAGACGGACGTATGTCATTTGATTAGCCGATGGATATTGGCGTTATTTATTGGAAAAACGTCAAGGTTAGGTCATTTTTCGTTGTTTTTCACACATTTTACTTATATTCGTGCTAAAAGTTGATGAAATGCGGCCTATTCAGCAGAAAGAGCATATGGTGTTGTCCTTATCCGGACGTAGGTTACAGGCAGTTTACAGTTTGTTGAAAAAAACGTACTTTTCCGTTCAGAAAATGTCGAAATACTTGAAGACACATGTTACAACGACTTTTTGTGATTTTTCTTTGCAGTTTAATGGATTACATATGGACATGATGCAGTGGGATGGCTCGTTTTGGTAATTATTTCATTTACTTTGTTGTGTACTTTGCCTAAATGCTGACAAGGCTCCTCCACATGTATTTCTTTAAGAAAAATCTGCAGAAATACTTAAAAAATATATGCATAGTATTTCCTAATTTGATGGCATAAACTTGATGTTAGCAGGCAGATGCAATATCGACTTTGTATTATTGAAAAATGTTGATTGACATAATTATGTACAATTCAACTAATTATTTCGTCATTTTAAACATATTTAACGGTTAATTATTGTGTTTACACTGGTAACAATGTCTACATCTGTATAATTCTTATGTTCTTTTTCAGATGATATCTACTTTCGAGAGTTTCACGGATTTGGGTGATAAAGAAAAAGATGCCTGCACTGTTGTCAATTTTCTATTACATGTTAATTCATTAATAAATGTATTCCTCGTTATTCGTTTGTTTATTTTACTTGATAAGACCGAATATTAGCCCTTGCGTAAATTGTGAGGTGTAGAGTATATGAGGCTATCTTCGGAGGAGCATATATTCGGAGAAGCCTATTGGTAAAAGGTTATGTTGTAGTCATATAAAGTAAATATGTCTAAATTATAGAGGAGGTATTGCGATTATAAAGTGTTTCGAGTTATCTATCGTGTTAGCAGAATACATATACTGATTTGCGATTCATAGTCACAAAGTGAAAATAAATCTACCTGAGATAGTCTGCTTGTGATTTCTGCATGTCGCAATGTACCATAAGGAGAGACTATACCTATGCTGTTAGATGTATAACTCAGTGCAACTACGGTTATCGTAATAATTAAAAATAGAATGCCTAGGGTTTTCAGCCATGGGAAACGATACGTTGCTATCTACTCATATAATCACATAAACAAAAGTTTTCCAGACGCCGCATTTACTCCTAACAGTTTACCCTCAACTCCTAACTTAGCACGTGTTACTTATGTTCCGGAACACAATCGCATTACAACAGAAGGAATACAGATTCACTGAAAAATTTTTTATTAAACAAAAATCAGATTAAAAATGTACAGATAATTCAGATGAATAGTCCTCTATTACCTCCAGTGAGTTCCATCTGCGTACACGTGTACGCGTATGTTTTTCCATAAGTCTGAAAAGGTTTAAGAAAAGCATAATTAACTTGGGTATTACATGTATGATCTGAACAAAAAATTTCCCTGATATGCATTCACAAGCGATCACTTTACAAACAATATATATATAAGTAACCAAACAGTTTTCAATAAACTTAAGGGACTTCGCGATTTATCGTTTGTCGATATCTAGCAGGTCCATCAAAGCATCATGAAATGATAAAATTATTTAACGACAAGTTATGCAGTACTTTCCAAAGCTTATGCAAATATTTTAGCGGAAACGACGACTTTATGACAAATAATAGGTCTTGACAGCAATAATAATAACAATCATCTTCATAGAGACTATAAAAACAATAATAGGTATTATTACCGCAACGAATTCATTATTAACTTAGATAGACAACTAATAATAATACAATAATATCAAATAAATGTATCACTTAATCTAAAGAAGCATGTGTTTACTTACTTTCACTGTATTCTCTCAATGTTGATGTGCTCAGCCAGCTTATTCCAACTGAATTCAAGATTAATTCCGAAAGTGAGTGGAGATCCAGCTTATGTCAAATAAAAACGTGCAGCTTACACGTATTACACTGCTTACTGAGACATCTGTACCTGCTTTCCTTTTTTCATGACAAGAACACAGATTATCTAGGTTTACCTACATATACATAAGTATACGTATATGCTGCATCAACCATGCCGTTTTTATCATGATTAACCAGACCACTGTGTATATTATACTCATCTAAGGATCTCTGAAAATGATGGTCAAGCGATAATTGAAGTTGCGTGAAGTTATTACCTTTTCAAAACATTGTTTGCATTCTTGACACTCCTGAGAAGTACTTAGATCTTAATTTGGCATGAATTCGTTGAATTTAGCAAAGAAATCTATTTCTATATCCTTTCTCTCCTGGGCTGTAATAGTATGTTGTCAGATATCTATCTAAATTGATAAAACGCTCCTGGAAATTCAGCACTTAACCAAGAAGAAAAATCATGTTTGAAATTACCTCTACTCGAAAGACAAACTGGCCAATCACAAGTGAGCAAAACGTTTGTTTATCTCAATCGTGGTCACTCAAAATTGCGGCCGTCGACAGGCTACCCGTCTCATCGGTCGCTGTTCAGAAAGAAGTCAGGCCAAAACTGTCAGAAGTAATATTGTGATTTATTATTGTAATATTTGTTCATAGACCTTAGTTAAAACTTAATTCTAAAGTTGGCTATATATTGATGGTACAATAAAGAATTCTCGAGTAGCCAGTCGGTGTTTTGGTTTTGCGTCCGTTATTACTAATCGTTCCTGAGAAACTTCAAGGAACAGCGTGAGCCCGAGTGCAGCAAGAGCTGGGCATTAACGGTTTACGAGACGTGGCTGACAGTTTCTGACAGTACAACGTCAGCTTTTAAACGGTTTTGGACAGTTGGCACGACTTTGGATAGTCACCGTTCATCTTTCCTGGTGCCGGTCAAGTCCTCTTTGAACAAGCAATATCTGGAACCTTTTTGGAATTGGGTCAAGTTCAACAGTGCCTGGGTCAAAGAAGGGACAGAGCGTCTTGGATGCAAACAGGAAAGTAAGTCATGTTGACTTGTCTGTTAATTGTAACGATGTGTCTGATGTTGAGCATGACATGGTTGGTGTTACTGTTTCGCCGTTCAGGGATAATAGGAACATCAAACTCCCTAAACTTGAACCACGGTGTTTCGATGGAAACCCGGCTGATTATTTACAATTTGTAAAAGGAGTTTGAGATCGTGCTGAGTTTGAGACGTGACTGAGATTCACAGAAGCGTTCCATATTAGTTTGTTTATTAGATGTATCGCACAGTGAAACAGTATTATTTACTGGATGATGTTTCGAACAAAATCTATTGTTTATAATCATATCCATTTGGTATGATTATGAACAATGGATTTTGTTCGAAACGTCATTTAGTAAATAATACTGTTTTACTGTGTGATACATCTAATAAACAAACTAATATGGAATTCCCTACTACCACAGCGCCCAAATTTTACACATATATTAACTACAGAAGCGTTCACTGCGGGAGTCGTGTCTACTGGCAGAAGCTGTGTACCGGTTGTAGAATGGTCTTCGGATGAGGATGATGACAGGTTCCTGCAAAAAATCCATAGCATACAGCACGGTTATGAATGAAGTGAGTAGACAGTGTAGACAAGTGAGAAGACGAAGCGACCAACAGAACATTGTATTTGAGATTGTACTCGGAAGTTATCTATATTCCAACATGAATCATTTTAAACAAAAGTCATGTGCAATTTCTCTAATTTCAGCATCTAACAAAAAGGTATACGGTCATATTTGCACGTACTCCACACGGCTCCCCTTCCGTTTAGGTGCGGAGCAACTACCGGAGACTCACTTTTAGTCAAGTAAATGATAGTAGTATTCACCGTTTTTATGATAATAGTAAGGATACATAATAACATGCATGTACGCAAAAGGGTGCTGGGATCGTTCAAAGTTTAAATGCACTTACAAATAGTTCATTACAAAATATGAATTAGAAGTTCATGTCAATTAAATGAGGTTGGTTTCTCTTTGCAGAAGCTATGAACAATTTTTTAACATACAGACAAAGATAACTATGTATAAAATCATTCGTGAGTCTGACAAAGAAATGTATTAAAAATAAGGTCGTTTCTGAAAAACACTGATGTGGTTGATGCACAGATAAATAAATACATAATAGTGATAATAATCATTTATAGTAGCAATCACATCAGAGTGCACGAAGAGTAGTAATCGTCATGATAATGATGTCTAAACGAAGGAAACGTAATTTTTTATCCGTCCACAAAATGAACGTAGCTGCCAGGTTTACTGATTTGCCGACCACCATGTGTTTGATATGGAGGATGGATAAGAACTAGTGCCGTTGGAGTCGAACCAACTCTCTGATTATTTGTTTGTGCAGATGTCGATGTAGCTTCGTAGTCGCTGTCTGTGTAGGCTGGTTTGATTCGATCAATCGAAATATTCTCTCATTTTTCACTTTTGTTCAATGTAAAGTGTTTGTCTTAACGTTCAATAACTTGGAAGGGACTTTCGTACGAGGGCTATAGTCCTTTTCTGATGGCGCTGACTCGAACAAAGACAAATTCACAAGTTTCCACGCGTTTGTCGGCCTGATCCTGTCATAAGGATTGTCGAGGTGCTGTTGGTTGAAGTTGGAGCATTTGTCTAGTAAGTCGGTTGGTGAAGCTATCAATATTCACATGTCTAAGAACTTATCCTCAAGTTCCTATTGTTACGAAGACGCTCCGCACCAATAAAAACTATGTACTTTCTTCGACTTTAACTCCAAAACATCAGTATTGTAAGAAGAGTTGTATACTGTTTGGCAATTAAAGTGGAGAACAGTAAAAGTCTTTGTTCGTTTTTGGTCGTCCTCTTCGAACTTGTACACGATCGAACCATTCGCGACTTCGAGTTGCCTACCGATGGCTACCGGTTCCAAAAACAAACGTTCACTTTTCATCTCCATTCACATCACATCTATCGAATCGACTGAGGGAACTAGCTGTTCACACAAAGTTAGGTTGGCACCACTAGCGAGTTAAGTTGATGCACCTACTAAATCTTACTTGATAGTAGATCGGATACCGAGTAAATTCAAGGGTAAGCATTCACTCCACTTAGATGTGTCGTTCTGTGCCATCAGGGAGCTTTTCAGTTGTCTGTGAAATCTGTCGGATGATAAGCTATCGTGGAGATATGTATCACTCCAGAGAGTCTCGTCGGTTCATGAAACAGAGTTGATTGGAATCGAGAGCCTCGGTCGGGTGCAATAATATTTGGTACTCCGTAATTTGACACCCAAAGGTCAAGGAAAACCAGAGCAGCATTCTCTAAGGAAGCATCGTTTAAGCGGACATGTTAAAGCTCATCGTGTAAATCTGTCGACGGATTTAAGAATATATGTCTATCATTTTGATGTTGATTATGGTCCTACAATGTCAACATGAACACATTGAAGTATTTTACCCGGTAAATCAAAAGTCTTCGGCGTTTTAACAGTGTGGCGATGTACTTTCGAGCATTGACATCGGAGACATTCCCGTGCCAATTTCCGAATGTCAGAGTTAATTTTAAGCCACACAAGATGTTCGCTGATAAGTCTGCCAGTAGCGCGTACTCCACGATGAGAAAGCGAGTGTAAGTGTTCAAACAAAGCTTTTCGGAATCTAAGCGGAACAAACGGACTATTAGCGCTAGTAAATACATGGCAAACTATAATTGCGTCTGATAAAGGAATAGACACGTCCCTGAACTGCAAGGGAGTTCAGCGTCGTCTCTTTGGAACTGCACCATACAGTCGAGACTGATGTCTACTGGAGTTTGGAGCTGGTTTATGTCACCTGTTGAAAGAGAATCAGCTACTACACTTGAACCACCTTTGACGTACTTTATGTCAGTTAAATATTGGGAAATGTAGTCCAACTGTCTGGCTTCTCTGGGAGAGTGTTTATCCAATGACGAAGCGAAAGCATACCAAAAGGTCTTGAGGTTTGTAAAAATAGTGAAATACCGACCACGTAGTAAGCAACTAAAATGATTGACCCTAAGATATATAGCCAGCAATTCTCTTCCAAAAGTGCCGCGACGTGTCTGAGCCAGTTATAACTTCTTAGAAAGTAAGTGGAGTGACTTCACCTTCCGTCTTCTGTTGTAACACTGCCCCCAATGCTACTTGTGAGGCATCTGTGCACCAGATGAGAAATGCTTCGGGGTCGATGTGAGACAGCATAGCGACTTTGGACAAAGCATCTTTGGCGTTACAGAAAGATTCATGTGCTTGTGCTGAACATTGGAACTTTTTGAGATCACTTTAAGGAGATCAGTTGAAGGTTATACGATGGAGGCACACGAAGGAATAGAACGTCGATAAAGATTAAACATCCCAAAGGGTTGTCTGACCTTCTTCAGTGAGTCTGATTGAGGGAAGTTTTTAATTCTATCTATCTTTTCCTCAGTAGGTTTGTTGCTTTTTGCAGTTGCGCAATGTTCCAGAAATTGAATAGAAGAGGCATCGAGAATGCACTTCTCAGGGTTTATAGAGACGCCATATTGTTCGAAACGCTGAAACAAAGTGCTGAGGTGATCCTTATGTTCCTCTTCTGGCTAGCTAGCAATAAATACATCATCGATATAAATGAACACAAAATAAAGACCCTGAGTGACTTGATCCATGAAGCTTTGAAAGAATTGTGCAGCCTTTTTCAGCCCGAGTGGCATTCGTAGGAATCCAAAGAAACCAAAAGGTGTTATAACGGCTGTCTTCCCAATGTCCTAAGGAGTGACTGGTATCTGGCAATAAACTCTGACCAAAACCACTCTGGAGAAAATAGTCTTACCCTGCAGTGTCAGAGAGAAATCATGCAAGTGGAGAATGGGATAATGATCTGGGACAGTAGCGTTATTCAAGTGTCGGTAATCCCCACTCGACCGTCAGTCATGCTCAGCGTTTGGCAGCATATGTAAAGGTGAGAACCGGGGACTATTGGATAGTCAAAAATGTGTATAGTCATACTCTTATGTATTCCACAGGGCTTCTAACACATGGCATTGTAAGGCCACTCAGGTGCTGTAAGCGATTAAAAAACTCAGATGGATGGAATGAGCTACCATGCAGAATTTATATCTTCTTTATTATTCGTAAGGCTTTCTTTTTCAATTGCATGATGAATGCCCTGTCGATTTTTTGACTAGGTATTCCCCACTTCACTTGCCCTTTACTATGCTTTGGGAAATAAAGGTTCACGAACACCACTGGTCTTTTACAATATGTCAGGTTGCTGGTCGGTGATTTGTGCAATCATTCTGATGAAAAGGTCTGTCTCTAAACATCCACACCATTCGACACGCCGTAGTGTTTCGTTCATTTGTTTGTTTACGACCCCTGGCTAGCTAAGCAGTCAACATTGTACCACGATTCTGATCCAAAAATATATTTCGTACTTCGAACGTTTATGGTCTTTCTTTCCCCGATACTACTGATAGTAAGCCGATAGGAATTCATATTGTACAAACGTTAGCTATCTAACTGTTAATCAGACAACTGACCGAACGGTTTTCCGCATTTTTCATCAATTCCAAGCACCCAGTCTATGCCAATATACGACTTCTTTTCATGATACTGTAGGAGTTCTACGGACTTATGTCAGACCTCAAAAATAAACGGTCTTGCAGATACTTCACCGTTTGATGCCCTTATCAGTACTCTACTTAGCGTGTAAGTATTGACGAATGAAATTAGAGTAAAAAGACTTGATATGATAAGTGTGTCTGGATAGAGTTATATTTTATACAAATGAGATATGAAACTTGATAAATAAAGATTTCATTCAACTTATCTGGTGCCTTGATTGGTGGTAGGCTCGGAGAGTGCACTGAATGAAAACACAACAGGAAAGCGAACCAAGTGTGTACAGTAGAGTTAAAACTCAAAAAATGAAGAAGTGCCAAAGGAGTGAGTGACTGAGTTCAAACAAAAGTTCAAGGGCTGAATGTGCACTAGAATACTATTCGAAAGCCAATACTGTCGTGACTAAAAACTGTTTCTCTCTTGCTAAGTTATAATACGTCTTCCAATGTTATTGTATGAACTTCAGATTTACTAGCTTGCTCCATGGAAACCCCCCCCCCGTGAATGGTCAGAAGTTCAATACTTTTAACCGGTATTCACTGGGTATTCAGCTAGAGCACGGGCTCCCTTTGTGATAAGACATGAAGGAAAACTAATCAGGTGACTGAATGTAAAGTACGTTACTCTTTTACTCTGCTTTCTCTATCCCTGAAAGGCATTGGTAGTATCTGTATACAGTGCGCGATCCGTAAAATAATTCATCCGGTGTTTAGATGATCTGGTATCATCAAAGTCGTCTCAAACAGACCTCCTGAGACATAATCTGAAGTTATTTCTTTACTCAGTAGATCCCATTTTGCTCGGCATCTGATTTCAAACAGTTTTTAGTGGAAGAAGTAGAGATTTTTCAGTGTAAATGACTTAATATATTGACTAGTAGGTAAAAAAGCAGTTGCGTTCATAAAAGCTCTTGGTCTGGAAATCCTAGCGAAATTGCAGATGGGACCGATTAGACTAATAAAGTTGCTAAATTTCCTAAATGACTGAGTCAGACAGGTGACAGTCTTCAAGTTTGCGTTTCCAGGTCGTCCAGGTTAATCGCCATTCGGACTTACCAAATATTTCATAAAGGATGTTCAGGAGACTCATGCGTTTTGTATTATCTGAATTCACAATAAGTTGATGGAAATCATCAGTATGTATGAATGAAGGGCCACAAAGGACCTAGCTGATTAGTTGCTTAAATGCATAATCGGTATCCATAAGTTCAAAATCGTTCAGACAGCACATATAAGCTAAATAGAAAATCAGAAAATCATCTAGATTGACGGACATGTGATGTCAAGTCCGCACACTGTTACCCTTACGCTGGCTACTGTCTACTTGCTTAAACCTTGACAGTCTTATTATGATCTTGTCTGTTTTGAATTATGTTTCGGAAATATGTGAGGCGAAAATTGCGACACAGTCACATATGTCTCAAATTTTCGCCCTAAAAATGTTTTCCTTCCCACAGAAAATGGTATTCTGGTTAGGTAACTGTGGGTATTAAACAAAAACTGTTTTTCAGGCTTCACAGGCTGGAAATCAGAGAAGCATGTCCTACTGCGCCAAAATTCTTCAAATTTTTGGATCGACTTGAGCGCGCTCCTTGAATAAGACGTGCTTTTTCCTCTCTAACCGGAAATATCCAATTTTGTGAATTATTCGTTTGGGAAACCTGATCTTCCTACCCGGCGAATTTTATTCAACCATTTCTTCCTCACCGAGCCTGTGTGTGGTACTTCCCGCTGTCTCGAACTACTGCCAAAGCTTCAGGTGCTACTTCTGTAGCAACATCCTCCTCACTCTTTCAAATATACAGGACTTGTGGGTCTGTTACGTGATTGCTGTGAAGCCGAATAACCCGAAAGTTACAGGTAAAGTCGAAAGCTTTTACTTACACACTTTATCCTTCTTTTCTGTGCTCTCTATTGTCTTTTGCTGTAAGTCTATTGGACAAAATAACAGTCTCTTATTATTTAATCACCAGTATTAATTTAGGAGTAAAATGACAATAGATTCTCACCTAAAATAAGTAATGGGACATCATACTCTGTAGTCACCAGGGCTTCAGCCAAACTAGGCAAACAGGTGAAGCTGATGGACTCACGCATACCGGTCTTGAAGACCAGGGCTAATATTCCCAGCTCGTACAGATTACCCATGTCGCCACAGTCCTACAGTGAAGCTGTGCAAAGTCAGCCAAGTGGATGTGGCTCCACCCCTGTTAACACGACTAGGTTAACAGATCCGAGTGGGAAAATTGCACTAAGTGAGAACTTCATAACACCCATCCCCATGGTAGACCATGAAACAAATAGGAAGGCCAAAAAGAAACGTTCACGACGTCGCAAGACGACAAGAACGCTCCCCAAGAAGGCAGACGACTGCAAGGTCTGCGCTTCTGTTGTCGAACAAGCAGACTCTGCTTTCGAATGTAACTTTTGCAAGCGATGGGTGCATTGCAGATGCGACAGTGGGGTACCAAAAGCATATTATGACTTTATGCGTAAAAACCCATGCCAATGGTTCTGGTACATATGCCCGAGTTGCCGTCCTGATGTAGCCTCGCGTAGTCCTTTGAAAACTAAAGTTGGCACAAAAGTAGCGGGGAAAAGGTGAAATGCTCGACCCCCACCAATCCGGAAGTTAGTACAAACGCGCGTAAACCGGGGATACCAAAATCCTCACCGGTTAAACTTGTAACTCTTGACATAACCGCTCCAGACACAGAGGCTGGAGAACCACGGGTTTCCGTCGTTGGAAAAAGACCCCAACCGTCTGCCAGTAATGCTGGCCATAGCACTGAGACACACAAAAATACCCAGTCGCACCAGACAAACCAAAACGGTCTTAAAGGTGATCACAAATGTGCGAGGACCGAGCCCAAGCCCACGGTTAGCAGATCAAATTGTGTAATCCTCTTTAATGTACCAGACTGTAGCAGTAGTCTGCTGAAAGATAGGGCCCTATTTGATCAGGAACAGTGGTCCATCTTGTGTAGCACACTGGGTTTGGACATCCAACCAGTAAATCTATGCAGGGGCACTGCTGCACCTGAAGGCAAACCATCCCCACTGAGGGTAACATTGGCTCTACCGAGGATGTTGAAAAAGTGTTACTGGCTTCTCAAGTCCTTTCTATAGGGAGGGCCTGTAACATACGTGTTAAGCCAGACAGGCCGTGGAAGGAAAGACAAATGGCGAGGGAGTCGCCAGAGCTCATTCCTTCTGCCTCCATGGTTGTGCATGGCATTCCCGAACTGGTAACTGGGAACGCCTGCGAAAAGCATTGTCATGATGTACAACAATGGAGATGGTTAGCATCCCAGATGGCCCTGGGGAGTTCAGGGGCTGTCTCTATTTATAGACTGCCTCGACCCACTCATCTTATGTCAATTAACTCGCCACGTCTGTTAGCTGTCAAGTTCAGCTCCCAAGACCAGTTGACTACCGCTCTCCATAGATGGTACGAGACCAAGGACAAGGTCAGCAAACACATTCGCTGCTGCGAGAGCCGGCCTCGCACTCAAAGGAGAGAACAAAGCGTAGTAAAAAAAATCCTCAACCCCTAGTCACACTACAGCGGTGCAGCACGGACGATGATAGCCAGTGTCATCCGAGTGCTCCAACTGAACTAGAAGAAAAAAACGCCAACAGGCCGGTTCCTGGGGAATCGGCCAACTAGTTCGTAGGATAACTCCTCAACCGATAGCCAATATCAAGTCAACTACCCCCCAATACGGGGAAGTGGTGAGACTGACTACCAGTTGCCTGTACAGTAATGTGAGAGGGCTAAGAGGCAAAATAGCTGAACTTAGACACCTACAATCACAACTGAACTCCAAAATCATAATACTGACGGAAACCTGGCTAACCCCTACGGTGGCAGACAGCGAAGTCAGTATAAATGATATGGTCCTAGTCAGGCGAGATAGGGACCTGAAAGAAGGAGGTGGAGTCGCCATATACGTCGACAAACAGCTCAGATGTGTTCACGCGATGGACCCTCCCCTCACAGAGCTCCCTGACTCCATATGGTGCCACTTCACCGTTGGGTACTGCAAATATCTAGTGGGCAGCATTTATCGATCACCTTCATGTGGAGCAGACCACAACCAGGTACTGCTAAATACAATCTCAGCAACTCAAGACATGGGTTATGATCAAATTGTCATAGCTGGTGACTTCAATGCCCCATCTCTTAACTTGGTGTCGGGAAAAGCCCATGATAGATTTGATCGAAATCTGCTGCATACCATCAGGAAGGCTGGATTCACTGAAAATGTCAAGATGGATACTAGATGGGGCCCTGATGGGAAGTCTTCTAGACTGGATTACGTGCTCACTAGTGACCAGCTACTAGTGGAAAACGTTCAGATCACGACTCCCATAGGTAGTAGTGACCACGCGGTCATAGTATTCGACATAGTCCTCCGCGAGCGCTTACAGTGGGACAATACACAGCCCTATCTGTGTTATAACAAAGACTTCTGTCTGAAGCAAATTGGCCTAAAAAATGGACAGAGCTAACAGTAGAAGAACACTGGAGAGTGGTAAAGGAGATCATTCACCAGGCGGTCTCAGACACTGTTCCTTTAGTCACACCAAAAGCTAGGAAGCAACGATCATGGCTAAAAAGGGGACACAACGCCTTCTGCAGGCAAAGCGAAAAGCCTGGTTCGCGTGGCGACGATCGAAGAGTCAACCCGAACATGAAGTGTACCTTGAACTCAGGAATCGATGTAACATACGAGTCCGGAGCGATAGAAGGACATTTCAGGGAGACCTCGCCAATAAGCTTCTCGTGAACCCCAAAAGCCTATACAGGTTTATGTCCGAAAGAAAACCGACCAACCAGGGAGCATGCAATCTAGTGGGTTCTGATGGGAAATCTCTTACTAGTCTTGAAATGGCAGAGACATTCAGCCTAGCCTTTCACAGGCAACTAAACAGTAACGAGGATATTACCCCCACAGAACATCCAGATTACATCGCAAAACCAACACACGAAAACCTGCTGGGTACATTTCAAATTACCCCGGCTATGGTACTTGCAAAATTGGGAAGGTTGGCTTCGGGAAAGTCTCAGGTTGTGATGGCATCAGACCATCTGTCCTGAAGCAGTGTTCAGAAAGTCTCTGTCAACCCCTAAGTGATCTGTTCCAACACTCCCTTGATGTAGGGAAACTTCCATGTGAATGGAAACGTGCAATCCTATCCCCTATCTTCAAGGGTGGTGACCGGCAGAATGTGACCAGTTACAGACCAGTTGCTCTACTTCCAGTGGTATCGAAGATATTGGAAAGTCTCATTGACGACCACATGAGAAAATACTTCGATGGGACTAACCTTCTTCACGAAGCACAGCACGGTTTCAGGAGGGGAAGATCCTGCGTGACGAATCTTCTACTAGCTTGGAACGATTGGACACTATCCTGGGACAAAAAGGTACCAGCCCACGTGATCTTTCTCGACTTTGCGAAAGCATTCGACACAGTTCACCATGGTCTGCTCCTTCACAAAATAGCAAGGCGGTGTTTCTGGAGCACTTCTCGCATGGCTGAAAGATTACTTAGGCGAGAGAGAATTCTGCACCAAAGTCAACCGCATCCGATCATCCTGGCACACCTCGGCATCAGGGGTTCCTCAGGGTTCTATCCTAGGGCCGTTGATGTTTTTGATTTTTATCAATGACCTGCCCCCCAACTAAACTGCTCTGCGCTTCTTTACGCTGACGACGTAAAGATTTGGAGAGCAATAAACTCATCGGAAGACTCAGATAGATTGCAGGCTGACCTGCAAACTCTGGGAAATTGGGCTTGGCTAACGGAATGCCTTTCAATCTAAAGAAGTGCAAAGTAGTGCAGCTTCATTCCGGCAGGTCACAGAGTGTAAATTACACCCTTGGTGGCCAGAACTTGAGTTGTGTTCCATCAGAGCGTGATCTAGGTCTTATTCTAACAGAAAAGCTAGACACCAGTGGAAATTACTCGAGGGACGTCGCCAAAGCCTACGCAACATTACACTTTATGCACAGGCAGCTGGGAGCTCTCACTCCCGAACTGTTCTTAAGGTTATATAAGGCATATGTGAGGCCACACCTTGAGGTGCATAATATCATTGCACCTCCGCTACTCAAAAGGGATGCTAACATTCTAGAAAGTGTCCAGAGACGAGCGACAAAATGGGTGATCGGCCTCCGCAACAAATCATATGAGGAAAGACTAAAGAAATTAGGTCTTTTCACACTTAGTTACCGTAGGCACAGGGGAGACCTCATCACCGTCTACAAGATCCTAAATGACCAGGCCCACCCAAATAAAAGCATCCTGCCATTAAGTGATTATAGGCTTCCACGAGGTAACCCGCTAAGGATAGCACACCAGAGACCAAAGACTCGAGTGCGATCACATTTCTTTTCGCTTCGTGTTTGCCGTCTCTGGAACGCTTTACCGGCGGCCGTGACTACAGCGCCATCTGTGGAGATTTTTAAGCGGAAGCTAGACAATCATGCAGAAATGCAAGGTTTGTGTCTCAATGGCTTATCCTCATAAAACTTGAAACCACACTGTCAATGGATAAGCGTACAAACTAAATCCCCACGACCTATTCTGCCTTCTCTCACTCTATCTTTTCCTTAGGTCACCTTTATTATTCCACTTATCTCAACCTATATTATCTACACTACAACCTATTATTATTATTATTATTACTATTCTGCTTTTATGACAACACCGAATGACCAACGGGAGTTAGGTGTAGTAATTTATTGTAGTCGTAGTAGTGCTCAGGCTTAAACTCCTCTGCATCTACAGACATCGGCTTAGGATTTTGTAGTAATTTATTGTAATTGTAGTATTAGTATTTCGAGATGACCGAATTACAAGAATCCAAACAAAACACAGAGGACAGAATTCAGGAATTTGTAATTAGCGGAATTATTCTGCAATTCATATAAGAAACATATTAACAGTCAACAGTAAGTATTTTAAACAATATAGAGATAGAAATTGTCAATCACCACATCCGCCACACGTCGAATATCTCCTTGCGTATTTATAACGATGTCTCGGTTTGCTTGCAAGTAGCTGCGACCTTCTAACTGATTCTGTGATATTATTTTCATCAGTATTATCTGGACTTATTTCTGAATTATCTACAAAATCAGGATTATTAGCGGAATCAATAATATTATAATTGGAACGACCTACTTCATTTATTGTCACTTTGTCCAGGTGTCTGTTATGAACTGAGTGATCTTTGATGTCTAATATCTTCACCACTCGATTTCCCATTTTTTGTAGTATAACTCCAACAGAAGGTCTATAGTTATTATCTTTGTAATAATGTACATTAGAAGTCGTGGACATCAGATGCTTTCTGAGAATTCGAGATTTGAAAAGTTTCGCAGGACTTTCACGGGTACTTGTATGCTCTGCGTTCGACAGACGCAGTCTATGCATATGCAGCAATTCCTCCATTTTAATCAGTTACTGTCTCATCTCATTCAGGTCTTTTCGTGTTTTCGGCAGTTCACATTGTAACTCAGCTACCTCATTTTTGAAAACATTTGATGCTTGAGTTGCCGAACTTGTAGTGGAGGTTTTCATTGGATTAGCTTGAGTATTTTGAAAGGTTGAAAGACACATTGACTCCATTTTACTAGACAGCTTGGGAGAATTATAAGAATTCTGAGTAACATAAGTATTCAAACTTCTGCAAACAGTCTTGATGTGTCCAACTTCACCACATTTATGACACTTAGCACCCCGAAAACGGCAAGTGCTTCGTAGATGTAACTTTCCACAGGATAAACACGGTTTAATGCTTTTGATCTCTCGCTGCATTCCATTATATATCAACGACAGTTTGGATTTCTTTCCATGAATACTTTTATTTTCGACTTTGGACAGCATGACATCAGATACTGACATAGTGAGAGCAGAGTATTCATTATTGACATTTTCATATGTAATACAAAAATCTTTAGCAGTTTGAAAGGTACAGGAAGGAATCTGAATTAACTCTTTCTCTAACTTAGGAATATTGATTCCAGCAATTAGACGATCACGTAGTTGAGTATGCAGCTGATCTCCATAGTTACACTTTGAAGCTTGAATTTGAACTCTCGAATCTTCTGGTTGGGAGCACGAACCAGTTTGTTGAAGTGAGCCCTCTCTCTGGTCTCAAATGTAGTTACATGAAAGTGATTTATAAGAAGTTCACGTAGTTTATAATATGGCAGAGAAATTGGTTTTTCTGGAAATGACAGAGTCTTTACTAGGCTATATGCATCTAGCCCAATAGCAGTGATGAAATGTGCTGGAATTTTGTCATCCCGAACATTCTTTGAAATGCACCACGTATCGAAGCATTCCAAATAATCAGCAATCTCCCGCGGAGACCCATTAATAGGAAATTTTCCCAGGTTATTTAGTTCCATCGCGACGCCAATTTGTAGTAATTTATTGTAGTCGTAGTATTAGTATTTCGAGATGACCGAATTACAAGAATCCAAACAAAACACAGAGAGGGCAGAACTCAGGAATTTGTATTTAGCGGAATTATTATGCAATTCATATAAGAAACATATTAACAATCAACAGTAAGTATTTAAACAATACAGAGATAGAAATTGTCAACCACCACATTAGGTCAAACTCCATTCACGGCAGCAACACAGTCCTAACATACTGCATACTACAAACCACATCTTGACCAATCCCTGCACCACTCCTCTTGGAGTCTACCAGAGCTAAAGCAGTCCATTGGCGGGCCTTACTACGCAGAGGCTCACCGAAGATCTGGAACCTCTACCTCACAATCAAGAGGCGAGCTCAAAGAAATCTCATACTGTTTATTGTGGTTATATCTTATTATCTGTATTTATAACCAGAAGTTTAGCATAACTCTTAAGTTTTCGGATTAATTCTTTATCCATCAGATACATATGGATAATTGTATTTGAAAACCACCAGAATTATAAGCCTGTGAAATCCTGTCATTATTTGAAGCGATGTTAATGTGCTACTGGACAGAAGGACTGTCCCAAGGTTGCACAATCTTCTAAATTATTCGTTAGCTGCTTGAGGTTTTCAATTTTCCGGCCACTGGTGGACCGGGTGTCGTTGAGTGATAAAGGACACCATTATATATGTAAGGGGGGAATGAACACGTGATACAGGTAGACATACTAACTCTGTTTAAGTCAGATACTTTTTCCACTGAAGATAAATATTTCCAACAGTAAAAAGCAGCTAACTACACTGATGTCAAACAAATATCAGATAAATTGAAATTTGAAACTCGAAAGTTAATTAATTCCCTTTACAAGTAAATAAAAGTGTATCATTTGATACTCATCACCTTCCTGCGAAAATACAACTCATTTTAATTTGCTGGGTTTCGAGTTTTAAAAAAAAACTTATTATATTACTATTTTGGTATCTAGAAAACCTTCGTCTAAGTGTATGTGTGCTGTTTATCCTCTTTTCCTGAATCTAGAATATTCATCTACTATTGCTTCCATATTTAGACAACCTGATTAACAGCTTGTGTAAATGTAATTCTAACTCACTCTCTACCTCTCTCATACGCACAAACTTTGAGGGAACAATTTTCCATTCAACCATTTAAAGTATATGAACGTTTCCTTTTATTTTCGTAGGTTTCGATATTCATACTGTAAATATTTAGAAACAACTGGTAAAATAAAACGATATCAGTATCATGCCACAAAACTTGTCGTTTTTACTTTATTGCCATTTTGAAATCACTATCAGAATAGTACGGCAAAGTTGAACTTTAAGCACCACTAACTGCCAATCAACGAATGATCTCTAACGCACCAATCACGCGATGGAGGCATCTTGTGTATGGAATACATTTATTGCACAAAAATTGTTTAAAAGTGTTACAGAGGATACCTTCCTCTCACGTGTGTTAAAGATAGCTCTCAGTTTTAGGTTGGAGTATCAACAGAGTGTAATTCCATTGTGGATAAAATTTATTTTGACAGAGGCTCATAATGTTATGCAGTAATATTTACTCAGCAATAAAGGGTGCTCGAAACGTCATCAGTAAATATTACTGTATAACTGTGTACATTTTACTCACAATGGAATTATACACTGCCTCAGTGCACAAGTTCTGTTCTTATATCAACAGAGTAATTTAATCACATTCTTTGCACGCAACTATTCAAGTCTTCCAACCTTAACAGTAACCCTAATCTTTTCTGAACCTCAGCCTTACATAAAAATATCCCTAAACTGATTGTAATGTAACTCAAATCAAACCCACTGTCACCTTCTTTAGGTTAACCTTACCTTAACTTGCTCTTGGCTAAAAAGGGTAACTTAATCTTTCCCAAACCTAAGCTGAAGCTTGCCGGATATCCCATTTAATAATATATTACTACGATGAGCATATTTTATTGATGATGACAACATTACTTGCCAAGTTTCACTAACTTGCTCAGTGACCGTTTTAATGTCATTGTCGCGGTGAGTAATGAGTGGTGCTTGAAGTTTAACTTCGCCAATAGTACTTTTTTCTGTAGACATAATAAAGACTATATATAGATTGATGTTGAAAGATTGGGAAGGAAATCACAAGTTTGAAAAACACGAATTACTGCTATTTATTTAACTGTTACAGAGGCTTGCATGCATGCTGAAGTTATATTAAAATACTATTAGTTGCCATAGTTTGCTTTCTTTACATGCGTGAGAGCATTCATTGCATATAGGTTCGGAATACTGCTTAAATATTAGTCAATTAGTAATTAAAAGTACCAGGGGAATTAGTAAAAGCCACTGAATATACAAGACTTGGAAGCCATTCTACGTAACACTCACTAGGACTGCAGTGAAATGTTGTAAGCATAGTTGGCGACTGATTTCTTCAGCAAGTGATAACTGCTAAAATCCAAGTGTTTCCCTTTGAGCCCAGGAAACCAATCTACTGGTTACTCTGTATAGTTTGCCAAGCTTCCGTGAGTCATACACAGTCAAAACTGATATTTCAGCAATATTAAGACATGATTTAACACGGTAGAACCTGTGACATTATTAAAACCCACAATTAAAAAAATACAAAAACACATCGACAAGGCTACCAGGTAAGTGTGCATCCCAAGGGGCCTTCAAGTAGTAAATACATACTACGTAGCAAAAGTAATTAATTAAACACAACTGTAAAATACTTGAGAATAAAGAAGAACATTCCCAGAAAAACTTGATCAAAGAGAGAGTGAACATATTACCAGGATAAGAAGGTGCATCTTTTTTCCTCCCTCACCGTTTTTCATCAGCTGCTGACTGCGTAAATGTAATACCACTTACTATAAATGTGAAAATATATATAATAATTCAAAATGGTTTTAACTCAAAGGCTGTAGTCGTAGAATAAAGGATATGAATACAAGATAGTTAATAATCTGACAACCAGAGTTTGTGTATACATTATGTGACAGAACATTCCAGAGGGGAGGGTGGGAAAAATGGCACACAGGGGTAAAATTACTACGCAAACAAACAATAAAGTAAATTGGAAGATTGATAACGAGTTCGGCTCAATGCGTTGTAATAGAAAAATTAAAACCCAAAAACTCATACTGCTAGATTAATTATAATATCTTTTTAGCGGTTAATTAGTGGATGGTGACTGGCATTGGAATCAAGGATGCGTATTTTGTCCCATTCGGGACTCATCAGCCGGATGTACCTGCATTCCGCAGTGAGTGATGATGTTCCCACTGAGTCTCGAACCCAGTGCCCATAGTTACAAACGCCAAAGCGTTATCCATTAGGTCATTTGGGTCACTGCTAGTCACCATCCACCAATTAACTTCTTATTACATACCCAGACATCGTCAAAGCATCTGCACAAGAAGCCGACATGTCAAACTGAGACCGAGTATTTTGGTCTAATCAATTGACGGGAAAATCTAAAATTCACTTAAATAAAAAATATCTTTTTGTATGCAGAAATCCAAGTTAGTGAATAAATAATATAACTGTATATTACATATATATATATATATATACATATATATATATATATATATATATATATGTACTGATTGATCGAGATGGGAAGTTAGTTACCGCTCGTACCAATCAGAAGTGCTGGCTCGCCAAATCGAGTTGATCTAAACATGGGACCTCAGAAACTCTCACTGGGTGCTGACCTAATCAGAAGTGTACACGATTTGGCTCAGCT
The DNA here is from genome assembly GCA_944472135.2 of Trichobilharzia regenti. Taxonomy (NCBI): domain Eukaryota; kingdom Metazoa; phylum Platyhelminthes; class Trematoda; order Strigeidida; family Schistosomatidae; genus Trichobilharzia; species Trichobilharzia regenti. Next base: position 48,395,449 of record OX235265.1, on the reverse strand, counting down.
CAGAGAGCCGAACCAGTTCCAAACTGGTTCATACAGTTGCTATGCTACTCATCTTGATTAATCAGTAGTAAATAGTTTTATGCAAATAAACTTGCTTTCTTGATGACCATTTATGGTATCAAGCAGATCACATACTGTGATCTGCATAACTAATTTCCAAAGGAAACAGTAGTAAGATTTCGTCTCTTCGAAATGTGTTCATTGCAGATAGCGAATTAATCTGCAAATTGTGAATTTGATTAAGTTATATTAAGGTTAACATCCTAAATCTTTCATCTTTTAATAATAATAATAATTTGTTTTATTCCAGAAACAGTCCTAGTGGTACAGTGTGGAATTTTCAGCACATGTCTACAATACTGCATCTAATTTCATTGCACATTTAAAAGCAGTATTACAAAAAAATTAATATAAAAAACAACTAAAACCAAAAAGAAACACAAAAATAACAAAAAATGCAAATAAAAATACCAAGTAGAAAAGAAGATAAACATCAATAATAAATAATATTTCAGTATTGGGTAGTGGAAGCTATGATATGTGTATGCGTGGTGAACAGTAACAGCTATAATCATACAAGAAGTTATGAGATTTTCTTAAGAATGTTTATAGCCAAGATGATCAGTTAATTTGATTGAACTACACTAAACAATGATAAAATAAACATTTCAGGGTTTATTTTTATTGTCAGCACTAGTGTGGTGTTTGTAGTGGTAGTGAGAATAATCATGCAAAATACAAAAATTTTAGGATGGTGATAATTAATATTACATAATGGTTAATGACAGGACAGTTTCGTAATACTCATAGTGATAATATAGTCGGAACCAGTAGATATACAAAAGAAGGAACAGAATAAAGAATAAAAAAAGTAAGCCAATGATAATAATTTTAGGGAGCTAAGTGAGTTTAAGAAGGTTGTTCTTTATAGAATACAAATAAGAGAGAATAAGGGAGAAATAAAAAGGGCCAAAATTATGTTATTAACAACAAAGCAAGTCATGGGTTTCGCGCCTAACATTGTCTCTGTCACTTAGAACACGGGTCAAATATGGTACCGTTGAGTTCCTATACTTGGTTGTACGACCATATATTATTTTGTACTGATTTCTGGTTCTACCTGATAAGATGAAAGGAGAGAGTTGGGAATAGAGGGGGTGTTGGGGGTCAGAGAGTATGGTTTTAGACCATTTTTCGCATGTATTCAGATGCCTTTCTACTCATTTAGTGACGAGCTGACTGAGTTTTACACCACTTGTCCTACTAACTACCTTCAAAATCCTTCTCAGGATCGCATAGTCTTTTTACGGTAACCCAGGAAAGACTAATGGGAGCAGTAAAGTAGAATAGGTAAGATACGAGAGTTGACAAATTGTGAAAGTATAGGTTGAGTGATTCCAGTTAGTCTGAGTTTCTTAATGTAGTAGGTTAGACGGAACACTTTCTTAGAAATCGTTTGGATATGAGATGACCTGGTAAGGTCGGAAAATAGAACTAGACCGAGGTATTTTGCATTAGACTTAGTTTCAATTTTAGTCCCCTCAATTCTACAGACATCATGAGTGCTTACTAGTGTTTGTAGATCTCGTTTATGCCTAAAGGAGAAGTCGATAGTCTGGCATTTTGAGGGATTCAGCATGAGGCCATTTAGTTTAGACCACTGACTGATGTCCGACAGGAAGCTTTCTAATTTGAAACAGTCTGACTGAGACTTAACGGGAAGCAAAACAGTCAGGTAATCTGCATATTTGACGAAGTTGATTTCGTCTGAAAGAGGTAAGTCATGTGAGAAGAAGGAAAAGGGAAACGGAGAGAGAACAGCACCCTGAGGAACACCAGCTTCAGTAAGCAAAGGAGAGGAAGCTACACCATTATATACCGTGTACTGCATCCTATTAGAGAAGTAAGAGTGCAGCCAGTTGATAGCCCAGGACTCAGTTTGTGTAAGGCTAAGCTTGTTTAAGAAAAAGCCTCTACGTACAGAGTCGAAAGCAGATGTGTAATCAAGGAACGTACGACGGACATACTTGGCACCTTTGTCTAAGGAAGATAAAATGTTGTGATGAAATACAGCAGCAGCGTCTAAATTACTTCTACCCTGTTTGTAAGCAAACTGCTTTGGATCATTTGAGAAGCTTAGGGAGGGAACAAGTTTCAGTAACAATAATTTCTCCATTAGTTTCAAAAAGGAGAGGTGATAGCAATTGGTCTAAACTCAATACGATCTCCAGAACCAGACTTGGGTACAGGGATGATTTTAATATCTTTTCATAGAGAAGGTACAACATTATTAGAAAAAGAAGTATTGAAAATGTTTGTTAGTGGGTTACTTAAAATATCAGCACATTTCCTTAGAACAATGGCAGGTATACCATCAGGACCTAGACTCTGGGAAGGTTTAAGAGATTTTAAACATTTAAGAACATCAGAAGTATTGAAACTATGAAAGTCACTGGTCGTGTTATTAGTTAAATTGAAGGCAAAAGGGACATTTGGGGGGCGGATAAAAGATCTATTGAGAGTATTTACATCAATAAATGGAGCACAATAACTATGCTTACTACATCCTGTAATTTCTCTGAAAAGCTTCCATATGTTTTCCGGAGTTTTACAAGACAGTATTGTTTGATTATAAATATTGTTTAGCCTCTTGATTTCAGATTTAATTTGGATGTTTATCTTCCTAAGACCAGATTTATTCTTTGTTTTGTGCAGCCTCTCTGTTTCCATTCGAAGCTTTTTGAGATGAGGGGAATAGAAACGGTTCATTCTTTTGAAAAGTATCTGTTTTGGACAGCATACATCAAAGCATAATTTAAGATAGTCAGTCAAATTGGAAATAGTATCATCCAGTGTGTATTTGTTGAAAAGTTCCCAGTCTGTGTCGTTTAGCATACATCTTAGTTTGAGCACATTTTCCTGTGAGTAACACCTTTGCTGTATTCTCCTGGACAGATTTGAGAGGATATTAAAGTGAGATCTGCTGTATATCTTAGGTAATATCCGAATAATACAATGATCCGAGTTCATTATAGAAGCACGTCTGCGTGCCTCATATATTTCCTCATCATTAATAAACACTAGATCCAGAGTTTTATCAAATCCATTAGGAAATTTAACAATATTGACATGACCTAATGATACAAGGAAAGGACAATCGCAGCAATTGAAATCTCCAGTGACAACTGATAAAGAATTTCCAACATGTGTAACGGCGAATTCAGTGAATTCATCAGCGAAATCAGACAGATACGGGGCAGAACAGCCAGGAGTAACATAAATGTTCGAGATGAACACAAATTTAAACTTGGATAAGTGTTTTGGACGGCATTTGACAGTTATACAGTCAATAAATTCACTAGAGGAAGAAAAACATACATTATTTGAAGTTGACCATTGAGAATGAATGAAAGTTGCAACACCTCCACATCTTTTCTTTCTGGAGCATAGTCGATCTTGTCTAAACAATGTAAAACCATTTAGGGAAACCAGGTTGTTATCATGGAGTTCATGGAGCCATGTCTCTTGTAATGCAACAATCGCCGTATTGTGATAAATATCAGATGATAAGAGAGACTGGAGATGCATAATTTTGTTGGGAAGTGAACGGCAGTTTGAACTGACAATAACAGGAATAGTTGTGCGTGTCTGTTTAAGAGCACGTTGCCAACCACCGTGGTGTTTTCTCTTAGTTTTGTTAGATGCATGAAAGTCATATGGTTTGAAACGTTTAATGAATGCATTACTGTATTTTATACGATTTGTGATCATATTTTATTAAAATTAAGAATGAAAACATGATGTATTAGATGCAATATGTAGATGTACGAAAAGCTAGCCCAGGTGTCAAAGAGGCCGCTAAAACATCAACTCAGACTCATTCTATCAGACCATCAGTGTAGAAGAGTTTGTATCACATTGATTGTTACTCCTTATTTTAAGGTCGTTGTGAATTACACCTAGTTCAGCATTTGGTGCTATTTCATTCTACTAATCATTAAGCATTCTTTTACAAAAGGGTTGGCTAAAATTAGGAACAGCAGTAGTGCAACGCCGGAACACGGTAGTATTTGTTTGTATATAGATATAGCAAAATACATACACCTCATATTGAAATGTCCATTTGCACATGTTCTCTGTGTCATACCTCTTTTGTCTTCCTCTCATAAATTCTGTATTGTTTCTTAAGGATCTTTTACTTTAGAAAGAAGAGAACACCGCTCGCATTTATAGTTTGTTTAAAATAACTATTTTACAATTATATCCTAATCCTGTGTAATTTTTGTTTCTATGGCTCTTGGAATCTATGTTCACACCTAATTTACATTTCAAGTTGAAAATTAATATTTCAATTTGTTTCCATGCTCATTTTTACACACCCGTAATTCGTTTTAATCCTGTGTCATTTTGTTTCTAAGCTTCTCGTAAACCATATCTACTTGGAAATGATTGCCGCCTTTTATTCGCCTTCGTAGTTATGTGGAATCAAGTAAAAAATTGTATCTATGTGAGGATTATGTATTTAAATGCGATTGTACAGCTTTTGAAAATGAAATCACCGGAATAATCACCATCTATGCTGAACTTCGTGCTCTCTTCTTTCTAATGTCCTAATGGGTATTTTCCACGATGTTTTATTTCTCTTTGCTACCGGTGAATCCACTCCTCCTCTATTCAATATTATTTCAACATAAATCGTACACAACATGCTACTTACAAAATCTTGTCAGTAGTATTAGTATTAGTAGTAGTAGTAGAACAGTTAACAAGTGAGAAAGATCAACCAATTAATTCAATACTACGACAATCCACTTGTGCAATTTCAAATATGCCAGAACGAATAAATATTTGAAGTCTTTCTAATAAAAAAAATCAAAAAATCAAAAAATGTTCATCTTTCAAGACAACAGTTCATATCGTTGCTCAATGTTCAATCTTTTTTTGCGGAGAACACAATTTGAAATGATAGAATGACAAGTAAAATTTGAAGAAAAAGAAATCAGATAAGTTCTGTAGTCGTCGATCATAACGAAGACAATAACACGGTGCATGCAGAGCAGAATTTTTATATTCATCAAGGCTACAATATACTCTAATCACATTCTTCATGTGATTTTTGGATAAGAAATCTTGATATGAATTGACATTAGTATATGTCGATGATATGAATCTTACTCTCTCTCTCTCTCTTTGTGTCTCCCTTTCTCGTTGAAAAGGAAATTCTTTTTCTTACAAGGAGGTGAATTTTTTCACTTTGTTAGTTTACTGTTTAATCTGATTTTATTACTGTTCTCCAAGTTATTTTGACTGCAATATTTGGACTACTTCGCATCTTATTGACACTACTACTACTACTACTACGGCTACCCCGTGGTCACATTTTATGCGATGACTTTCCTGCATAGCATCCTGCGTAAATAATAAAAATATTTTCTTGGAATAAAAAGATGTAGAAAATTAAAAAAAGTGTGGGAAGGGGGGAAGGAGGTGTGATAGAGAAAGATATTCACTTGTGTATATGTTGATAAATCGTTGTATCTTTATTTCTTATGGTTCTATCTCGTGTTTTAATGAAATAATGGCTTCGAATGTTATTCGAAATCCGGAGTATTTAACTTTTCTCTCTCTATATATGTAAGTAAATTCAATAATACAACGCATAATTTCTCTATTTTCCGGGGCAAAAAGGAATCATTCTTGGTGGGCTGGTTAGCTAATAGAGAAAAAGATATATGAGTTAGAAATGAAACAAAACAATTTGTGTATTTCACTTGTTAGTGAGTTTTCCCTTTATTCTGTTCATCCATTTTCTTTATTTTTTTCTTGGTTATTTGAATCTATCGTCTCCCGGAACATGATTACAGATAAATCTTTGAAGCATGGAAAACTGGAGAGAAAAGTAACAAATAAACGGCATATATTCCTTAATGGAGTATCATTTTGTTTCTTCAGTGAAACTGCTTTTTACTTTTTCTTCTTTCGAGGAGAAATCACGCTATGTGAAGAATGGCGACAAAACACGAAGACTTCCCGATTCTCTGATGGTTTAAAAATCCCTAGGTGATGTAGGTGTCTTTGTGTTTGCCTTTATATTCGTGTCGGGTGTGTGTGTGTGTGTGTGCGTGAATCACTATTGATTGATGAAAGGAATTTAAAACTCATAAGCCCATAAACTTTATAACATTCATTAATGGCTTATATGCATCATAAAAATTTAGTTTTAAAGATAAACTTTCGTTATACTTCTTTGTTATGTCTCTAAATAATAATAATAATAAAGTTATGTGATTTTTGTTTTGTTTGTTGCACTCTTTCAGATGGGTGGTTTAGTCATGCAAATTTCATTATCGGCAACTAAACAAGCCACAAGAAGAACGTGGCTGATAGTTATGTCTAGTATGGTAATCAAAATTTCAAAAAAATAAACCGTCTAACTTAACGCATGCATCAACACTAAATATTTTGTGATTTTCAGGTGTCATTTGATTGGTTTCAAGTTTTATTACGAAGTGGCTTCAGTTAAAGGACCATTCATCCTACTCTGGGACTTTTCAGCAGTATGCGCCAGTGACCAAACTAGGTGTCTATCAAAGGACCTTGAGCTTAAAAGGCGAGATCACTGACCAATGGCTAATGAATTGTCAATTCTACCAGTTCACAATTTATAGTGTCACCACAAGCCAGTGTCATGGGTGAGTATTTGTCCTTACACTCAACTTGGTGAACTCCCTTGGTCATGACTTTCCACTAAAATGTCGGACAACTTCCTCCTTTAGTCATTTACTAGCGAGTGTCAGATTTGTTTTTTAGGTCTCGGTTCGTAAGGCCCTAACTGCTATGAATTTCGCTCACGAATTGATATATGTTGGGGATGCACTGATACTTAATAGAAACTGACTACAGGACGAAGTTGCCTAAAGTTCTAGGGAGAAGTAGTGACCAGTGTGGTCCAACAAGTTGGATATGAAGGAAGATACTTGCCAGTGACGCTGGCTGGTAGTAACGCTCAGAATCACGAGTTGACAGAAACTGTAATTCATGAGGCATTGGATTCCGTTGCAGTGGCTGACAGGTCAACGAGCTCGTCATGTAAAGTTAAAGTTTCATGATTTATCTGCATTGAGGTTACTTATTAGTAATCAATGTAATGGATACTTGGCGTCTATTTAAGAAAAAAACCTAATTATAAATTACCAATTTTATTGAATGAGAATTTTCGATAAAAGCTAACAAATTATGAAAGAATATTGTTTTACACTTCATTAGTTTGGTGGGAGAAACTTAACACTGAAGATTACTTAGTTTATAAGACATATCACTCATTGAAACGGTTCTACTTATTCAATGAAGTTTCAAAACTCCGAAACTTAGTTTTTACGTCTCTAGTTATTTCGACTGATGAATAACCTTCACTGAGAGTATGTGGTACTGATTCAGTAAACAAAGTAGAAGTTTTCAAAAGAATGGATACTGAACAAAGAGTACTCTTTTCGATAAATTCATCATCAGGCTCTACATTTATACTCTTTGTTCAGTATCCATTATTTTGAAAATTTTAATGGGCATTTTTAATCAGTTAAAGTAGAAGTTATTGTTATGCACTTCCATATATTCAGTTTGTATTTGGAAGTCACTTACTGCTGTCATGCATTATTAAATGTGGAGGCGCAGACGGGATTTTGACCAAGTTTTGATTTGACTAAGCTTTTGCTGGTTTCATCGGATTTCTATGTTCAGTTTATTTGACTATCTTGCTAGGAATCCACATAACGTTTCTGAATATAAAAATACTCTGCATGAAGTCACCGTGAAAGTCATGCGGTGCTGCTATTATTGTGTGTGTATTGTAATACAACATTAGCCTATTATGTTCTTATCAATTTAAGATATTTATTTGTAATCATTTATTTATTTATGAAATATGAATAACAGTGCTAAATGAGCGATCAAAACTGGAACGTTTAGACACAGATGAGTACTGATGATAACGAAAGAACATTGAATTGCAGTTAATTATGGTTGGGGGATAGATGTCTCAGTTAAGCCGATAAAATATTACAATGGCAATCCAGAGATCAGTGGATTCAGTCTACTCTGTAGTTCATGTATTCTTTGCTTGCTGAAATGTATCGTCAAAGCAAAAACTAACATTTTAACTGTTTTTTTTTTCACAGAAAGAACTTGCATTCTTACTGTTATAAGTTTTCAGCAGAAGAATAGTTAACATCATTATGAATACCTGTAACCAATCAATCAAATCCCTACAAACCGATACTTGAATATTAATGAGATGCTCACTAGAGACTGGCCCTATTCAGGCAGTTACCTGGGGTTCTAGTGGGAAGTCGTGACCAGAAGGTTACAGCAGATTAAAGGTAAGGCAGTTACTCATCGAAGAAGACATTGCGAAGTGGTCACATTATGTCATGAACTGACAGAAGTTAGCATTCATGGGCCATTGGATCTAGTCTTAGTGACTTAATGTTCTACGAGCTCGCCTTGTCATTGGAAGGTCCTGGGTTCGGACCCCAGTATGTGAGTACTGATGAGAAGTCCCAAACGGGGACGAAACAGCTGTCCAGTACTCCCTGGCAGGTTTTCAAATGGTCCTCTAATCGATGTCAGCTCATGATAAAATCCTCCAACCAGTCAATGAAATCTCCACAAACCAATTCTTGAATAACACCATATATACTGTTAACATTTTAGTGGAAAGAGTAAATACCGTGAAAACGTTTCGTCATGAATAAAATTGCAAACTCCACTTGTTTTTGTGTTCAGATTATTGATAGCGAAAATTATTTTCAGGAAAAAATTTACAAAAATCAACTTTTGTTTATGTGTTTGTACTACTCGTGTGAAATAAAGATGAAAGATTTCAATATTTGCATGGATAGATTCCTGATTGCTTTGCGATCATTAAGCAAAGTGACAGATTGATTCTGACAGTCAGCTGACCAGTGGGGATAAAAATCATTGTAATTTGTTTTCGCGCATAGCATCACATACACCTCAACAGATACTCTAGCTGTGTAAAAAGAAGTTGAAAAAAACGCCTTTAAAACAGTCAAACCTAACATCTGATATGATTACAGTATTTCTATAACCATGGAAGATAAAATCATATAGAATTAGCCACTTGAGGAAATTTTAAATCGCAGCTGACCACTTAGATTTCACCTACTGAAATATACTTAGACAAAAGTGATGATAACCATACTGTTAGTCGTGTCCTGGGTGGACCGAATATGAACAAACAGTACTTATTGGACACTTTTAGCTTCTAGTGTTAATGCTTATATTAAGAATGCCTAATACTCTCATAATTTCAGAATAAGCCGATAATTCAGCAGTATAAGACTACAAATGCAATTTCTAGTGAAAGTTTTATTGGGTAAACGGTGGAAAGCGATTCTAGATTCATTGGTTGAAGAACAGCGTACGCGGAAAAAACAAGAAGGTGCTTCAACTATTGATGAAGACGACCAAAGTGATACAGATGCTTATGACACAAGCAGCTTCACTATTATCGGGAATATTGCATATTTATATATGTATATATTTTTAGTGTATGCGTATATTGATCGATTGATTTTTGTTTAAACTGAACTCTGTGCAAGTACGTTAAGATTGTTGTTGTAGATATATTTAATAATGTCTTCGCCATGTAAGCAGCTGACGAGAAGGCAACGAAATAAAAGATGGTACCATTTTATTCTGCTAAAACTGTAGTTCTTGCATTGTTCAAATTCATTAAGGGGAATAAATGTATGAAATTCCTATTATGATATAGAGAAAATCGAAAAAGTGTTTCAGTGGAGAAACTGTTATACAGTGAATTTATTGTCAAGCTGTACAACAGTATATATATATATATATATATATCGATGTATGAGCTTTTAAATAATTTTATGTTAATTTATTCTTTTAGGACCAGTTTTATTCCTTTATGTTCCTAATGGAACATAGGGCTGCAAGCTAGAGCTTTTAAGGTTCACTAGCAGAGGTTTTATTCTTACTCGGTGAAGTTGCTAGCCCCACGCCTAAAACCTTCTTTCTTTACAGACCTTACTGCTGGGCTGGCGACGAATGGGAGTGTGTCAGAAAGAGATCAGACCTCGGATCTTAGGCGTGGTTGGCGGGTGTCCAGCTGTTGAAAAACACTGAAGCCTGAAATAATAATTTGAATTGATACAAAATCTTTGTAATTATAAACGTAGTTAAAAAACAGACCAAAAGACTTTCGGTTATCCACTTTATAGGATAGTTCATGGAATGTATAAATCTGAAAACAGGGTGTATAAATATCAAGATTAGTAAGCAATTAAAAAAATTACCGAACAAGGTGAGAATTGTGATAAGACATAATTTCAAAGAATTATACTAAATTTAATAAATAAAGGTAACAAGTGAGTTAATGCTGATAACTGTCCACAATGAAAAGAAAACTAACAATCGAAATAATAAGGAAAGGGTATATAAATTGCATAAGGAAACGAGAAATATGTCGGACCAAAGTAGGAATGAGGATTATAATAGTTTGGCACACATGGATTAGGACCGTGAAAAAGACATGGCTGAACGAATTTCTTTTCTGTATACAAAAGTCTGGCTTTTCTATTTTAGTGACGAAAACTTCGGTAATACAGATGAGTCTGATATGTATATATATATATATATATATATATATATATATATATATATATATATATATATACGTATAGATAACTTTAAGGAAACGGGTTGTAGAAACAAGGTGACCAGTATAGACCAGATGTTCAACTATTGTGCTTCTTATAGCCTCACATCTACCTCTTCAAAACCATTCAGGGTAGTATCCTTGGACCCTCATGAATAAAACCCAGTCTGAATGACCAATACACGTAACTCCTCAGAAACAGGTGAACTGATAAACACACACAGAGTTAGTCATTTGCGGGATTTTTTCCTTCAGGTTATTGGAGAGCAATGATCGATTAGATAACACTGTTACAGAATTATCACTACTTGAAAAAGCGAAAATAACGGAGGAATTAATTAGTCAAATAAGAACGGTTAATATTACATAAATGTTTTATAAAACTGCCTTTAATAGAAGGTCATCTGTTTTGTATGCTGACAATAAAAGGTAATTTCATTATGAGCTGACATTAGTTAGAAAACCATTGGAAAACCTGGGAGTACTAGACGGCTGTTTCGTCCTAGTTTGGGACTCTTCATCAGTACGTGCCCACCAGGATTCCAACCCAGGACCTTCTGGTTACAAGGTGAGCTCGTATACCGGTGAGTGCATGCTGATGAAGAGTCCCAAACTAGACCGACGAAACAGCTGTCCAGTACTCCCAGGTTTTCCAATGGCTCTCTAACTAATGTCAGCTCATGATGAAATCCTGTAACCAATCAAACCCCTACAAAACAACACTTGAAAAGGTAATTTGTCCTGTTATTTTAATATCCTCAGTACTCTAAAGGAAATAAAATGATAGAATAACCATCTTCCGCTTAGAGAGTTAAAACAGATTACATAATTTATTTTTATAATTGTAAGAAAAAGTTAATTCTGCAATCACCTTATAAACGTCATCATCAGAAGTAGAATTATTTTCATGGTCACTACACTGTTTCAGCTATGAAATCTATCTCCAGAGTTCATATTTCTGCTTTTTACATAGACATGTGTGAGCACTAGATTAGATGCGTGAATCAATTCCTTCTTATCAGTAAAATATATTCATTCATGCTTTTCTACGTCTGAGTATGTAGTAGTAATATAGGTCTACTTTGATTTTAGCATAATGTATTGGAAAACAAATAAATTGAGATTTTTAATGACTGCTTTTCATTTCTGATAAGATTCTACTTTTTTGCATGCAATTACTGAGAGATAACAATTCCTTCTATGAAAGGTAATGCAAAGTCAATAGTTACTCAACAAATCTTGAAATAATAGAGAAGATTTCTAGCTTATTTTTTATTTTTATTTTCTATTTTGTTTTTGATTTACAGCTTGATTCCACACTGTATTTTCGGTACAAGTATGGAATTTTCAGCATGGATATCGGTAGCCCAAATTTTGCAGGCCGACCATAGATATCAGGTGTGCGTCGGTGCGGGCTCGAACCCCGGATCATGTGCATGGTCGGCGAGATTCCTAACCACTGTGCCACCGACGCCAGGTGGATGATTTCAAATTTGGTTGTATTCTCTGACCTAATTAATTTTGTTGCGAAGCTTTCGTCGCCTTTCTAGACTACACCTTTAACTCACGCTGTAATCTAACATGAAGTTGTTAGAAACCAGTCACTACAATAGTTGACAGGAAATGCAATTACATTATTCACGCAGAATTCAAGCAAGTTGACTTTATATTAAAGCTTGAACTGAAGGTAATGTCTAAAGAGAAGGTGAAAGCTTCTCATTGAAATCGACCGGCTCAAAGAACACAACCAAATCAAAAAATGTACAAATCTACAAATTTTTTCAGCTTTCATTTTTATCATATAATATAATGTAGATTAACAGAAATCAGTTAACGTTCTTGCCCTAAATCACTCGGTAGTTCCTTCCCACAATATCAGGCAAGATCTGTCAGTTAATTAATCATCAGTCCTATCGCAAGTAAGCTTAATCAAGTCACGACAAATTCCATTGGAAATGGCATTTTCATGTATTATTGTCTGGACGTAAGTGTCTTCCTACCTAGTCCGAAGTGAGATACACTACTTGGTGACGATGTTTTAAATATCACATAACTAATTCATTAACAAATTTGCTGCTATCTATCTATTTGATCAGTTGACTAACCTTTTAACTAAGATTAGGACATTAAAACAATTTCAGATATTTTCGAAAAGTGTTGTTTTTCTGTTTCTTGTTAAGTTTTGTCCAGTGTTTTCTGATGCAATTTTTAAATTATGATTTTTTTGGTGGTTTAACGTGATACCCTGACGACTGACCCAAAGTACATTACCGTTTAATCAGTGATTTGAAATCAAACTGTTTATGGGGTTTAACTTCTAATGTGTGATACAGTGAAGCCGTTAAATCATATAAACTATGAGTAATTATCATTATATGCCGATAGACTGGTTGGTAAGGACGCCTCATCATAACCTCAAGAAATCTATCATCAGATAATCAATTACTTGACTTATCTATTCATAATTGAGTGGTTTCATCTATAACTGACTTTAGATTATAACATGGGTTTATGGCGGGCTTTTAAAAAGTTGAAAAACTGTGGTCAGTAAATCCCATCTTGATGAGTCATTATAATATTTTACTGTCCTGTGTTTATTCTTCAACAACACTGAGTCAAAAATGATATGGAGAGTCTCAAACTGCCTGGAAACAATCATTCATAAATCGTCATATTTTTACTCGTTAGGATGTTTTAGGGATTTTTTGTAGATGTATCTGGAAATAATATTTACTTGCTGAATAGAAATCTTTGTAATACTGTGGATATAAATAATTACCTCAATGGTTGTTTTGATCTACGTAATACATGGGTTCCTTGGAAGCACTGATAACATAAAATTCAAGGCTAGATAAAATAATTTAAGCCAAGCAGTATAGCATTAAACAAGAGCACTAACATGAAATACCCACGGACTTCTGTCATCAAACAGTGAACCCCTATAAACGACTTAATGAAGCCGAGGGTAAGTTGACTTTGGTACTGCTACAGAAATGTCCCAATGTGGCTGTGCCTTCATAGCTTCTATCAAGCAAGTCCTATTTACTGACTTCATGAAGTGGCGATTTTCCTCCCGGAAGTGAAGGGGCGAATGTGAACGTCTGGCACTTACAGCCAGACTGGGGAACATACTAATCGACCTAGGGGATCTGGAAAACTCTGATCCCAAAACTTTGGTCTACCCAGGCTCCAGAATGCGAACGGACTTAGTCGCTTATGAACCTCTTGTGGTGACTAACAAACGTGGGAACGTAGCTGCTGACGCTGCCACACTACCATATGTGCCAAAATTTAAGTCAAATGTCTGGCGGTAAGGTGGCCCCTTAAAGTAACCACCTGCTTCAGTATGGGAGTGCGGGAATTGCACTAGCCTGCACAAAAACCATGAAATTTCGTTTGGCGCATCTCTTGGTTTCCGGATTGTGCCACATTTGTGTTTTATTAATAAACAATCTAGGAAGGTAGACTATCCAGGAATTTACAGAAGAAAATCCAGCTGGTTGACACGTATAACTGGAGAAGACATTCAAGTGATGTGACACGTCAGGTAAGCCCTCGAGGGGAACCCGATTCTGGAGCAGCCATCTGGGGTTCGGAGGAGGAGATTATTTGAGGAGTTGTGGAGCTGATAGTGTTAGTGAGGAACTGAGTACACTAGAGATGTGCCGCCTATTCCCTATGTTCCACTTTGAGCTCAAAGAATGTATAATAATAATTAGACTAAAGCGTGTTATCACTTAACGGAGTTACTGATCCACATTTCGTACTGTAGAAGAATATTTCAACTTTCTTTATTAGAATCCATAAGAAATTAGAAATTAGTCTAATGCAAAAGTTTGAAGAAGATACAATTCACCATTATTTTAAACATTCTCTACGGTACCTATTCAGCTAAGAAGAAACTATAAAGTTTGAAAATTCTTACCAACAAAATTTCGAGTGTTTAGGTGTAGAAATTTGTATTGCAATTAACAGCTCCAGTGACTTATCTCCACCATAATCTTATTAGTCTTCAAAGTGCAATAAACTTCGAGGCGATAATACTGGTTTTAGTCACGACAAAGCATGAATTTGTTTTTGGAATAAAAGCTCAATGCATCCAATATGTGTAATAGCATTTTAATTTAAGTCTAACACAGTAAACTTCATCTATGAATATTCTTGACCCAATTGAGACAAATCCACTTGAAATAAAATCACTCATGCACTGAATTAAAGATGCGATGAACCACAAGTGTACTCCCAACAACTCAATTCGCTTCTCAGCAAAATGAAGGCTATTGCTTGTACAAGTGAAAACATTGGCATTGTCCTGATGGATTGCCAAGACTACATCGATAAAATGTTATCAGTCATGTCAGACGAAAACAAATTTTCAAAAGAAAGTAGCCAGAAAGACCAAACGGAACAAATTAAAGGAAAGATAACACAAATGCTAAAGAAGATGAAAAACGAATCGATTATCAACTCTGAATTATTCGAGCATATACGACCCTCCGGTTTCGTGATTCCCCGTTTATATGGTCTGCCGAAAGTTCTAAACGAGAACGTGCCATTACGTCCAATCTTCGATATGACAAATTTCCCATATCAGGCTACCTCCAAATGACTCGCAGACATCCTCCTACATATAAGAAATAACCTCTGCAGACATAGTGTTTCTGATTCGTTTGAATTCGTCGATTCAATAAGCAGTTCTAATGTATCTGGGAAGAAAATAATATCTATGGATGAATATTCCATTTTCACAAACGTTCCCCTCACTGAAACTATCTGCTTTATATGCAAATTCATTTAGGATAATAATGTAGAGGTATGTGCTCCGATCCACTACTTAAAGGAACTACTATTGAGGTGCACATTAAATGCTCAGTTCAAGTTCAACAACTTGATTTATAGACAAAGAGATGGTGTGGCGATGGGGTCACCATTGGTTCCTTTACTTGCAGACTTCTTGGCAAGTTTGAAGAATAGTATTTTACGGCCTACTATGGATAGTTTTCATTTGTACCAAAGATAAATGGATGATACTTTCAACATATGTGACGATAACTGAAGAGTTCATCAGCTGCCATCATTCCACCCAGTTCACGTCGGAATCAGAGATTAACTCGGAATTCCATTTTTTTAGATGTTTTTCTAAAGAGGATATCTGATGGTTCTCTTCAAAGATGAATTTACAGGAAACCAACATAGAATCATCAGTACACAAATTTCCACAGTTGAGTCCCTTTGAGAAGAAAGAGAAATCTGATCCATTCCTCATCCTCAAGAATAAGGAGGATATGTTCCAGTGATGGAATCGATTGGGATTTGAGGCGACTCAGAAAAGTCCTCATAGAGAAGGGATATACTCCAAGATTTATCGAGAAAAGTATGAAGTTAGGGGAAAAGCCGAAAAAACTGCTATTTATAAGCGTTGAACTTAAAAGTGATACCGCAGCTGAGATCCTGAAGAATCGCTTATGCAGAACACTGAGAAAAGCCTTGTTTATGACTGAGATACGAGTCAATTTCTACAGCCGACAAATGATCAATGGATGTGTGAAGCATAAACTGCCGCTTCGGGCCACCTCAATGTGTGTTAATAAATTCGCCTGCTTGTGTGGAGCTAGTTATATTGGCCGCACAAAGCGCACGCTTTCTAAACTCATCTTTGAACATTATCTGGCATGGTTAGCAAAGGGACAATGAAAGACAATTACTAGCTCAATTCTCGGGCATTTTGTGAACTCAGGCCACGTAGCCCAACCAGAGTCGTCTTTCAAGAAGCCAAATGGTACAAAGGACGTCAGGTTTCGGCTTTTTTGTATTGCGAAGGCGCTGGCAGTTCGTCAATACAACCCCGAACTGTGTATACAGAAAACGTTTGTCCAGTCTCTTATTCTACCTTGATCTTAACCTCTTCACTAATCGTTCCCTGTAAAAAAATTTCGATTTTTCTTTTCTTTTTTAATTTTACTTTTAGTTTGCTCTTGCTTTAATAATTAATGCACTATTATCACTCATATGCTCCTTTTGTATATTTTCACACCCTATTCATACTTGTTAAATTGACACTAAACTACCAGCTTTATTCTCACTCAATAGCAATTTTAACCTTATCAAAATTCTGTCTTTGTTCCGTTGAGTACCACGTAATTTACAGCTTTTAATTTCACTCCTAAAGCCACTTCTGAGTAACTATATCAATTATGTAACCCCCTATTACTCAATAATAGACCACTATATATTTTTGTAAGTATAAATACGACTGTACAGCCTCTGTAGATGCTTTCGTCGATAAAGAAAATTTTCTTCTCTGAAAAATGAAATTCCAAGAAATATTCAGAAGAACAGTTTTAAACTTTGCAAAAGTGTTTATTCAATTTTTGCGAAATTTCGCTTAACAGAAGTTTATACAGATAACACTATTTGTTTTCTCAAACACTGATATTAGATTAAGACTATATTTGACAGCGGATAAAAGTAGATTCTATGGTACGGATTTTAAATAGTCTGAGACTGATATCAGATAAGTGTCAGTAAGTACTCTTACTAAACTTCAGTCAGTGCCGGATGTTGAATGTCATAGCTTTGAATACTAGATTACTGATTGCTATCAGGTATCTATTTCCAGTCAAGATCAAGCTTCACTTACAATTGTGATATTTGAAACCTTTGGTTTACAAAAGCGAAGTAATTACGAACTCTAAAAGTGATATGTTTCTTGTGAAAAATAAAACGATCAATCATTCCAGTATCTCAGTTGATGACGCCACAACCTATGAAGTCACAATCACAATGTAATATAAACACTAGTAGCTCTAAATACATTTTTCATCAGTTGGTTGGAGGATTTTATCATGAGCTGACGTCGGTTAGAGAACTACTGGAAAACCAAGGAGTACTGGGGAGCTATTTTGCCCTAGTTTGGGACTTTTCAGGCAGTTACCTGGGATTCTAGTGGGAAGTTGTGGCCAGTGGGGTACAGCAGGTTGGGCGTTTCGTCAAGTACTCACCGATAAAAATGGCTAGTGGTCACAATATGTTGTGAATTGGCAGGAGTTGTAATTCATAAGCGATTGGTTAAGGTCCTAGTGACTTAATGGTCTAGGAGCTTGACTTGTAACCAGAAGGTCCTGGGTTCGGACTCTGGTGGGTGCGTACTGTGAAAAATCCCAAACTATGAAGAAACAGCTGTTAAGTTCTCCCAGGTTTTCCAATGGTTTTCTAACTGATATCAGTTCATAATGAAATCCTCCAACCCATCAAACAAAATTCCTACAAATCAATACTTGAAAAGACATATTTCATTAATTCTGAACTGAAAATATTTACTCCTGCAATTCTACTATCACCTAATATATAATGTTGAGTGTGACAAAGGTATTTGAAAATAACTGTATGTCCTATAAATGCCTGTCCAATTCAGTAACATAAATTTAAGGTAATAGTAGGAATAAATCTAATCTGCAAAGGTTTCTGTTTTTCTACATGCATATGACTTCATTTACTTCCGAAGGAAGTTAAACCATTTATGGGATCACAGAATCAAAGAAAGCATGAATTCTAAGATTGTCTGTACGTCCATAGCAAGATATAATATCGCACCTCCAAATACTTATTAAATTACAATGTCATACTAAAATTTTTCCATGATTATGGTAAGGAATAGCAACACAACTTTGTGATATAGGCTGCAAGAATTCGATAACTCTTTTTTCCCTTCACGTTCCCCAGTGGAACATAGAGCTTCAAGCTAGTGGCTTGAAGTTTCTGTGGCAGTGTTTAAATTTACAGGATGGGGTTGCTAGCCCCATGCCCAACCTTTCCTCTTTACCAGAATTATTTCTGGCTCGGCGAGGTAAAAGAGTGAGTCGGCCAGGGACCGAACCCCGGACCATGTGCATGGCCGGTGAGCGCTATGCCACCGACGTACATAAAAAACTTGGGAGTACTGGACAGCCGTTTTGTCCTGGTTTGGGACTTTTCAGCAGTATGCACCCACCGAGATTTGAACCCAGGACGTTCTGGTTACAAGGCGAGCTCGTAGACCACTGAACCAATGGGATCCCGATAACTCTTACCAGTTTAATATTTAAGGATGAGTCTTCTTAGGTGTATTGCTTTCAAAGAATTGTTACCACCAATATACTTGAATATACATGCAACCTTCAGGTGGATATGCTGGTGCATGTCATTGTGTTATGTATTTAAATATATGTTACTGAGAACGACTGAATTTCTTC
Organism: Trichobilharzia regenti; assembly: GCA_944472135.2. Lineage (NCBI taxonomy): Eukaryota > Metazoa > Platyhelminthes > Trematoda > Strigeidida > Schistosomatidae > Trichobilharzia > Trichobilharzia regenti. The sequence continues at coordinate 48,376,519 of OX235265.1, read as the reverse complement.
CTCAAAATGAAATGCAAAATAGTTCTTCTCCTATTGTATTCAGGCTTCGGATACACATTAATTATTCTATCTTGCTGAGTAGTGTATTCAAATAAAATATTTTGTACATCGGTGTTTATCTTTCTGTCCTGGGAAGCTCAGAATGGGAACGACGATTATGTTAGGCTGAACCGTCCAACAGTCAGTGGAGAGTGATAAGATATGCTTGAATATGTTGGAATGATAAGGTTTTTCTATTACACTTAAACTACGCCGACAGTTTTTGTTTAATCCTACACAAACTCGGAGATCTTCAGGCAAAAATCAACAAGTTATTAGAAGAGGGAGCAAAGACAGGACTTCAAGTGAAAGTAAAGGAGACAGAAGTGATGAAGATGCCTAACCAAGGACAACAAGCTGCAAATAATACAGTGGGAGAAATTTAAAGGCAGTCAACTCTTCCACCTATATAGGCAGCATCGTTTCAATTGCATGCGGCGCCGGTGTCGATGTTAAAACCAGCAACAATCAAAATGACAGGAGAAATCATCGCTCATCAGAAGTCATTGTGAAAATCAGCATAAAGAAGGAGATTCGAACTTTAAACACTAATCTCAAATCAGTTCTTCTATACGATCCAGAGACTTGCACTGTGGATCACGGAAAACCGTTTCCAACGGGTTTTTGCTTAATACTGCAGGTAAGACGGCCAGAAATCATTGGCGACAAGAAACTCTTGCAACGGAACAATCAAGAAGCTATCGTCCAATGAATATGCCGAAGGAAAGGAAGATGAATCAAGAACATAGTAAGCAGGCCATCGAGTGACGCCACGTATCAGTCAAGAACTTGAACGGAAATCAGTGAGGTGGTCGTTGGTCCGACTACGATGTGGTGCAGATTGTTTCAGGAGGAGGTGAAAGCTTATGGGCGATCATGGAACCAATTTAAGAAAAAAGACTACAGAGAACAGAGTGAAATAGATGCGTGTTGCTGAAGCTATATGTTTCACTCGGAGCCGATGGGATGATAATGGTTGTCTACTGATAAGTGGATCGTAATCTTCATTCATTTGACAGTATTTGATAATTCAAAAGTAAATATATAACACCTCTCTATCTCAACTTCATCGACTTTGAAAAGGCCTCCGACAGCGTCGATCGAGAGGTGATTTAACAACTACTTCGCCACTACTGGGTCTCATCGACAATTATATATCTTATCCAACAGTTATACGACAATGCTGCATACCAGCCAAGTAATCCACAACGGGAAACTTACGGAAGCCTTCGAAATGAGGACGGGAGTGAGGCAAGGCTGTCTATTATCACCAATGATCTTCCTGATTGCAGTAGATTGGATAATGTGACAGACAACGGGTAATGAGGAAACAGGCATAAAGTGGACTCACACAAAAAGAGACTTGGAGGATCTGGACTTCGCCGATGATTTATGTCTGATTTCCCACGAACTGGAAGATATGCAAGTGAAAAGCAACAAGTTGACAGAAGAAGCATCTAGAGAAGACAGGACTTCAGGTGAACATAGGTAAAACAAGGATGATGAAGATTCTTGGCCGACACCATCAGCAACAACAACAACAGACAAGAATCAGCCAGCATAAATGGGAGGAATCTGAAAGAAACAACCTCCTTCACCTACCCACCTACCTGGGAAGCATCGTTTCAACTACAGGCGGACGGAACTGACGAGGATGTCAAAGCCAGAACCGGAAAAGCAAGACAACCTTTCATTACTCTCAAGTCTGTGTGGAGGTCAACAGCACTCAGCATCAAAAATGAGATGTGAAGTCAGTGCTACTATACGGATCAGAGACTTGGCACGTCATAAAGAGCACCTCAAACAAATTTCAGACCTTCATTAGCAGTTGTCTTCGCTCAATACCACTCAAGATCAGATGGCCGGCCATACAAGATCAGCAACAGAAATCTCTGGCAATGAGCGAAGCAACCAGGAACCGATTGTGCAGCGAATGGGCAGGAAGAAATGGAGATGGGTTGGCTGGCCATACTCTGAGGAAACTATCAAGTGAGTGACATCACTGGACAAGCCATTGCTCGAGTGGAACCCGAAAGGGAAGCGGCGAGTTGGTCGTCAGTGCAAGGGTGACTTGGAGGAGGTTATGTGAGGAGGAGATGAAAGCATATGGGTAGACTTGGAGCGGGGTGAAAAAGTTCGCAGAAAACCGAAGGCAATGTAGACGCGCAGTTGAATCCCTATGTTCCTCTAGGAATTAAAGGATATAATAATAATATATAACACTCAAATAGTTTATTTTTACAGTAGACAGGAATTTACAAATCTCACCACGCACACACACACACACACAAAATAATATTTGTTCCTTTTGCAGAAGGATAAAATAGTTCGATGAGCACATTTTTCAGTGCGCATGTAAATGCAGAAATTTGTTTTTATTTTTCAGGTAGATAGGGATGATTGAATGATGTGGTATCATCACCTAATGAAGAATATTATTGCTTCAATACATGAATGATTACACAAATGATTTCTGTAGATTTAAGCATTTCACAGACCGAGCAGGTAACAATGTTCCAGGTACAGTTTTCTGTGTCAATTGATTGTATGGTGTAGTTTGTCTGATGACATGATAGTTATTAGAGCAATTATTACTATTATTATTATTAATGCTGTTATTATTGTTATTATCATTACTCATACTAATGATGGTGTCAGTATTACTTTTCTCATCATTATTACCGCCAGATTTTGAAGAGAATTCACCAGGTCCTTGCCGACGTAGCATAGAAGGAAGCTTGACTTGTTCTAATTGCTGATAATCTGATATATCGTTTGAAGGTACTATGAAACCAGATTTGTGATTATTATTGTTATTGTTACTATTACTAATACTATTATTAATATTAGATAATAGCCAAATTCGTTGTTCAGGCTTACCGTTTGAATGAGTAATATGTTCATCTGAAATTTTAACAGTACTCTGTCTGTTATTATTATTCATTTCATGATATTTTGGTTTAACTGATTGACATTTAATTGTATAGATTTGATCTGAATTCAATGTTATATGATCATTATACGTTGGTGTAGTGACATTCTGTGATCGCATATTATTATTATTCACAGATCCTGTCAACATTCTTAATTCATCACAGGATTTAGATAATGTAGAATTTCGTTTATTGTCTAAATCACTTTGTGAGTTGTTGCACAGAGCAATTTCATTAGGCGATTTTAGCTGTTTACTGGGTTTGAATGTTGCTGGAATAGTTATAGGCTGAGCAAAATACTTAACTGAGCCATATAAAGAGCCAACACTAACTGGTGAAAATCGTTGAATAGTTCCATCGAATGTTGTATGTGTAGTTGGTGTTGTTGTTGAAGGATATGATGGATGATGTGGATGGTTCACAAGATCATTTCCAAAGGAATTTGCAGGATTTTGACCTAAATATTTATTAGTTGAACAACCTAAGTGATGCTGAGATTAGGTAAAAAGAACAGATTGTGATCATTTTAGAGTGATATCAGAAAATAATGAATTATACAGATTTTCTATAGTTTGCTTTGTAAGGGTTTGTTATGTTTTTACGAGTTGATCACGGATTGATATCAGAAAGAGAACCATTGAAAACCAGGGAGTACTACTGGACAGCTGCTGTTTCATCCTAGTTTGGGAATCATCGGCAGTACGCACCCACTGTGATTCGAACCCAGGACCTTCCGGTTACAAGGCAAGCTTGCATACCATTCAGCCACTGGGACTCGATTCAATGGCTCATGAATTCCAACTTCTGCCAATTATACAGATACTTCGAGTATTTTATTAGTTTTATATTTGGCCGTAAAATGTTCCGCCATTTTCGATTGGTCGTCTTATGTACATCCTTTCAAAGCGTCTTAGAGAATATTACATGGCTTGGCTGCAAACAGAAGGCATTATTTCAGTCACAAACTATATAATTCAACAACCCATCAACATCTGTCACAGGATCTCAACTAACTCGTCATTTAGAGTGATTCACAAAGTGAATAAAAGTCTACCACAGACCGTATTTCTCACTTCTTCCTACTGTAGAACGCCTCAACGTATGCATGAAAAAGTTGGAGACACACGCGCTCAAAAGAAATTAGTCCAACATCTTCATTTACCATGGATTTAGTTCTTTGTGTGCGTCGGTGGCAAAGTGGTTAGGAATCTCGCCGACCATGCACATGGTCCGAGGTTCGATCCCCTGCCGACGCACACCTGATATCTATGGTCGACCTGAAAAATTTGAGCCACCGATGTCCATGCTGAAAATTCCATACTTGTACCGAAAATACAGTGTGGAATCAAGCTGTTATCAAAAATTAAAAAAAATTAAATTAAAATTTTTGACCCCTTAGTTCTCTTAGCTTTTCCTTCGCTTCATTTTTAAAAGTATTATTCCGTGTCCACATCTGTCCTCATTAAACATCTTTTTTACATATTACAAAACTATTTCCTAAGTCTACGTAAATTTGTTTTCATGTCCTTTGTGATGTGTAATCATATCTCGTATCCCTGTCTACACAATAAAACGCATTCAGACGTTAAAATTATGCATGACAGGCTGATTGTATTCAGCATGCTGTAAACTTATTCTACACAACCTGAAAAAAACACTCTGACTTAGCCTATTTCCAAAGTTTTATTTCCTCTATTGGGCTTAAAGAAGAGTGACAGGTATATTGCGCCAATTTTGTATTAGAAAGTAGGATATATCTAAGTGTATATTAAAGAAGTTAAATAACTGTAAACAAGAGTAGCCTTTATGTTACCCTCTGAAATATCTCGTTATTTATCATAGTCAAAAACGCACAAGATCACGTCAAATAAACGTCTGTTAAGAAGCTTTTATGTTGTGCTTTATCAGATATTGATACTTTAATAGAAATCGTTATTCTAAAAATAACAGTTTCATCCTCCTTGAGATTCATACGTCAGAAAACAGCATACATGAAGTCTGTTTTGCTACCTCAGTGATCCATTTCATGAGATGAAAACTGAAATGTTTCAGGCTTTACAAAAATTGATTATCGTAGGGCAGTCGTTCATGTGATAGTTCTCCAATGTTTGAAACATTTTGATTGGACAATAGTAACTAGTGTGATTTGTCTACTCCCCTGTTTACTGCAGACTGAATTGTATCAGTCAGGTTTGCAATGTGGACACCGTGCCAGTAGGTGGCTCACCATCACGGTGCACTGTGAATTATTGTAATTAGATGGTTGGAGGCAGTCGGTAGGAAGCTTTAGACCCAAGTTTCGTGCTAGTTGGCACTCACCAGTCAGCAAGGCGTATCTGAAACCTTGAAGGAGCTGATGTCCCTTCTGAGAAACACCAGTCACTGCAGTATGTAATAAAATTGACCAAATGAGCTGCAGGTAGAGCAACCAAGATCCCGCGAGTGACCACCACCAATAGAGAATAATAATTATGCTTGTCTACTTCGCTGTTAAGTATACAAGCAATAACCTGTGGGTAAGCATCTTCAAAGAATGTAAAAGCTCTGGAATAAACTTATATAAAAAAAGCCACAGTGCATCTGTCCAGCTAAGCAGTTGCTAATCAAACGTTTTTTTCGTTATTTCAAATCCTGAAGTATGTTAATCATTGTAATCTGAGGATATACAGTCTAAGAGAATAAGTAACTTACTTCGACAAATTTTCCTGAATCCACATTTAAGTTAAAGTCAGGACTTGGGTATGATGTCATATTCCATACGGATATTCCAGGACGATCTCTTTCTCTTTCATTGTTTTTTTGCATACAAACTAGAATTCATATAAAATAAACAAAAACAAAGACAGTGAAGATATTATTATTATTGTTATTATTTCATGAATTCAGCTATTTATTTTATTGGTTTGCAGGGATTTGATTGATTGCATGTTAAATCACGAACTGTCTTCAATTAGAGAAACACTGAAAACCAGGGAATAATAGACTTCTGTTTTGTCTTCATCAGTAGGCCACAATGACCCAAGAAGGGAATCGAACCCAGGACTTTCAGGTTTCAGGGTGAGTTCATTGGCCATGCAGCCAGTGGAATAGCATCCAATAGTTGGTCAACGAATTCTGACTTCTGCCGATGAGTAACATATAACACAACTGTTAACCGATGTCATCGGGCAAGTTAATATTCCATCAGTGTAAGCAACGTGAAACCTTGCATAAATGAAAATGGTTCATAGTATTTCAATTCAAATTAGAATACAAAACAGTAATTCTAACGATTCCATTGGTTGTAAGAAATCTTAAAATATTCCTATACCTACTCTATCTTTTATGTTTCACTTTGTATAGCAAATATAAGAGTGAAAAACGATTATACATTTAAGAAGGCGGAAATGGAAGAATGAGTGAAGAATACTCTTTTTGAGAACTTCCTCATCTGGCTCTACAGTTTTATTTACATCATTGGTGTTTTAATTCCTCTGTCTCCTTTATTTGTGTCTACCAGTTTGACTACATCTGTAGAGCCAGCTACATTGAGTGTGTATAATTTGGCATGTTCATCATCAGATTTATGAACATCACCCTGCGTAGTTAAGCAAGGGGCAGACAAGGTCTATTCCTTTTTAGCTCTGTTTTGCCTCATCATGTAGATATTGAACATAAAATCAATGCAATACTCCGACTAATCTTAATTTTTCCCCAGGAATTCATCTTCTTCACATTTTTGAATTCGTCGGCACCCACCTGAAGAAGCTTAATTTATGCTTTCAGACGCTTTTCTTGCCTTGTCCATCACTATTTAACTGTAGTGATCTGACTATTTCCGTTTCCGGCTGTCAATGTTTTGAAACTATCTGTAACTGTCGCCTAAAGCTTATTCCTAATTTTATCTGATATTCAATTTAGTATTACATTTTTATACATATTGTAGCCCACTTAAGCTTTTGAACTGTAAATCTATTGATCTTAACAATTCACTATCGCTTACAAAGCATAAATGTTGTCAATAACTATTGCTGTTTAAACATTATGTGTGCATAGGAATATATAACTGTAAAGTTAGATGAGTAAGCTATCAAAAAGAATAATCTTTCTCTTCATTTTGTTTTCTAAATGTCTCAGTAAAAAATTCTGCGAAATTATCTATTAAAAGCAAAGTTTTCAGAGCATTTAATGCTGAAATTATTTTCATTATTATCACGCATAGTTATGAATAAGGTACAAGTTGATAAAACTGAAAAAATAAAAACAAATGAAGTAATTGAAAGGAATAGTCTGATTTCTTAGTGAGCATATAAGCTGTAGCAAGACAAACTTTCTGCGCTTTGTTTTCAATATATATGAATAGGTAAAAGAAGGCGATCAATACCGATAAGAAACAGCGACATTGTGCTCCTGCCCATCCCAAGCACATCACTAAGCCGAATCATCCTGGAGAGAATCAAACACGCCCTTGATGAAAACCTTCGAGCGGAAAAAGCTGAATTCAGGAGGAACAAGTCCTACATAGATCAAAATCGCTACACTACGGATCATCATCGAACAGAGCTTAGAAGGGCAGTCAGTTGTCTATCTCAGCTCCATTGACTTTGAAAAGGCCTTCGACAGAGTCGATTGAGAGGTGATTTGGTAACTGCTCCTCTACTACGGAGTGCTGCCAACAATTACACATCTAATCCAACAGTTTTGCGACAATGCTGCATGCCAAGTAATCCACTACGGGAAATTCACAGAATCCTTCAAAGTGAAGACGATAGTAAAACAAGCTGGCTGCCCACTATCTCCAGTGATTTTCCTGATTGTGGTAGACTGGATAATACGACAGACAGCGAGCTCCGAGGAGACAGGCATAAAATGGATCCATACAAAAAACTTGTAGGATATGGAGTTCGCCGATGATATATATCTGAATCCCCACAAACTGGAAGATATACAAGTGAAAAACAACAAGTTGGCAGGAGAAGCAATCTCCTTTACCTACATACCTAGGAAGCATCATTTCAACTACAGGCGAATGAAACTGATGAGAATATCAAAGCAAGGGTCGAGTAATCAGACCAAGCTTTCATTTCTCTCAGATCTGTGTGGAGATCAACAGTAATCAGCATAAAAAATAAGATCCGGATTTTTAACTTCACTGTGAAGTCAGAGCTACTTTACGGATCAGAGACTTAGCCAACGCGTCACGAAGGGCACTTCTAATAAACTACAGACCTTCATCAGTAGTTGTCTTCGCTCAATACTACCCAAGATCAGCAACAGGGATCTCTGGCAATGAGTGAACCAACCCATCAGGAACGAATTGTGCAACAAATATTCAGGAAGAAATGGAAGTGGATTGACCATATTATGAGAAAATAAACCACCAAGCGACATCACACGTCAGGCCATCGCTTGAGTGGAATCCTAATGGGAATCGGCAAGTAGGTCGTCAGCGCGAGGGTGACATGGAGAAGGTCACATGAAGAGTAGATAAAAGCATGTGGTTAGACGTGTAGCCAGGCGAAAACGTTGGCAGAGAACCGAACACAATGGAGACGTGTGGCTGAAGCCCTGTGTTTCTCTAGGAACTAAAGGAAACAATTATCATAATAAATAATTACAGTGTGAATTTTCTCACAGAGTTAGTTGATCTCATGTGAGGATTTTATATCATATGCTTATAGGAATACTCTGATCATTTCAGATTTTTTACGCATGGCTGTTATTTTGTTGTTGTTGTTGTGTTTTGGAAGGTGTTTTATCGACTTTTTTGTTTTACGCATCTAGAATATCTGTTTATCGCGTTTATCAACATAGTGCTGGGGACATTACTCGTACCTAATTCCCATGAAACTTCATGAACTCTCTGTTCATGAAGCCGGCTCATCCTCCCGTAGGAGATAGCTGAAGAAAAGTAAAGTAAAGTAGCAGGAATACACCTCACAATAGCTTTTATCCTCAGCTCTATTGCCTTCTAAAAACTGAGATTTTTAAAAATGTTCAATTCTCAAAAAGACGACTGACTAATCTCTGTACTCATTGAAGTCTTATCCCTGTCGTCAGGTTTTCAATAAATTCATTTAAATGAATTTTTATTATCCTATAACAAAAGTGTTTACATTCAGTGAATAGGCAAAGAGGAAGATGACTGGTCCATTCTTATTTACTAGACTGTAACATGATTGTTACGATGATAAAAAAAAGAAGTCAGAAAAATTTTTAATGAAACCATGTGACTTATAAAGTTAGAGTTTTCTGTGAGTCATTACATAATCTAGAGAAATAATTTGTTAGTGTATGTGTATGTGAGTGTGTGAGCTCACGCCTCAAAGTACAGGTACACAAGACGTTGGATAAATATATTTTGTCATGTTTGCTCACATAAATCATGAAGACGTGTCTTTATCAACAAAACACAAAAGACACTTGTGTATGTATCAAAATAAGCAGTCGATCTTTCAACAAAATAGGAAATAATGCATAAATGGGATTTCATTAACATTTTATCTTCACATTTGTAACATTTTCTAACTTCTAGTTATGAAAGAATCTTAACAACAATAAAAATATATACCAGCAATGAAATATATTCAGTTTTTCAACTAACTAAGTTGTTTGCCTACATGTTACTTATGTGAATAAAGTCTTTCCTCAATGAAATAAATTGTGATAACACATTTAAGCGAACAATATTTTTTTCAATTAGATCTCATCAGGCTTAACTCTAATATATATATAAGTTTACAAATAAAAAGTCGAATATAAACCAAACATGGTGTTTTGTCTATAGGATAATACGATGGTGAATATAAATTGTGCAATTGGTCATAATAGTAGTAATGATAATATTAATAGTAATAATAATAATAATAATAATAATAATAATGGTCTTATCAATTATAAGGATGCTGATCAAACTAAATTCCAATCGTTTGGTGTTTCCAAAGTCCTCAATGTAAGAGCTGAGAAACAAATGACCGACTCCCTCAAAAAACTGAACCAAATAGGAGTATTATCATCAACCACGTATGAGTCCATGAAACCTACGGGTACCAATACTCCACGTCTTTACGGTCTACCAAAAGTGCACAAACAGGGTCTTCCTCTTCGCCCTGTTTTAGATATGTATAACTCTCCATTTCACGGAACAGCGAAGTGGTTAGTTAAGATTCTGGGTCCTTTGCACAGAGAAATCGTGCAACATCGAATTAGTGATGTCTTCGACTTTATTTCTAAAATATCTGAGACTAATGTGAGGTATAAACGCATGTTATCCATGAATGTATCATCACTATTCACTAACGTACCGCTTAAGGAAACAGTGGATTATGTTTGTCAAGAAATCACCGATAGGCAATTAGACTTAGGAATCCCCTTGTGTAGCCTCAAAGAATTACTTCTTAAATGCACAATGAATGTTCACTTCGTCTTCAATAATTCATACTATCGAAAAGTAGATGGAATAGCTATGGGTTCACCATTAGGCCCAATATTAGCTGACTTCTCTCTCGCAAAACTTGAAAACGGGAAATTGAAGGATACCATCAAGGAGTTGGATATGTATTGCCGATATGTCGATGATACATTTATCTTAGCTGATGAGAAGGTTAACATAAACGAATTATTACTCAAGTTCAACAACATCCACCCTTCGCTTACTTTTACTTGTGAAGAGGAGCAGGAGAATAAACTACATTTCCTGGATGTCTTGCTAAGTAGGAGAGAAGACGGGTCACTTGGGAGAAGTGTGTACAGAAAAAGTACATTCACAGGGCAATACACACACTTCCTTAGTTACGTGCCCATTAAATATAAAAGGAATCTTGTAAAATGCCTTGCGAGCGGAGCAAGAAAGATATGTACGGATGACCTCTTACAAAAGGAATTTGAATATATTCACGATTCCTTGACGGAGATGGACTATCCGAGTAGTTTCATAAAGAAACATATGAAACCATCAGGGAAAAAACCTGTGACTCTGACTGCACATAAGAAACCTCTATTTATTAAATTAAGATTTAATGGTGACTTATCGAGTGAGATTCTATTCCAAAGACTTTCAAGGAGTATACGTAGAACATTTTACGCAGCACACCTATGTTTGTCACTCTAGCACACGATTGTTGATAAGACCGTTATTATTAATACTATCAATATCATCATTACTCCTATTATGACCAATTTCACAATTTATATTCACCATCGTATTATCCCATAGACAAAACACCATGTTTGGTTGATATTCGAATTTTTATTTGTAAACTTATATATATATATATATATATATTAGAGTTAAGCCTGATGAGATCTAATTGAAAAAAATATTGTTCACTTAAATGTGTTGTTCTAAAGTCTATTATAGGAATATTTAATAAATTGTGATAAGTTGATTCATTTGTACTGGAGTTATAATAATGTCATTCAGACTCAAACAATCACTTCTATGTAGGAAATTAGAGGAAAATTACTCAGATCAGAGTAGATTTTCTCTCGCCTGGTTAGTTTGACCAATGAATAATGTTGAAACTAAATGGCATCAGAGGTCTCTTGATGGGATGTACATCAACCGTGAAGGGTTCAGTTTAGAGGTTTATTTATTGATTTACGTTCACAGTGGAACATATGGTTTCAAGCTAGAGCTTTGAAGGTTCATTAGCACAAGTTTTATTCTTACTGGGTGAGGTTATTAGGCTCACACCTAACACCTTCCCTCTTTACCGGCCTTACTATCGGGCTAGCGAGTTAAAGGAGGGCGTCGGCTAGGGACTGACCCCCAAACCACGCGCGTGGGGGGAAGGTATTCTACCTTTGTGCTAACGACGCAGTTTAGGAAGGTCACCAGCATATATTTCGATACTAATGTAATCTTAATTTCAGAATGCAAACTGTTCAAGGTATGGGACTGTTAATTATTTTTTGTGGACTTCAATTACTAATCTGCGGAGTTTCAACCATTCCCCCCAAGTCAGAGATGTAACCAGATAGGTTGGGATTATTGGTAGTTGGATAAGGCGCCGTAATTTTATCTTGTAACACGTTATTCCACTATCATTATTTCTGATAGTAGTATTTGACTGAGGGAACATTTTTAGAGTGCATGCATAAAAAACATTAGACCTACAATTGCTGAAACATTTTTAGCAAAGTCCATTTAATATTATTATTTTTAGATGACTGGAGGCAATCGTCTGGAAGACTTGAACCTAGGAGGCCAATCGCCAGTCCCTATAGCTCAGTGGTAATGTCTCTGACTGCAGCCCCACTGGATGACACGGGTTCGAACCTCAGAGAGGACATGAGTTCCTTCAGGACAGCAAATATGTCTTTGCTGACTGGTGAGTGCCGGCTAGCACGAAACCTGAGTCCAAGGACTCCTGTGGCCGATTGCTTCCAACCATCTAATATCATCAAATCAATGTACACTGGGATGACGAGCTATCTAGAATGGTGTCCTCATTGCAAACCTGATTGATAGAATTCATTCTGCAGTAAACAAAGGAGTAAACACATCACACTAGTTACTAGTGTCAAACCAATAACCATTCAATATATGTATACATTATTTAAACTTAAATAAACTCATTTAGCCATAATCTGTGTTGATAAGAAAATGTAGGTGGAGTAAAGACTTCTAACCAGATCGAAGTGATTTGAACCTTAGACGACCATTTCGCCGATTTCGAGCTGAAAGGCTATTTCATAGACTACATAAAATACTTTGGATTTTCAAAGGAAACCATGATGAATATACACCTCGAAGTGTGTAATTTGCAAATTAAGAATTTGATTATCTATATTACCTCTTCCAACTGACTAGGCATAATTCAAGTGGTTTGAACTGATTAGGTTCTCTGAGCTGAGTTTAACCGGGTATTGAAGTGATTAATTCTAGCACAAATGAGTCATAAGGTCCATCCGGGGTTTAGATTACCTCCATTCGAGTAATAAGCACTACTGTTTGACGCTAGTAGTTGAAAACTATTAATGTCATCCAGTGGTATATACTATCGGTGTTAGTAGAATGCAACTGTTGAGGATCAAGAGCATTCCACAAATTTATCAAAAGCCTTGTGACGTGCTGATGTTTGAGTCCAGTTAATTAAATGCATAATATCGTTTCCTACAAATTTTCTAATTTATCTCGGGAATCCAGGAAACCACCAGAGAATTGCATTTCCCTTGCTACATGAATATCTTATGTGTATTCAAATATGTGTACATTTTACTATCACTCAATGCTCTGAGATAAATTTTATGAAGCTTCAGACTCACATTTATCATTCTTTTGAGAATTACCATCGTTTCTGAATTTACAAAGATGTCTGTCGTTCACTGTTATTGAACAATCCTATAATAAATTTAACTGAATTTTAAATGTCGGCTTCTTGCGCAAATGTTTCGACGATGTCTGGGTATGTAATTAGAAGGTAATTGGTGGATGGTGACTAGCAGTGGAATCCAGGATGCGCATTTCGTCCTATTCATGACTCGTCATCTGGATGTACCTGCATTCTCCAGTGAGTGATGATGTTCCCACCGAGGCTTGAACTCAGTGCCCATAGTTTCAGATGCCAAAGCGTCATCCACTAGACCACTTCGGTCTGATCAATCGACAGGAAAATCTAAAATTCAATTAAATAATTAATATGACCCGTAGCACAAGAGGTGGCTTTCGTGGCCCAAGTAGTCTAGTGGATGACGATTTGGAGTTTGAAACTCTTCACACTGGGTTTGAGTATCACTGCGGAATGCAGGTACATCCAGATGGCGAGTTCCAAATAGGATGAAAGGCGCATCCTGGATTCCACTGCTAGTCACCATCCACCAAATAAATTCTAATCCTATTGGAAGTCTATAATTTTGAAATAAATTATTGCGTAGTGAAAAAGACTTTCAGAATGTTTGTTTCTATTTTTATTTTCCCAAGTACGGTCATTAAGTCAAGCTAAAATGAATCTGTGGCTCCCACTGATTAGATTATACAAAAACAAATCTGTATACTTTATCGTCTAAATTTAAATTAGATAATGAGGTGAATAAAGTTAGCAATGACTATTGAACACTTTTAAGAGGTGAATTACATCAAGAGTTGTGTTTTTCCTTTCAAAATACTGAAATCTATACAAAAGGTATTATTTGAGTTAATCTATTTAAGTGTTCTTTTACAATCTTTGTAGCCATAACTTTTACCGATTTCATTTGAGTGATTTGAGTGAAATGAAACTTGAAGTAAATGAGATTACTTTTGTTTTTAATTCAGAGAAAATGTTTAGACAGTTGTCTGCCATGGTTACAGCCTTCTAATGAGACAGTTATTATCCTTCTCTTTAGAAAAAAAACAGTCCGTATTTCCATAAGACTACATGCTACTGGTTGGATGATATGACGAGCTGGGCACCGCTTACATCAATCTGCGGGACTTGATGGCTGTATCAAAGTGGTCTAAACGCTGAGCGGGCGTTTAAGACCGAGCTGGTGCACCTGATTCAACTTGGCTCAGAGAACCAAATTAGTTGAAATCACCTGAATTAGCCGTAGATACTTGGGTGAATCGGTAATATATTAAGTCCAATTCGAAATCTACACATGTTGTGATCTGAATAATGTCGGCTTTCGAGAAGAAATTTCACCTCGTATAAATCTCATACTTTTAAAGTGACAAAACAAGCAGCATTTTATGAGTAGTGTGTCATGAATAAAGGATGACAAAAGATTTTATTTCTGCTAATCGAGATGATGCATTAGGCTATTTAGTTATTACTTTACGCCTAAAGTTAACAACTTTTGATATATCCTAATTCGTTTAAAAAATTAGAACGATTTGAGTCAAATTCAAATGAAGCTGAACCTCGTCAACAAGGCCTAATTAATGCTGAACGATACTCACTCCTACAAGTGTTGGTTTTCAGACATTTAAGTGATTTCAAGAATAACTGCAAACTGTCTTCACTTAGAGAACCAATGAAAACGATAGAGTACTGCGGAGCTGTTTCGTCTTAGTCTGGGATTCTTCACCAGTACGTCCCCATGACATCAACGAGGATCAAACCCAGAACCTTCAGGATAAAAAGTAAGCTCGTTAACCAATCAATCACTCAGACCTATCAGTCCTAACCCTTGCCTTGTTCATGATAAATGGCGCTCTCTGATTTCGGATGTTTCACTAGCTGAAGTTAGTTGGTTATCAAACGTTAAATCAATGAGATCGCTGAGAACCAGCGCATGAAAACTAATCTGATGCTCATCAATGGCTAACTACAGGATGAATTTGCTTAAAGTTCTAGTTGGAATTCATAGTCACTGGTATCCACCAAGTGGGATGTGAAGACACATACTTACCGATGGCACTGGCTGGAGGTCACACCATACATGTGATCATATGACACCATTGTGAATTGAGTTCAAGTTTACAGCATCACGTTGGCTCCGATTACTGATTCTGATACCAGTGACCTATAATTACATCTTTTTGTAAGTCATAATGAGGCTTAATCAGACTTCAGTGTGTCTAACTCATGACAGTTGTGACTTCTGAGTTTTTTCCCTTCACGTTCCCCAGTGGAACATAGGGCTTCAAGCTAGTGGCTTGAAGTTTCTGTGGCAGTGTTTATTTTATAGGATGGGGTTTCTAGCCTCATGCCCAACCTTTCCTCTTTACCAGCATTATTTCTGGCTTAGCAAGGTAAAGGAGTTCGTCGGCCGGGGATCGAACCCCGGATCATGTACATGGTCGGCGAGCGTCCTAACCGCTATGCCATCGACGCACGACTTCTGAGTTAGTGAATCAGTATTCAGATTGAATCGATTAAAATGCATTGACTTGCATAGCTGACCCCATGAGTATCCAATTTTTTCTGCTTGTAAACTAAAACAACTTACCTTGAACTTCATTACTGGAATGTGGTGTTAACCTCTTCATGGCAATTACTGCTCCAATTAACAGCAAACAAAGAAGCCCAGCAACAGAAATCAAAACTGCTACAATCGTCATTGTACTCAAACCAAAACGATGAGATGATTCATCGCCTATATCACTTAATTGATGTGGCTGATAATAATTAACACTGTCAGAGATTTTTTTAGAATATTGATTATCAAAATGTAAATCTTTTTTATCTTTTACATCTGATCGAAGCGATTGAAGCCATTTTGCTGGATGTGTACTACTACCACCACTGGGTAATGGTAATGCATTTGAGTCAATATTATTATTAGGTATATTCATTTGGGATTCAACTGTTTGAAGCTGTTCATTAACAATATGCATACGAATAGCGTAACGGCGTTTCAGCGATTTTGTGGAGTCAAGCGGACGATCTTGTGCTATGACATGAATAGTATATTGACCTAACGGTGGATCTTCTTTACTAATTTTACATATTATAGTATTATCCAGTCTGAATTCAAAGTAAGGATTCGTTTCTAATGACACATCGATTTGTGCATTTTCTTTCTCATCAGCATCTATAAAGTAATACGGGAATTCAATGCATGAATTGAATGGATCTTTTGAGTTTAAATTGTACTTTAAATCAATTATTGATGGTTGTTGGAATTGTTTCGCCTGACGATGTAAGCCACCACCGTCATTCACACCAGTGTAAGGGATTGTTTGACTATGATGCAGCATAATTGGTGCATTGTCATTTTGATCAATGATATTGATTGTAACGCTTGCTTCATCATAGAATAGCGTTCTGTTCACATCACTTGGTGATAATGATGGTGATGATGATGACGATGGGAATTTCGACTTTGGCTTTTCATTACGAGCAATCACTATAAATGGGATCTGTTGGATTTCTTCACGGTCCAAAATTTTTCTTGTACGAAGTATTCCAGTGTTTCTAGGTGAAAAGAACACCAAAAATGGAATGACATTTTAAGTCAAAAATATTATGGATCTTTTATATGAATGAATGTGCGTCGGTGGCACAGTGGTTAGGACGCCTGCCGGCCATACATATAGTCCGGGGTTCGATCCCCTGCCAACGCACCCCTGATATCAAAGGTCGGCCTGCAGAATTTTTGCCACCGATATCACATGCTGGAAATTTCACATTTGTACCAAAAACGCTGTGTGGAACCAAGCTGTAATAAAAAAATATTTAAATTATCATATTCATTAGAAATTCAGTCGTCATTTTTCTGTATTAACTAACTGGGTGTCTGTAAGCCTTTCAAATCACCCTTTATTCAACATTTATCTGTTCTGGTGTTTCATTTTTAGGAATTACGTTCCAGTCATTATTCCCCATTTATAATCGTATATAGATATCAAATACAACTTTATTTAATTCTCAGTGCTGACCAGATTTATGTGACTAGTTCTTTTGTCTTTACTTATAACAGCTATAATAGTTCCCATACTGATTCAAATAGTCCGGCAGTGTCTTCCCAGCATAGCACTGACTGACACAAGAATTTTCTTCTTAAAAGTATGAAACGTACCCATGTAACATAAACGCAAAATACCATAGACCAACAAAGAATACTCTTTTTGGAAATTCACTTCAAAGGTGTACAGTGGCATAGAATTGTAGAAAATTAGGGAATCGCCTGTAAGGTTAACTGTTTGTTCCGGTAGGTAGCAGAACACATGAGTTTATATAGCAAGCGAAATAATAAATTATGTAATCTGAAAGCAATAAGTGATGAACATCATTCATAAATGATTATCATAAAAAATTAAAAATGGCAAGTATTACAAAGTATAAAGTTCAGATGAAGATAAAAGACGAGTGAATATGAATCACATATCAAGTTACTGTACGAGTTATATAACGTTTAAAGTTATGGTAGTAATATGGATTAGATATACCGCTTCCGTACCCACAATTCGGGGTTTTCCTTATGTATAGTAAGGGCTTCTATTGTAGACTCGTTCAGTAACTTGATATGTTACCATATTCATTGTTTATTTATTTTGATCACAGATTGATTCCACACCATATTTTTGGTACAAGTATGAAATTTTCAGCATGTGACATCGGTAGCCCAAATTTTGCAGGCCGAACATAGATAACAAGTGTGCGTCGACAGGGGGTCGAACCCCGGACCAATGTTCAACATTTATCCTCTCTAAATAACGTAATTTATTAATTTACTTGATATATAAACTCAGATGTTTTTACCAGCCAAAATAAATAGTTAACCTTACAAGAGATTCCTTAACCTTTTACAATACTATGCCACTGTGTGACGACAGATGACAGGTGCCAGGATACAGATGGTTTATTGAGAAAATCAACAGATATTTATAGATTTTTATGTACATTATTATTCCTTATTGTTAGCTAAAAAGCAACGTCTTGTGACTGATTGTTTTCCTGCCTAAGTTTATTCTGTCATCTTTTTGGTGCCGTTTCTTAGACAGTCCGTTCATATATCTGTGAATCGTGTCCTTCCACACAAAGTCTGCTGTGATTGGTTGGCGAGTTCCTCAAGGTTAGGTTTAGTTCTTTTCTAGCGGCCTGTTTTACATCTGGACTACCTTACGTGTATCTACATATTGCATCTAATACATCATGTTTTCATTCTTAATTTTAATAAAATATGATCACAAATCGTATAAAATACAGTAATTTTTTAATTAAACGTTTCAAACTATATGACTTTCATGCATCTAATAAAACTAAGAGAAAACATCACGGTGGTTGGCAACTAACTCTTAAACAGACACGCACAACTATTCCTGTTATTGTCAGTTCAAACTGCCGTTCACTTCCCAACAAAATTATGCATCTCCAGTCTCTCTTATCATCTGATATTTATCACAATGCGGCGATTGTTGCATTACAGGAGACATGGCTCCATGAACTCCATGATAACAACCTGGTTTCCCTAAATGGTTTTACATTGTTTAGACAAGATCGACTATGCTCCAGAAAGAAAAGATGTGGAGGTGTTGCAACTTTCATTCATTCTCAATGGTCAACTTCAAATAATGTATGTTTTTCTTCCTCTAGTGAATTTATTGACTGTATAACTGTCAAATGCCGTCCAAAACACTTATCCAAGTTTAAATTTGTGTTCATCTCGAACATTTATGTTACTCCTGGCTGTTCTGCCCCGTATCTGTCTGATTTCGCTGATGAATTCACTGAATTCGCCGTTACACATGTTGGAAATTCTTTATCAGTTGTCACTGGAGATTTCAATTGCTGCGATTGTCCTTTCCTTGTATCATTAGGTCATGTCAATATTGTTAAATTTCCTAATGGATTTGATAAAACTCTGGATGTAGTGTTTAATAATGATGAGGAAATATATGAAACACGCTGAAGTGCTCCTAAAATGAACTCGGATCATTGTATTATTCTGATATTACCTAAGATATACAGCAGATCTCACTTTAATATCCTCTCAAATCTGTCCAGGAGAATACAGCAAAGGTGTTACTCACAGGAAAATGTGCTCAAACTAAGATGTATGCTAAACGACACAGACTGGGAACTTTTCAACAAATACACACTGGATGATACTATTTCCAATTTGACTGACTATCTTAAATTATGCCTTGATGTATGCTATCCAAAACAGATACTTTTCAAAAGAATGAACCGTTTCTATTCCCCTCATCTCAAAAAGCTTCGAATGGAAACAGAGAGGCTGCACAAAACAAAGAATAAATCTGGTCTTAGGAAGATAAACATCCAAATTAAATCTGAAATCAAGAGGCTAAACAATATTTATAATCAAACAATACTGTCTTGTAAAACTCCGGAAAACATATGGAAGCTTTTCAGAGAAATTACAGGATGTAGTAAGCATAGTTATTGTGCCCCATCTATTGATGTAAATACTCTCAATAGATCTTTTATCCGCCCCCCAAATGTCCCTTTTGCCTTCAATTTAACACATGTAAATAAATGTATAACACATGTATATAAATGAAAGAACAAAGTTGTGTGAGTAACTTGATATGATTATGAGCAATAGTATGTGCTCGAAACGTGAACAGTTCATATAACTGTACAACACTGTGTGATTTATCAAAATAAAATCTTATATATAATGGAATTATACTCTACCACAGTGCCCAAGTTTTATACTTATATTCAATTTAACTAATAACACGACCAGTGACTTTCATAGTTTCAATACTTCTGATGTTCTTAAATGTTTAAAATCTCTTAAACCTTCCCAGAGTCTAGGTCCTGATGGTATACCTGCCATTGTTCTAAGGAAATGTGCTGATATTTTAAGTAACCCACTAACAAACATTTTCAATACTTCTTTTTCTAATAATGTTGTACCTTCTCTATGAAAAGATATTAAAATCATCCCTGTACCCAAGTCTGGTTCTGGAGATCGTATTGAGTTTAGACCAATTGCTATTACCTCTCCTTTTTTGAAACTAATGGAGAAATTATTGTTACTGAAACTTGTTCCCTCCCTAAGCTTCTCAAATGATCCAAAGCAGTTTGCTTACAAACAGGGTAGAAGTACTTTAGACGCTGCTGCTGTATTTCATCACAACATTGTATCCTCCTTAGACAAAGGGGCCAAGTATGTCCGTTGTACTTTCCTTGATTACACATCTGCTTTCGACTCTGTACCTAGAGGCCTTTTGTTAAACAAGCTTAGCCTTACACAAACTGAGTCCTGGGCTATCAACTGGCTGCACTCTTACTTCTCCAATAGGATGCAGTACACGGTATATAATGGTGTAGCTTCCTCTCCTTTGCTTACTGAAGCTGGTGTTCCTCAGGGTGCTGTTCTCTCTCCGTTTCTCTTTTCCTTCTTCTTACATGACTTACCTCTTTCAGACGAAATCAACTTCGTCAAATATGCAGATGACCTGACTGTTTCGCTTCCCGTTAAGTCTCAGTCAGACTGCTTCAAATTAAATAGCTTCCTGTCGGACATCAGTCAGTGGTCTAAACTAAATGGCCTCATGCTGAATCCCTCAAAATGCCAGACTATCGACTTCTCCTTTAGGCATAAACGAGATCTACAAACACTAGTAAGCACTCATGATGTCTGTAGAATTGAGGGGACTAAATTGAAACAAAGTCTAATGCAAAATACCTCGGATTAGTTCTATTTTCCGACCTTACCTGGTCATCTCATATCCAAATGATTTCCAAGAAAGTGTTTCGTCTAACCTACTACATTAAGAAACTCAGACTAACTGGAGTCACTCAACCTATGCTTTCACAATTTGTCAACTCTCGTATCCTACCTATTCTACTTTACTGCTCCCATTAGTCTTTCCTGGGTTACTGAAAAAGGACTATACCATCCTGAGAAGGATGTTGAAGGTAGTTAGTAGGACTAGTGGTGTAAAACTCAGTCAGCTCGTCACTAAATTAGTAGATAAGCATCTGAATACATGCGAAAAATGGTCTAAAACCATACTCTCTGACCCCAACACCCCCTCTATTCCCAACTCTCTCCTTGCATCTCATCAGGTAGAACCAGAAATCAGTACAAAATAATATATGCTCGTACAACCAAGTATAGGAACTCAACGATACCATATTTGGCCCGTGTTCTAAGTGACAGAGACAATGTTAGGCGTGAAACCTATGACTTGCTTTGTTGTTAATAACATAATTTTGGCCCTTTTATTTCCCCCTTATACTCTCTTATTTGTACTCTATAGTGAACAACCTTCTTAAACATACTTAGCTACTTAAAATTATTATCATTGGCTTACTTTTTTATTCTTTATTCTATTCCTTTTTTGTGTATCTACTGGTTCCGACTATATTATCACTATGAGTATTACAAAATTGTCTTGTCATTAACCATCATGTAATATTAGTTTTGTGATTGTTTTTTTTGTTCGGCACTATTAAAACTGACAATCTTGGTTGTGAACGCCACTATCACCATCCTAAAATTTTTGTATTATGCATGATTACTCACACTACCACAACAAACACTGCATTAGTGCTGACAATAAACAACCCTGAAATGTTTATTTTATCATTGTTTAGTGTAGTTCAATCAAATTAACTGATCATCTTGGCTATAAACATTCTTAAGAACATCTCATAACTTCTTGTATGATTATAGCTGTTACTGTTCACCACGCATACACATATCATAGCTTCCACTACAAAATACTGAAATATTATTTATTATTGTTGTTTATCTTCCTTTCTAATTGGTATTTTTATTTGCATTTTTTGTTATTTTTGTGTTTCTTTTTTGGTTTTTGTTGTTTTTTTATATTAATTTTTTTGTAATACTGCTTTTAAATGTGCATTGAAATTAGATGCAGTATTGTAGATATGTGCTGAAAATTCCACACTGTACCACTAGTGCCGTTTCTGGAATAAAAGCAATTATTATTATTTTTTCTTATAACCCCGATTTGGGACGTAAACAATGACGTCAATTGTTGTCTACAGTTTTGTCTTGCAGACAGCTGTCACCACAACTGTACATCTTTGAAGTGAATTTACGAAAAGAGTATCTTTTACTGATCTGTGTCCGTTTGGTTCTATAACAAAGGATAGTTTTTGTCAGAAAGTATAAGTCCTACATAGATGATAGCTAACAGTCATGAAATTTATGTTTGATGCAACCCACCACCGCCTCTCAGCCAACTGACAGCTGCAGAAAAAGTTATTTTGTGCTTAGATCTCAGCGAAATCCAACTTATTCTATAAGAGGTTATAAGTGAATGAACCACACATTATAATTATGTTATTCCTTAGTTTGCCTTTTAGCTATCAGTAAATAGATTCTCAATCCATAGTATATCATTGCATTGATTTTACATTAAAATAAGTAGTTACTTTAGACTAACTGGTCGTTCTTTCTGTTCACTTGTTACTTGGACTAATTGGATTTAGACAGAAAGATGATTATAAAGATGCATAAAACGTTATTATCGCTTATCTATACGCCCCTATAAATTTTCATATACTTGTGTGTCTTTCATTTTTACGTTCTAAGCTGCTTAATTAACTAATTTGACAAAATCATAAAATAGTTCTGTAAATCATAAACTTCACTAGAGCTTAGTAATTACCTAGAATTAAGCATCAAGTATGCTTTCTTTAACTGAGGTTATAACATAAGAAATGTTCACATAAACCACTTACTACATCAGTAAGACGACTAGTACTTTTATATTATTGTGGGATTATTTAAAAAAGTATCATGTTGTATGAGGGAATTTATGATGTTGTTCAACACGTTTTCTATGGTTTTCGTCAATACAACCAGTACATCTTTGACTGAGTAGACCTGGAAGCACTACAATTAAAAGACTGAAAAAAAAGGATTTCCTAAAGAGGTGATTCTCCAACGAGAAGGCGATATAAAGCGATACACAAATTACGAATAGTAACTAATCGAGTGAAGAAGGTTCGAAAGATTGTTCGTATTAAGTAATAATCCAAGAACACAGATCACACATTTTAGTATCAAGTGAAGTTTATTCATGACAATGTCTGCATCTTAAATCTAGTGATGTGCATAGGTAGTAGATCCTCCAAATAAATATTAATTAGAAGCGACAAAATTCTACTTGAAGGAACTTATATAGGATGATTGGATTTGATCGGTAGAAAACCCTTGTCTGTGAAACACATTAGCAACCGTTTTTTGACGTTGGTTTTTCAGTGACAATGCTGGTCAACCAAGCACGTGGTTCAGGTTTGATTCCTGGCTGATGCACTCCTAAACCTCTCTTGGCCAGTGGTAACCCTAGTAGACAGGGAAGGTTAGCATGAAGGTAGGCAGTCTCATCTAGTGAAGTTCAACAACCAAAACAACAAAACTTGAGCTTGAAGCTCTATCTTCCACTTGGAGAACAGATAGATAAAGATTTTTACTTAGAAGCATAACACAGTTTACAACAAAATATGATACTGGATAGTCAGTATGAATATTTAAACCTATATCTTTTATTTGGTATCAATTTTTATCAAATAAACGTCACAGGGGTTTGTTTAATCACAGAATACATTGGGAATTCATGATGTCAGGAATCTGTGGTAAAATCAGCGGGTATTTGGTTGAGATTTAATCAAGCTAATTTAGTGATAAAAGTGTATGTGTGACATTGTAAACCAAATAAATTTATTTCTCAGAAACTTAGGGACTTATTCAGTAATTCAACTGCTTCGTTTGATTTTATGTGCGTTCGTTCTTCCTGAAGCCTGTGGACAGCGAGAAGACGCATATACGTTTGACTAACAAGAAGATTCTAGAAAACTTAGACTTTAGGGACGATTTTTGCTCAATATAACACAGACCTTGAGATCTGCTGAAAAAATCAAACAAGTTGGCAAAAGAAAAACGCAGCCGAGGCACGAATTTAAGTGAAATTAGAACGAACAACAGCAACAAAATGCATCAGTCATCATCAACAGGAGAAATCTGAAGGAGGTCAACTGTTTCACTTATTCAAAGAGTATCGTTTCAATTACAGCCCGCGCAGATGAGGATGTCAAAGTCAGGATCAGAAAAGCAAGATCGATCTTTATTAACTTGGAATCAGTATGAAAATCAACTGCAATCAGCGTAAGAAACAAGATCTAAGCTTTCAACATTGCTAACGGATATCAGGAGGCCACAAAGGATTAGCGACAAGGAACTCTAGCAACAAACTTATCAAGGATCTGTTACTAAAAATATGCCAAAGGAAATGTAGATGTATTGGACATGTGCTTAGGCGATACTTAAGTGAAACCACGCACCGCGCCGGGGCCTTGAGTGAAACTCTAATGGGAAACCATAAGTTTGATTAGGTCCAATGTTGGCAGGAAGGAGATCATGTAAGGAAGAAGTGGAAGCTTATAGGCAGTCGTGTAGGCAGATAAAAAGAACCTCAGAGAACAGGATGAAATGAAGATGTCTTGTTGAAGCAATATGCTCCAATCGAAACCCATAGGAGTAATAATAATAACTGAAATATAAAGATTTTAATTTATCAGTGGCTTACGGTTCTATGAATAATAAATTTGACGCATTAATATTGACTACATCACGAATTTCGTATGTGATATAACGATTCTCCTTTGTTCTGTCTGCGTCTGTTGACTTGATTTGACCGACTAATGAATGACGAGGTAGGCCCTCAGAAATATCAAAAATATAGTGACGTTGCTCCAGAACCGGTGGATTGTCATTCTCGTCATCAACCTGTGAAATTAAAAACAGTAACTCCATATCAATTTGTTTATTGGATATATCATACAGTGAAACAGTATTATTTACTGGATAACATTTCGAATACAGTTAATTGTTCATGATTATCTCAACTGTGATTACACAGCTTTGAGACTTGATTTTCATGATTCACTTTGTTCCTTCTCATTTATCTTAGCGGTAGAGGAATTTTCCAGGTGTCCGCGACAGATGTTGAACCATTTCTGTTGCACATATTCTCAGTTAATTCGATAAATAAAGCTTCTGTTGTCGATCTGCTCCCTTATGTTAACTTTTAAGGCTACCATCTTCTCCTCTCCATCCTACTGGATAGTTGTGTAATTGCATGCAGTGACAGAGCTGAGATATTTTCTGTATTTCTTACTTTATTGGGGTCGAGCAATTTAAGTCCCGCTAAGTTTTTGTGTTGAACTAATCTGACTGACCGAACTCTACTACTCTGGCCTACGTATCTGACCTGACAATCGTTTCAGGGTATTAGATTAACTAAATTATCCTGTTTAGAAGGCTTCAAAAGATCCTTATACCAATATGATCTGTTTCCAAGTGAGTGTGTGGGTTTGAACGCCACTTTTATTCCTGTTTTGTTAGGAATGTTACGTAAGGTTTTAGATGTTTCTTCTCTGTATAAGATTAGTACTGATATTTCAAAATCCCCTACTGTTGATGTTGTCAACATCTTTCTGTGTATGTTTGTCTTGAATGTTACCCTTATTATTAATAATTGTAACGTTATTCTTACGATTTTCCATGTAACCTACTGACTAAGTTATCGGGGCAATTGTTAACTTTTCAATTCTTTCATATATGCCTTACTTCCTGCCTTAGATTTTCTTTGATATTATTTAGTTTTTTAGCTTATTACTTGAACATTTCACTAAGTATTTTTTTTACTGCCATACAGTAGAATGAACAGAAATCTAAATATCCGTTTAATAGCTTGGGTTTTCTGTGCAACTTCTCTTCATGACTTTTCGATTCGTAAGTGAATTGAATTGCCCTCTTCTTTGTCTTGATTTGTTCGAAAAATCCATTTATATCCTGAATTTTTAGTACTATGAATGTATCGTCTGCATACCTCCACCATACCTTCAGAGTGAGGTCAAACATTTCATTGGCTAAGTTTTCCCACTTATCGATAAAAAGCATTTGCCACTAATGGGATTCTGGTGA
This sequence comes from Trichobilharzia regenti, assembly GCA_944472135.2. Taxonomy (NCBI): domain Eukaryota; kingdom Metazoa; phylum Platyhelminthes; class Trematoda; order Strigeidida; family Schistosomatidae; genus Trichobilharzia; species Trichobilharzia regenti. The sequence continues at coordinate 48,350,261 of OX235265.1, read as the reverse complement.
CTCCATGACAGCTCCCTCAGTTTGTAAATTTTCCTAGGATTACAAATACTCCAGAAATCGAAAATGACTTCACTCTAGGCATGAAATATCTTCTAGCGATATTTTGGTTTTAATTCCAAGTTCTTGGTGAGAAATGACAACTCGACAATCCAAATAAATCATTCAGGATAATATGAGTATCAAAGTGGAATAAGTTTGTGTGAATTTATGATATCAAAATTTAATACTTCATCCATTCTCTCAGATAACAAAGCAGTATTGATTCGAGGATTTCACCATGAGTACGCACCCACAGGGGTTCGAACCCAGGGCCTACTGGTTACAAGGCGAGCTCGTAAGCCACTGATGAGGAGTCCCAAACCAGGACGAAACAACTGTCCAGTACTCCCTGCACGTTTTCCAGTGGTTCTCTTACTGATGTCAGCTCATGATGAAATCATCCACCCAATCAAACAAAATCCCTACAAAACCAATACTTGAAAAATAAAGCAGTATGTTGAAGAAAAATAGGATTGGGTAAAAAAGCTGTGTTTCGCTGTCCCAGATTTTATCACTGTTTAAAACATTTTGTCTCACAAGCTTTACCAATTCGTCTATTGAAAACAATTTACGCTTGAGAAACACTGGAGGAAGAAGATATGCCTAGCCTCAATCTAAAGAACAATCATGTGTTTTAACGCCTAGTTAGCTATCATACTAGGTTGTTTCTTGACTACCGAATGCAATTTTTAGCGATATTTATTTCCAGTTCATTAAAGACAGAATCTCATCTAGAAAAGAGTCTTTTCAAAAAAAAGTTCTAATCACGTAGTGTAGTTAATCGTGCAGAGAATATTCAAATTTTAGAAAAAAAATAGGTATTTTATTCAATTGAAAATGAAATTTATTCAAAGTGTTTTTGTTTTATTTTGTCTTTTCGCAGAAAAAAAGCCATTTTAATTATTTCATGGTATTTAGGTATAAACCTGTAAACAGAGGAATGCTATCTTTCATAAGGATAACTCTTTCATCTTTATGCCAGTGTTTAGTGCACAGATGGAAACCATTTGTATTACATATTGTTACAAAACTGTTATACAGTCTTATCTAGAAGAAGATTTATACTTCGTGGACGATTTATGTTGGATGCCACAGAAACTGGATGATTCTTAGGTGAAAACAAACAGGCTGGCAGTTTGGGCAAAGAATATAGAACTTCAAGTGATCGTGGGGTCGACATAGTTGGTGAAGGTACTGAACAACAGCAAGCATTATTCATTATCAACAGAAATTAGAAGGAAGCTATCTGTTTCACTTATCCAGACAGCATCATTTGAGCTACAGGCGAATTTACGGACAAGGATCTCAAGGGCATAAAATAAAAAGCAAGACAGATTTTCATTAGTCTGAAGTTAGTGTGGAAATCTGTTGCACTCAGCATAAGAAATAAAATCAAAATTTTCTACACTAATGTCAAGTCAGTTAATGCTTCCATATAGTTCAGAGGATCAGCGCGTCACGAAAAGAATTTACGATAGACTGTAGACATCTGTCTGCACCCCATAGTGGAGCTCAGATGTGTAGAAACTATAAGTGATAATGAACTCTAGGAACGATTGAAACAAGAAACTACCGCTCAGCAAATAAATCGAAGAAAATGAGATGGGTCAGAGACATGCTGAAAATAATGTAGAGAGAGATCCTCTTCATTGGGGACTCACTAGTCATGACTTTCTGTTAGAACCCTACCTGTCTGGATTGTGAGGGCGTTTGTTACTTCCCGGTTGCCCACACCGTGGAAGTTGGTTGCGTGACCGCAGAACCCAGGGGACAACTGCTTGAGGCCGGTCACACGCGGCCTGTTTTTGTTTGTTCTTTTTTGTTTGGTGTGTCTCAGTAGCATACTTATCACTCCTGCCCTGTGACACGGCAGCAGGAAGCGCGGTCGTTGTTAATCCGGGCAACGGCCGATCCGGCATGATATTTTGTGAATTTGTTTGAATCATGGTATTGGATGGGGTAGCTGCTTTTTGTTTAACCGCTATCCAAACAACCTGTCTGGCATGGTAGAACCTCAAGAGATATAAGTCTCAGCCAGTATAGCTTGATTAGGTCATTGCGGTGTTCAAGCCCGACCACCACGTCGAGGTAGCAGCACCTAACTGTATAGAGCCAGTCACTAGTGAGTATCGGATTTATACTCAAGGTAAAGAAGGTTGGATGGGAGGAAAAATACTCTCCGATGACATTCACTTTTAGTCGCACCATATCACTAATTGACAGAGGGTAGAATTCATGGACTGGCCATTGGATGGGTTCCCAATGGTTTAATGGTCTACGGGCTTCCCTTGCAGCCTGAAGTTCCCGGGCTCGAGGACCAGCAAGTGTGTATTGCTGAAGAGTCTCAAACTGGGACGAAACAACTGTCCAGTACTCCTTGATGGTACTATAACCGATATCGGATCATGATTAAATATTGAAGACAATCAAATCCTTGCAAAGTAACACTTGTGTCCTGTTTAGTTCATATTAATACCTACCGCATGAATTTTTTGAATTAAAGAAAATTAATTTTACTTCATTTAATGTTCGTCAGTGGTATAGTGGTTAGGACGCTCGCCGACCATGCACATAGTCGACTCACTCCTTTACCTCACTTAGCCAGGAGTAATGCTGGTAAAGAGGAAAGGTTGGGCATGAGGCTAGAAACTCCATCCTGTAAAAATAAATACTGTTACAGAAACTTCAAGCCACCAGCCTGGAGCTCTATGTTCCACTGGGGAACGTGAAGGAAAATTTTTTTACTTCATTTGCATTTCCAGTGAAAAATCTGTCTACAAGCTTGAACTATGAATTTTCCATAGGATTTCGAGTTATTTTTACGGAGTGACGTTGCTAACCTCATACCTAACCTTCCCTCGTTATCGGGCCTACTTCCACTTAATAGAGGTGTACGAGTGTGTCTGCCATATATCGAACCCTGAACCACATGTATGGCTGGTGAGCATTTTACCTCTGGGCCACCAACGAACTCTGCCTCATAAACTATCAGATATTTATATATATTTCTTTCATGAAATTGTAGATAAGCTTCGCAATAATAAACTTATGTTGTTGCGGTTTCCTGGATTATCTGAAGTGTATCCTGAAGTGTAATTCTTTCTTACACTTTTGCGCAACTTCTAAAGACTCTAATAGTTATAATTTTATATTTTGTTTGTCTCCAGTGACACTATGAAACACCCCAGTTTGAATGATCACCACCTGGATACAAGTTAAAATGAGTCATTCGTGATGCAATAGGTGGTGCATAGCAGTATAAAATTATGAAATAGTAATTTAATTTATTTTTTATTTTTTGATTACAGCTTGATTCCACACTGTATTTTTGGTACAAGTATGGAATTTTCAGCATGTGATATCGGTTACCCAAATTTTGCAGGCCGACCATAGATATCAGGTGTGAGTCAGCAGGGGATCGAACCTTGGACCATGTGCATGGTCGGCAGGAGTCCTAACCACTATGCCACCGACGCACATATGTTTAACTTTGAAGACTGAAACCCTAATATGACTGTGAAGCAGCATTTACTGCCATACAAAAGACAAAGAACTCTTAAGTCATCCAAAAATAAACATCTCATAAAAAATTTTCCAATTCATATATTAGCGTGAAATGTCTAAAGAATATATTACTCATATGATTAGGTGAAAATAGCAACAACATAATCAGCTTTGTTAGGGTATGTTACAAACCCACTCTTTCAGTTCAGTAGTAATAAAGTTGTAATTTTTTTTCCTTCACACTCCCAGTGGAATATAGGGCATCAACCTAGTGGCTTGAAGTTTCTGCAGCAGTGTTTATTTTTACAGGATGAGGTTTCTAGCCTCATGCCCAACCTTTCCTCTTTACCAGCATTACTTCTGGCTTAGTGAGGTAAAGGAGTGCGTCGGCCGGGGTTTGAACCCCGGCCCATGTGCATGGTCGGTGAGCGTCCTAACCGCTATGCCACCGATGCTTCTGTAATATCTAGTGAATGAATATTATTTCTGAAACTGAATCACATGATGACAAAGTCAGTAATTCAATCAAAAAAGGACATTCAACGTTAACTTTAGTGCAAACTTCATCGATTTTCAACGTTAGCTAAAGCTTCTTCCCGTGCAACGTCAAGTCAAACAACACTATCAAAATACTGCAACAATCTCATGCTAAATGCTTTTCGTGTGAGAAGATTACCTCCCACGAAATTATCACTTTTGTATACTCCATTCGCCTCTTGATGAACACTGTAGTATTATGCACAGTGCTGTCATGTTGTATTTGTGCGTTTTAGTCGAAGATAATTCACAGTTGAACAGCTATTGAATTCGACTGAAATCACAATCACCGTCACTTGTATTATCAATTTGACGTGAGACTCAACAGCACAGTGTAAGTTTATGGTCAAAACGTTGTACAAAGTGAACAGTAAATCTTACTTCTAAATTAGCAGTATTCAAATACACTGTAAAACAATTATATTACGTTGTTATGTAGTAGAAAAAGTTTCTAAGATAATCACTATGTTGGGTAACAGGATTTCATCATGAGGTGACATTGGTTAGAGAACCATTGGAAAACCTGGAAGTACTGGACAGCTGTTTTGTCCTAGTTCGGGACTTTATAGCGGTACGCACCTACCGGGGTTCGAACCCAGGGCCTTCCATTTACAAGGCCAGCTATCTCGTAGACCATTAAGCCACTGGGACCCGATCCAATGACCAGCCCATGAATTCTAGCTTCTGCCAATTCACGACACAACGCGACTCCTAGCCAATGTCTTCGGCGAGTATTTGTCCTCATACCCGACCTGCTGCACCCTACTGGTCACGACTTCTCACTAGAAACCCAGGTGACTACCTACCTGAAAAGGGCAAGTCGCTAGTGAGCATCTCATTGATATTCCAGCATTGGTTTGTAGGGATTTGGTTGACTGGTCACAGGATTTCATCATGATCAGTATGTTATTAGAACATTAGCACAAAAGCAGGCAGAAAACTCCTTCTTATTTTATTTTCAGTGACATTTTGTTGGTACTGAAAGAGGGCCTCATAAATTTCCCACATTACAAAAGATTCTCTAAGTGTCTCGTGGATGCTTTTTAAAATTATGGTAGGTGAGAGGTTTATAAAAAAACTTCTGGAATATGACACTAAAACCAAAAGTAGTGATTGGTTAGTGGAAGAAACATGCTATCCTTTTGATATCTGGTTAGCTTCCATTGAAACCATTCAAAAAGCAGGAACTAATAGAAATATCTGTCTAAATATGTTTACGGAGTGCAATATAAGACTGGGAAGCTATGTAAAACGACATCAGTATGCACATTTACCTATGATGTTGCATCTCAAGAAGAATAAAAGTCAAAATAGTTATGAAGTAAAGTTCGTTTTCTTGGCCAATTCACACAAAGACAATTAGTGAAATTCCACAATATGGCAATTCTGAATATTTTTGAGAATGCTCATAAGGATCAGCTGAGTTAGCTTCATTGCCTGAAGTATTCACATAATTAGACAAAATCTATTTTTACATCCTCAAGTTTCTCGAATAAGGTTTGTATAAGACCTGTTTGAATCTCTGAGCCACCTAAATTTCCATGCGAGACAATGCTTTGCAACCCATCGTTGAGCATTTCTGTGGGACAAAAGAAAAATACTCCAGTGGATTATTTTATTCTTCAGACCTGACATCACTGCACCACATGATGTACTGCAGATGGTTGTTTTACTTGAAACTCTTGGATGAACAGTTAATATTATGCAATAAACTACTCTAAATATTGTGCATATTGTGTAAACTGATTGTGCATAATAAAGCTAATGTTATTATTATTACGATAACTAGTGAAATTCTTTACTCATGTCAGGAGTTTAGTTATAACAATTAAACATTTGACCTAGTTGTACAGACTATTGTAGTGAGAATATGAAGCCAGAATAATAATATTTTCTGGAATTATGGTGTACAGAATGTTCTACAAACAATTCCACTGGTAAAATTCGTTATTCATCAAAGGAATGTATTGAAAGACATTACTATCACTCGTTCACTCAGAATTACACGTTTTTATGTGATAATTTAAGGCTAACTAAATTTTTCGACAACCTTTTTAAAGATCTACTGCTGATTGATTTCATAGATTGCAAGCCGTCAGTATCCATCAAAAGTGTTGTAGCTAACAAGACTGATATGTTTATTACGTTATATCAAGGTGATTATTGTTGATATATCAGACCGTGCATGTGATCTATGTTCCTTTAACGGTTGACAAACTCCTTAAACTTGTCTAGGCAGTGATAAGCCTATTATTCTCTATTGTTCCTCCTTAGTTTTTCCAGGGTTACTGAAGAAAGACTATGCCTTTTTACGCAGGATGTTAAAGGTTGTCAGCACGGTAAGCTACGTGTCACTTAACCAGCTTGTTAATATTCTGGTCGACAGGCACTTAGACTCATTTGGAAAATGGGCCAAATCCATTCTATCTAAATCACACCACCCTCTTCATTCACACCTCCCCCCCACTTGTATCTCATCAGGCAGAACCAGGAGCCTATATAGAAAACTATATGCTCGCACTAGCAAGTACAAAATCTCAACTATGCCCTACTTAGCTCGTGTTCTATGTGATAAAGAAAGCATTAGGTGTGATACCTATAACTTATAAAATAGTCAGTAGAACAATTGGATCTCGTCTTTCCAACTCATCATTTATAGGTACAACGTTTTCTTTCTTCCTTTTCTCTCTCTGTGTTCTGTTATGTGCTGCTTTGTTTCTTCCTTACAAACTCTATTTACAACATTCTTCTTCATTCTTTCATACTCTGTATATCTCGACTTTTTAGTTACCGCTTACGCCAGTAATTATGCTAGCATCTACGTTTCTAACACCTTCAAACCCTGTTCAGTTTTCGTCTTTGCTGCCGATATGCTAATATGCTGTTGTCAAAAATAACTGAGATCACCCTTAATTTATATAGAATATTAGTTAAAGTTCATGCACTAACTGGATGCAATACTGTAGTAAAATGCTGATAATTCCATTCTGTATCACAAGTACTGTTTTGGAATTAAGCAAATTATTATTTTAAAAAATGGAAGTTTATATGTTAGGCTATAATCTAGTGTTTAAACCACATCAATTCAGCTATCAAATACTGCTGGCTGACTTGAACGAATTACACATAATTATGCTACTTTGTAGTTTGTAATCGTGACCATCTGAACGAAATCACGGACACCATCCATCACAGCGTAGACACTTTGGTTATGAAGAGAAGACGGGATAATATTTCAAGAGTGCATTTCGCATAATAATTTCCTTATGAGCCCATTTTATATGTATGCATTCATAAAAATTTAATTTGTTCCTAGTTTGACCACAGATAGATATCAGTTAGGGAGTACTGAACAGATGTTTTGTTCTAGCTTTGGACTCCTTGGCAGTATACACCTACTGGTGTTCGGATCAAGTACCTTCTGGTTACAGTGCAAGTGCATAAACCATTTAGTTACTGGGACTCGACTCAATGGCTCATGAATTCTAACTTCTACCAATTCATGATTTTAGGGCGAGCACCAGCCACTGTCATTGAAGTCGAAACATCACTCCAGTACTCCCTGGCTTTCAGCGGTTCTCTAATAGATATCAATACATGGTTAAACTTGAGACAAATCAAATCCCTTCTTTTTTATGAATTTCTCGCTGCTTAAAGTAGCAACTTACATTTAGGCCAAAACATAGTGGTTCCCAGTATATTATCTACAGAACTTTTAAAATACATTATACCAAATAAAATTATGAGAAATTTATATTAAATAAACTTACTGTGATAGTGACAAGTGCCGTGGCTGTGTGTCGTTTATCCGGTGGTATCGCCTGATCTGTTGCTACTACAGTAAAGTAATAAACATTTTGTTGTTCACAATCTAATTCAACACGTGTTCTTAGCTGACCATTTATCGGGTCGATATAAAAGCTTTCGACATCTTTCCGTGTATCATGTACAGGGTCACGTTTTTTCAAATACTGTTCTGTATCGTCAGTGGAATTGTCTATCAATTTCGCAGCATCTGTTTTTGCATTCTGCTGAGCTTGACTCTTACCGAATAACAATGAATCTTCTTTATGCTTATCAGTATAATTTTGAATAGATGCAACTTGATTAGAAATGTATAACGGCTCTAAGGAATAAGTCACCTGTCCATTTAAACCAGTGTCTAAATCTGTAGCATGTATTGCATTTCGAACTGTGTTTATCATCGGCTCAGAGTTTAAATTCATAAGCGTAACATATGTATTTGCAGCATTTTCTTTAACATGTCCTCTGTAATGTTCTTGTGTGAATTTTGGTGCATTGTCATTACGATCTTTTACAATAATTTGTAACTGATTACGTCCAACCAAACTAGATTCTGATGTACCATCCTGACATCGAATCACCAGTGTATGCTGAGGTATACTTTCTCTGTCTAAAGAGATTATTGTGATTAATTCAAATATTTTACGTTTTTGTACAAGCCTATTTGTTGTCACCTCTCTTAGCTCAAACTGTTTGTTTTTATTTCCTTCTAGTGAACATTGAATATTGTTTAAATCATCATCTAAATCTGTAACATGAACATGACATAATATTTGATTTTCTGTAGACTGATTACCAAATTCATTTTCATAAACACTAATTTGAGCATAATTTGAATCTAGCGGTTGTCCATGGTGATAAAATTTAATTATCGGTGGATTATCATTCATATTTAAAACTGTAAGTTTAATTAAAGTTGAAGCAGACAATGCTGGTTGACCTTGATCAACGCATACCACTTCGAAGGTTAATTGTGATTGTACTTCATAATCTAATGGTTGACTTATTCTTAAACTGACACCTTCAACAGATGGTAATAGTTGTATATGATTTCGTAGATACTCTGGATTTACTTGATTTATCCCACTTACTGGACGTAAAAAATAACTTAGTCTTGCATTGGAATCAATATCAGAATCATTGACACGAATGTTGAGTAAGGGTATACCAGCCTTGTTTTCATTCACTTCAATGTGAAATTCAGATTTTTGAAATACCGGTGGATTATCGTTTTCATCTAAAATCTATAATAATAGAAAGAAAAAGAAAAGACAACGGTATAAAAAAAATATTGAGCAGTTGTAATTCACTGGATATGATGGCGATTTTTATTGATTTATTCCTATATCTTTTATGTTATAGTCTGAAATCAAGACTATTCCATTGTTATACTGACCGTTGTATTGTTACATTGTTCAATCCTTACAGGATTTTCATCATGAGCTGACACTGGTTAGAAAACCATTGGAGAACCTTGGAGTACTGGACAGCCAGTTGTTTCGTCCTAGTTTGGGAGTCTTCATCAGCACGCACCCACCGGGATTCTAATCCAGGACCTTCTGGTTACAAGACGAGCTAGCTCGTATACCATTAAGCCACCGGGACCCGATCCAGTTGCCCAGGCATTCTAACTTCTGCCAATTCATGACATAATTGATGTCAGCTCATGATGAAAATCCTGTAGCCAATCAAATCCGTGCAAACCAACACTTGAATATGCAATCCTTAGTTGAAAACTAAGTGTCACCAATTAAGGTTGTAACATAGTGCGTCGGTGGTTCAGTGTTACAATGCTGTTCAGTCATACAGGTGGTGAGGAACTGATCGTTGGCGAACGTAATCCTAAGTCCCGCTTGGTCAACAATAAGCCCGATAAAAAGAGTGAAGGTCGAGTGCAAATTCAGCAATTCCACCCTATCAAAGAAATACTACCACTACTGAAACTTCAAAACTCAGGCTTGAAACTATATGAATGAAAAAAAATTAGGAACATGAGGGTTACTTTCAAAATGGATGCATTTGGGTGTTCAACTGCAATGTCTCAGACTGCTGTCATAGACAGTATGATTAAGACTCATAAGTTCTTTTCTAGACTATTTATTTGTTGCTAAAAGTGAATTCTTATTAGTAATAAGTCTCAACTGACAAAAAGTTTTACTCCCATGATGACATGATAAATTTTTGTCTAGTGATTTCCTCTCGCAACCTGGTAACACATCACTCTTAAAAAATACTAACACAGTCATTCAAGTGAATTTTTAGTATTCTCGAATTATGTCAGCTGTCTTCAGCTGGACGTGATTCACATAATACTTTATTTTTGGTTCTAATTTTGCAATGAAAAATGATTATTATCTGATGAACTTAATGATAAAATAATGACAGTAAGACTAATTAATAGTAAATTTGATTTAATTATATTATAATGCTAGATTACTTGAGTCTGTAATTCAGATATGTGACAGAAATGATAGAAAAAACTCAATAATTTTCAAACACTTTATACTCTTTGCTGCATACATTACATAATCAGGGGAAAAAATGAAAGATATTATCTGTCCAAGTGTGTGGGTATGTCAGTCGTTCAGGGGTAGAATGCTAGTCCATTCCTTACGTGGTTCAGTTTTGATTTTTGGTGGATACATTCCTCAACCCCGTCCAGATGGTTATAATCTAAGAAGGTTGGACTTCGAGCTAGCATCTTCACCCCGTAAAAGCACGGCATATTACAGAAACTCCAAAGGCAAAAGTTTAAAGCTAGTTTTCAAGTGTTAGTTCGTAGGGATTTCATTGGTTAGGATTCATGGGCAATTGGATCGGGTCCCAATGGCTTAATGGTATACGAGCTCGCCTTGTAACCAGAAAGTCCTGAGTTGGAATCCCAGTGGGTGCGTACTGCTTAAGAGTCTCAAACTAGGACGAAACAACTGGCTGTCCAGTACTCCCAGGTTCTCCAATGGTCCTCCAACTGATAATAGCTCATGGTGAGATGCTTTGAAGCTATTTGTCTCCCATAGGAAGTAAAAGAATGGAAGAAAATGTCTATTCAAGTCATACAGGAAAGGGATACTATTACACTGTCACGAACTTAGAAGAAAAAGTGTTGAGCTCCAAATAATTTTTATTGTCTAATGTCTGTTTGTGATAAAGTAAGTCTGTCTACTTTCATAGTGAATACATATGTTTGTGTATAAACAAACACAGAAAAAGTATGTTTTTCCTGAAAATTTAAACTGTATCATGCTATTGAGATGAGGCGGAGTGAAGCACTGATAAGAGTTTGCGCATATTCTCCGTATACATTAGCCAAGAAGAGCTGCATTATCTCTGTTCCTTCATGCCTGTCCAATGTTTTATCGTTAGGAGACAAGGAAAGATACGTATTTCAGTCATTTATGTTCTTCTTCCAACACAAGAAAATTTATTCTGCATTTGATCATTAACTTATGTTCATTCATCTGGTTACGTAACATGTCTTCAAATTCCCGAAAGATTTGAGTGGACAAAAAAAACACACAAAAAAAGAATTCACATTCATTGAATGGTGAAGAATTTTGAAAAGTGGTCTTTTGTTTATTCCACCATTTTTTACTCGTCATTATTTGTCTGCTAGACTTTCTATGTGAAATTAACAGGGGGAATTTCGAAACAGTAGAAGAAACTATTGTCAGTCTGTAGATACTACCTGTTTCTGTACAGTCGTTGAATTTTACATGTCTTTGTTTTAATGAGTACCCAGCCATAGGTTTGTCTGTTGGAAGAAACAAAGAAGAGCGGACTTCAAGTGAATATAGAGAAAAGAGAGAGAGAGTTGATGAAGATACCTAACCAAAAACAAGTGTCGATCTCTACCAGTTGGATAAATCTAAAGGAAGTCACCTTGACCGCCTGTCTAGAGTATATCGTTTTAGCTACAGGCGGAACAGATAAGGATGTCAAATCCAGGATCAAAAGGACAAGATAGGTCTTCATTACTCTGAAATAAGTGTAGAAATAAATCTGCTGCACTATACATAAAGGACAAAATTCGGATTTTCAGTGGTAATGTCAAATCAATGAATTATTCCATATAGTTCAGAGACTTTGAGTGTCATCAGAAGCATTCCCAAAAGCCTACTGCAGACCTTTATCAACAGCTGACTTGTCTAGATACTGGAGATCGGATGGCCAGAAAGAATTAGCAGCAGGGAACTCTAGCAGGCAACGAACCAACCGAGAACCTATCACTCAATAAATATGTCGAAGAAAATCGAGATGTATGGGATAGACACTTAGGAGACCGTTATGTGGTGTCACACGCTAGTCAGCCTCTCCAATTGAACCCAAGTAGGAAATGACGATTCAGAAGGAGTCCAAGAATGACATAGATGGGATAATGTGAGGAGGAGGGCTTATGGGCAATCGTGAACCCAAGTAAAGTCAACATCATGGGACAAGGTGAAATGTAGATCTTCCGCTCAAGCCCTATTTTCCATTTGTAAACTAAGGGAGCAATAGTGATATGTAATACAATATTTTGTGTGTATCCTAAGAAACTGAATTTATAAACCCACTGATGATGCCAATCTTAGATAAATGGTTTAGTCAGTTGAAGTCCCTTCAAATCCACTAATAAAGCAATAAAAGTCATAATTTTTAATGACCATGCTAAAAATAGACTAAAAAAGATGAAAGTAGAAGAACTATTATCCACATTTGTATCAAAATACTCATGTAGGAAAGAAATTGCATAACAGATTTATTAAAGACCTAAATATACACCTGACTTATCAGCATGATGGGACAAAACTTTTGAAACTACATTTAATACTGACTTCTAGCGAAGTATGGGACTAATAAGCTATATATGCTTCTGTGTTATTCTTGTTCTTGTTCTCTCAAAACATGATGAAACCCTATGGACATGTATAAGGTGTGTATAAGATTTATTTCCACTGTTAGGAAATACAAAAGACACTTCTACGATACACTGGATGGCAGGTAGAGTAGAATAGGAAGGCCGCAGGTAAAATGAACCTGAAGTCTCTACTTAGAAAGAGATCAACTCAGGCAAAATCTACGAAAGATGTTGAAGGGAATGTGATTACCAGGAAGAAGAAACAAATAAAACGGTGGGCTAATCACTTCAAATAAGACACTTAAATTGACCGTCATCTGCAACTCGTCCAGAAATGCCATTAGAATCAACAATATGGACATAACTGCCTGTCAGTGGACACCGACCCTCCAACGAAAGCAGAAATTCTGAATGCGATCAAGCTACTAAAGCTGGGAAGGCAGCAGGACCAGATGGAATTCCCCTCAAAACACTTAAAAAGGACCCAAAGACCACTTAGATTTTCTCACGCCATTATTGCAAAAGGTTAGAAAGGTAGAAAAGGTGCCTACCGATTGGAGGAAAGGCCACCTAATCAAAATATCAAGCAAGGACGACTTAGGCCTCCCTCTGCAAGAACTTTTTTCCTTCTGATTCCCAGTGGAACATAGGGCCTCAAGCTAGTGGCTTGAAGTTTCTGTAGCATTGGTGGTTATTTTTTACAGGATTGGGTTGCTAGCCTCATGCCCAACCTTTCCTCTTTACCAGCATTATTTCTGGCTTAGCGAGGTAAAGGAGTGAGTCGGCCGGGGTTTGAATCCTGGCCCATGTGCATGGTCGGTGAGCGTCCTGACCGCTGTGCCAAAATCTAAAAAAAATCTCTGCAGGAACTAGTGTGGAATAATGCTATTATCCACGCCAAGTAAAATACTAAGTCGCATCATCCTGGAGAGAATAAAGGATGCACTGGATGCAGAACTCCATCAACCACCGGGACTAGCTGGATTCAGGAAAGATAAATCATGTGCTGATCCAATCGCAACTACACGCATCGTCATCACAGAACAAAGCATAGAGTGGTAGTCAAACCTGTACCTCAAATTCATCGATTTCGAAAAGGCCTTTGCAGACAGCTTCGGCCGAGAAGTAATTTGGAATCTACTTAAACACTACGCAGTGCAGTGCTCAAGTCTTTATCAATTTCATTCATCAGATGGCTATATGACGAAGCCACGTGTCGCTTGACTCACAACGGAAAACCCAACAAGGCATTTGGAGCGCGTACAGTAGTAGGACAGGGCTATCTATTATCGCCGACTACATTCTTAATTTTGGTGGACTGAATTATGTATCAGACTGTCCGTCGGGAGCGAGGAGTTAGGAATAGGCTGGACTACCGATAAGGAGACTCTAGAAGATTTGGATTTCGTGCGTGGATGATATGTCTAATGTCACACAAACTGGAAGACTTTCAGGCGAAAACAAACCAGGTGGCAGAAGTGGAAGGCGGTGAAGACAGGATTGCAAGTGAACATAGCAAAGACGGAGGTGATGAGGATAACCAACCAACTAACAGCAACAGCAACAACAGAAACCAGCACCAATCATCATCAACGGGAGAGATTTGATAGAGATTACTTCCTTCATCTATCTGGGAAGCATCGTTTTAACTACAGGCAGTCGAAACGAATGAAGGTGTCGAAGCCAGCCAGGCGGAATCGGACAAGCGAGATACACCTTCATCAGTGTGAAAACAGTTTGGAAATCTCCACTCCGCAGCATTACGAACAAGATTGGGATTTTCAACACCAATGTCAAGTCGGTCCTTCTATACTGGTCAGAAACGTGCATTAAGTGTCAGTCACGAAAAGGATTTCCAACAGGCTGCAGACTTTCATCAACAGCTTCCCTCTTCGCTGCCTCCCTACAGGCTTTTATCGACAACTGATTACTTAGGCTCCATACTGAAGAGTAAATAGCAGGTTTACCTGAGACAATTAGAAGCAAGAAACAATGGGAATAAACTAACCAAGAACCTATGGCTCAACACAAATGTAGGAGAAAATGGAGATGGATCGTCGATGTAAACCGTCGAATGACATCGTGAGCGGGGCCATTGCTGGAGGGGAAACCCCAATGGGAATCGATAAAAGGGTCATGTGAGGGTGACGTAGAGGAGATCGTGTGGCCAGGAGGAGATGATGGATTATGGACAGTCCTGTACCCAGCTGAAGAGGAAAGCTGGGAAGAGAACAAATTGGAGATGTGTTATTCAAGCCCTATGTTCCACTCGGAACGCAGAGGAATAATAATTAATTTTTACTGTGCCACAGTAGTCACTTCATTCATATTAGACAGAGCCTTATTTGTCGTTATTCGTGGAAGACCTAAGTAGAGCTCAAATAATACCATGGTAACAGTAGTCTGAATCTCCACAACGAAACATCACTTAAGCACTCAGTATACTCATAAGCCAGAAACTGCTATTTGTAAGTTCATTTTGCTCCCTCCAGCTATCTAACAGAAGCTTATTGGCAAGAATAAACAATCGACTCCAAAGTCAATTGACTGTGAACCAACCAGTCAGATCATTTGGCATTACAAAGTGATGCTGTTCATAATCTTCGTTGCAAGTTTCACCCAGATTTGGTTTTTGACTTCTGCGTAAAAAATGGATTGATAGGGAGGACCAAAACATGCATAGGTGAGGGAATAACGACTCTTAAAAAGTATTACGGGGTTGTTGGTGATTTAGGTGCATTCAGGTGCAGTCACAGTTATGCCAGGTAGTCTGTAAGTGTTGGTAAGGCGTACATAATGGTATTTGTTTGCATACTTTCTTCTCGAAATCGAGACTCTCCCTTAGTAAAATATTGCATATGTACCTCAATCGGCTACTGAAATAACCACTATCTGCTACAGATGCAGAAATAGAAAATAATAAAATGCCAACAACAGTCCAAGTGTATCAGTTGCACTGGTGGGATATTACGTCACAAAAGATCAGCGAAATTATTTGTGTACTTGGAGGAGTTGGTGTCGTCGTTCATATTGACGAAACAGTACTTACTAAACGAAGAATGAATCGCGGTAAACGAAGAGCGAACCACTGTACGATACAAATTTTCGAAAAGGGTTTGTAGAACGTAACCCAGAACAGAAGTGCTGATGTTTTAATACCAGTAATTCATCAACTAGGCCTTTCATGTACTAAAACCCACACAGATGAGTGGAAAGGTTATTCGCAATTATCATCACTAGGCCATATTCATCATAAAGTCAATCATTCTTCTAAAGTGGTGGATCCTATAGGTGGAACCCATTCACGTTCTGTTGAAGGATTCTGAAAACAAAGTAGCCACTTAGATGAGTTTTTATAATGACATTGGTTTGATTTGTCTTTAACTACTTCTGCAAGAAAGTAGGACCAATTTTTGAAACATATCAGAGACATACATCGTAAATTCATTTTTACTACACCTAAATTTTCATAAATGAAATACCACTTTTTACCTAAGAGAGTCTGATTGGTTGTTTCAAGGTCTTTTTGACTTCGGTGTCTGTTCTTTATTGTTGTCAGCTTATTTTATTTCACTAAGTTGTGTAGCGGTGTCAGTGGTCTAGCAGTAGAACCCTCGCCAACCATGCATGCGGTCTAGGTTGGATCCTCAGCCGCAGCCGGTATTAAAACAGGAAATTCAGGTAGGTAGTTACCTAGGGTTCTAGTAGGAAGTCGTGACCAGTGGGGTGCAGCAGGTTAGGTGTGAGGAGAAATACTCGCCGAAGACATTGGCTAGCAGTTGCGCTATATCGTGAATTGACAGAAGTTAGAATTCATGGGCCATTGAATCGGGTCCCAATGGCTTAATGATATACGAGCTAGTCTTGTAACCAGAAGGTCCTGAGTTGGAATCCCAGTGGGTGCGTACTGCTGAAGAGTCCCAAACTAGGACGAAACAGCTGTCAAGTACTTCCAGGTTTTCCAATAGTTCTCTAAGCGATGTCAGCTCATGATGAAATCCTGTAATTAATCAAATCCCTACAAACCAACACTTGAAATAAGAGAAGGTTGGACGTGAGCTTAACGTTCCCATCTCGTAAAAAACACCACTAATGAAAGTTCAGAGCTCAAGCTTGAAGCTGAATGGCCCATTTGGGGAGCAAAAGAATATATGTACCTATATAAGTGCTGTTCCCCAAACTAATGGGTTAATTTACCTGTCTTATAACGATTTTCATACGCTTATTTTCAGAGTCTTTTAAAGTATCTACATATTCAATCTATGTTGGATTAAAATATGCTTATTCGCCTAAATTATAGTGTGCACTGGATATATACATATATGTCAGTATTATATCCATATACATTTTCTATGTTTAATGCCACACTAACTTACATTACAACACTTATGAGAACAAACAACTCTAATAATGTGTCAAAAACTAAATTTCTATAAATAAATTTATTTACATCTATCTGTCAGAGTTGAACAAGATATTAATATTACTATTCTGCATGACTGACTGCACAGATGATCAAACTTTATTTATTTTGTTATATTATTTAACTTTTAAACAAGTACTCATTCTGCTGCATAATACATTTCATCACTTGTTCCTAGACAATATTTAGACTAAATATATAAGCAGAAAATAATAAAAGAGGCTTGGTCTATTTTTCCCGTGTGATTCATCTTTTCACAGTGTGTTCTACATATTTGTATTTCCACTGACAGGTGAAATTCATCTAGTGCCAGTAGGCTAAAGGGGTGGGGATGGGACATAGAATAATCAGTAGTATCGAGAATTAGAATGAGAAAAATGAGAGCAAGAGAGAGAGAGAAAGAGAGAGAGAGAGAGGGAGAGATAGAGAGGAAATGTTCTCTTCAGAGCGCGCTGGAAAGATGCAAAAGATACAGAGATTGCTGTGTAGAACATAGCGAGAGATAGTGAGTAGAGTTTTAGAGATAAAAAGTTCTACATAAGTAATAAGTAAGTGAATGATCTACCTAAAGTAACATTCAGGTAACAAAATTCACACATACATAAATACATACATACAAACAGTGAAGAACAGATAGGCATAGACAGTTGGAATTAATTAGTTTACTAAAGAGAATTATTGAAATCTACTTCACACTATAGCTGTTGTTGTCTGTTGTTGTTGCAGTTGTTGATTTAGTGTCATAAGTACAACAATTATTGTACGTGTCAGTTTTAATTAGAAATCTCTTCATTCATTACGGAATTGTACACAACAAATATCAGTGTACTGTGAATGTTGTAACAGCCTAGATGGATAATTTCAATATTCTATACCCTTAGATGAATGGTTTTATTGCAGTTTTATTACCACTTTAAGTGATATATATATATGGACTCCACATGTCCACATTTCGGTTATGTTTAAAACTAGTGGTGTTGTTGAAAGGTGTTGCTATTATTGCAGACTTCCAGATGTTGGTTTGAAGGGATCTCAATGATTTCAAGTTTCATTACAAACCGATTTCATTCAGAGAGACTGTTGAAAACTAGTGAGTACTGTATAGCTGCTTTACCTTAGTTTGAGATTCTTCAGGAGTACGCATCCTCTCACTAGAGAGCACTACAAGTTGAAGTCGCCTGAAGTTCTGATGCGAAGTCATAACCAATAGGATATGTCAAGTTGGGTATGAACACAAATATGCACCGATGACATTGGTTTGCGATGGTGCTATATATATATATATATATATATATATATATATATCACGAAATGGAAGAAAATGAAATCGGAGTTCCTTTCGATTTTATCTCGATGGCTGAATGTTATATCATCTCGCCCCGTATACTGAAGGCTCTGGGTTCTATCCATGTCGGTGTCATGGGCAAAACGACTACCCATTATTTCCTGAAGTCAATTCTTTACTTAACGTGGTATCTCCATATGTGTTGAAGTTTGAAGTGATATGTAGCTGTAAATGTCTGTCTGTTATTGGTAAACTGTAATGTTTGTTAAAGTGAGTTTGACAATTACGAAACGACCCGAATATAATATACTCAAGACTTCCCCAATATTATTCCAGTGCTTTTCGTCTGATATCCGTTTAGTCATTATACCAACGTGTTTTTGTTACTGCCTAAATGCATTCTCATGAAAAACTAGTATCGTGGAACTTTTTTACTGATACAAATTTCTGAATACGCCACAGCTGATAATACGGGAGCCAATGGATGGATGGTGACTGGTAGTGGAATCCAGGATGCTCATTTCGTCCGGTTTAGAACCCGTCATCTGGATGTACCTGCGAACCCCAGTGAGTGATGATGTTCCCACCGAGAGACCGAACACTTCAGCCCAGTCAATCTATGTGAAAATCTAAAATCAAATCAAATAATTAATTTGTCCCGTTGTACAAGAGGTGGCTCCCGTGGCCCAAGTGGTCTAGTGGATAACGCTTTGGCGTTTGAAACTATGGGCACTGGGTTTGAGCCTCGGTGGGAGTATCATCACCCACTGGGGAATGCATGTACATCCAGCTGACGAGTCCCAAATGGGACGAAATACGCATCCTTGATTCCACTGCCAGTCACTATCCACCAATTAACTTCTAATTTCATGCCCAGACATTGTCGAAGCATCTGCACGAGAAGCCGATATGTCAACCTGAGTCCGAACACTTTGGTCCACTCAACAGACGGGAAAATCTAAAAGTTGAATTCAATAAAGGAGGATTTAATGAATTCATAAAACTCCGGAGAACCTGTTACCTGAATTCTCTATACGATAAGGAATACATTGGGAGATATTCAAGTGATTAATTAGTAGACTACAGTGAATCATTCATGCAAAACGACATCTGTGAATTCTTCATAGGCTGATTTCAGACACGTAAGAGGGAACAGTTATGAGAGATTAAAAATTAGGAACATAATGGAATACAGTTCAGTGACATTACTTAAATAAATAATTAGTAACTAGAGAAAGAACCTGAAAATGTCAGGGATTGCAGAATGAGTAAAAATACTAATGATAAACAATGCGTTAGGATAATCGCACTGACAAACGACAGTTTTAAATGAGTCAAAAGTAATAATAATAATAATGAGAGATGAAATAAAATATTAATGTTAATAACAGATATTGCTGCGGTAGACTTAAAGTGACTCTCATATCCTTCTGTACACAGAGATCTACTTGACGCACTCTAATTCCACAAGCCTCTACAGATGCAAACATCTTTCCATTTACTTGTTAGATGATAAAAGTCAGTGACTTGACAGAGTCAATATCATATCTTAAGCCTGTAAGATGGCTTGTTATCGAACTTTCTGATAACTTGACTTCAGCTGTTTTTTTTCAACCACTTGGAGAAATGCTCCGTCATGAGAGTAAACAGTCACTTTACCATAGGGTTATCTAGCAGTGTCAAGAGTGACTAATAACCTTTGTAAGTAAAAGATTCAAGTTAAAGTAAATGTCGGAACAGACATTTTAGAAAAGAACGACCTCTTTTTAATGAAATACCATTTTAATGATAAACTTCACATGAAACAATTGTTAAGCAAGTTAATCTCAAAATGCATTAGTGAATATTTATGAGGGTTTTTCTGGAATGATGAATTCAGAGTATAACCAGTGTGCATTTCATTTAGAGAATGAAGTTCACTGGTGTCTTAAACGAACAGGTAACCAATAATGAAATAGTCTTGGAATATGACAGAAAAACAATCATTGTAATATGACTCCAAAAGTTTAATTAAGTGTCATTTAAATTTATAATTTTCTCAATCTACTATTTCCCTTTCTTATACTCTTCTGTTTCAACATATTTAATGAGAGTGTATTACAGTCTTCGAAAAAGACATTAGCAGATCTATTTATGATATGTCTTGAATGCAGTTACTACTAATTGGATTATTACGGTAAAAAAGATCTCTCAAAAGACTGCGACTTGTCTTGGCGCATATTTAGATTTCCCAATTTGTGTAACATCTTGGACAAATTTAGCCTCACTTAGCTTCACCCTAACCCAGCCTTATCGTAACAGTTGTTTGGAAAATTCCTCTTGAACAATCTAATCGGAATAATGATGCTTATTTTGATGTTTCCAATAACTTTATCATCATTTTTCTCTTTTCTCCTAGACCGTATATCATTGTTCTGACATGTGCATATCGTCTGTTGACCTAATCCTTATTTTTTGTCTTTGTTCCCGTCTGACTTATAATTGTAATGCTTCTGTTTGTGCTTGTGAAATTTTTCATAATGTGTTGTTTTATGAGGTGATTTTGTTTGAGTGAATCAACGTCCTTCTGACCTTGGGGACATTGGTGTATGATTCTTGTGGACAGAGTTCTGATCCCACCTTATTTGAAATATTCTATCTGATTCTAAGGTGCTTCTTACAGTTCAACTTCGGTCGACTAATTTTGTTCTACAGTATTTGTTTTGTACTCAGAAACTTACATAGTCTGTATAGCTGCCTAACGGCGGTGTTGAGGTAGTTTTGAAGCTTTGTTGTTACTATTATTATTATTACTGGACAGAACCACACATATGTCGAACCATGAATAACTATCTCTTTACTGTTTTCGGAGTGTTCTGTAACTGTGCTTCTTTCAAAGAAGTTTTGTCGGCTTTGCAGTAGGACGTAACGGATCGTTTCCCTGCTTTCAGACGACAACGAAATGATTTTGGTCGTTACAACACCACATAAAGTTAATTATTGAAGTAGGGCTTGAACAACTCCATATGTGTGACAAAAATAGTACTTGTACGTTAAAAAGCAGTATATGCGCCTACAGTGAATAATATTCTTTATATTTATTTGTGTATATTGTCGTTTTATTTTAAGCTTTTAGCCTGATGTTTTATTCAAAAGATGTTACAAAATATTTCGACTTTGTTTTTTGTTATTTATGTCAATGGCAACGAAAACAAGATAAGAATGATTATGTCAACTGTATCTAATATCGAATTATTTTAACAATGCTCGTACATTAAATAAAATACAAGGTAGTGGACACAGTATTACTGAACGCTGGATTTATATATATATATATATATATATATATATATATATATATAAACATTTCACTAGGGTCCAAGTGAAATATTTGGTTTCAAACCTAGTTTTTAAGCTTTATTGGCTGCAGTATTGTCTTCTAAAGGATGTGGTCGCTAGATGCACGTCAAACATTCCGTCTTTACTGTACATGCTTTCGGTTAAGAGGGTTTTATGAGTGAGACGTCGGCAGAGAGTCCAACCTAGATTACGTGAGGCGAGTACTATATCACAGAATCATTGAGACGCTCTCCCATATTTGTGTTTATCATTTAGAGCTCTTACGTAATTGTTTGTGTGTATCGTGAGTAAAACTCACTCATCAAACTACTAATATTATTACATAACTTCTTTTAACAACTGTTTGTGACAACTCATCACCTTTGTTACTACCCAAATTTCACTAACACCCGATTTTCTTGACTTGTTTTAGCAATCTTCACCTGTTTAGCTAAAATAACCTTAACCAATTGTAATTTTGTTTGACAAACTTAATGTAGAGATATATACAAAATAACACATATATATTTTCGATTGTTCAGCTAAGAAAATGAATTCGCCGAAAAGAGACTCTTCGCTGATCTACTTGTTTTGTTTTCACTAATGCCTGGCTGGGGATTATCCATGAATTGAGTATATCATAGTAGTTACATTTTATTTTTGTTGATCGATTCTTTATGCTTGTAATCTGAATTCTATGGCTTTCTCTTGTTAGTTTCAACTCATTTTTTTTATTTCTAGAGGTTGTGCTTATACTCAGTAAAATAATGTAATTTGGTGTGTGCTATTGACAAGATTTGTCAGTAGTATGTAGACGCAGATTGATGCAGGATTTGGCCAAAATTAAAAACAATCTTTGAAGTCAGTGGCTACAAAAGTAGAAGTGCTTTTTTTCCTCATATCTGGATTTAGCTTACGTATTGGTCAGGAGGTAATCTCAAGGTTTAGCCTTGAGAAAATCAGCAACCATTCAGGACAGTTTATTGTCCTAATCCTGTCCTGATCGACCTTAAATGTGGCTGAAAATGTATAAATATGGTGTCTTTTTTCCTTAATAATAAGTGTCCATTACCAAGTGTCTTGTTTGCTCTCTCTCTGCAATACCACTATATTAGTAAATTATGAAATTATTTAATTTGAGACCAATATATGATTTTCAGGTGTTGTGCTTGAAAATTAGGAATAATATTACCTTCCAGTATTGGCAATAATAATTAATTACAACACCAACTGTCATCAAGATCTGAATGATAGCATCAGTTGACAATTCTACTGATTAAATCAGCAAAAAGAGAATACTGTCTTTCTAGCAAAGACTTATTATCTTGCATGAATTATATGGATATATGTATATGCACACATATTTAACTCTTTATCAAACTATTCTAATGTGTTAGTTAGTGTGCTTGTAAATTTGCCAGAAGTACCTTACTACTTCATTTAGTCATCATTACTGTATGATATTTTTTTTTCTCTTTTTTTAACAGAAAATGGTTCTCTCTTTGACTAGACCGGAAACACAAGTTGTCTGTGTAGCGTGCTTGTCTTTCCTTTTCAGCTTTTTTTTTACATCAACAACTTTCACCTATTTTCTATACGCTTACGCACCAAAAAAAAAAAATAAACTTTGATAATTTTTAGTCAGATGTATATGATTACTGTGAATTACTTACTGGTTAATTAGGTTTTCTTTTTTCTCTTTTTTAAAGGATTTTTATGCCCCTAATTTAATGTTATTTTCTCGTCTTTTACCAATATTTATTCATTTCCTTAGGATGAATGCTGTTTTATTTCTGTTCCTTTTTTACCTCAGTAAAAAATACCCAAACACTTGAGATTTTCGTTCCGTATTGTAAGTGTACAATGCAATTACGAATTTTGCAACAAAAAAAAGAAAATTGTGTATTTACGGACGTGCTTCAGTGTGTGTGTGTGTGCGTTATAGATGTTACGGTTCCTGTCACTAGTGGATATCAATAAAACTTACTTCTCTAAAATGCTGTCCGCATCAACACTGAGGACTGGTTATCTGATATTAGTTGCACTCTAGTAACCAATCAGAGTATCTATTACAGTTCTATAGAAGGTAAATCGTGAGCTCGAATAGCTCTGTTGTAACATATCGGACTGTGACATTGGGTAGAGTGGGTTCAAATCTGTTATGGTGTCAACATTTATCATATTTCACAACAACAGTGAGAATGAAATGATGCGATAGCCGCCTGTTCCTTAGCCCGCTCTACTTAAACGAAGATACATAACGACGACTGCCGAACAGTATATTTCTCACAATAATGTATGATTTAAAAAATCACTTTAGATATATCAATTAGCCTAAAATAATAATGATCAATAAAATAGTGGGCGTCATTTTACGTAGGTCAGTGCTGATTGGTTTATTTCCGGACTGTCCTTGATCACTATATCATCAATAATGCATAATCTATTGTTTATCTGTCTACATGGCGTCGGTGGCACAGTGTTTAGGACTCTCGCCGACCATGCACATGGTCTGGGGTCCGAGCCTACGCCGACGCACACTTGATATCTATGGTCGGCCTGCGAATTTTGGGCTTCCGATATCTACGCTGAAAATTCCACAATTGTACCAAAAATACGGTGTGGAATCAAGCTGTAATCAAAAATAAAAATAAAAAAAATACATATCAGGATCTAAGAAAGGACGAATGGTGAGTAAAATAAAATAAAAGACAACTCAGTGAGGAAAATTTGCCTTATCGACAATGTCATCTTCAGAAACTGCACATTCGTATTTATGTTTACCAAAAACGTATAGTAATAGAAGTTTTGTCACCGTAAATTATAAATAGGAGACAATAGGAGAACCATTTATTTCGCTAATTACATAGTAAGTTCCACATTTAACACTGTTTCACATAGAACACTGATCAAACTTGGTTGAAAATGTTATTCTATTAAAAGTGAACTCGTTGAAAAAGCTTATCTAATTTGATGAGAGAAGCCTTCTTTTCGGTTGAGCTACAGATCAATTTCTGCAATGGATGCATGTGAACAAAATACCACTATGAGCCACTTTATTGTGTGCTTATAAATTCAAAAGCTCCTGTGGAGCTAGTTATATTCGCCTCAAAAATCGCACACCTCAACGCTTCTCTGAACATTATCTGTCATGGTTAGTAAGAGGACAATTCAAGACAGTTACTTGCTCAATTCTCGAAAATTTGTGTTACTCAAACAGTGCATCTCCACCACTGTCGTCTGTTAAGATTATTTATAAAGTGAGATCAAATGGAAAAAGGAGCGTTATGTTTCGGCAAATGTGTATGGTGGAGGCACCGGTAATTCGTCAATATAACAGTGTGCTGAAACATTTTGTTTACTGCTCCACTCTCTTCTAATCTAAATCTATTCCCTAACCATTTGCTTCTACTTTTAGTAATTAGTTAGCTATTACCACTTTTACATACAATAATAATCTACTTTATTCCAAAAAGCAGTAGTGATAACATAGAATGGAATTTACAGCACCTGTCACAATACTGCATCTGATAAATAAAATTAAAACAAAATTAACCAGAGGAATTTATCCACATTTGCAGTATAAAGTCAAAATATTCAAAGTACAAAATGCGAATAATAAATATAATACTAATAACGGTGAGCTTGTCCTTTCAGTTTCGAAATTTTAGCATGTTATAGAGTATTGAATCTAATGTTCTGTTGATATAGTATAGTTAAGGGAAAGGCAAAATTAACAGTCATAACACAGTTTAATTGATCTTATACTTATGAAAAAATAAACAAATAAAAACAAAAAATTGTGAGGATTATAAATATAAGAAGAACAATAACAACAAAGCTTGATGTTGAAAGGTTGGGGGAAATGTTTTATTTAATAGTGCAGAGGAGGTTAGTTAGTTCGTTTTTTTTCCTTCACGTTCCCAGTGGAACATAGGGCTTCAACCTAGTGGCTTGAAGTTTCTGTAGCAGTCTTTATTTTTACAGGATGGGGTTGCTAGCCTCATGTCCAACCTTTCCTCTTGACCAGCATTATTTCTGGCTCAGCGAGGTAAAGGAGTGCATCGGCCGGAGATCGAACCCCAGACCATGTGTATGTTCGGCGAGCACCCAAACCGCTATACCACCGACGCACAGTTAGTTCATGACTAACACTATTTCTACCACATAAAGTACGTGCCATATATGGTATAGTGGAATTTTTTTTACTTGGACGCACGTGCATAAAGTCTTCTGAAAAGACTTCCTGTTTTACCCGGGGAGACACAAGGTTGGAGCTGCGGTTTGAGTGGATGCTCACAATCTGACAAAATTCCTTTACCAGTTGATTACGGATTGGTATCAGTTAGAGAACCATTAAAAATCAGGGAGTACTGGACAGCTGTTTCATCCTTGTTTTGGAAAATCATCGGCAGTACGCACCCACTGGGATTTGGACCCAAGACCTTCCGGTTACAAAGCAGGCTCGTGTACCATTCAGCCACCGGGATACCACTCACCCTACTGACAGTCTTCAGAGTTCTACGAAATGTGACATAGTCTTTTTTAAGCAATCCAGGAAAGAATAAATGTGAACAGCAAAGAAGAATAGGTAAGATGCACATATTTCTTGTGTACCTTTTCCTGACCTCTTCACAGATGTCAAGCCAACACTCAACCATCTTAGTTATCATTCAATAACAGTTTGTACCTTATGATGTTTCAAGCTTTGTCTTCCATTGTGTCGTTGATTATTATGTAGATTTTCATTTAAGAACCCATTTTTGAGTAATTGTGTCAATTATGTTACCTCTTGTTACTCAACAGTAAACTACTATACGTTTTTGGTAAATATAAATACGTATGTGCGGTTTCTGAAGATGATGTTGTCGATAAGGTAAATTTTGTCCACTGAACTGTATTTCATTTCTTAATAAATAATACAAGGTTGCAGATACACGTGCTGAAAAGTTCCAAAAAGCAGGGAGTCTAAGTTCACGGCTTCCTTTTCATCGCCTACGATCATCTAAGAATCATTTTGTCAGAGTTTTTATACAAACCACTGTGAATGATTAGTATTGTACTAAACGACAGTAGTCTTATTAAACTGGCCGTTAAGAAATTCTACTAGAATTCGAATTATGAGAATTGAACTGCAAGCATGAATCTATTACCATATATCCACTATTTGGTTTCATGACACTGACAGTTGTTTACCTTCAAAAATATGACCTCAAATCTTATCGATCTCATTTCATTGTATTAGTAGTGTGAATACAGCTTATACATTGATATCGTAAGCTTAATAGATAGTATCGGATAGTCGAAGAACTAAAAATCTACTGGAGCAAACCGATGATAAGTCCGATAATGATGAAGTACTAAGAATTTACATGAATGGTAATTATCCATCGGTATACTAAGATCTGTTGTCACTGATATTTTTCTTTGAGATTTAATTATCTTCCAGTTTTAGACGTTATTGAAATATCCACGTTTAGCAACACAACACAAATTAGTGAATGAGAAATATTGTTTTTGACGAATTTTCTCTCACGTTTCCCGTATACATTAACTAATCATGGACTTCTAAACATACGGTCATAAGATTAAAATTATGAAATAATGGAGAAGATTTGTAGATCAGATGAGTGTATTCAGTGTAGTTGTGTTCTCTGAGCTGGATGGTTTATGACGAGAGTTTTATTTTATTTCTAGACAAAATCTGCAGCAACAACTTCAATCCAAAGTGAATTTTTGGAATTTTTCCGGCTTTTATGATGATTATGAAGAGGTTATGTCCATATGAGGAAGAAGAGAACGACAAAGTCAGCTTCATCTATTAGAATGACTGCATCAACTGCGAAAAGTAGTACTATGCTGACTCCTTCCATCTTCGTATCCAAGGTCAAATACTAGAAGTCAGCTTAATTAAAAAATAGACACTATCCTAAGGCGAATTCTAGTGGCGATCAATTACATTTATGGTCACGAGAAGAGACGGATATTTCATTCTTTGAGAATTCCGAATTCTGACTTGATCTTGAATTAAGTAGTGAAGATGCTGTCCAGAAAGACAATGGCAGCTTAGCAATTCAACCATCCAACTCATGAAACAACAGTATCAAACACAATTTGTCATATATTCTCTGATATGATCAGTTATAATTCTGATTTGTGGGCACAGTACTGAAATGCAACTCAACTGAAGACCGAATACAAAATACTGAATACCGGTCTATTAAGCCTCCCCTATGTCCCTAAAAATAGAGGAAACAGAATGGTCCTAACTGGTGAGAACAATTTCTTTTACTTGACAAATATACATTACAAATACTAGGAAAGTTAAGCCAGTAAATAACTAATTTTATTAGTTAAATAAGTTCAGGCATCTAAAGTTATCCAATCGGATTGTGGCAAAAGCCCAAAGGTTTAAATTAGTTTAAGTCGCCTCCTATAACATTAGGATTACACAACCGTGAAACACAGTGCACAGTTTCTTTTCATAAACAGCACTGAAAAATATGAGATGCTTTCATTGCCATAAACAGTCTGCTACAAATTACTACTGTGTTTCACTGTGACATTTGGTGTCTCTGCTTCCGATTTGATGATGCGTTCATGGCTTTCATCTTTCGAAGATAGGGACATCCGGGTCTCCGAGATAGCAGTCCCAAACCATCACTTCATTAGTAGGCATTAATGATCCGACTTCTAGTCCGATGATGCAGAGAACTCTGCTGAGGGGTCGAGTTCAAGTTGTCTAAAGAAGTTCGTGTACAGTAAATGTAGAGATGACTTTGGAGGACGTCTCAGAGCAACTGACTTTGACGTTTGACAGCCTAGCAGACAGACAGAAGCTATTACAGAGTTTTCATGAACTTGCAGCTTGGGAAAGACGGAGATTCACTGGTTTCGACAGCAAAAAGGACAATTCTTTTGCGAAGTACATTACAAAGCCTAGACAGAAACTCGAAAACGTAGCTACTGGTTCATTAGTTCATGGAATGGGTCAATACTTCCAGATATGATGGAGAAGATTTATAACTCAGGTGGATGTTTCTTATGTTGTGTTCTCTTAGCTGGATAGTTAATTTGCGAAGCTTTCATTGCCCTACTAAGCAACATCTTTGGCTCGTATTTCAATTTGATGTGAGGTTTCAGATTTCTCCCTGAGTTTATTAATCATCTCTCCTGATGACATTGAAAGTGATTGGTCTTTGATTGTACAACAAGCAATCACTTTCAATGTCATCAGGAGAGGTGATTAATAAACTCAGGGAGAAATCTGAAACCTCACATCAGATTGAAATACGAGCCAAAGATGTTGCCTAGTAGGGCAATGAAAGCTTCGCAAATTAACTATCCAGCTATGAGAGCACAACCACATCATCTCTCGCTAGCTGCATTGAGTGGATCCAGCACGACCTATAAACGTAAATGGGCTAATAAAAATCACGGGGCAGTTAATGAGTGCTACAATCAACAAATGCCAAGAAGCCTGCAAACTACTGAGCTGCGGAAATAGGTGTCAGCGACTGAACAAGAGTAAGGCAGATAAACAAATGTTCAGTCTGTGGAAAAGCAAGGAACTGGCAAGGAAATCGTTGGAAAATAAGAAGTAAAAGTCTAGACGATAAAATCGTCTGTGTATGCCTTCTATAATGCTTTACAAGGATCCCTCATCTCTCCTTGTTGCAAATTAATCCATATTCTTGCAAAAGACATCAAACACAATAAACTACCTACGAAAATTGTCAGTAGTTCAAGCTACAGCAGTAATGCTACCAAGCATATAGCATACATTTTGTTTACTTCCTCATGACACAATATTTTTCCGAGTTTACCCGGCATTTTGATAAACTCTTATATTTAGTACTTCTCAGTAAATCATTAGATTCCTGCTTCTAGATTTTTGAGAATACTTTTGAATGCACTTTTAAATTCAGCTGTATACCGAACGTTACTGTCAGGTTTTCACCAGAACACTTGAACTGTTCTAGTAGACGTGAAATGAAATGAGAAACACACCAACCTAATTCAAAAAAAAAGAAAAACATAATACACTTATTCTATCCCTTCAAATTTAAACTAAGAATTCTTATATAGGCAAAACTGACAAATTAAGGTTAATAAGTAAACGAGTCGATACATATAACTTCATATTAGCGTTCATTGCATGAGTTGTTATATGGAATCAAGGTGCAGTGAACTGTTTAATCTGTTCATCATGTCAAAACGAATTAATTCATTACTTGAATATTATGGAAATTATATTTGTGTACTAAATTAGTTTTATGGTGGAGTGAACAGATATCATAAACTTAATTTGACTTATTTATTAATAATAAAATAATCTTGATAATGATGGTTTCATAGAAAAAGTAGGATTTAGTTATTCTGTTCCTAATAATGTGGAAAACAGCTTTTTAAATAGGGTTTTAAGAATACGAATATTGAAACAGGCATAAAATGAACCCATAAAATAAACTTGGAGGATCTGGACTTCGCCGATGATATATTTTTGATTACCCACAAACTGAAAGATATGCAAATAAAAAGCAACAAGTTGGCAGAAGAAGCATCCAGAGAAGATGTGACTTCAGGTGAGCATAGAGAAAACAGAGGTGATGAAGATTCCTGACCAGCACCAACAGCAACAACAACAACAGACAACAATCAGCATAAATGGGAGGAACCTGAAAGAAACAACCTCCTTCACCTACCCACCTACCTGGGAATCATCGTTTCAAATACAGGCGGACGGAACTGACGAGGATATCAAAGCCGGAATTGGAAAAGCAAGACAACCTTTCATTACTCTCAAGTCTGTGTGGAGGTCAACAGCACTCAGAATCAAAAAAATAAGATCCGGATTTTCAACTCCAATGTGAAGTCAGTGCCAATTACTATACGGATCAGAGACTTGCACTGCGCGTCATAAAGAGCATCTCAAACAAACTTCAGACTTTCATTAACAGTTGTCTTCGCTCAATACTCAAGATCAGATGGCCTGTCAGAAAAGATCACCAACAGGGATCTCTGGCGATGAGCGAATCAACCGGGAACCGATTGTGCAACAAATAGGTAGGAAGAAATGGAGATGGATTGGCTGGCCATACTCTGAGGAAACCATCAAGTGAGTGACATCACTAGAAAAGCCATCGCTCGACTGGAACCAGGCCGAAAGGGAAGCGGCGAGTTGGTCGTCAGTGACGGGGTGGGATGACTTGGAGGAGGTGATGTGAAGAGGAGATGAAAGCATGTGGGCAGACTTGAAGCCAGGTGAAGACTTTAGCAGAGAACTGAACGCAATGGTGACGGCGGCTGAAGCCCTATGTTACTCTAGGAATTAAAGGAAATAATAATAAATAATAAAACAAATATTGAGAAATGATATTATTTCGGAGGTTTTATGTAATCACTTCACAACTGGCATGATTGACAATAATAAAATAAAAGTGCATACCAATAAAACTGAAACCCATCGAACCCAACCCGTCCCAGTTTTACAGCCTCCCGAAAAAACCTACTAGGACCAATCTTAAATATGTCGAATTCTTCACATCATGAAACTGTCAACTTGGTTACACTTGTAAGAAATTCTTGATCAAAACAATTCATAAAAATCTCATTCTTTATTGTTAACATCCTGATCACTATGAGCCTTAAGATATAAGGTAATGTGCTTAGCTGGCAAAGAACACTTGTTCACTAATACTCCATTCAACGAGGCTGTCGATTTCATTCGCTATAATATCACAAGTAGTGAAGTATAATCACCTTTACCTTCCACTTACATCAAAGATAAAGTCTCAACATACATAGAAAACATAAGATCTAGTTTTCAAGGGAAAACATTTAAACAAATTGATGATGTTGGAATAGGAAGCCTTGTTGTATGCTTCTCAGGCAGACGTGTTTATGTCAAAATTGTAGAAAGACATGTAAGCTATGCCTATAAACTTCACACTTTGTGAACGGTAATTACTAGCGAAAATAATATATCGATTGACAACTCTCTGACTCTTATTTAGTGTGCGTCGGTGGCACCGTGGTTAGGAATCTCGCCGACCATGCACATGGTCCGGGGTTCGAGCCCACGCTGACGCACACCTGATATCTATGGTCGGTCTGCGAATTTTGGGCTACCGATATCTACGCTGAAAATTTCACACTTGTACTAAAAAAATACGGTGTGGAATCAAGCTGTAATCAAAAAACTTAAAAAAAACTTAAATTAAGATATTCATCCAAATATTCGAGTGACTTTAGTATTCGACCCTGGTTTCCTGAGTATTTCAGTGATTTAGCGGACGACGGAACAATTAGACGATCAATACTTCGTAAGCTTACATGGAATACTAACGTTCCCTAATTAAATGCCTGTTTTCAAAAACCCGTAAAGTTTACAAAAGCCATACATTAGTGGATGAGCTACTGCACATATATTCAGTTTTTTTGACTAACCGATATCCTGAAGGCTGCGTTGTTTGTCAAGGTAGGGAAAGACTGTTTCTCGGAATAAGCAGTACCGCACCAAAGAAAGCTGTTTTCATTAAACTACCACTCAAGGGTGATCAAATTATACAAGTGACAACTTAAGGTCTTCGGCCAACTATCAAGCGCCCATTCTACGTTGCATCATTTTTCTTTACATCTTGAAAAATTTCAACCTCTATGTCTACGACAGATGAACGGAACCTTATGGGCTGTAGTTCACTCCGTATCTACAGGTTAACCTGCAGTTGTGCTAAGTCAATAGAACGTTGCAATGTTATCAGAAAGATGTTTCTAAATCAACAAGGGGACCTAATGTTAAGTTTAGACCCATTGCTATTACCTCACCTTTTTGAAAGTCATGGAAAGACTTATTTTACTTAATCTTGAACCCTCTTTAAAGCCGTTCAATGACCCCAACCAGTTTGCTTATACACATAGTAGGTGTACGTTAGATGCCACTGTTGTCCTACATCATAGTATAGTCTCTAATTTAGATAAAGGAGCTAAATACGTTCGGTGTGCCTTCCTTGATTACACATCTGCATTTGACTCTCTTCCCAGGTCTCTCTTCCTAAGTAAGCTTGCTGCGACACAGGCTGAGAGCTGGACAAATAAGTGGTTGCATTCCTATTTTTCCGATAGGAACCAGTACACCCTCTACAATGGACAGTCCTCCACTACGTCACTTACTTTAGCTGGTGTTCCTCAAGGTGATGTTCTTTCTCCCTTTCTGTTCTCGTTTTTCTTACATGACTTGCCTCATTCTGATGTAGCCACTTTTGTTAAGTATGCCAATGACCTCTCGGTTTCTATGTCTGTCAACTCTCAGTCAGATTGCTCCAAATTAAATAACTTTCTGTGGGAAATTAGTCAGTGGTCCTCTTCAAACGGCCTTAAGCTTAATCCCCCTAATGTCAGGCAGTCAATTTCACTTTCAGATGTAAACGTGACCTACAACAACTAGTTAGCTCACATGGCCCCACTATCATTGACGGCATAGAGGTTGAAATTACATCTAATGTCAAGTACCTTGGACTGAGTATTTCCTCCGATCTTTCCTGGTCCTCGCACATCTTGCCAGTTACTAGAGAGATGTTTCGCTTAACGTACTACGTTAGGAAGTTAAGGCAGTATGGTATAAAGCATTCTTTGCTTTCTCAGTTTGTCATTTCTTGTATTCTTCCCATTCCCCTTTACTGCTCCCCGTTTATCCTTCCTGGACTACTTAAGAAAGACTTTGCTTTGTTGAGAAGGGCACTAAAAGCCGTTAGTAGGGCAAGTGGGTTATCGTTAAACCAACTGGTGAACACTACTGTGGATAGACAAAATGTCATGTAAGAAACTAGCGAATACAATATTGTCGGACCCCGAGCATCCTCTCTATATGCAGCTGTCTCCTTGCATTTCATCTGGTAGAACTAGAAGCAGCTATAGGAGGCTATATGCTAGGACTACCAAGTACAGAAACTCCACAATACCATATCCGGCACAGCTGTTATGCGATGAGAAATCCGTTAGGTATGACACGATAAACTTACTGCGGCACTCTAACAAATAGTCACATTAGTTTTTGTTTTCGTTTCTTTGTTACTATTATATTGTTGTTCTCATCTTCTATCACACATCAACTTCATATTTCATATCCTGTGGTACATTGTTTGAAATGTAAACTCTATGCTATTCTTTTTATTTATCTATTTTCTGGTTGTTGCTTTTGATTTTAAAATCTTATAAAATTTATGAGATAATTAGATGCAATACTGTAATGCACGCTGAAAATTCCATACCTTTACCACAAATACTGTTTGAAATAAAGCTGTTATTGTTATTATTAAACGGTTATTAAGCCACGGAAAATCCAAATTTTCCTAATGAGAGTAGAAATCCATCATCATCCTCTGTAAAGCATTTAATAATGTCAAGTCATAAACTCAATTTAATGACTATTTCTCAACTATTTTCACATAACGCTAATTAAAGATTAGTCAGGATGATGGAAACACTTCTGTAATTATTCATATGCGTCCCAAACTATGTGTAAACAAAACAAAACGTTTCAAAATTTGTATATTATGGAATACGTGAACTAATAAGATACGACTGGTTATTTTTATACACTTACATTTTATATAAGTGAATATCAAGTGTTACTTGACAGGGATTTGGTTCGTTACTGGTTTTATCATGAGCTGACATCAGTTAGAAACCAGTAAGGAAACCTGGGGAGTACTAGACAACTGTTTCGTTTCGGTTCGAGACTCTTCATCAGCACGAACCTCCTGGGGTTCAAAACCAAGGCATTCCGCTCACAAGGCAGGCTTGTAGACCACTCAGCCACTAAGACTCGATTCAATGGCCAGCCCATGAGTTCCAAATTCTGTCAATTAGATATATATATGTATGTTTCACAGCGTACTGATGAAAAGTCCCAAGCTAGGATGAAACAGCTGTCCACTAAAACGTGTCATTTTAATGTTGTGAACCACTGCTAGTTGTGAAGTGGTTGTACAGAAACCACATAATATTTGTATTCTTAATGCCTTATTTAAATTTATCAAAGTAGCTGACTGTTTTAATCTTCTCAAGGAAAAACAAATGCTATGCAAAATGAATTTGATGTAGTCTTCTAGTTTTTGTCGATATTATGACATGGAATTCAGTTTGGCAGAGTTTAATTTTTTCTTATTCAGTTTCATTTTGTAAACTTATTGGTTCAGTGACTGAAGTCGTTCTCCATGAACAGGAATATCAGGTCTAGTAGGCCATGATTATTTTTTTTTCATAAGTTTGTTTTGCCTACAGATATCCTGTATATTTAGTTTGTTACATGAACAGCTTTAGTAGAAGTAGCATTTAGCCAGATGAAGTACGAATCGTTTCCTCTTCTACTTTAAAAATCTGCATCTTACATCAAAATTGGTGTTACGTCTGATATTGTACCTTCAAATACTGAAGTTGTACTTTATATACCATTTTACATATTTGTGTTAATTAGACAATTTGTGGTTCATTGAACTGTTATACATTTTTTCTAAAGATGTACACTTTTGTTAACTGTGAGCCATTTTTGTATTCAGCCATTGTTTTCTTCGTATTAGAATGATGGATAACCTTATAACTGATAGTTTGCTCAGTAATTATTGGATATATTTTGTTAAATAAAAGAATAAATCTTACAGTTTTTCAAAACGGTTTGGTTTCAAATCGGGTCCCAGTTTCTGAATAGTATACGAGTTTGGCTTGTAGCCGAAAGGTCCTGGGTTAGAACCCTGGTGGTCGGTGGGTACTGCGGATGATTCTCAAATTAACATGAAATAACTGTTCAGTACTTCCTGGTTTTTAATAGTTCTCTAAGTGATATCAATCCGTGATCAACTCGTAAAAAAATTTATTTGGAAGAATTTAGTTTTGGATTTTTCTCGCAGACTGAGAGATTGTCACTTCGTTTTGGAGTATTCGTACATTGATTGTAACAATCAGTTCATCGAATAGAAATTATATTAAGGACTCTGATCTAGCAGTTAGTAACTGAAATCCTTCCCCAGTTAAATTCGAATGGAAAGTGAGATGACGAGAAGACATGTCTGTGCATTCATTTTAATGAAAACGTGAACGAATACATATATATATATATATATATATATATATATATATATATAAGTATTATATCCTGGTAAAATCTTGAAATAAAATTATTAATATCCGGTTCGTGTTCCGTTTTTGTAGCATTATCAGTTAACAGACTTGAATGAAGCCACTTTTCGTTGTTATTGTTATTATCGTGCCCCTATGAAGTATTTTCTTTCCAACTGAAGTGATTAGCCCTTTCATATTAACATTATCTTGTATGCTTTTCGGTATACAACTTTTTTGTTTTTTCCAATTTTCTTTACAGAATCTGATAAAACGATGTTACCGTAGCCTGCTGGAAAATTCTAAAATACTTTGGAAACATGATATGAATACCATCGTATATTCATAAGGTTTTTTCTATTGGTTTAAAAAAAAGCATATTTAATGCATCGTATTATCAAAGATTATCGCTGCCTCTGTAGATAGGAAGATTTTTAAGTGCATTTTTACGGGAAATATGGCTGCAAAAACAGTACTTAGTGATCCTGTTAGACTATTGTGTAAATGAGATGTTAGTCAATTTATTATTTTGTTGTCTTGTCCAGAGAGATGATTTGGCCCTCAAGTTGAATCCGAGTAGTCTGAGATTGTGACACAAAGGAGATTATGTGAGGAGGAAATGTAAATAAATGGAGAGCCGTAGAGCAAGATCAAAAAGACTGCGAGAAACACAGCAAAATGGTGCCACGCAGGTGAAGCCATTTGATCCACTCGAAACCTAAGTGAATAATAATGATTTTATCATCTTAAAACTTTGCAATTAAATGTCAGTTTTGTTAATGTTTGCACCCTAGTTGCCAATATATTAGTTCATGTACTTTTTCGTATCATAATCTTCAGTTTCAGTAACTAAGAAAGGGATTTATTTTACCTGTTTGATATAATCTGAACAGAACAGCTCGATGTGTATCTCTGAGCTTAAAAATAGAAGTTATGAGGATGCGAAAACTGGTGCATGAAATCAAAAATAAGAACCAGTTGTATGTTCCGAAAGTTGGCATTTACATCCGAGATGGTGTTAGGTACGTCGGTAGCACAGCGGTTAGGACTCTCACCGACCATGTACATAGTCCGGGTTTTGATCACCTGCCGACTCACACCTGATATCTATAGTCGGCCTGCAAAATTTAGGCTACCGATATCACATGCTGAAAATTCCATACTTGTACCAAAAATACAGTGTGGAATCAAGCTGTAATCAAAAAAGGTAATATGTCTGACCATTATTTATAGTATGTTTGTAGGAAGACTTATGATTTTAGCTGATTCGAAGCCCGGCTCTATCATTACATTTTCGAATTTTAAAATCTGCAGATTTCTGGCGAATATGATATACTGTCAAATAAAAATCACTACATAGGAAGTTTAGAAAATGAGACGTTAATGTGATCACCAACGAAGAAAATACAAAACCCAACTGATCTCTTGATATGAGAATAAAACTTATGCACTGTGATAGACTATAATGCTGAATAGCTTAGTGGTAATGTCTCTGACTGCAGCCCCACTGGGTGACAAGGGTTTGAATCTAAGAAGGGAAATGAGTTCCTTCAAGATTGTAGATACACCTTGCCGACTGGTGAGTGCCAAATACCACGAAACCTGGGTCAAAGGCTCCTGTGGCCGATTGTCTCCAACCATCTTATATCATCAAATCAATGTGCACTGTGATGGTGAACTACTTAGAATGGTGGCCACATTTCAAACTTGACTGATAAAATTCAGTGTGCACCAACGAAAGGACTGGACACGTCACACTGGTTACTAGTGTCCAATCAGAGTTTAATTCCATTATGGATAAAGTTCATTTTGATAAAGTCTCACAGTGTTATACAGTAATGTTTACTGGTGACGTTTCGAGCACAATTTATTGCTCATGATCATATCAAGGTATGATATTATATGATTATGAGCAATAAATTGTTCTCGAGACATCAGTAAATATTAGTGTATAACACTGTGGGACTTTTAACCATAATCGAACTGATATCTGCTGTAATAGTGATAAATCAAAGAAATACATTCCCCTTTTTCCTGCATTGACGTATATTGTAACCAGCGTTTTCCGTTAACTGCTTTCTATAAATAAGTCTCAAGTTTAAGCCAAGCTGCTTTCACTTTATTCTGATAAATTATATCGCATTATATGTTGACAGATGTAAGCATTTGAAAATCCCCAAATTCATCTCAGTAACAAATAGCTACTTCACCCGTTAATGGTCATCCTCATTAGATGCTTACTCTACGTGACTCACTTCAGATAACCGAATCAGTTTATACTACCTATATATCAAACAAATCCACTGAATGCATCAAACGATTACGTCTTATGGAATAGTTTTTTTAAACTTCAGATGAAATGTTTTCACTTATTTAGGTCTACTCACTAACGGACAGGCCTAAAATGAATTCAAATCGTCCAAGTGGATACACTGACGAGTAGTGCTACTACCTGACAGACGTTTGAGTCTCTTTAGCACCTAAACTGTGATGAAACACTTGCTCTGATATCCACTTCCTACATGAATTGTTAGAAGTCCTAGCACATACTTTATGCATGTGTTCTCTGGTTCATAAGTTTGTTAATGGGGAATGACTATTTTTCTCTCAATCGACGAAAATATGATTTAATAATTCCTGATGGTCTGATATGTTTTATTTACCAGTTCAGTTAATGTTTGAACAAGTAGCTCACGTTTTTCCCCTGTCAGGTTTGTGGATGCGCACTACTGAAGTGTCTTGAGCTAGGATGAACAGATGTCCAGTGCTCCCCACTTTTCCACGACAGCTAACTGGTGTTTTTTCTTGACGAAGTCTACATTTTAATATAATAACTGAATAGCTCGATCATGAGTTGGCATTTCCAACTAATAAGCTCAGTTGTTGGTTAACAAATAATTATCTGCACTGATAGATTCCTGTGAAATATCCTTTATATACAAAGTAATTTATTTATTTAGGAGATAATTCGGTCAGTAATTAAGAGCCTTGTTGTTTATTTTTTTTCAATTTTGATTAGAAACATAATAATGACACTGTCAAACATTTTGTGAAGTATCAAAAAAGTGAAACGTGGGTGTGTACTGCTGAGGAGTCCCAGACTAGGACGAAACAGCTGTCCAGTACTCCCAGGTTTTCCAGTGGTTCTCTAACTGATGTCAGCTCATGGTGAAATCCTCTATGCAATCAAAAAATCCCTACAAAACCAATACTTGAAAATTAATCTGATGCTCACTAGCGACTGGTCCTATTCACGCAGTTAATCTGGGGTTCTAGTGGGAAGCCGTGACCAGTATGGTGCATCAGGTTGAAGGTGGGGTAGTAACTCATCGAAGAAGACATTGTGAAATGGTCGCTCTATATCGTGAATTGGCAGAAGTTAGAATTCAAGAACCATTGGATCGAGTCCCAGTGGCTCAATGGTCTACGAGCTCGCCTTGTAACCAGAAGGTCCTGGGTTCGAACCCCGGTGGGTGCGTACTGCTGAGGAGTCCCAAACTAGGACGAAACAACTGTCCAGTACTCCCAGGTTTTCCAACGGTTCTCTAACTGAGGTCAGCTCATGATTAAATCCTTCATACAAAAAAATTAAATTAAGACGAAATTTTAGGAAAAGACGTTTCTCCAGCTGGTTAGAAAAAGAAAAGAAAGACGTGGATGAAATGGCATACAAAAGCTAGACAACTAACCAAGTAATTTATGTTCAACCCCATTCATAGTACCTTCTTCATTATGCTATATATATATATATATATATTCGAATAAAATTCCATTAGGTTCTGACAAGAGTAATTTTAACGATTCAGTTGATGAGAGTGAAGAAACTCTCCTACATAACTCGACATATTAGTGATTTTGCGACATAAACAATAATAAGAAAGATACTCAAATTTCAGTCACTTTTGCATTTATTTAAAATATTGTGGAATTCTTAGGTAAAATCATTAGAGTTGAACAGATTACTTAGATGGCCATTGTTTTGAAAGTTGATACTAGTCTAATGATGGCCTATGCACATCACTAGTCCATCCATCAAAATGTATCATATTTACTGCGTTTTATGGTGTTTTATTCATTTAACTGAATCCTTGAGTAGCAACCGGCGCTGACGCCCATTTTCAATTAGTTTTAACCTACTGATAAACAGTTTTTAAAGAAAACTCGGGAAAGCGATTGTGGAGTATTGGATAAAGCGAAAATGCTTCAAATGAATTATAGATTATTTTTATTTTATTTGAAGATCGTGTCTGAGGAACACATACTAGATTACCAGTGCGTCGGTGGCACAGTGGTTAGGATCCTCGCCTACCATGCACATGGTCCGGGGTTCGAGCCCACGCCGACGCACGCCCGATATCTATGGTCGGCCTGCGAATTTTGGGCTACCGATATCCACGCTGAAAATTCCATACTTGTACCAAAAATACGGTGTGG
Source organism: Trichobilharzia regenti (assembly GCA_944472135.2). Lineage (NCBI taxonomy): Eukaryota > Metazoa > Platyhelminthes > Trematoda > Strigeidida > Schistosomatidae > Trichobilharzia > Trichobilharzia regenti. Next base: position 48,309,965 of record OX235265.1, on the reverse strand, counting down.
AATCAAGCTGTCAATCAAAAAAAAAAAAAAAAAGTTGAATACGGATTGATATCAGCTAGAGAACCATTGAAAACCAGCATTGGAGTACTGGACAGTTGTTTCATCCTAGTTTGTGAATCATCGGCAGTACGCACTCACTGGGGTTCGAACCTAGGACCTTCTGGTTACATGGCAAGCTCGTATACCATTCAGCCACTGGGAAACTAGGAGAGGTTTGGGAGATCATGTCTATTATTATACCTTCGGTTACACACTAGATTAGTTAATATATAATATACTGCATTGAAAACTGATAATTTATATCCATTTGTCAATGGTATACAATTGTGTTACATCGCGCAGATTTATACACAATGGAATTACATTCTACCACAGCGGATAAATTCTACGCCTAAATAAATCATATCTATGGTCTTCCTGTATAAAACTATTCAATCAACTCACACGACTATCACAAACAGAAACACGCTTTAAAAACCACTGTGCTTTTTATATTCAGTACTTGACAAATGGGATTATTCTGGAATATCTGTGTAAAAAACGTTCCATTTGCAACAAGAAAGGTGAAAAAATGGTAGAAGGAGAACTTAGTAGATTCTCTTCAAGAGTAGAAATTCACAGAAGCGTCAGCAGATACAAGATTGAGTGACCGAAACTCAAACTTCGAGAAATAAAGTAGATGACAAGTTTTGTGCTTGAAACTTGCAAAAAGATAAGATCACTGATATGACCGTCAATACATCTGGCAATGAACGAGTCTGTCTCTCTCCTACCTATTAGATATGTCAGCCTACTGTTTCAGTCACAATTCGTAACGTTAACCAAGATAACACGATAACATCGACATGCGAATCAAGCAAGAAAGAAGATTTACCGTTGACAAGAGAGCTTTTTACTGTGTTGACTCAACAGCGAAAAGGCTTGGGGACCATTCCGCATATATATATGTTTTAAATGGCCTTAAGAGACACTAATTTCATTGACAAGTTGAAGTAATCAACATCAATTGGGTTCAGCCATCATAAAGGGGAAGATACAGACTTCGTAATACTGTTAATAAAGACAGTAGGCTTCAAAACTACATTTCCACTCCTTTCCGTTATCTGCATGATTGCTTATAAGTCTTCAACCCCTCCTCACAGAATCTCTTGTATGTTACGCTTGGATCCACACCCGGCTCGTGATATCCCATTCGGGTTCTGGTCGATCCCTGACCTGGAACACGATTTCTTTCATCGATCCCCTCATACAATGTCAAATCCATCTCCATTTCCTACTGCATATTTTTTGTATAAGATAAAGTGATAAGGAATCATGTAATTCAGTGTTGAAGTCAAATTCCAGTGGAGATGAATGGCTTTTATATGATTATCTGTCTTTTCCAATCGTCTACGTGAAAACGGATTGGAATACAGAACCTGTGGCTTTCTTTTTATGCCCTTTTGAACTCCGGTAGTACATTCGTATGTAATAAACTGGAAAAAGATAATTGCTTTATAGGTTCTCTAACAAATTTCATGTTTGGTAAAAGGTAAAGGAGACATTTAGTTTTTACATGGGATTTATGCCTAAGGGTGATAAATATGTATAAATATATATATGCATATGATTCCATACTTCTATGCGGAACTTTCATCAAATAGACATCGAATTGCATAACATACCGTAGGATAATCATTGATAAAAAAAATAAAAGATATCATTACATATAAAATCGATGCATCCTACCCTCAGGGGAGAAATTTACAAACAAATAACAATACAGATTATTAAATCAATCATCGAGCATACGAAACTGTGAAAAATTGAATTATTATTCTCCTTCTACTTTCTACTTTTTCTTCTGTTTTAAGTATTGATACTTCCTTTTGTAATTGTAAGAGAGCGATAACTTCTATTCTCTGCAGAGTAATTTAGTCTATAGATTCAATTTACTTAGCTATTTTTCTCATGTCTCGGCTGACTTGTGTGATTTTTACTTCTTTCTTCAGGCATTATTTCAGGTTGATGAAATACATTTTCTTTTTTGATGTCAATGAAGTTTCAAATTACCCTACTCAATAGTTTATCTTATAAATGAGTTTATAGTATACAGATCAACTTACAGTAGTGATATTAAATCCTAATTCTGATGGTGAGACCGACAGGTAATTCTGATCAGTAAAGGTATATCTCATAAATGTGTTGTTATCACATTAGGTTTGTGTTTAGATTCATATCAGGTGTACGTGTTCTTGTGATTTAGCTGTAAAAATCATACATTTTAATTATTATTTTTATTATTATTGCAAGTGTGACCATGAAATAACTTCATTCAGAGAAGTACTGGAGAGCTGTTTCGTTCCAGTATGGGGTTCTACAGCAGTGCACGCCGGTGACCCCCACTAAAAATGGAAACTAGAACTTCAGAGTTTGTCGAGTGATATCACTTGATAGTTTTCTCAGAGTATGACCAATCCACCTCTATTTCTTCCTGCATATTTGTTACACACTCCGTTCGTGCTGCGTGGGTTCGCCCACTGCCAGAAATTCCTGTTCTTGATCTCTTCTGGCCACCCATCTGATCTTGAGTGGTAGTGAGAGAAGATAGCTGTTGATGAAGTTCCGTAGTTTGTTCGAAGTGCCCTTCGTGACTCGCCAATTCTCCGATCCGCATAGTAACACTGACTTCACATTGGTGTTGAAAATCTTGATCTTATGTTCATTTTCATGCTTAGATCTGTCGATCTACACTTAGACTTGAAAGAAATGAAAGCTTGACTCGGTTTTCCGATCCTCGCTGATTTGATATTCTCGTTAGTTCAGCCTGTGGATCAAACGATGCTTTCCAGGTTGGTAGGCAAAGAAGGTTGCATCTTTCAGATTTCTGCCACTTATGCCAGCTGATTGTTGTCTGTTGTTGTTGCTGCTGCTGTTGGTCTACAAAGCCAACGTCATTCAAAAATATTTGCGTGGTTAATTTAACGGAAATGAACTCCATGTTTATTTTTTTGGGAGAAGGGAGTTATGAAAATGATGCGAATTTCAATGGTAGCAGTGACACTTAACTTGTAATGGAGTATTAGCAAGAAGTTATCAGTCTTTCCGTGCTCTAGTAATTCAACGTCTTTATTCCCCCGTTTATCTGACTACGTAGTCACTGGATTTAACCTCGTTCCTTCCGCTATAAGGTAATTTCGCTTGTCTTTTGTTTCTGCGATCTGAGTTGAACTCATCACATTGCTATGCAACTTATTAGTTACAATTCATTTTATCCACTTCTTGTTTTTATTGCATAACTCCTTTTCCATGGTATCCGCACATTTACTATGATATTTCTGAGTTTTTTTCTGTAAACACTTGAGCTTTCTGCGTATAACTTATAAAAGATGTAATTTATGGGGGGGATTGTTTATTAGTCTTCAAGTCTCCAGTTCACTCAAAACATGTCACATTTGCAAGTATGTTAAAATTGCTATACGCAGGTGATTGAAAGCCGATGATAAAAATGATGCCACCATCTTACTCCCCACTAACTGTTGTTTTCTTTCTTTATACAAATTCACAAATTATTATTATTTCTTTTAGTTCCTAGAGGAACACAGGGTTTCAGCCGCACGTATCCATTGCCTTCGGTTCTTTACCAACGTTTTCACTTGGCTCCACATCTTACCATATGCTTTCATCTGTTCACGTGACCTCCTCCATGTCACCCTCGCACTGACAACCAACTTGCCGCTTCCCGTTCGGGTTTCACTCGAGGGCCTATCGTAAGGGGAGTAGGTTTCTGAAGAAAGCTTTCTATATGTAATTATCTTGCCATGACTTAACAATTTATAAAGACATTGAGAACTAAAGTTATCTAGTCATAATGTCATTGTTGTAAGAGGGAGAGGTAGCATAAGTCACAAAAAATTATGTGTTCCGTTCGATGTACATTTGGAGTACAGAATGACTTTACACAAAATATAAACTAATCACACCAAAAAATCATATTAATTTGGTTGGTAACTGAAGATTCTTTTCTGGTATATCGATATGAATACGAATGAACGCTTACAAACTGAATGACAGTTATATTAAATTTTCAAGTATTGGTTTTGTAGGGATTTTTTTGATTGCATGGAAGATTTCACCATTAGCTGACATCAGTTAGAGAACCACTGGAAAACCTGGGAGTACTGGACAGCTGTTTCGTCCTAGTTTGGGACTCTTCATCAGTACGCACTCACAGGGGTTCGAACCTAGGACCTTCTGGTTACAAGGTGAGCTCGTAGACTATTGAGCCACTGTGAAAGTGTCTATGTTACAATTACATGTTCTATGAACTCTGAATATCAGTGATATAATTCATTCTGGACTCTAACTTGACATGGACAGCTCATTGTTCGATGGAGCAAAAATATTCAAACGAAGAAGTCTGTTAAACTTTACAAATTGACATAAAGTGACATTCTGGAAAGACACTTTAATTTTTTCAAAGAATTTTAACGAAAATAAACTACAGAGAATGCTTAAGTTTAAAGTATTTGTGGATAGAAAATTGCTCAGAAAATTAACGAACTACTGCATTACTTCACCTATATTATGAGGTAATCACAACTAGATTTTACAAAAACCAAAAACTATATGATTTGCGTCACCTCAGAAAATTTCCAATGTTGATGACAGGATTGATGACTAGCTAAAATCAGTTAGAACCTCGCCTGGATTACTAGCTCGCTGGTTTTCTAGCCTCGCCTAGACTACTAACCTGCTAGTTTTCTAGCCGATCCCAAGCTCGGATAAAGAGGGGGGTTGGGGCGTGGTGCTAGCAACTTGATTGTACACTCGCGGCTGAGGAGGCCGCTGGGTGGCATCGCGCACGCGTCAGGCTATTGCTTGAGGGGAACCCAAAAGGGATGAGGCGAGTGGGACGTCAGTTCAAGGCTGACATGGAGAAGATCGTGTGAAAAGGAGTTGAAAGAGTATGGACTAACATGGATGCAGGTGAAAAGTACAGCAGAATACAGAAGCGAGTGAAGACGTTCAGTTGAAGCCCTATGTTCCACTAGGAACTCAGGGGAACAATAATAATAGTAAAATCAGTTAGAGAACCGCTGCAGAACTTGGAAGTAATGGACAGGTGTTCCCTACCAGTTCGGGATTCTTCAGCATTACGCATCCACTGATGTTCAAACCTTTGACCTTCTGGTAAAAAGTGAGTTTGCAGACCATTTAGCCAATGTGACTCAATCCAATAACCAATTAATTCTAACTTCTACTAATATACATTACGTCCACCAGTCAATATCATAGGTAGAAGTTGGAGTCCGTAGGCCACTGGATCGAGTCCTAGTGGCCGAATGGTCAACAAGCTCCCCTTATGACCTGAAGGCCCTGCGCTCGAACCCCAAGGGATGCATACTGTGAATAGTCTCAAATTAGGACTAGAGAGCCATCCAGTACTTCCAGGTTTTCCAGTGGCACTCCAAATGATGAAAACTCGTGAACATTGTTTAGTAACAGCCTCATATGTATACACATTTCTGTTTGTGTATATTTTGAAGAAACAGAATAGATAGTAATTCACTGTTTTCAATCTCTGAATTTTTGATTAAATTCCACAATACTTTTGCCTTTCTAACAGTTTCAATTCACCTGATTCCTGCGATTGTTTATTACAAACCTAGGTGTTTCTATTGTAAGCGAATACAAGCAGTGTGACAGCCCACCACAATGTGAATTATTTTGGAGAAAACCGAACATTTGTAATGTAAGATACAACAAAGGCAAATTGATTTTCAAATATTTTAGGGCAAGACAAAGACTGACTTGTAAAACAAGATTTTATTAGCAGTAAAGACAAAACAACTTTTTAGTGACACAGTACAATCTACAAGAAACCATGCTTTCTAATGCAGTTACTGATTTTGGAATAATGAATGCATATCTATTCGTATACTCATCATTTCTTCTGATTAAATTAAGTATGTTAGAAACAGAAAAAGAAAGACTTTGTCAGGGTTTCATCATTGTTCTACTTTTTGCTGCTAAAATTTCAGTACTGCTTACTTTCTTCGCGGTTTAAGAGGAATGAAGGGTTTCAAAGAATAAGTTTTGAAGTTATATAAGTGGTGGTATTGTTTTATACAGAATAGTGTCACTAGATTCATGCATCAGTCCTTCCTGTCTTCCAAGTGCAATACTCGCTAGCAAGCTAGCCAAAGTTTACAAACACATCAGCTGGGATCGAACCCGGACCACGTGAGGTCCGGTTGGCGAGCGATTTACGATTCCACCAACATAAAATTAACATTGATCAGTTCAATAAATAAAATAGATGGTACTCTAAATATTCATAATTTTGATTTTTTTTACTAATTTCTATCAATTTAAATTTTTCCAGGAGCAAACAGAGAATCGATGATAATCAAACCGTACAGATGTTTTATCTTTCGTTTGGATTCTCTAAAGGCCAGCATCCACCACCACATCAAGGATATAATCTAGGACCTTCAAATTACGAATCTAACCAATTAAAATAAGTGAAAATCCCTACAACACCTAAAATCTGAAGATCAGTCTACAGATACAGGGTCAGTTGTCTTGAGGTTCTGATAAGAAGTCATCGCTTGTTAGGTTCACTGGGTCAGAGTAAAAAGGATACTCATTGATGACATCCGTGAGTGGTCACAAATTGCCGGAAGTAAAAACGGCATTAACCCAGCAACTGATCCGTCAAAAGGGCTGGCCTGTTAACGTGAACGTCAAAGTGGATTTCACTGGGAATGGATATCAGCTAAACAAGCTATGAAATCTAGCATTCACATAGTTCCTCATGAGGATATTTAGGTACTGCTGATACTCAGATGTATTCCAAAGCGCTTTGATAACACGAACTAGAAAAAATGCAAATTCTTCTTCTATAGAGGATTAACTCGTTCTAATATGAAAGACAATATGATGTATATTCCTTAAAACCGGATCTCCGTTTTCTTTTAGTTTTTACTAAAAATCCTGTGAAATCTTATAAAACCTGTTTAAAATTTTTTTGTTTTGTTTTAGAAACGGTAGAGATTTTCAGAAACATTCTGATTTTACTCACATAGGTGAACACTTCCGACGTGTCCACTGAAATGTTGAATGAACGGCGCCTAGATAATTATCTACAAGCGGAGAGGGTGAAACAGAGTTGGTTTTTTTTAATTTTTTAGAAAATGACAAAATGGATGTGTTTGTTAATAATGGCAATGAGATTGTTGAGTAAAACAACCACTTTCTGATTGTAGGCACATTTATGTGATTAGCTCAATGTGAAGTAGCTGTTGACATTGTATTCTCACTCCTATTATAATATGTTATCGTTAAAACAATAATATGTATGTATATATAGACAATGGAGTTGTTCACATTAAAACAGAGATTTACCGAATTAAGAAATATAATAAAAACAGCAGTTAAAGTAGGAAGTTTTACCATGAAATCAATAATGGAAACAGTTTTTAAAACCAGTAATATATATATATATATATATACTACAGGATATCAAATGACTTCAGTATATCATGCATAAACTGATGTTTAAACAATCACTGATTGTATGTGAAAACTATCAGATAGAATCTGTAAGTGGGAAACTGTAGTAACAACAACATTTTTAGGTGTACACGTGTAGAACAAACTATCAAAAAGAGACAATCAATTCATACATATCTTCAATCTTTTGTGGCTGATTAAGTGTTCATAGAATAAGAATGAGAATTAAATGACACATGTAGCATTTTAACTTGCAAGTATTAGTTTGTATTGATTTGATTAGTTTCAAGCTTCGCACAGTGATATCAGTTAGAAATTAATCATTGAAAACCGGAGTAAACTGGAGAGAGCTGTTTCAGCCTAATGTAAGAATTTTCAGCAGTACACACAGTTTACTTCATCAGTGGTCTAACGTGAAAATTTCAAGTTATCCAGGGAGCTTGTTGATTATTCAGCTACTGGTATTAAATTCAATGGCCTATGAACTCGAACACCTATCATTTCGAGATAGTTAGCGTGACTGCTAGCGCTAATGTCATCACTGAATATATGCCTTTACACAAAATCCGGGGGATCCTATCGGTCATAACTTCTAGCTTGAACTCCAGGCATCTTCTTCCTGTGGTCAGGCACTTTAAGGGCATCAGATTCTGTATATTCATAAAATATCTAGAAATGTTATTCCACTACATTTTTGTAAATATGATTATTACAGCTTCCTCAACTGCCTACAGTGCCTTTAACATCCGTACTTCGAATAATGAAAGTATCCAGTTATAAGAATCTTCAAAGCGAAGCTAAAATCCTTTAAAACAACTGTAGACAGACCAAAATTCAAGTTCAGCATTCAGAAACGGAAAGACAAGACTACAGGGGATGCCTTTACTACAGATCGGATCAGGGCAACGTTGGAGACACTATATGATATCAATGAGGAAACCTGTGTGGAAGAACATCGGAACTCTCTGAAGGTGATGTTCAAGGAAACATGTACAAATGTTCTAAGGAGAAAGAAGAGATACAACAAAGAATGGCTCTCAACGGATACCTACCTCAAGGAGAGAAGGATTGTGAAAGAGATGACTCAATACAAAAATGGAAAACAGAAGGAAAAGCTGAGTTCAATCTACACTGCACTGAATAAAGAAGTGAAGAAGAGTGTTAGAAAAGACAAAAGACAATTTTAGGACACATTGACAAATGAAGCAGAAGAGGAAGGCGGCAGGTAAAGGAGATCTCAGGACATATTAAATAACCAGGTCTCTATCCGGAAAGAGGTCAACCCAGATGTTGAAACCAATAAAACATATTCATGGGAACCTGATTACCAAGGAGAAGAAGTAAATAAAACAGTGGGCTGATCACTTTAAAGGACTCTTGAATCGACCATCATCTGCAAATAACCCAGAAATACTATCACGAACAGAAGTGCCTGTCAGTGGACACCAAAACTACAACCAAAGCAGAAATCCTAAATGCGATCAAGCTACTGCAGTCCAGCCAAGAAGGAAACGGGACCAGATGGAATTCCACCCCACGAGGCACTTAAAACGAACCTATAGGCTGTCACAGATTTGTTCACGCCATTATTGCAGAAGGTTTGGAAAGAAGATTAGGTACCTACCGATTGGAAGAAAGGCTACCTCGTCAAACCATCAAGGAAGAGTGACCTGGATCTCTCCGAGAACTTTTGTGAAATAATGCCCTTGTGCACGCCAAGTAAAATATTAAGTCGTATCATCCTGGAGAGAATGAAAAATTCACTGGATGTGGAATATGCCACCCAACGGTACAAGCTGTATTCAGAAAAGGCAAGTCATGTGCTAATCAAATTGCAACTACATGCATCGTCAGCACAAAACAAAGCATAGAATGGCAGTCAAACCTGTTCCTCAACTACTTCGATTTCCAAAAGGTCTTCGACAGACAGCGTTCGTCAAGGAGTATTTCTGAAAATTCTCTAACACCACAGCGTGGGGTGCTCATGTCTTTATCAACCTCATTCAACAGCTTGCTCTGTGACGATGCCAAGTGTCGGGTGATCCACAACGGAAAACTCAGCAAGGCGTTCGAAGCGCACACAGGAGTAAGGCAGGGCTTTGTATTATCACAGATGATATTCTTAATTGTAGTGGACTGAATTAAGCATCAGACTATGCGTTGGGTAAGATGACCACTCTGGAAGATCTGAATTTCTGAATGTCTAATGCCACACGAACTGGAAGACTTTCAGGTGAAAACCAACAAACCGGCTGCACTGACCGCCTGCGAAGACAGGACTGCAGGTTAAAATAAAGAAGGCGGAGGTGATGAAGATAACCAACCAGCAGCAACGGCAACAACCGACAACAGCACCAATCACCTTCAGAGGGAGAGACTTAACAGAGGTGACTTCCTTCACTTATCTAGGAAGCATCATTTCAATCACAGACATTCGCAAGGGATGAAGATGTCAAAGCTAGGCAAAATACGCCTTCATCAACCTGAAACCAATCTGTAAATCTTCTGCACTCAACATAAAGAACAAGATTAGGATTTCCAACACCAATGTCAAGTCGGTCGGTTCTTCTATGCGGCCAGAAACTTGAACTAATTGTCAGTCAAGAGAAGGATTTGCAACAGATTGTAGACTTTCATCGACAGCTGCCACTTTCGCTGGCTCCAGACTGAAGATGAAATGGCTGGCAGCCGGCAAGAATTAGGAACAAGAAACTCTAACTGGGAACTAACCAACCAAGAGCCGATCACTTAGCAAATACGAATTAGAAAATTTAGATGGATCGGGCACACATTGAGGAGACCATCGAAAGACATTGCGCACCAGGTACTCCAAAGGAATCCGAGTCGGAAGCGACGACTGGGTGGTTCTAGGGTGGCATGGAGAATATCGTGTGACAAGGAGACAAGAGATTGTGGGTAACTGTGGTCCAAGCTGTAGAGGGCGACAGAAAACAGAACAAAGTGGGGATGAATTTATTTGGTGGATAGTGATTAGCAGTGGAATCCAGGATGCGCATTTGGGACTCGTCAGCTGGATGTACCTGTATTTCCTAGTTCGAACCTCGGTGGGAACATCATCACTCGCTGAGAAATGCAGGTAGATTCAGATGACAAGTCCTAAATAGGACGAAATGCACACCCTGGATTCCCCTACTAGTCACCATCCACCAATTAAATTCTAATTAAATGCCCAGACATCGTCGAAGCATCTGCACAAGAAGCCGACATGTCAACCTGAGACTGAGCACTTCGGTTCAATCAATCGATGGGAAAATCTAAAATTGAGTTAAAGTGGAGATGTGTTGTTGAAGCCTTATGTCCCCCTCGGAACTCAAGGGAACAATAATAATAATAATCTGTGGAAATTAGGATTAGATCTTTGTTTCACTGAAAGGCGAATTTCACTGTATTCTTCAGATTTGTAACTGATGCTGACGATGATAGGATGTCCATTTAGGCAATTAAACACCTTTTTCTAATCGTGATATCAAAACACATAACAAAGAGAGAAAGAGATTCACTCAACATCAAGCTCAGTAAAAACAGCTCAAACCAAAATGTCCACCTGAAAAAAATATATATAAGGACAAATATGTAGGTCATCGTAAGTCGGAATGTGAGATCACAAAAATCTATCTAGATATAGACTGATCCTATCGAAATAATTAATCTCAGAAAAGGCTTAGCAATCTCAATGAATGCGCTGATCAATCATCGTATCAAGAAGGATAAAGCGAATATTTTAAAATGTGACGTAGTTGAGTAGAAAGATTTATTGTGCAGTGGAATTCACGGGACAAGTTTCATCTTAATGGGAGTTTGTGTTATTCTCACTGAGAATTAAAGTCAATACCCATAGTTTCAAAAACCGAATTTCTATGTAATTCAAGCTACCAAGCCATGAAATCACCTTTGTGCAATGGATATGAATTCCTTGTTGTCATCATAGCCCACTTATTGGCCTCCAGTATGCAAGCAGAAATTGAGAATTCCAGTCCAGTGGAGACAAACAATGGGAGGCAATAAAGCTTTTGGGTATATAATCACAGTAGTCCTCAAAATAAATACACCTGAACACGAATTAAGTTATGCATAACTGTAAAAAGTGTTTATATAAAGTAATTTTTCATACTTCTGTAAGTTCAGACTAAAACGTTTCAATAACAAGTTCATATCAGCCGTGTCATCCAGTTTTCACAAATGAAATCAACTGTCAACTAATGAACGTAATTTTTAAAATACTTCATTCATACCAGAGAAATTCTTACCCTACATTGAATAGTTTGTCTTTAGTACTTATGATTGTGAGGTCATTTTAGACAACTTATCATTCCAATAATTCAGGATGGACCTACATTAACCTGAAATCAGTGTGGATATTTGTGACGTTCAGCATAAGGAATAAGATTCGCGTTCTGTTCAACACTAATGTCAAGTCATTCCTTCTGTATGGTTTAGAGATTTGCACTACGCCTCACCAGTAGCACTTCAAATAGACTACTACAAACTTAAAGAACAGCCACCTGTGCTGGCTCAAAACTGAAATCTGGCAACAAACCAAACAAGAACTTATCATCTAAAAAATATGTTAAACAAAATAGAGATGGATTGGACTTACGCTGAGGGGACTATTGAGTGACATTACGTGAACGTCAGGCCATCAAGTGGAAACCGAATGGGAAAAGATTTGTTAGACGTGGATCTGAAGCTGACATGGAGGAGATATACTGATAAAGAGATGAAATTTTATGGACAGTCGTGGAGCTATCTGTAAAAGACTCCATACAACAGGATGACATGCAGATATGCTACAGAAGGGAATAATAATAGTGATCTTATACCGTAAATCTGTTCTTTCTTGCTTTACCGAAAAACCTAGTTTAATAATTTGGTAGGTTTTTTGAGTGCTTAGTTGCTATGATGAGCTTCACGTGGTTGTTCCACTTAATTGGACGAGCGGACATGTTGCCTCTCCGTTAATTCGTGGACATCAAATAGATTCTTCGAAGTACACTTCTTTCTATCATCATTATTTATAATTTGTTTTTGTTTCAATAAGAATACTTTAGATTTCTTACATTCAGTGATATCACTAGACCTATTTTTGACTAAGACTAAAAAATGAATGTTTGTCACCTTTCTTGTAACCTGAGTTTACATCATTTAATTCTAAAGGAAATAAAGATCAGTTTCAATCTTTAACACTTCTGTTCATATTGGATTATATCAGCTGATCAACTAAACATTTTGCTTATCTCGAGCATTTCATACCGATCGATGACATGAAAGTCAATTATTTACCTTCGGCAGGGTTGTTTACTAATTTTAAAACAAACGCTCTAAAGCGTATGAAGAATTTTTCAGTTCACAAATCATAAGATTATACTTAAAACATTTTAACTTTATTTTGAAATTTTATAGTCTTAACTTTGTCAGTTGAATTCCATTTTCAAGCAAAATAAATACTCTTAGTCATCAAACAAGCATTAGAGATTACAAGATATCGATTTATATCACTAGTAATGTTTCAAATAATAATTTTAAGATATTGAAGGCACTAAATCTTATTTTATTTATATCAGATTAGCGGCTTACAGAGTACGCCGCTTCAAGGTGAAATTTCACCACAGTTTTCTTTCGAAGCAGAAACTATTTAGATCACAACATGTTGTCTCCTCAAAACTATAAATAGCAAGCAAGAAAGCAAACAGAGGTTCTTGACCGACTGAAATCAATAGCTTGACACCACTCACATTTATCGGTAGTGCTTGCTCATCAGATGGAAGTGATCTAAATACCAGACGGCGGTTTCGCTTATTTGCGGCTGACATCATCAACTGTGTGCCCGATTTGACTCAGTCCATAGAGTTGAATTATTTCAAGCAACCCGACTACTGGATAGCTACTGGAGCGAACTGGTACTATGAGCCCAATCTTAAACGAGGGAAATGGCCGTCTGGTGCTACGATCACTTCTGTTTGGCTAGCAAACACTACTGGTTAATATGATTGGAATACAACTACTCACCTCAGTCAGTCAGTACTTTGATTAGATACTGGTTAGTAACTAATGTAATGTGTCTAGTCCTGTCTTTGGTGCAGACTGAATTCTATCAGTCAAGTTGGCAATATGGCCACCAATGCTATGTTGCTCGCCATCACAGCGCACTTTGAATTGTTGATATCAGAAGATTGAAGGCAATTGGATGGAAGTCTTGTACCTAGGTTTCGTGCTAGTTGGCGCTCATCAGTCAGCCAGGCGTATCTGCAACCTTGAAGGAACTCATGTTCCTTCTGAGACTCGGACCCGCGTCGTCCAGTGAGGCTGTAGTCAGAGACGTGACCACCAAGCTTTTCGGGCTCAAGATTGACCTCCCATAGGACTTAATTGGATACTTTGATTGAACACCAGTTTGTTACTGGCGTAATGTGTCTGGTCTTATGTTTGTGAGTACTTTGGGCGTAACAGCAGTGTCCGCTTAAAGTTATTTGCCAGATCTACGAATTTAGAACACTGGCTAAGGTTATCTGTAACTTTTGACTTTCGATTTACATTATGTTATCAGACACAAGTAACTGATCGATTTCGGGAAAACTATTTCATAGCAAACCATTTTGTGGTAATTTGTTTTACTGATTCAGAACGTCCAAAGCGGTAAGGGCAGCGTTTTCCCAGTCTGCGTTTATTGTTCCACTTCTACACAAATTCGAAGACCGAATACAGCAAATTCCGTCGAAGTTTTAAGAATTTGTTTCACTGAGAATGATAACCCTTCTCTAGCGGTGTACTTGTGCGTCGGTGGCACAGCGGTTAGGACGCTGGCCGACTATGTACATGGCCCGGGGTTTGGTCCTTGGCTGCCGCACTCTTTTACCTTGCTAAGCCAATGAAAAGCTGGTAAGGAGGAAAGGTTGAGCATAGGGCTAGCAACCCCATCCTGTAAAAATAAACACTGCTACAGAAACTTCAAGACTCTAGCTTGAAGCCCTATGTCCCACTGAGAACGTGAAAGAATTGAAAAAAACACCATACTACTATTATTCTCTAAGGAATACATTTGTATGGCTAGCCAAAGTATATTCTTAGCATGAAACATGATATTTCATTGTTAGGTGCGCTAACTTTTTATGATACAGATTTTAGTCACTTGTTCTCAGTAACTTTTTGGGATTCCTGTGATCTTTCTAATTAAAACCATATTCTTAAACTGATCACGAAATGACTGCAGTGACAGAACCGTTGAAAACCATGGAGTACTGGGCATCCGATCCTTTGTGAGGCCATTGGTGTGCACTGCTGCGGAGTCCTAAATAAGGATGAAACATTCGTCCAGTACGCCTCAATTCAAATCAGGTCTCCAGCTTAAGTCAGTTAATGTCTGATCTTAGGACTAATTGAATTCCTTCAGTCCAGCACTTAGAGACTTAGAACTTTATTACCCTGGCAAAATATCTCTATACTTTGAAAGTGTAACATTTTACATATCACTGTATTATTTCAGTTAGAAACAACATCGATTTCAGTGTCCAGAGTGTTAAAAACTTCCCAGTAACTTAAAGCAAACATAATTGATATACATTTTGAAAAACCTTTGTCTCTAGAGACACATTCCAACTGTGTAAAATTCAGTTCTCCTTAAAATGATTAACAATGACCTGTACAACAGGCATTCTCTATAAATACTTATACAAATTTTACATTTAAATACTTCAAGAAGGCTTATTATCAATTAAAAAACAGCTAGTTTAAAGAAAT
This sequence comes from Trichobilharzia regenti, assembly GCA_944472135.2. Classification (NCBI taxonomy): domain Eukaryota; kingdom Metazoa; phylum Platyhelminthes; class Trematoda; order Strigeidida; family Schistosomatidae; genus Trichobilharzia; species Trichobilharzia regenti. Next base: position 48,294,713 of record OX235265.1, on the reverse strand, counting down.
CTGTACAGAATGCATTAACTTACCCTCAGCCAAATATTCAGTGAACTGGATCGTGAATACGGTTGTCCCATATCATTTGCAATTAAAACAAATGTAAAACTAGATACTACCTCACGATCCAACGTCTTTAAGATAAGTAATCCAGGTCCATTATAATCTGCTGCCATAGCACTAAATTCATTTGTATCACCATTTAAATAAACTTTTGTAGGTATTTCATTTGCTTCAATATTACTATTTTGTACATTATCTATTAATTTAAAATATTCACTCCATAAATGTTCATTATTTGGTAATCTTATTGAATATTGAATGAAAGCATTTACGCCTTCATCTAAATCGATCGCTTTAGGTAGTGGTATCCATCTACCCGGTGGTGTATTCTCCATGATACTTATTAAAAATCTTCCATAATTATCCTGTTTATTAATTAAAGATTTACCAAATATTAAATCTTGAAATTTTGGTGAATTATCATTCACATCTGTAATATCAACACGTAGAAAATAGGTATTACTTGATGCAACAGTAATACCTAAAAATACACAACATGGACCATTAAGACTGTGAATATTTCCACTACGAATAACACTATCTGTTAGTAATAATGTTGTCGGTCGAGTTGTAGTTGTCGCTGAACAGCACAACTGAGATATTGATACACGTTCCGGGTAACGTTTCACATCACATATTGTCTCACGATTAATAGGAATAATTGATGTTAGCTCATACCAAAAAGACTTTGTCTGATCATCATTTATTCTTCGACGGATAACAAAAGGTTCACTTTGTTCAACATCTGAGAAATACAATGGAGAATTTATATCATCTAGAGTTAAGTGTAAATTTTGCAAAAGAATTTCACTTAAATTTACAGATAACAACTGTGAATTAGTTGGATTCATTGGCCATGCTGAATGATGAATTGTATTAAAGTTAGCAGGATGTAAAAATTGTTCTGTAGAATATTCTGTAATTTTAATCGTTGTAATACTCTGACATGCATTGGTTATATGAAATAGATTTGTACAAGTAAAAGTGAATAAAAGGCATTTATACAATATGCCATAATAAACTAATAGTATACACTTCCATTGGAACTGGTAATGTGACATAAATATTAAAGATATTCGCCTAACATTCATGTATTTCAAGATTGTATCTATTAAAAAAAGAAAAGAGAAGACAAAAAGAGATTAATTAAACTTCTATTGAAAGATAATATATCAATAAACTTCATAAATATCCTTCCGATAAGCTATTGGCTTTATTATCTCTGTCCGATTAAAGTAGAAGCCTTTATTACGTTCATTTGAATAAGTCTAGTAGATTCCTACAGCTAATAGTTCCACCAGACTAAGTTAACTATCCAGTATTTAGGGTTTAAAGAAATTTGTCAGCAAAGTAAAAGATTTATTTTTAAAAATTTTTATTCCTTCGCTTTTCGAGTGAAGCATATGGCTTCAAGCTTGAACTTTGAAGTGTCAGTAGCACTGATGTCTTTTACGAGGTGGGATTGCTAGTCTTAATCCCAACCTTCCCACTTCGTCAGGCTAACAACCAGTAAGGAGAGGTATGCGCTGGCTGGGAATCCCGACCTCGGACCATGTGTACAATTGGTGAGTATTCTGCTGCGAACCACTGACGAATAAAGTGTAAGAGCATATTTTGATTGAACGCTAGTCATTAACTAGTATAACGGCAGACTAGATTCTATCACTCAAGGTTGCAATGTGGCCACCATGCCAGGTGGCTCGCTATTACGGACTAGAAAAACTACAGTAGTTACTGCCTAGTGTGCAATCAAAAAAATATCCAATACAGTCCTACAGGAGGTCGATCGCGAGACTGAGCCGCTCAGTGGTATCGTCTCTGACTGCAGCCCCACTGGGTGACGCGGGTTCGAATCTCAGAAGGGACATGAGTTCCTTGAAGGTTGCAGATACGCCTGGCTGACTGGTGAGTGTCAACTGTCACGAAGCCTAGGTCCAAGGCTTCCTTTGGCCGATTGCCTCCAACCATCTAATACCAAAGTGTAATAGCTGATCACTAGTTTGTGTGACGCAGGAAAACATAGTACTTTGTTTTGGTTGGCATGTTAATATTCTTGTAAACTGAATTTCGGTATTTCATATTAAAGTACTAACTCATGCATCTTGAAACCAGATGAAATGTGTACGAAGTCTAGCTTGCACACAGGTTCTAAAACCATTATTATCCTGGAATATATATATATATATATGTTGAAAGACATTGAAAGACTTACCTCAGTGAAAACCAAATTCAAAGAAGACTTAAGCTATGATACCTTCTTCCTGAGCCAGAATTATTCTTTGCCATACAAAGATCCGGTTATGTTACTTATTTTTATTCCTTTGGGTTCAGTGTGTAGCAGAGAGCTTCCTTAAAACACCTCCATTTCACTGCTGATAAGCTTTTATTTCCTCCTCACACGATTTCTTCCATATCACCCTTGGACACGCAAATTACTTTGACTTCTCAGTTGGGTTACATTCAAGGGCATGGCAAGTAATTTCACCTGATTATCTCCTCGACAAATGCCTAATCCATCCCAATTTTACATGGTATGTTTGTTGAGTGGTGAATTCTCTACTAGTTCGCAGTTGACTTTAGTCCTTTAGTGCTTATTCTTTCTAGTTAACCCTCTAATCTTTAATATTAAACCACTAAAGACAGCAGGTGTTTAAGAAAGTTTGAAGTAGCCTGTCAGAAATGCTTTTTGTAACGCGCTAAATTTCTGAACCATGTAGAAGCACTGAGTTGACATTAGTGTTGAAATTTTGAATCTTGTTCTTCGTGCTGAGTGCAGGGAATTGCCACATCAACTTCAGGGTAATAAAAGGCTGTATTTGTTTTCCAATCTTAGCAGGCTTTGACCAAGTCATCCGTGCCACAGCCCCTAGTTGGAATGATGATGCTTACGGAAGTGAAAAAAGTGACTTCCTTTAGATCTGTTTCATTGATAGTGATTAGGGATTGTTGTTTATGGTTAAGTGTTTTAACCACCTCTGTCTTCTATATGTTTATCTGAAATCTTGTCTTCGTTATCTTTTCTGTCAATTTGTTGGTTTTAGTCTGCAGATCCTCGTCCGTAAAATCTACGTCTTCCAGAGTTTTTTTTTCTGTTCAATGTATTCATGTCCTTTTACTCCCTACTGTCTGCTACATAATGCAGTTCACCATAATAAGGACTTTTGATCGTTGGTGGTGGGCAGCCTTTTCTTAATCCTATTTTCACTTCAAAGATTATGCTTAGGTTTCTTCGGTAAATCACTTGACATTTAACATTATTTTTTATAGTTGATTTGTAATGATTGGATTCGGTTTTACGAGTTTTACGACGGATTGATATTAGTTAGAGAACTATCGGAAACTAGCCAGGGAGTACTAGACAGCTGTTTCATCCTAGTTTGGGAATCATCTGCAGTACACACACACACACGGGTGTTCGAACCGAGGACCTTCCTGTTACAAGTCAAGCTCGTATACCATTCAGCTACTGGGACCCAAAATAGGATGAAACAGCAGCTCTCCAGTACTTCCTGGTTTTCAATAGTTCTCTAACTGATATCAAACCGTGACCAACGCGTAAAAATTTAACATTATCCTGTTTCTCTTCAGATGAATATAAATCTTCATTATCGCAAAATGACTGCCTAAATGAAGAAGCTAAAACAAGTTCAGAGTTGATTAGAGAAATAGATGAATTTTTATGATTCTTTGTTAAACACTAAATCATCATAACAAATACTTTGAATTCAAGTCAAAGAAATTTAAAGTCAGTGATCTTTATTTAATCTGTTTAAGGAATCCATCACTGATATTCGTGAATGACCGACAGCAAAAAAGTGATACACAATTTTAAGAAATGATGCTTCGCAATCTTGATTAGAATATCCCAGGGATACAGGTGACAAAAACTGCTGAAGTCAGGGCGTCTTCAAAGAAAACACGGTTCAGCTTTTCATTATCAACCATAAATTTAGTTAAAGTTTGTAATTAGTAGTTTTTAAATCAGTACGACTATTCTAGGTCATTCAAACAACCTTATAAATAAAAATGGAATGATTTTTCCTTATAATTATTTTTTAACTCTTTTGCGTCAAATATATTAGAAGCTATTTCTTACCCTCATAGTATAATATGTCACTCGAATTACCTGGAAGGCAAAAGTTGTTTAATAAACCTTGGAGAAAATAGATTGACTTCGAATGAAAAAGAACCCTTGGATTATAATATCATTTCACGTTAACCTGTCCGAGTACAGTGCAGCATGATTATAATGCACAGAAATCAGATGATATAATCATGCAAAAATAGTAAGCTGAAATATAACTCCTTTCGTACTACAAAATCATTGAATAACACATAAAATCTCTCTTTTGTACTTTACCGTGTCAATCAACATAAGGCAAGAATGTAAGTTGATTGACGCAATAAGATTATTATTTATCATTATTATTACTATTGTTGTTTGAACTATCAGCTGATATCGAATTGAGTGACGTTTTGCACATTTCTGGTGACTTATGACATGTGTGTGAAAACATCCGCAGGGTACAACCTTAAAAGATTAGTCAGGGTAACGCAGTATGAAACTGAAAGTATCCTATATCTTGTTAGGTTATTCCTATGTCCTATAAGATAATTATGTTCCGATTTGCGTATATTTTTAACAGTCTAGCGATATGATGAATACTTACAAATCAGTGGGCATCTCTGGTTCTGGGGGTTGCTCGAAGAACTCATGATAACAAGTGAGCTGTACATTATTACTCTTTGATCTTAAGTATCAACAGACTCAGTGCTGTACTCAGGATCTGTTTCGATCTTGGTTTGGACAGTGTGAAACATTTACTCACTGGGGAATCATCTTTAGAACTATTATTTCTCATAATACATGATAATCATATCTTAACGTCACCATTGAGTAACTTACATTTCACACAACGTGAACAACCCTGTTTTCTATTAGTAGTCAAGTGTGAGATTTAATATACAACATTAAAATCTAGTACACTACAATATAGTCAGCATATCAGTTGCAGAATCACATTTGTATTTCATTCTGTTCTCAGCAGTCTTTCTTAGCCTTTTAGCTGAAAACCTTCCCTTTCCTCTTCACACGATTCGCTCCATGTCATCCTTGGACCCATGCCCAACTATTCGTTCGATATTTGGATTCCACTTAAATGTCTACCTGGTACGTAATGCAACTCAATGGATTTCACAACATGTGTCCAATCACCCCCGTTTCATCCCACATACTTGCTAGGTAATAAATCCTTGGTTGGCTTGTTGCCTGACAAAGTTCCTTATCCGACACCAGTAACTAGTGGGATGCGTCTAGTCCTCTGATTGGTGTAGACGCCTTGCTGATGAGTGCCAGCTAGCACGAAACCTAGGTCCAAGGCTTCCTGCCGATTGCCTCCAACCATCAAAGTTCCTTATCCTTAATCCTTTCTGGTCTTCTAATCCTTGGTATGGATTGAAGGCGTCTGTTGATTAAAGACTGTAATAGATTGTTTGAAATGATTTTTGTGGCATGCACATGAAATTAATGAGACAGAGGGAAGCACTGAAGATCTAAATCTTATTCCTTAAGCTAAATGCAATGGATTTCTACTCTGATTTCAAAATAACACAAATCTGTCTTTCTTCTCCGATCTTGGCGTTGACATCTTCTATCATAACGTTTCTTGTAGTTATAACGATGTATATATATATAATTTGCTTAATTCCAAAACAGTACTTGTGATACAGAATAGAATTATCAGCATTTTACTACAGTATTGCATCCAGTTAGTGCATGAACTTTAACTAAAATTCTACATAAATTAAGGGTAATCTCAGTTAGTTTTGACAACAACATATTGGCAAGTCGGTAGCAAAGCCGAAATTGAACAGAGTTTGAAGGTATTAGAAAAGTAGATGCTTGCATATTTACTGGCGTAAGCGGTAACAAAAAAGTCGAGATATACAGAGTGTGAAAGAACGAACAAGAATGTTTTAAGTAGAGTTTGTAAGGAAGAGTAAATCAAAACATCAGACAACGGAAAAAAGAGAAAAGGAAAAGAGAGAAAGAAAACGTTGTACCATTAAATGATATGAGTTGGAAATACGAAATCCAGTTGTTCTGCTGACTATTTAATAAGTCATAGCTTTCACGACTAATGCTTTCTTTATTGCACAGAACACGAGCTAAGTAGGGTATGGTTGAGTTTTTGTACTTGCTAGTCAGAGCATATAGTTTTCTATGTAGGCTTCTGGTTCTGCCTGATGAGATACAAGTGGGGGGGGGTGAGTTGTGAATGAAGAGGGTGGTGTGAGTTAGATAGAATGGATTTGGCCCATTTTCCAAATGAGTTTAAGTGCCTGTCGACCAGAATATTAACAAGCTGGTTAAGTGACACGTAGCTTACCGTGCTGACAACCTTTAACATCCTGCGTAATAAGGTATAGTCTTTCTTCAGTAGCCCTGGAAAAATTAAGGGGAAACAATAGAGAATAATAGGCAGGGTGTAAGAGTTAACGAATCGTAGGAGTAAGGGTCGGGTTATTCCAGAATGTCTTAACTTCTTGATGTAGAAGGTAAGACAGAATATTTTCTTAGAAATCATCAAGATATGAGACGACCAGGAAAGATCAGCAGATAGAATGATGTCAAGATATTTCATTTTCGACTTGGTTTTTATTTCAGTGCCATCTACGTAGCACAACTCGTGAGTGCTAACCAGTTTGTTTAGGTTAGATTTATGGCTAAAGGTGAAATTAACCGTTTGGAATTTAGAGGGATTTAAGGTTAGACGTTCGCAGTATATATATATATATATATTGGGAACTGATATTAAAAGTTGTATTATCACCGTTAAAAATCTTGTGATCTATTTTACATAAAATTGCCCATGGGCTTAATAAATTCACTTCATAAATTAAGATTACTGAAGTTCATTAAAAAGGTTTACACATACTTAACTGTTTATCGATTCCATATCTTATTGAAATTCTGAATTATCTTCTTGTCATTTTGCCAAAAACCCTCAATTATTGCTAATAAAGTTAATTAGATATTTTCATCACTTGAACTTAGTAAACATAAACCAGATGAAATACACACATCAACCACTCCATTATGTGCTCTTCTGCATTTCTTTACAGTTAGTTTTTAGTTTTTATTTTTCAGACAGAAAAACAATGTCGTCGTAGGTTAAGAAGAAAAAAAAACTGAAGACAAGACAAAACAAACAACTGAAGTACCAGTCACTGATAAGAATATGGGTGTTGGGAGGGTGGGGAGGCGTGGAAAGCCAGATAACGGCGTAAATGTTCATTATATATAGTTGTAAACTTAAGGCAACTAGGCATGTTATAAGGGAGGCAATATAAAAATGTGACTGTGACTTCCTTTATACAAAATATTATTACGTTAAAATTCATGATATAAAGAGAGAAAAACCGTTCCGAGCTTACGTCATATTATACAAGATAAAAATCTACTGTGTATAGAAAATAATGACTGAATAAATAAATAATTAGGCATAACTTCGTAATACTCAAGAAAAACTACCTCTACATAGCTACGCAATATAAACGACTTAATAGTGACATATAGTAATTCATTGGAGATATTCTTAATTTTTACTAAAGGGAGAGTATGGTGATTTTTTTAAATGTTACTAAAACACAACCTACAACTTAACATGGCAGTGTATATGTATATATATATACTACATGAATAGTAAAAACATTATGTAAAATGATATCTACGCATCAACTTGATGTGTGAAAATAACCAAATTGGTAAATGTAACTGAATAATTGTGTTAGAGAACCTCTCGTGAACTGTCTAATTACAGAAATAATAATATTTATTTGGATATTTCAATCAACTTTGTCATTATTTTCCTCTTTTCTCCTAGACCACATATCATTGTTCTGATGTTTGCATATCGTCTGTTAACCTGATCCTAATTCTTATGTTTCTCTTTGTGGTTGTTTGAGGATATTGATAATGTGTTGTTTTACGAGGTGATTTTGTTTGATTGAGTCATGGTCATCCCGAACTTGGATTATGTGCGGGAAGTGTGATTTTTGTTGAAAGAATTTTTGATCCAACCTTGCTAGGAATATTCTTCTCGATTCTTGGTGCTTCATAGGGCTGATTTTGATTGAGTAATTCTGTCATATAGTATTTATTTTGTATTCAAGAAACCATTGGATCTGTATAGCTGCCTAAAAGCATGGTTGGGGTAATTCTGCGCTTTGATATATATCATGATTGTTGAATAAAACCTCAGACTCTACTGCAAATAACTGTTTTTTTGCTGTTGTTGAGGCATTTTGTGACTGTGAGTAACTCAAAGAAGTCTTCTTCAGCTATACAGTAGGACGTATTGATTGGTTTCCTGAGTTCAGGCCATAATAAGTGGGCTTTGGTCAATATGTGGTGAGAGCAGCCTGCTAGCCAATTAATTGACATTAATCTACGTCAATGTCTAAGTCACTAATATGGGCCGTGAGAAAATATGAACAAGGCTGTTTCAACAACCAATCACAGCAAACTTATACGTGGGCAAATATGATTCGCAGATAGAAGGCTCCACTTTCCGAGGAACTCGAAAACAACCAGTCAGAAGACTGCGTTTGTCTACTTGACTAGGCTATAATAATGTATGCGAAATTTCTATAAATACGTGTTGATTTCCGTGATAAAACCATCTGTTGCCTGGCCCTTGTCTTCTGTTGTTACAAAAAGATTATTAGCGATAAAAATGTTTTGCGAGTATCCACCGAAGCCCCTCGAAAAATCAGTTTTTCGGTCCATTTTCATATTATTTGTTGGCTAGACATGACTTTTCAGATTTTAGTCAAAGACATTAAAATCGTGTTTATCATAGCAGTTATAAATATAGTTGATAATGAAGCCCTGTGCACTCACTCATTTGGTGACTTCATTTTCTTAAGCTAGTAGTAGAAATATTGTCTAGAATGACAATAGAGTCTTCGTCATTAAACCATCCGCTTGGAAGAACACAGCAACACCTCAATATCATTTAGTATATTGTACTTAAGTGTAAATTAATGCAGTAAATTTGGAAGGGGATCAATTTTAAATAAAAGCACTACTTGGTATTCAGTTGTCATAACCATTACTACTACTACTATTGGTATTACCCTGTTCTATGCAATCATTTTTAGCTGGCTCCACAAGAACCTATAAGCTTTTTCCCTCTCATATGATCTCCTTCATGTCATTCAAGGACCCATTCATAGCTCGTCGTTTCCCACTCCGATGCTGCTTGAGTGCTTACCTGGGGTGTGTGGTATCACTCAATGTATGGCTAATGCTCCCCTGTTCCCATCCGCATACTTGTTGGGCTATAGTTTCTTGGCTGATTTTTAGCCACAGTTACTTGCTGTTTATCCTTGGTGGACACTTAATTTTCAGTATCGAGTGAAGGTCAGCTGTTGACGAAAGGCTACAGTGAGCTATTAGACACGCTTTTCGTGACACACTTATTATCTGGACCATATAGAATTACTGGCTGATACAACAGTAGTTTTGAAAATCTGTATCTCATTCTTTACGCTGAATGGAGAGGATTTCAACTGTAATCTCAGATCAGTGATGGTCTATCTTGGTTGTACGATCCTGGATCTGATATCCTCATCTGGATAGAAAGAAAATGCACTGAATGATCCAGTGCAACTGACTGGTAAGATAGTAGAATGAAGGCAGATTACAGTAAGCACCATATTTACGTGCTGGACAGTTGAATAAATAGTGAAAGTTTTAAACTCAAGTGAATTGACTATGTGTAATCAGCATGAATAATGCAAAAGAGACTAGTGAAGTAACATAGTAGTGGGTGGTAATTCACAGAGTAGGTGATCAGCCAGAAATAAATATGTTAAGTAGATAACGCATCTTTTTAACTGCTTTTCTGGGTACTTTTGAAATGGAAGTAATTTGAACATCTTATGCAAAGAATTGTATGTACTACTTAATATTTTGCGCAAGACAGATCGAAACATACTTCCTGCAAGCGTCACATAAACTCTCACTTCAAAATGAAAATCAAAGTTTAAACTTCAGTCTTACTGAAAAGAAATAACGCAATGCTACATTTTTCACACTTTGTGCTGAGAGTAGTAATGCGAAATATTTAGCGTAATGTGCTGATAAGTGAAGGTAAAATTGAAACCTGGTGCGTAACATGACTCAAAGAACTTCCTGTGGATTACTAGCCATGCCCAACTATGATGATTGACCACGGAGTCGATTTTATTCCCTATTCAACCTTTGTTTGTTTCCGACACTGTTCACTGTGCAAAAGTAAGGGTATTCTAGATGTAAGAGCAACAAAATTCATCGAAGAGTTTCTTTTCGCCGAATCCATTCACTCACCTGTACAATCGCATTTATATGGAATTATTTGGTGTGCATATGTGCACATTAGGACTGTCAAAAAATTAGTTATGGTTATTGTTTATGTCATCAAAGTACTGCTGAAATGTTATGAATAATCAAAATTGTAAGTATGGCCCCCGTGAACTTTGCATTACCAAGGCCTTAGCGATCAGGATAGAAAACCCTTATATATGTCCACGGAAGAAACTTCTCCACTCCCTTATTCTACCTTTGGTATAATTCCAAGTTCTATGAGTCTGTGAATGCTTTTTTTTGAATTTTCGTGTGACATCTTAGTTTTCTATAGTTTGGTTTGTAAGGGTTAGATATGTATTTTACGAGTCGATCACGGATTGATATCAACTAGAGAACCATTGAAAACTACGGAGTACTGGACCGCTGCTGTTTCATCCTAGTTTGGGAATCATCTCCAGTACGCACCTACTGGGATTCGAACCCAGGACCTTCTAATTACGAGACAAACTCGTATGGCATTCAGCCAGTGGGACCCGATTCAATGACTCATGAATTCTAACTTCCACCAATTCGTGATTTAGCGTGACTTCTGGCCAATGTCTTTGGCAAGTATTTGTTGGCACTGGTCGTGCTATGCCATGAACTGGTAGAAGTTAGAAGCGATGGGTTGTTCATTTGATTGGGATCCAGTGACTTAATGGTCTACGAGCTCACTTTGTAGCCATAAGGTCCTAGGTTCGAACTCCGGTGGGCGCGCACCGATGAAGAGCTCCAAACTAGGACAAATCGGCTGTCCAGTAATCGCTGATTATGAAATCCTCCAACCAATCAAAGAAAATCCTAACGAAAAGAAGTGCTTGCAAATCATTGCTGTTCAATTCTCTGTGACAGCATTTGTTTATATATGAAAATGAATAATGATTAGACCACAATGAACCTTTCAAAGTTAAGGAGGTATTTCTGTGGACATCAACTGAATAGAAAGGATTATAACAGAGAAGTGTGAATGTTCTCAGTCTAGCAAAATATCTTCTTATTTCAGAAATGTTAACTTCTTCAAACTTTACAGATTGCAAAATTCTTAAGCTTTATGAACGAAACCCAAAAGCAATAGAATCATGTTACAGACAGCAAGGATACGAGTAACGATTCATTGAGGAAAAAATAACTAGCGAAACGGACAACCTACTTACTGAATATTCCTCACCACTCTATTTATTATGTTCCTCCTCATTAAAATGTAAACTGTAATAAGAACTTACATATATATATTTTACTACTGTATTTATCAGTGAGCAATTTTAAGAAAATCGCACAACTCCATTATTTTCGCAATTTGTATACACTTGTGTCTGTAATAAAAAAGAAATGCGTGAAAGACACCACTGACATCAGTGTGAGTGAGCTAGTTAGTTAATAGGAAAAAAGAAAAACAGGGAAGAACAGACAAGTTACAAACAAGAATGAGAAAACAAATGAATAAATTTCCTATGTAATTTAACCAGCTTTTATTACAAAATAAAAACGAAACAAAAACGGAAGGATATTCAATACTGTATATCCTACTATATTCATGCATAGACATGCTAAAAAACAACAGTTTAGTTAGGTAGGATATGCAACAAAAGTTTTAACAAACTAGACAAATAAATGAACCGAGAATAATAATAATAGAGAGAGAGAAAGAAAAAATTAAAACCAACAACCACATCTATTTTTGAAATTATTCTCAAGTTTCTCATTTCATGTCAGCTGACAAACGAAGTAGAATAATGAGATAATTTGTGTACAATCAACTTGTGCATATGTTTCAACTTTAGGACACGAATAAAACCGTAAAATGAATGCTTAATTTAGTCATCATCATTATTCACCTATTTTGAAAGGTTATCCTAGAAAAGAAACGAAGAAAGTTGAATATACATTTTTAATCCAATTCATTGAAACTTTTTCTGTTATATGGTGTATATACTACTGATTGGCTAATATGAGTAGTTGGACACTAATCATATCAATCAGTAGTGCTTGATAGCCAGATTATCAAAGTCATCTGAACAACAGGATGGCCATTTCGCTTATTTGAGGCCAAGCTCATCAGCGGCGTACACAGGGTGACCCAGTTCAGAGAGTCGAATAAGTTCAAACCACCCACATCGCTTCGCATGCGAGAGGTCCCGGGTTCGATCCCCGGCATCTCCACGCGCATCGATGTGGTGACGCGGTGGCACTTTGTGCGTCGGCGGTACAGCGGCAAGGACGCTCGCCGACCATGCACATGGTCCGGGGTTTGATCCCCGGCCACTGACGCACTCCTTTACCTCGCTTAGCCAGAAATAATGCTGGTAAAGAGGAAAGGTTGGGCTCGAGGCTAACAACCCCATCCTGTAAAAATAAACACTGCTACAGAAACCTCAAGCCACTAGCTTCATACCCTATGTTCCACTGGGAGTGTTAAGGAAAAATTATTATATTATTATCACCCATATCCTGGCTAGCTACCTAGGTGAACGAGTAATACACTAAATTAGATCAGCAAATTAACTCGTGACCTGCAATTTCAAAAGTTCCTTTGGTTTCCAAAAGAAACTATATTGAAATTTCATTTCAAACCACATAACCTTTAAATCGCAGGTTTGATCCTTCTGTTACATACTGTAGCATTGGTTAAGTTTGATATTCGATGGCTGGAGGCAAAAGGTAGTAAACCGTTAACATCCTGCAGTGCTACAGAAAGTTAATCGCTAACCAGAATAGCTTATTGGTAACGTTTCTGACTGCAGCCTCACTGGGTGACGTGGGTCCGAGTCTCAGAAAAGAGACATGAGTTCCTTCAAAGTTGCAGATAAGCCTTGCTGTCTGGTGAGTGTCAACTAGCACCAAACCTAGGTACTAAACTTCCCGCCGATTGTCTCAAGCCATATGATATCAACTATGCAAAGTAAACCATGATGGCCAACCCCCTACGTGACTGACAGAATTCAGTCTGCAGCACGCGAAGGATTAGATACACTACACTAGTTGCTAGCTAGTTTCCAGTCAAAATTCGTTAAGTCTATCTTGCTTAATTAGAAGGTTTCACACTTTTCGACAACGTGTAAAAGACTTTTAATCCGCATACTGTGTCGTGGCTTCAAGTGTCCTCCTGACAAAACGATTGTCTTGTCCTCAGATGCTATTTAACGCTTGTAGATCGGCAGCGGCAATCATCATCGCTTGTCATTTGCTCAAAATGACAACCAGTTTGGTCAGAGTAGGATCAAGTCATTTAAACTATTTTAATTTGTTCTGATTTCTTCAGTTGACGACTGACTATAGCGGAAAATTAACTCCGTCTTCACAAAATTAAAGGTCACACATGAGGAAAAAACCAAAAGTTTCATGGAGATTACTTTTGGAAGATCACATTCACACAGTGTAATGCGAATTAGACAAATCTCCATATTCATCCATCGGTCATTAGTATGAGTCACATACTCAAACACATGAATAAGCCATTGAAAAGTAATTAATATAGACTTATGATCTCAGTTGTGAAACTTGTTGGATCTAATGTGCTGTGTGGGCATTAGACTATGTTATATCATGCACCTGAATGCATTGAAACTAAGTTTTATCTGTTAGGCATCAGTTAGTAGATAGTCCTTGAACCTGAGGTCCAGTCTATTGAAAAGCACCACCAAGGAATGTCTCCAGCTAGTAGGTGGGCCATATTTTTACTGTCAGATTAAGCCGTACACTACATAGAAACAAAGTCAAAAGTTTCACTACTGACTTATATCGACCATTAGGCGTGAAACCTTTAACTTATTAAATAGTCAGTAGAACAACTGGATCTCGTCTTTCCACCTCATATCATTTATAGGTACAACGTTTTTCTTTCTTTCTTTTCCTTTTCTCTCTCTCTTTTCTGTTATGTGCAGCTTTGTTTCTTTCTTCAGCTTACGCCAGTAAATACGCTGGAACCTACTTTTCTAGTACCTTGAAACACTCTGTTCAATTTTGGCTTTGCTACCGACATGGCAATATGTTGTTGTCAAAACTAACTGAGATTACCCTTCATCTATGTAGAATTTTATTTTATTGTTAATTTACTAACTGGATGCAATACTGTAGTAAAATGCTGATAATTCCATTCTGTATCACAAGTACTGTTTTGGAATAAAGCTATTATCATTATCAAATATATCATTCTACTAACAGTTGTGTTGTACGTTGTGTCACACAGTATTACCTGAATATCTTGTTTGTCTCATCAGATTTTATCACATAAAACTCAAATTTAGAAAGTATTTATTTTGACTTTTATACTTGCATTTGTTAATCTTTTACGATTTAATTCAAATTATTCTCTATGCAACATATCCTGTCTTCACTTTAAATGAACTTTCAAAGAGACATGTTGAAAGTGTGCGTAATCAAAACACGCGAGAGACTGAAATTTTATAGAGAATTAAAGAATTATTTGAAGGAAAATGTATGGTAAAATCAGCAGCTGATCTGTTAAGTTGAAAATGTAGTCAAAATATCAGCCATCCTTGACAGTAGTCATCTTGAGATGAATTGTGCAACCAGAGTTCAGCAAATATATGTGATGTCGTTTGGCATATTCACAACTAATTTACTGGATTTTAATTTGTATTCATCAGCTGTAATCAGTTATTCCTATAGTGAATTAAATCAGTGTCGTTTTGTACCGATCAGCGGCGAAGTCTGCTTCATTAGAAAAATGGCCTGAACAAACGTCTGTGTGGAAAGTATGCTTTTGCATGATATCATCTCTTGACTCAAAGTGTTTGTTTATTGAAGAGACGTGGTTAATAAAGGATCAAAACAGACTTATGTGTTTACAAGCTATTTTTATGTCAAGCTAAACTAACCTTTATATTTTGCATTCAGTTAGGCACTTGTGATCCTCCTAGCATAATTAGAAAGAGCTGTACTTTATTGCATGAAGGATTTCATCATAAGCTGACATCAGTTAGAGAACCACTGGAAAACCTGTGAGTACTGGACAGCTGTTTGCCCTGTCCTAGTTTGGGACTCTTCAGAAGTACGCATCCACACCGCGGGGTTCGAACCCAGGGCCTTCTGGTTACAAGGTAAGCTCGTAGACCATTGAGCCACCGGGACCCAATCCAACGGTTATTGAATTCTAACTTCTGTCGATTCACGAAATATCACGACCATTTTGCAATGTCTTCTTCGATGAGTTACTGCCTCATCTTCAACTTGCTGTGCCCTACTGGTCACAGCTTCTCACTAGAACCCCAGGTTAACTGCCTGAGTAGGGCCAGTCGCTAGTGAGCTGTACTTTAATTGTTTTCGCCGACTTTAGTTATCGATATCAGCGCTTCTTCAAGAATTAGTCAAATCATTATGGCACTGTTTTTCACGCAAAACATGAGCTGTTTTACTCCAGCGTATATGCTGAGCGGTGAACATGAAAGCAATCTTCAAAACACACGAACTGATCCAATCACTTGTAAGAATATGAAAAACTTCTACTGGATAGTTCATCTTTCTTTCCAGCTGTTCTTGCCGATAATGCAAAAGTATGTAAAACACCATAAAGGATCCTAAGGTTTAACAGATTATGTAGCTACTTAAAAACGGATGAATAATATAGGAAATTTGGTGGTTTGAAATGATTTGGCTCCCTGAGCTGTGTCAAACTGAATATGCTTCGATTGTCATTCCAAACAACATCGTAAGCGTTAACCTGCGGCTATTTAAAACAACGATAGGAGCTTCGAAAGTTAACCAGTCCAAATTACTGGATGTAAAATATTCTGGAATAAATCAGTTTTTAGCAACATTTAAGAGACATAACATGGTTTTACTTTTCTTTCCTCAACCGGTTTTTCCATGATATTATCGCAATGACACTTTACATTTTATGAATCGCTGATTTTTGATATGATGGTCCGTGAGGTCAGTTGACCAGCCATACATGAGAAGCTTTAAAATCTATTTTCTTAAAAACAAAATAATCCGACATCAATCTTTCCCGAAGAATAAGAAGAAGGAAACGCCTTCGCATACTTTCTGTACATCATTGTTCTGGTTGTGGACGGAACTCTTCGTGATTAGCATTAGCTTCAAATGAATGTGATCTATTCATGACTTTATGATTTTAAGTGACCTTATCTAATAAACAGACAAAAAATTTTAGTAAAGACTTACGGGCACAAATGCATACGTATATATACTTAACTTCTAATTGAAGTCTAATCACAATACTCTCATCTATACATTATCAGTCAACAAATGGGTTGTCAGTAGTCCTCCAATATATATATATATATATATATATATATATACAATCAGTGTCAATTACTTCGATTTGTTGACCTTTTGTGTTCCTTTAAGAACTGTACTTTATATATATATGTATAAGTCAATGTGATTAGTATTAAATATGATTAACCCTTAGAATCAAACAAACAACCATTTCATTTATCTACAATATTTAATTAATTTAACGAAATATTGACCTGAAATACTTTTGAAGAATAAAAAGAAGAATGAGTCACGCAATATCTTGACTTCATTTTCTTCTTTTCTCCAATATCTTATTCTTAACTCCTCCCCAATAGGTTGAATGGGATAGTTCGCTTTATCTTAGAATTATTCTCAAGTAAAACGATGAAATGATTTAGTGACATTGTATTCAAAGAAATTTTTATAAGCGGCAGTAGACAAAACATTGTGTGGTTGTGTGAGTGCGTATACAGTATACTGTATAATATGACACAAATCACGGTTTGTTCTTAACGTGACAGTATACACCACTGATCCCTTCTGCCAACGAATGCCGGAGCTATATGTAAGTAAAGCAAATTAATGAAAGTTAGTCAGTGGTCCAGAGATTAAAAATCCTCGCCAGCTACGCTTGACATGGGTTTGGGTCGATTCCCTGCCGACGCACATCCTAACCAAGCCTAGCTGATACTAAACCTGAAAATCAGGAAAGGTTGGGTGAGTCGTCAGCATCTTTACCCAGTAAAAATAATCATAATAATGCAAGTCCTACTAACACATCACAACTTAAAGATTGGGACCCCATGTTACACTTGGAATGCAAACATATGAAAAACATTTTCTCGTAAAAACAAATGCAATCTTTACAAACCAAATCTTGAAAATTAATCTGATGCACGCTAGTGACTTGCTACAGGATGGCGTTTCCTGGAGTTCTAGTAAGAAGTCGTGACCAGTGAAGTCCAACCAGTCAAGTGTGAGGATGGATTTCCTACCGGTGACATTGGTTGGTGGTCGCGTTAAAACACGAACTGGTAGAGGTTCGAATTCATGGGCTGACCATTGAATCCGGTCCCAGTGGCTGAATGTCATACGAGTTTGTCTTGTAACAGGAAGGTGGTGGGTTCGAACACTGGTGGTGGGCGCGTACTGCGGATGATTCCCAAACTAGGATGAAACAGCTGTCTAGTACTCCAGCGCTGATTTTCAATGATTCTCTAAATGTTATCAATTCGTGATCAAACTCGTAAAAATAAATGGAAAGAAAGTAAAAGTTGATATTAGCTTAAAACGAATTCGAAGGGATAGTCAAAAATCAAAGTTGTCTCAGAAAAATCTCACATTCAATGACACGTTTGCTGAAATTCAGTTTCAAAAAGACTCAAAAAGACTCTAACTAATGTCAGCTCATGATGAAATCCTGAAACCAATCAAATCCCTACAAACCAACATTTGAAAAATAATGATACAAATGGCTCATATTCCATTTCCAATAACTACTATATAGTAGAATTAGATATTTATTGAGAGAATTGTCACCACTTTTGTTGTTGGTACACAAATGAATATTGTCAATCTTACTTTCGTAACTACAGAATAATTTGATAGAGCTCTTAAGGTTCTTTTCGGTAATACTTGTTCGAACCTTCAAATGACAAATCTTCTCCCCAAAGGTTCAATATTTGCCCCATTACCACGTGTGACAGATGGTACATAAGCTAGATCTGCGTCTTCTTGAGAGTCGACTTCAACCATCCATCAGCAATTCACACTTCTTTCTATATAACTCCTAAACACTAAACTGTATAAATTGTACACACGTTTAAAGTAATGTTGGGGAGCGATCAACTTGTGTATGGTTGTTTAACGGCTCGAAGTGGTTGACGTGGTGCTGTGCTGTGTACAAACGTATCCTATTTGAAGTTTTTCATAAAGCCAGTGTCAAAATGGACAAATAAGGAACTTATGGGCGTTATTTGGTTGATAATAACCATCAGTGAAGTCCAAGTCGCTCATTTAGTCCTATTTGGGACTCGTAAGCTCTGTTGATATTGTTCCCCTGGAACTTGAACCCAGAACCTGTTGTTTCTAATGCCAAAGAGTTACCCATTAAACCACTTGGGCAGCGAGAAGCGTCGTCGAAGCCTCCATACTGAGGGTCAGATATATCAACAGGTACCGACACTTTCAGTCTAGTCAGTCGATGGAGAAAAAAAGACTGATCAAAACAAAATAATAAATTATCCTCGTTGCATAAGATTCCGTTCTCGTATCCAAGGTGGTCTAGTGGATAACGCTTTAACATTGGAAACGATGGATGCTGGGTTTGAGTCTCAGCGGGAATCATATCCACTCACTGGGGACAGTGGATACATTCGGATGACGAGTCACAAGTGTGACGAAATGAACATCTTTGATCCCACTGCTAGGTTAATTTGGTTTTCCTGTTGATTGACTGTGTTGCGTCAACATGCTGAGTCTCCTTTACAAAGTCAGCTCCTAGTACAGACGCTTCGACGATGTCCAAATGTTACTATGACGTTATTTTAGCTGACGTTAAATAGCTGTGGAATCCAGCATGTCAACAGCATTTCGGTCCATTAATAATCAGTCAACGGCGAATGCAGATTAACCTAAAAGCCAATAACATTTGACATAAAAAGTGGCCTTCATAGCCTAGTGAATAATGTTTTCATGTTTGAAACGACATCGGTAGGGTTCGAGCCTTGGTAGGAAAAACATCACAAATTGGAAAGGCAGGCAGGTGAATTCACCTGACATGTCCTAAACAGGACAATATTCACATCGTAGATTTTGCTGCTAGTTATTATCAGCTAAGATCAAAGTGCTAAAACAACTGCACATATATTCAGCGTTTGTATCGCCGTCACTTTTAGCCTTCAACTCGGCATAAATATATGTCGACTGAATTCATCAAAATATTTACTTCTTACTACAGATATTATCATACTTTGATCGGTTCCTTTTCTAGTAACCAAAAAATGAAGAACAACAAATGAAAACATATTCATTAGTGTTCAAATTATTATACAATCGATTAAATGCGTCCATATGTATGCCTTCTTAGTTGTGAATAAAAGTGATTCGGTCTAAAAGTTCGTTATGCACTTCGGTGTTTTCTTTCGTTTGTATACAACAAACAGAAAAAATGTCTAGCTGATAAGACAAATTATTAAAACTTAGTGTATTGCTAATAATTAATCAACAGATTTATCTATATCTTACCTATGCAAAAATAATCGAACATGCCATTATTAATAATATTATTATTTCACGAAAAATAAACACAATTAAGACAGTTTAAGTCTGTTCGTCCAATTTGATTAGACAGTGATTAGAAGGCTTTGATTGATGATTTTTCGACAGAATGGATGAGAGAGAAAGAGAGAGAAAGTATGTGGAAAAAGTTTGCAGAGTATAATACTGTTTAGGCAGTAAAAAAATTAATGTACTGACGTAGTTAGTTTATCATCAGAATTCCTATTTTTAATACGAATTGATGCCTTCTACAGACACATAAATGTATAAGAAAGACATGTGTCAGATTAATCTGTATTCTAAGGCGTTTATTAATTTAATAGTAATAATAATAGTAATAGTAATATTGACAGCAATAATAGTTGTAATTACTAATCAGTCATAAAATCTTTTAAAAGTATACTTGATTTATTGCTAAGGTTGTGCACAGAAAACTATCAATACTCGACTAATATACCTGCCAAATTTTAGTGTATTCAAATTGACGTTCTATTTGGAGTCTAAAATTGCTGTGTAGAAGAGATAGACTTAAATTTACCAAGCGGAAGTACAGCCTAAGTTGGATTTTTTTCTTCAAAATATTTATTATTCCCGTTGTCTTAATCAATCAATTTCAGTCAGTTCTAGAATAAATTACAAGATTCGAATTTCAATATCACGTCAGTACATCTCTATATGATTCAGGAAACTATTTTCCAATAAAATAATGGAGACTTTCATTATCAACTGACTTCGTTTCATGGAGAACATCAGATGGCCAGAAAGTAACAGAAACAAGGAATTGTGGTAACGAACAAACCAACAACGTACCTTCCAACAAATATGCGGGATAAAACTGAAGATGGATTTGACATAAGCATGAGTTGAGTAAGGTGCTCATGAAAAAGCGATGTGGAGACAATCGTGTGTGGAGAAGAAAATGAAAGCTAATAGGCGATGATGTTCCTCTTAGTTAATGCTGAGCTTAGAAAAAGGAGTTAAGATTCATCCTGGAATTTCATAGGCTCATACAAAGAGAAAAACTCTTCTGGGGCCTGTTGGTGTTTTCAACTGTCCCAAATTCTAGCCTAAAAATTCTGAAAAGACATTAAGAAATCATTTTTTGATATGTATCATGTATTTGTGTAACACATTTTGAACATTCTGATCAACATACCAACTCTTCATACGTATTTATATAAAATTTAGCAGAGTATGAAGACGTTCAACTTTCAATTGCAATATTTTACATTTTCAACGTTCTTGTCCTCTACCCCCCACTTGATTTAATTTCTACACCTTATTACCGCTGTTACTGACCTGACCAACATTCAGTTTCTAGTCATATATGTTACGTCATCCAGCTTATTTGCTCAACTTTAGTTCTAATTTAAATGACATTATTCTCTACCCTACCTCCACTTAGTCTCTACCAGTAATTACCTCTGTTGCTACCCTGACCAAAGTTGAAACATTTAGCCAATCATATTACGTCATCTAACTTACTAACTCAATCTTACTTTAGTTACTGTCTAATTAATCTTGTTTAAATATTAGAACATTCTTGTATTACCTGATTAATTACCTCGTCTTTTAACCTGAAGGTCTTGAGTTCGAACCCCTGCAGTGGATGTGTACCGTTTAAGAGTCCCAAACTAGGACGAAACAGGTTTCCAGTACTCCCAGGTTTTCTAGTGGTTCTTTAACTAATTTCAGCTTATGATGAAACCCTGTAATTATCTAAACTTGACAAACCTCATGTACACACACACACACGCACAAAATAGTCATACATAAATGCTATTGTACAGTTATGTGAATGAATTCACCGAAAAAATATCTTCGCTGAACGTATTCTCTTTTTCATATGATTCAATAGGGATTTTTAAGGTACTTAAACGTTCCAAGAGTATGAAGGATTGAAATTGCGTCATTGAAAGAAAAAGTGTTAATTTAGACATCTTTATTACAAAAAAGTCCTAAACAGTAAAGTGTACTTGTTATACAAAAGAATAAAGACGTACCTCTTCGACTTCTTTTACTTTACCATCATTTTTCGTTTCATTTGTTGCATTCCAATGGGAATATGGAACTTCAGGCCTAACATTTCTGTAGCGGTGGCTTTTTTAAACGGAGTTGGATCGTTAGTCACACAATCAGCCTTCTTTCTTTTCTGAGCTGGTCATCAGCTTAGTGAAGTTTAGCATTACGCTGGCCGAGAATCAAACCCTGCCCTACGTGAAGTGTAGTTATCAAGCTTCCTGCCTCTGAAACAGGGACAAATCATATCACCAGAATTAATCTCTCCTGAAGTCAAACTTCATCACTGTGCTCAGATAGACTATTCTGTGATATTTTATGTGATACTATGAAAATCTACCACCAATTCACTTGTTTCTCTTCTTTTCCGGTTAGAATATTCCCAACACAAATATACTTCCATGAATAATATCAGACACCCTCAAAAACTTCCCTAGTGGTCTTAATTTGTTAAACACTGCACTCTTGTTTGACGCCAATAGTAAGCTTACATATTAGGATTTATAGACTCAGATTGCAAACTGCAGCTAGACCTGTTTTATTTTTAAAGACTTTCATTTCATTCAATGAAGTGAAGAGGGTTGGGTTCTGAGGAAAACAATATTTTAAATGGATCTCTTTTGTAGAATCCATCAACTCTGCTAACATATTTCAGGAATACAACAGTGAAAATCACAAAAACACTGGTGGATTTCAGTTAAGAGAGCCAAAAGAAAGTCAATTATTTTGATGGTTTAGTCCTTAAGATAAATTCATTCTGGCATAACAAAAAAATCGTTTCTCTGAAAAATATCTTTTCCTATTCAGACTTCCCTCTTTCTTCATTTTAATTCACCTAATCATTTAAAACAAAGAAAATATTGTAGAGTAAATTGAAGTGAGTGATTAGTGGCAGCAGTAGGCGTGGGAGTGGGGGAGTGAAGTGAAGTGGAGTTGAGGGGAGGGGAATTGTATTTTTCACTCATGTCTAGTACGTGAAACGAATAACTTCACTTCAGTGAATTGAGCATTATTTAAACTGAAAATTAGTCAACTGTCACTAATGTCTTTCTCTGTGAACTGATAAACATTCTTTACATATTATAAATACAAACCTAATTGAAG
Organism: Trichobilharzia regenti; assembly: GCA_944472135.2. Lineage (NCBI taxonomy): Eukaryota > Metazoa > Platyhelminthes > Trematoda > Strigeidida > Schistosomatidae > Trichobilharzia > Trichobilharzia regenti. Next base: position 48,271,642 of record OX235265.1, on the reverse strand, counting down.
TCAATTACAGTGAAATTTTGAATTATACGAAGAACAAATTTGCATCCAAATATTTGTTCTACATTAAAATCTTTAAATTTATTTGTTCCTTATAGATGAATTTGCTGCCTTATTTAGACAAGTAGCCTATTTGAAAGTGATTAGGACTGGAATCCTTTATATGTTTTTAAGAATTAGTTTGTAGGGATTCTGTTTGTTCCAGATTAGACCATGGATTGATATCAGTTAGAGAACCATTGAAAACCAGCACTGGAGTACTAGACAGCTGTTTGTCCTATTTTTTTGGAACACGCCGGCAATATTCACTTACTAGGTTTCGAACCCATGACCCTCCGGTCATAAGACAAGCTCGTATGCCATTCAGCCACTGTGACCCGATTAAATGATCCATGAATTCTGACTTCTACCAATTCGTGATTATATATAACATTTATCCAGATAACAATATGAACATAACATTGTCTCATATGCTTAAAGCAATTTTATAGTCACTGTTGTGTGTGTTGTATGGTTGAATGTATCTGCTGTAAACATTTCAATGAAAAATATCACCTGCATTCTAGCCTTTCTTGTTAAAACAATTGTGGGCATGAATTACTAGAAATTATCAAACCAGGATAGAGTAACCGTTTAGTTCGCCTTAGTTTTCACTGAATTACTAGTTATTTCCATTATTATTTCCTTGGGTTCAGAGAGGAACATAAGGCATAGACGACAAATCCCTATTTCATACGATTCTCTTCAGCTCTTCACAGCTGGCTGCATGACTGTTCCCAGGCTGTCATCTCCTCCATGTCAAAGTTGGATGTTTCAGTGGCAGTTAACAAATGGGATTCCACTCCAGGGCTAGTCACGTGATGTCACTCGACGGTCATATCACCGTGTATCAAATTCATCTCCATTTATTTCTGGATATTTTTTAGGAGACAAGCTGTTAGTAGTTTTGTTGTTAGAGTTTCTTATTGTTTGCTAATCCCTTCTGAGCAACAATCTGATTATCAGAATGTGGCGAAGGCAGCTGTTGATGAAAGTCTTCATTAGCGTGTTGAATATGCTTTGCGTTTATCTATGTCAACCCGCCAAAAAAGGAGGATCTACTCTAGTATTAGTTGTTTCCTTACAAAACTAATAACTGCATAAATCTTTGTTCAGTATAATGAAATTTAATACATTCAATATTATTTTTTTTATCTGGCTTTAATTATTTTTTAACGTCTCTTCTATGTGCTAGTTGTGTCTGTCTTATTCGTTAAATCTTGTTTATATTTTACCTTTTGCATAAACACTTTCTAAATGACGTTTATGTAGGCAAATAAAAGTACACGTAAATAGCAGAAAATGTATAGATAGTTTAACTTAATATTACAGGATGATCAGTCAAATAAATTAAACAGGATTAAATTTCAGGATTGGCGAGAAATCAACATGACACACCGCCTGTTCTCAAACATTTCAGTCATTGTCCTCAAATAAAAGCTCTCTGAATTATAAATGACTGTTACTGCCTAAATATATCCCTACTAACTGGCTGACTGGTTTCAGCATAGAACTTTGCGCGGATGTGCAGCAGTTCGAGTTGCCACATTTCATGTAGCACACAAAGGCAGAGAAGAAAGTAAAAAGAAATGCTAAACAGAGACAGTAAATAGAGATATAAGGCAAAAGGAATAGTAATAACAAAGAACAATAAGGTTTCACTGAAGATTATAAATCACAAGGAGTGGATGCATCTGCGTCAGCCAGTGAGAATGATTTTGAGCCATATCACCAATTGTCTCCAGCCACTGGTTTTTACTTTCCCGAGGATACCAACCAGGAAATCTACATCTTCCTACATGGCTTAAACTAATTGTTGAGGATTTCATTGACTGACGAAGGCATGTTTGGGTTTGTCCACCACTGGCTCTTTTCCAACCTGACCCTATGTCAGCCAATACTTCTCGTCGAGGAAGGCAATGGCTAGTCATGCATGTCTAACACATATCCTAACCATCTCAGTCGATGTTTTTACTAGTGGTTTTTCCAATTCTAATTCAAGTTAATTTAATCCCTGTCAACAAATAACCATTTCATAAGTAGTATTCCCATGTCATGTGAGTAGTTTAATGAAAATAGTAGTATCTTTTATCAAACCAACTTTCAGCTGCGCAACAATATGCTCTCATTTACACACTTACAGCAACAAAGTGATGTTCTTAAAGTTCATTATATAGTTTCGTAAAATACCCTCATTCTAACTGAACGACGAACAGATTTGTGTAATTTCGTAAGCCTGATTTCTCTGGTTCGTCGATGGTTCAGTGAGAGAATGCTGGTCAACTTCTCCTCAAGTGGTTCAGGGTCCGATTGTCGATCAGCAACATATTCCCAAACATCGTCTAGACAATAGTTAGACTGGTAAATAAAGAAGATTGTATGTGAGGCCAGCAAGCCTACCCTCAGCAAAAAAGTGAACAGCACCACGACTGGAACTTCACAGATCAAGCTTAAAGCTCTATATTGCACTCAGAACGCAAAGGAATAAAGAAAAGTTAATTTGTAGTACTCCACACCTTAGTAATGATATACAGCATGATAGAATCTTTTGAACACCAGTCAACAAAATCATCCAAAAGTTCATTCAGATAAATATTTTTAACTTGAAACATCAGCTAACATTCAAATAATGATCAACTTACAGTCATTAAAATTATTTCATATAATCCAATATAAGCAAGTGAGTGTTATTATCGGAAAGTGTGAAAAGTACTCCTTTTTCTCAAATCATGTATTTCTCTCTGTTTTATTATTTATTATTGAACAGATTTTAAATTGTGCTCCAGTACTGTTGTAAGTTTCTTCTCAAACAAAAATAATTCTAATAGTTTTGACAATTATGTCTGATAACTAATCCTGACTGTTTAAAGTCATTATGTGCTTTTCTTGTCAATTATAACTACTGTTTGCTTATAAATAACTATTTAAAAATCATCTCAGTTTTCCTTTTTTTTGTTTTTCGCTATTCTCGTTGTTGTTGTTGTTGTTAAGATGAAGTCACTTTTGATTGGTTAAAACAACAATAACCAATTATCTTAGTTTAGTGATGAATAAATTTATAAACATAATGACAGACTATCTATTGTCTCATGTTAACTAATATTTTTGGGCAATAAATGAGTGAAAAAAATGATATTAGTCATTAATTCAAGATATAAAAGTTTGTATGTGTATAAAAATAAAATGTTGAATATTCAATTATTGGATTGTAGCAATTTGATTGATTGGTCATAGGATTTCATCATGAGCTGATACCCGTTAGAAAACCATTGGAAAACCTAGGAGTACTGGAGAGCTGTTTCATCCTAGTTTGGGAGTCTTCAACAGTACGCACCCGTCGGGGTTCTCTAACCAATGTCAGCTCATGATGAAATCCTGTAACCAAATTTTAAATATTTTGCCAAATGAATCAGTAAAAGATTTAAACAAAATATGAAAAAATTAAACATTGAAAAAAAACACCTATGACTGAAAAACAACAGTGTTAAAAGAATAATAATCGTGGTAAACATCCAACATACGAAAAACAACAAGAATCTAAGCAAAGGTATCGTTCCAAGGATTTCATCCTCAAAAGTTATACAACCACACTTTTATACATGATTCAACATAGTTGAAATTGTTATTTTGGATTCAACTTATTAACGAAGGCAGAAAGGGTATAGAAACAAAATAATATAGAATGTGAAAATTGTTTCGCAATTTGTAAGATAGTTTTCAATGGAGACAGATGTGGACGGGATGTGCATGGAAACAAAGTGAAACAATACTTTTATTACGAAAGACAAAAAGAAACTAGATCTTTCGTAAGTGTAAAGGTTGGGCTAGTTTCTTTCAAATTGCACAAAGAAATGTGGAGATATGGTATGGAGATAGCAGTTTGTGAGTTCAAGTGGAATAGATATGGACTTGCCAAACTGTTATCCGTAGGGTCAGTGTTACTAACAATTTCGAAGATGCTCATAAGGCGGGAACTAATCCCCTCTCGCGTGATAATAGCAAGATTCAACTCAAAAGGTAGGAAATTTTCAATCACACAGTGCCGTCTACTTGCAAACAATTTGCATCTAGTAGAGGAGACGGAGGGTTCATACAAACTAATGTAAACAGTAATCGACAGGTAAAATGTAAAAGGTGACATGAATGCAGGCCAGATTGGGAGCAGACAATACAAGAGGATAACTCATGATGAACCGAGGGAACTTATATTGAAGAGTGCTGAAACTCTGAGAAAGCGCTGTGGAGGGATACCTTAACACAAAGCTTTAAAAAAAGGAAGGGGATGAACAAGGAAAGACTTACTACAGACACCTGAAAGTTGAGACAGGAGAGAGGAATGGTGAAGCAGAAGGGAAGCAGTATAGAGGTCAATGATGAAAAAAGTTGAGTGTAATCTATAGACCACTAGGTGATACACCAGCAAGTGATACAGAACATTTCGTAGGTTGGATAGTCCTCAGAACATTGTAACAAATGCCCAGGTAGCTATCCAGGGAGAGATCAACGCAGATAAAGAAGGAAACCCAATTGCCACAGAGGTGTACCAAGAAAACAGCTTGGCTGATCACTTCATAGACCACTTGAATACAATACCTGCTATAACTCGCCCACTAATACCACTGACAGTCACAGAACCCTCAGAAAACACCTGCAGTAATCCATAAACAGAAGTTTTGGGAGTTAAAAATTTAATATAAACCAGTAAATGCAGGTGGGACCAGACTGAATCCCTCAAAAGCACTGGGAATGAAAACAAGAACCTTAGCAGACACGCTTGCATCACTACTTCTGTTTAGAAGGACTATTGCAATGTCAAGCTGTCAAAGAAGGGCGGACATTGTCGGAACAACATGGTCCTGTCCGCTTGAAACGAGGTGTTAAGTCTCTTCACCTCAGAGAGACTGCAAGATACTCTAGATAAAAGACTTCGATTCAGAAAAATCAAATCATGTGCAAATCAAAGCGTAACATTTCGCATCATCAAATATAACATAAAACAGCAGTCAAACCCCTAACTTAGCTTCAAAGATTTTGAAAAGCTTTCAACAGTATCCAAGATCAAGTAATTTAGCGACTACGTGAACAGTGAGTAGTGCAGTACAGCAGACATTTATGAAAGCCTTTCAGCAACTTTATGATAATTCTGTATACTAAGTTATTCCCAACGGATAACGAATGGAGCCTCTGAAGTGCAGATAGGAACAAGAAAAGGCTGTCTGCTGTCACGAGTGATCTTCCTTATCGTGTAGTAACTGATCATGAGTCAGACTACGAGTGGAATCAAAAGATACGGAAACGCTGAAGTGATGAAGAACACTACGAAATTTGGACTTCGTGGATGATTTATGCAAAACGTTGCATTTACTCGACGACCTACAGGAAAGAACCAGCAACTCGGTGAAAAAAGCAGTAAGGACAAGACTTTAACTAGACAGAGAGAAGATAAAAGTGATGAAGACGTACAACCAATAAAAACAAAAACAAATTATCGTCAATACAGAAAACTTGAGGATGAGTTTCATTGACCTACCTCTGCAACAATGTTTCAAATACAGGCATTAAGGATGAGGATATCATGGCCGATTAGGATGACATCAGCGAAAGCAAGATCTGGAATCGCCCTGAAGATTCACAGCACTTAGTACAAAGAACAACATGCGAATTTTTAACACCAGTATCAAGACAGCGCTTCCATATGGTTCAGAAACTTGGTGCGCACATCACTAAAAGCATTCCGAATAGAATACTTCAGACCTTCATCGATTTGCACTTCCGCTATATATTGAAAATTAGATGGCCAGCTTTAATGAATGAACAACAAAGAACTCTGACAGGCAGCAAAACAGCCAGTAACCTACTACCCAATATGTGTGCAGATGAAAATAGAGATGGATTTGACGTACACTGAGGAGACCGTTGAATGACATCACACGACGGAACCTTTGACGCAAATTGACTAGCTGGAATAAAACAGAGTTGATAATGCAAAGAGAAAGTGACAGTCTCGGAGCCAATCGAAATTAATGGCAGAGAGTTAAGAGCGACTGAAAGGTTCTTCTGAATCTGTTTATCTCATTCGGGACAAATAACATAATAACGAACCACTCTGTCGGTGGTTCTACACATTGTCTCAGGAGTAGATTGAATCAGATCCTTATTACGAGTATGCTACAAAATGCAAACATATATATGATTAACTCACATTTTTCTTCCTTCACGTTCCCCAATGGAACATAGAGCCCCAAGCTGGTGGCTTGAAGTTTCTGTAGCAGTGTTTATTTTTACAGGATGGGTTGCTAGCCTCATGTCCAACCTTTCCTCTTTACCAGCATTATTTCTGGCTTAGAGAGGTAAAGGAATGCTTCGGCCGGGAAGCGAACCCCGGACCATGTGCATGGTTGGTGAGCATCCTAATCGCTATGCCACCGACGTACTATTAACTCGCACTAACCATACTTTTAAGTACAAAACAAAATATCATTCACATGAAGTTATGTGATGAATTTCATTCGAGTTCAAAGTTTCCTAACATTGCTGAATTAAGTCCATAATGTGGTCTTTACACGTATGTATTGCTTTTTAGCCTGAATAGGAATCTTTCAGAAATGTATTATTCATCTTAATCATCGTTTCTGTCGACTTTTTGTGTTATAGAAATGCTATAGTCTACTTAGACACGCATAATAGGGGGAAAACAGCAAGCCTCAGTCTCCTAGTCAGTAGCATATAAAGTCATGTGAAATTAAGAAAGTAATTCATTCTGAAGTTAAATTCACAGGACATCAGAAATTCAACAACTGTAATTTTGCATTTCTTTTCTTTTTCTTGTAGAATTGGTCTGTTCAGGTTGATTATGTAGGGTTAATAAATTTGATTGGCATGCGTAATTACTAGGATTGATCATCTGTGCTAATAACCAGGCAGAAAAAATGTTAGTTAAAAGCTTCCTTTTCATCATCATCATTACTTACAGATGAAGGGAAAAAAATTGATGTCTGAAATATTTTAGACGAAGTGAATTCACTGCACTTTGAATCCATTTGGTTTTAAATTAAGCCGATATCGGTTTAATTGTTAGAACTAACTTTAAGGATGCAATTGACTCATGATGTCGTTTGAAGTGAACTTATTAGATAATTATTTCTAATTGTAATCAATAATGATCAAGTATCAGTAAGTCAGACAAGTAAACTTATTTGTTTCCAAGATTGATTATGAACTAACTTCAATTACGGAACTATGGAAGACACGGGAGTACAGCAATGTGCACCCTTGACTTCATTGAAGGCCGAGCCCAAGACCTTCAGCCAACAAAATGATCTCATCAACTATCTATCAACTTGGAGAGAATCCAATAATTCATCAATTATAACTTTGGCCGATTCCCGATATATAACACGGCTATTAGTCCCTGTGATCAGTCAGTATTTGTCATCACGCCCAACTTAATGAACCTCATTAGTCACGATATCACAACAGAACTTCAGCCAACTTCATCCTGTAGTCTGTTTCTAGTCAACGCTAGATTAATTTTCAAGTGTTAGCTTTCGGAAATTCGACTGATTACAAGGGTTATCACGATGTGGTGTAAAAGGCTTACCTGATAAGCGGAAAGTCATGGGTGACTACTATTGAAAGGTCCTGAACGGGGACGAAACAGTCGTCCAGTATCCATGGTTTCAGGTGGTTCTCTAACTAAAGTAAACTCGTTATCAACGTTGAAATCAGTTAAATCCCTGATAAATTATATTTAAGAATTTTTAATATTGCTTATTTTCAATATACAGAAACAAACAATAATGGACATTTACATAGTGCAATAATAGAACTATTCAGTTACCCTAGAAGTAATTAATATTATCAATTTCATATTATACTTCTTCGAATTCTCCCTTTGAAATAAGATTATCTGTTCTGACTGATAGATGGGGAAGAGAATGTCTGAAACATAATCATTACCAGTGGATCTATCAGCCTTTGAGGCTTAGGACTACATATCTTATTCAATAGTGGCTTCAAGATCAAATGAAATCATCTGACCTAAATGACCTCGGGAATATCGCTTCTCGATTGCCACGTTATATTATGAGTTATAAAGTTGATGTTAACACCTTTTCTTTAAAATCCACATACAAAACAGATTGAGGTAACAGGCTTAAGTTTTTAAAAACTTCATGCAATTCTTCCCATTAATAAACTTGAACAAAGCAAGAACAAAAATTGTACCAGGATAATACGAGCTCATCTTTTATTATTTCGAGGATTCTTCTCAACTGGTTACAACTTTTCCAGAATCATAGGGAGTAATTGTCAAGAATTAAAAGTAACATTAGTCCAAAATGATGTTGATGAATGATGAATGAATGAATGATGAATGGACTAATGTTACTTTTAATTCCTACCGATTACTCCCTATGATCCTGGAAAAGTTGTAACCAGTTGAGAAGAATCCTCGAAATAATAAAAGATGAGCTCGTATTATCCTGGTACAATTGTTGTTCTTGCTTTGTTCAGGCTTAAGTTTGTTGAAGTACAACTATCCATATAAAGGCTTAAGCCTATTTTGTGTTTTCAGAAATTGTTTGTAGTCATATAGAACCGATCTTGATTATCCAAGTTTAAAAACCGAGGGTCATTTACATGTTAATAATTTTTAAATTCTTTATCTATTTATTTATGATTTAGACCTGTGAATTAACACAGTGGACCATGTTGACTTAGTTTCAACCTTTGACACTTTATTAACTTTTACATAGATGAGTATGACAAATGCGTATGTTCTCCGAATGTTCGGAGTAAATCGTGCAATTACATTGCACATGTCAGAAAGAGTACGCATCATAATTGTTCTTCCTGATTTTATAAAGGGAACTAACAGATTTAATTTTATCTGAAGACATTGTGTTGCAGAACCAAGAATGACAGTGGAATGGTTGAAATGTGTCTTAACACCTCGTATGTTCCGGTAAAGACGCCGCTTCTTCTATTCGAAATATCAAATGAACATGAAGATTACTCAATCAAAATTATCTAGAATAAGGTCATTTTTTCACTGACTGGAGACTCGAACTTCAACCATTTAGTAACATATTTTTGAATCTCTGTCATCTTAACTGACTTCATGATCACTTATGAACACACACGCTTGTTATATGGAGATCATGACCTGGTGTTAAAACTTACAGCTGATTGGCAAGTTCTTTCTATTGGCCAGTTTCCTACACCAAATAAAATTGACATTATTTTGGTTAGTGGTGAAATAAGTGCACAATTCTTCCTACTAGGGACTCATAATTTGGATGTACCAACATTCCGTGATAGGTGATGGTGTTCAGGGTTCATGTCTTAGTGGGAACACACTATCATTCACTAGGAATGCAGGCATATTCAATCGATGCTTTCCTAATAAGACGAAATCTGTATTCTAGGTTCCACCACTAATCACACCGCCAAAGAAAAAGAAAATAACTTCACGTTAATCATAAGACATCGTCGAAGTGTCCTTACTAGGAGCCGAAATGCCACTAGAGACTAAGCATCGCAGTCCAGCATAACCATTCAACAGTTAGTTCTTATTATCACCAATCATATTACTAATTGTGGTGGACTGGATTATGCGTCAGACATTGGGAAACGAGAAGACAGGGGTATCCTGGACCGGCCGACGTGAAGAACCTAGAAGACCTGGATTTCGCGTGTGGATGATTTATGTTTGATTGTAACAACAGAAGACAAGGACCAGGCAACAGATCGTTTTATTACGGAAATCAACACGTATTTATATAAATTTCGCATACATTATTATAGCCTAGTCAAGTAGACAAACGCAGTCTTCTGATTGGTTGTTTTCGAGTTCCTCGGAAAGTGGAGCCATCTATCTGCGAATCATATTTGCCCACGTTTAAGAAGTTTGCTGTGAATGGTTGTTGAAACAGCCTTGTTCATATTTTCTCACGGCCCATATTAGTGACCTAGACATTGACGTAGATTATTGTCAATTAATTGGCTAGCAGGCTGCTCTCACCACATGATGTCACACAAAATCGAAGGCTTACAAGTGAGCGAAAACTGACAAACCGGTCGAAGAAGCAGCCAGTGAAGACAGGACTCCAGGTGAACATAGACAAGACGGAGGTCATGAAAATAACCAACCAACAACAACAGCAACATCCAGCGCCAATCACCATCAACGGGAGGGATTTGAAAGAGGTTACTTCATTCACTCACTCATCTAGGGAGCATTGTCTCAACTACAGGATGTCGAATCGAGCGAGAATCGGGAAGGCGAGAACACACACATTCATCAACCTGAAACAACCAATCTGGAAGGAAGTCTTCGTCACTCAGCCAGCATCAACAACAAAATTCGGTCGGATTTTCAATGCAAACAACGTCAAGTCAGTCAGTTCTTCTATACGGATCTGAAACTTGGCGGGCGGGTCACAGAGAATATTTCCAACAGCCTGTTGCAGACGCTACCTTTATCAACCAACAACTGTCTTTGCTGGCTCTAGATTGAAGATGAGATGGCCGAGCGGGAAAGAACCACTAACAAGAAACCATGGGAACAAACAAAACAAGAACGAATCGCCAACCAACAAATATACAGGAGAAAGTGATGGAGATGGATTGAACACTCGCTGAGGAGGTCGGTTGTTGACATCGCTCGAGTGGAACGAGGCCGAAAGGAAAGTGGCGAGTGGGACATCAGTTCAAGGGTGACATGGAGGAGATCGTGTGAAGAGGAGTTGAAAGAGTATGGACTAACATGGATGCAGGTGAAAAGTACAGCAGAAGAAAGACAGAAGGAAGTGGAGACGTTTAGTTGAATCCCTATGTTTCACTTGGAACCCAAGGAACAATAATAATAATAACCTAGAAACAAGAAGTGAAATTACTGTTATTTGTAAGAATACCTCTATATTCTTTTGTATATCAATCAGCACTATTTCAATACTTATTTCTACCAGACAATTATACACTGCACTGTATGTTACATTCATTGATTATCAGCTTAAATTAAATTTGATTTTTGCACCACAGATTTCTTTGAAAACCTAAATTATTCACATTGCAATATGCGATCTGTGTGATACCATAAATGGCATCCGAGAAAGCAAGGATGTACATATGACGCTACATACTATTGATTGACAGACATAAATAGTTAAATACCAGTGATATTGACTAGTAGTGCTCATTAACCAGATTACATATCAAGCACAGATCACATACTGTAATCTAAGTAATTTTTGGTTTTCATAAGTAAGTCGGTGGTACAGCATTCAGGACATTCGCCAACCATGAATATAGTTCCTGGTTCGATTCCCTGCCGATGCACAACTGATACCTATGGTCTGCCTTCAGAGTTTGGGGCTACCGATATCACATGCTGAAAATTCCATACTTGTGGAATCAAACTATAACCAAAATAAAATATAAAATAAATGAGCAACTGGAGAAATTTCACTCCTCGAATTGTATAGATCACAAATTGCGAATTCGATTTAGGCGAGGTATTGTCATGCCTCTCAAGTAGCTAGCTAGAATTCCGATACTTTAAACCGATTCAGCTCTCTGGGCTGAATCAAACCGGATGCAAAGTTGATGAGCTCAACGACAGATAGGTGGAACCACGATTCGTTGTTTAGATCATTTCCAATAATTTGGGTAGTAAACACTACTGGTTGATGTGATTGGCGCTTAACCAATCATGTCAATCAATCAGCATTATGTAATAGTATAATCGCCTTACTAAATAGTTTTTTAGAAAAAAAAATGAATTCCATTACCCTATTATCGTCTATTAAATTCATAAATCTGTGCCGTGCCATTATAAAACTATTTACTGTCAAATCCATCATAAATTTGGTTAGATATGTCAGAATGGAATGAATAAGAAACGTTTATTAAGTAATCATAACAATTTTCTTTTTGAAAGCGCGTGCGCGCGAGAGACAGATATATATATAGAAATTTAGAATTATTTGTTTACATCAAAGACATCGTATTATCAAATTCTACATTTTACTCAGCAAAATGTGGAAAAAGAAAATATCTTGTTTTTCTTGTGTTAATTCCTTCTGTGTGTGTGTGTGTGTATGAGAGACAAGAAACAGTCTGTAAAGACAATAACAACAGTAGCACTAGCACTAGGAGATAAGTACATAGTGTGTGCATGTCAGTGTTCTTCAGAAGTAGCCATATCTATTTATTCCTGTTCAATGGTGTGCTATAAGATTTGAAAGCTAAACACGAAAACCAGTCGAATTAAGGGTATAAAAAATATGTATGTAAGAATATATAGGAGAGAAAAAACGTCTGTTTGTAAAATGTCTATGTCATTTCTCTCTTCTAATCCAGCCTTGATTAGGTTCCTTATATCAGGGCGAAAAAATGAGTAGAAAATTGTGTATGATCCTATCCGCAAAAGATGAAAGTGGTTAAAGTCACGAATATATATGTGTATGCCTCCATTACAAAACAAGATACATTTTTAGCATAGTTAATTTTGTGATAAAAGATGTTTCATGAGAAAATCCAATCAGTAGTGAATGAGAAATAAAAAGAATAACTGTACTTGTGTGTATATGTAGTACAATGAGTTGTGCATTTCCCATAACAAAAACGGATTAGTAATTCTCCTTTGGGTTTTTCATTTTGATGTATAAATTTCCTCATCTAATTTCGAGTATTCAGCTGGTTGTGTTTGTTTCTGTCTGATTAGATGATGGTGGTGGTGGTGATGTATTGTCTCGTCAATTTGTAGCTACATTTGATATATTCTGTCTGTTGTGATTAAACCAAGCCAGACTGTGAATCTATGTCGTTTGATGCTTATAATATCACCAAACAAAACTGTGATATAATGTGATATGATTTAAATGCAGACATTAGGTGAGGATTATTCATCTGATAGCTAAATTTTGAAGAAAAAAAACAAACAACCTAAGTTAATATGAGTTGGGGTGAAATGATTCAGGTCTTATGACACAAAATGCTGCTTATTTTTAACTGTTAGGTTTTATAGTAAACTAATCTCAGTTAGAGAACCATTCAAAACCAGTAAATTGTATTCGATGTCTGTTTCATGCAAATTTGAGACCCTCCATCAGAACGCACCCTTTATCCCACTGCAATCTCACTACAATTTTCTGGTTATGAGGCTAGCCAGTTGGCCGTTTAGGCATTGGGACGGAATACAATAGTCAACCCATCAATTCAAACTTATGTCAGTTGGCTATATACAGCGCCACTACTAGCCAATTCTGTCTAACTTGGTAGATCCGACTGCAGTCAGTAACTAGTGACTACAAAACTAAATTTCAAGTTCTGGTGTTTATGAATATGACTGATTGCAAGTTTGATCATGAATTGACATTTAAACGTGCTGGAATATTACGAATAAAAAAATAAGTAAGTTTTATGTTTCAATGGTTCTCAGTTGAGTAGATATGACTGATTGATGTGAATAGTTGGAAAGCAGTCACAGTAAACAGTGGTGTTCTACTAATCAGGTCAAAGTAGACTAACAATAATTCAGCTGTTTTGAAACTGTCCTAAGGAAATTATTTTGGGTATCAATAATATTATTATTATTTCCTTTAACTCCTAGAACAACATAGGGATTCAGCTGAGCGTTTTCATTGCCTTCTGTTTTCTGCCAAATTTTTCACCCCGCTCCAAGTCTGCTCACACGCTTTCATGTCCTTTTCACATGACCTCCTCCAAGTCACCCTTGCACTGACGACTAACTCGCCGCTTCCCATTCGGGTTCCACTCGAGCAATGGCCGGTCTAGTGATGTCACTCACTTGATGGTTTCCTCAGTTTACGGCCAATCCACCTCCATTTCTTCCTGCTTATTTGTTACACTATCGGTTCCTGCTGGGTTTCTTCGTTCTCAGAGTTCCCTGTTTCTGATCTTTCTGGCCGGCCATCTGAACTTGAGTAGTACTGAGCGAAGACAACTGTTAATGAAGGTTTGTAGTTTGATCGAGATGCTCTTTATGACGCGCTGGCCAAGTCTCTGATCCGTATAGTAATTGGCACTGACTTCACATTCGAGTTGAAAATCCGGATCTTATTTTTGATTCTGAGTGCTGTTGACCTCCACACAGACTTGAGAGTAATGAAAGCTTGTCTTGCTTCTCCGATTCTGGCTTTGATATCCTCGTCAGTTCTGTCCACTTGTAGTTGAAACGATGCTTCCGCCGATAATATTACCATCAAACTGAGGAAGCAGGCATTTGATGCTTAAATTGCCACCATGCTTGTGCTACATTATTACCGATTTCTACATAACTTTACCAGTTAGTTACTTTCATGCTTGAACACTTACACTGAACAGAACACCTATTCTCATTTAAATGCTTTTATTTTACAAAGAAGAAGGCAACAGTTGTATTGTCACCATAGGTTGTGCACTTTTAAAACCCTTGATTTTTAAGCTGGATAATATAAAGACAGTGGATTTACGCTTATGTAGAGCAATTTATTTTCACAAAGAATAAACCTTAACTTAAAAAATTTCAACTGTTCAAGTGAACTTTAACTTTTCAGCCGATTGATTTTACTAAAACATCTGACCTCTGTTGACTTGTCGGTTCCTAGTACGGATGCTTTGACGATGTCTATGGATTAACTTAAAGTGATTCGGTGGAAGGTGATTAACACAGGAATCAAGGATGTGCATTTCATACTACTTTCAACTTGTCAGCTGGACGAACCTACATTTCCCGGGGAGTAACGGTGTTCCAATTGAAATTCAAACCCAGGAGCCTTCGTTTCATACGTCAAAGTAGTCTGGTGGATAATGCTTAGGCGTTCAAAATGAAGTCTACTGGGTTTGAATCTCAGCGAGAATACCATCACTTCCTTGAAAAGCAGGTGATTTCAGCTGACCAGTTTCAAACAGGAAGAACTGCGCATCCTGGATTTCAGTGACAGTCACTGTCCACCAAATTACGACAAAGTAACATTGTCAATAACTGTCAGAGAAGAAACTGCTGAACCGAGGTGTTTAGTTCAAAGTGATGATAAAGTAAATCCAGAGAATGTGAATGACTCAGTACAACATATCTTCTATGGGTCAAACCATAAACACACGAATCAAACTGATTTAATTGTTTCCTACAAATAATCAAACAGGTGTACAAAATCCATTGTTAAAAATCTTCTGTTCTTAGCGTCTTCGAGAAAGACTGACCCCTTAAATTAGCAAGAATTATCCTTTTAACATGCCAATGTTAAGCAGAGTATTCGTCGTGCGAATATATACAAACTGTAATTTAATTTGTATTTAGTAATTAGCTAAGATTAATTTCAAGTATAAAGATGAAACCCTATTTCTCTTGAAGTTGTTCAACCTAAACACCATTAGGTTAAGCAGACAGACCACACACATCTATGAATTCTCACTGAATAATAGTTCTGCAAGATTTCTGCTGTCTGTATATCCTATGAGACTGGTACCATTTCTACTCTAACTTGAATGGATTCAAAAGAACCACATACTGAAGATATGCTTCTGATTGAATCTGAAAGATCAGGATATTAAGGTCACTCTAATTAGATAGTCGCTAGTCACTTTTCAAAAGTGAATTCAGACACCTTTGAGAGAGAGGCTGTAGAAACAGTGATAGAAAATTGAAGTAATATTTGGGAAGAAAATTAGAACAATCAGGTGTGACAAGATGGCTTCCTATGAATTAAAAGTTACTTATGTGTACACTTTAACCTGTAACAGAAGCGAGGAAGAGTGGAAGTATCTTAAACATAAACTGACAACAAGTATACAGGATTACGAAAAGCTAAATGCAGGGAAAATGTATAATGATACGTAGATAGATGATTTTAACCAGACTTTCCACCAGAGCATTACTAATATGTAAGGAAGACGTGATTTCAGAAACGCAGTGTAAATTAAGCGAATTATAAACAGGAGAGGTCATTTGGCTTGGGAAAATATAAAACACAGCCACTCACAGTGACTGAAATATATTACGTACTTTAGGTCATCTTTCACATCAAGTTATGATGACAGTTAAAGAAAGATCAGAAGAAATTTTTCGAAAATCAACATATCCGACAAAGTCACTGATTTCTTCCTCAAGATGCTTTGAAGAATACAAGCTTTGCCTGTCAAGCTTCATGAACAATCTGAATTTTACAGATTTTCTCTATATTGAAAAGTCAACTCTGCATGAAATTATCATTTTTACAGCTTCACAGATTTTTTTATACGCATATAGTCACTCTTTGAAATCCAGCTGACTGGTATTTTGTAAATCTAAGGATAGGATGTTCTAGTATTCACCACTACATGTTACCAATATACTAGTGCGTCGATAGTTCAACGACTGAATGTCAGCAAACCACACCATACGAGGTTCAGGGTTTGATTCCCGGTCCATGCACTTCTAAGCCTTACTCAGCCGGTGAAAGTAGACCCAGCAAACAGGGAAAGGTGAGCTCCTGAAACCTAAAGCCCTCAACACTGGGACTTTATGTTCCACCCGAAACACAAGGAATCATAAAAAGGCTAACACCTTATCCTAATTTCATGATTAAATCAGAATACTGGACGAGAATTCTGGAAAGTTTGTTAGTCGATTTATGCTTCTACACCAGACGAATCGGTCAGATGATTCATATAAGTTGACGGTGTCGCAATGGGAAGCCCTTTGGGACCACTTTTCGCCGACTTATTCTTGTTACGCCTAGAAACCGGTGCTTTGCAGCAACACATATAAAAAACAAATGTATACCTAAGATATGTTGATGACATTTTTATTGTCTGTGAAAGCAGATCAAAAGCGGAAGACATGTTGATAAAATTCAATTCATGCCATCCAAATCTCAGTTTCACAGTAGAACACGAGGAAAACGATACTATGAAATTCCTAGACGTTTTTCTAGCCAAAATGAATGATGGCACAATCGAAAGATCTATATTTAGAAAGTCTTCATGGACAGGACAGTACGTGCATTTCAAAAGCTTTGTCCCAATCCAGTACAAAAAGAATCTAGTCAGAACACTGTTCAATAGAGCACGAAAAATTTGTTCTGACAGTACTATTGAACAGGAAACAAAATCTCTGAAGGATATTTTATCTAAGAATAGATATCCTGAGAAGTTCATTAATAAATACTCTAAAGAAACTACCCCCTGCAAAACAATTCAAACAGTTCCAAAGAAACCTGTTTATATCAATTTGCCGTTCAAAGGAGATGACGTACAAGAAGTAGTGAAACGAAGAATCGACAAAGCCATCAAGAGAACTTATTATGCTGCAAAACTTGTTATCCTTAACACCACCAAGCGAGTGCTTCAACAATCTGAGAAAGACCAGTCGCCAATCCTCGACACTTCAAACTGCATATATCAATTTGAGTGTGTTTGTGGCAGCAAATACATAGGTCGTACGGAAAGGCGATTGTCTACTCGCATGATGGAGCATTTGCCAAAATGGCTGAAAAAAGCTGAATTCGAAGTGCCAAAATCCTCAATAACAAAACATCTTGTAGATTACGGACATGATATCGACGCAGTCAAGTCATTTACCATCGTCAGCATACAAAGAAACAAGAAGATGCTTGCAATTGCAGAGGCTTGTGCAATTCGAATTTATAAACCAGCTCTCTGTATACAAAAGGAGATGGTCGTGACTCTTAATCTACCATGGTAATACGTTTTATTCTCTACTTGTTATTATTCTACCTCTTCTGCTTACTATTATTGTTATTACTATTACCATTATTATTATTATTCTTGATTCATCTAAAACTATGCTTTATCAGTAAGATTATCTTAACTCACTTCAACACTATTAAAACTTTCTATAGTTTTGGTTTGTAAGGATTAGTTATGTTTTACGGGTTGATCACGGATTGATATCAGTTAGAGAACCATTGAAAACCAGGGAGTACTGGACAGCTGCTGTTTCATCCTAGTTTTGGGAATCATCGGCAGTACGCACCCACTGGGTTTCGAACCCAGGACCTTCCGGTTACAAGGCAAGCTCGTATACCATTCAGCCACTGGGACCCGATTCAATGGCTCGTGAATTCTAACTTCTACTAATTCGTGATTTAGCGCGACCCCAACCATTGTCGTTGGTGGGACATCCATCCACACACGTGACATCTAATTGGACCTCACTGGTCACGACTTCTCACTAGAACTCAGGAAACTCCAACCTGTAGCAAGTCACTAGCGAGCATCAGATCAATTTTCTATAGTTTTGGTTTGTAAGGATTAGTTATGTTTTACGGGTTGATCACGGATTGATATCAGTTAAAAACTGTTATTATAACTATTACTATTGATATTAGTCTGTTTGCAATTCTCGTTATATTCCCTAATGACTAATTGTTTATCTAAGTGATGTAATTGAAGCGTAATGCAATTTATCTTAATTTTGATCTCTCATACTCTCTCTCCCCTTATCTATTTGAACATGACCAAGAAAACATTCTCACGTGTCTTTCTGCATGACTTATTCAATGTAGTTTGTTTACTTATCAGTCTTATATCTCTCAATGTAATTTCAAAGGTATATATACATCCGTGTATGTAGAGTATTCAGCTGACGAGTTCTACCGAAATTTGATGAATTCATTAAATCCTGCTTTATTAACCTTTATTGCTTGTTTTAAATTCGTATCAGGAAATAAATGTTTTCAATTCATATTTTTGCGTTTGAAGAAAAAAACAGTACTAAGCCTCGGACCTAGATTTATTGGCTTCGACATCTAATGAAATAAGATTCAAGCTTTAATAACTAAGAAAATCATATTTACAGAAGTAAATCACTTCAATTTTTGAAATTAAATGTTAGTAAGTGCACTTTCTCTTCTAAATACTGGAAACACCATTAATTTCTAATGTCTACTCTCTAATTAGAAGGCAATTTCATAATGAACGTCATATGTAAATCAATGTTCAGTTTTTTTATGTACTTATTTTGAAGAAAATCCCTTTAAAGAATGATTTACAAAAATTGTCACACAAAGTTATGAAAAAATACCCGGTAGAAACCAAATCCCATTTACTAAATGCGATAACTTAATCATAAATTAGACATAAACAGTTTCTTTTAATTATTATCAACACTTGGAATTTATTACTGCTGACGCTTCAGGTTTGAACTCTGACAGGCAAAACATAGAAACGTCTGAAAAGTCAACTTGTGAAATGTTCATGATCTAATAAATATTTATATCTGTCATAAAAGAGATACCTTTGAAAAGATAGACACTGCATCTACATAAGTATAGGAAATACTGGACATTTGTTTCTTCATTGTCTGGAACTACACACTCCTGACTCCACCTGGGTTCGAACCTGGGACCTTAAGACTACAAGGCGAACTCATAGACCTTTCAGCCACTGGGATTGAATGCAATGGCCTATGAATTGTAATTTTCGCCAATTCGTAACATATGACACTATGTCCAGTCATTATCATTGGTAAGTATCTGTTCTCACACCCAACTAGGTGGACCACTCCTCGTAAATTGAAGGTACCGGGTACGGTCTCTGGCGGTGTGGTGATGGGTGTGTATTGTTGAAGTGTCTTAAACAGCTGTACAGTGATCCCTAGTCCTCTAATAAACGTTAGATTTCGAACAATCTTGCAATCAATCAAATACCTGCAAACCGATACTTGGAACAAAAACCTTGGATTCAAATGTATTCTAAATCCTGCAGTTAATCACTATCAAAATTAACTGTGTTTTAATTAGTATAGTGAACTCCCGAATGGTATAAATATTTTAATCATAGTAAACTGAGCATAATCCCAAGATATCAAATTAAATGGGAGAAGTAATTGGAATAAGTCAATCATTTTATTGATATTATTCCCTTGGGTACCATGTGAAACTCTCCCGTATCACTCTTCTCTCTGCAGTACTTCTTAGCTGTCTCTACGACTGCCAATAAGCTTTCATCTTCTCCATAGTATTCTCAGATGCCCGGCCTTTCGATCCCCCTTCGAGTTCTAGTCGCACGCAGTTTCACACAACACTTACGTTGACGTGTGTCTTGTTCGTCTTCATTTCATTTTCACAAAACTGTTGAACAATAGGTTCTTGGCTGGTTCGTTTCCAGAGATTCTTGTGGCTTATTCTTTATAGCCAGTTGATCTTCTGTACTGAAAGAAAACAAGTTTTGATAAAAGTTCCCAGTAGCCTATTGGAAATGCTTGTAATGACGAGCTAAGAAAGGACTTATAACTTTCAGTTATTTTCCACCTTATTTTGCCTAATAATATCGTAAATACACTTCAGAATAAAGTCTGGTTGTGAGACATGTGTTTCATTTCGATTAATGCAAATATAAATGTATATACATATAGTTTAGCCCTTTCAAATAAAAGTAATAACCATCCTTGAAAGCTAGTTGTTTATATTCTTATTGCGAAAATATTCATTCAGACATCTATAAGACACAAAATAATTCAGTAAAAATATCCTTTTCGATAATTTCCTCTTCTGGCTCTACAGTTATGTATATATATATATATATATATATATATATATATATATATATATATGTTTGTATACATAGAATATTCTAGAATGATGGTCAATAGAAACATTAGTGTTTTTTTAAATAATATCATCCTGCCATAAATTTTACTATTGAGAAACAAAAAGACTTAAGTATTTCATTTTTAGACGTCTTTATGATCAGAAAAGAGGATGGCACAATAAGAAGTGTATATAGGAAACCTACATCAATTGACTGACAGTATATTCACTTTTTCAGCTTCGTGCCCTTGAAATACAAACGCAATCTGATAAAAGTTTGGTTTACTGAGTAAGAGAAATCTGCTTGGATGAATGCCTTGATGAGGAACTCAATAATATTAAACGGTTGTCGAGTGAAAACGGTTATCCAGAAAAGTTTAATGATAAGAATATTAATCTAAAATCAAAGCAACCCAAGGTACTAACATTTCCTGAAAAGGCATTGTTCTTACAAATGCAGCGAGATACTAGCGCAGAGCCTTAGAAATGTGGTAAAAAGAGCATTTCCTGCTGCCGAATGACTCTGTGTTTTCAAAACCACTCCTCCTTTGTGTTCGGGAGTAAAAGACAAACTGCCTAATTTCGCCTCTTGCATGTGTATTTACCAATTTAACTGCTCCTGTGGAGTGAGCCAGTTACATAGACCGTACAATTAGGCGTGTTTCTCGTCGAATTTCCGGACAACACCTGCGTGGTTAAGCAAAGGACAAACAAAATCTATTCGCAGTGCTATCTATCTCATCTTGTGGATACAGAACATAAGACTGATGTTAACCAGGCTTTCGAAGTCATTTACCGCATACCAGCAAATCTTAACTTCGCCTTAAGAGTGCGATTACTACATATTGCTGAGGCCGCTGGGATCCACATTAAGAAGCCCAATTTATGCGTCCAAAAGAAGCTAGTTCAGATTTTATCTTTGCCTCGGCCATCTAAGTTTGAATGATCCTCAATTTTTCGTGGAAATTTCCCTATTTTAGTTGATATTCTGTTTGCTATTATATTTTTATTATTATCATAATTTAAGCATTTAGAAAACGCTAATATTGTTATTGGCTACTAATCTAGAAAACTGTATGTTTATAGACATATTTATAATCGTAGAGCAAGATGAGGAAGTTATCGAAAAGGATATCAGTTATTTGTGTTTTTTATGTACTCTCATTAACAACATGAATAAACATGTACTTCTTATAGTAAGCAGGGTTTTGAAATTACTCTTGCCATTGAATTGATGTTCTGACCTTGGCTTCGGCAAGTAAACTGGGGAATTAGCAAATTTTTCACTTATCGAAGCACCATCGTCTCAACCAGAGGCGATGGCAATGGTAAAGATGCCAAAGCCACCCGAATCAAAATAGTAAAACAAATCTACATTAATCTGCAGCCTGTGTGTAAATCTGCTTCACTGAATATACAGAACAACATTCAGATTTCCAATAGTAATGTCAAGTCAGTCAGTGCTTCTGTATGTTTTAGAAACTTGTTGTGCACATCGCAATCGCCATTCCCAACAGTCTACTGCAGTCCCTTATCAGTGGCTGTATTCTCTCTATACTGAGGATTAGTTATTGAGAAACGACTCATAACAAGAAAGCCTGTTAACAAACCAACTAAGAAGCTATCTTCATTATTATTATTTCTTCTACCTCCTAGAGGAACACAGGGCTTCAGCTGCACGTCTCCGTCGCGTTTGGTTCTCTGCTAAAGTTTTCACCTGACTCCACGTCTGCCCACACGCTTTCATGTCCTTCTCACATGAGCTCCTCCAAGTCACTCTTGCACTGACGACCAACTCTCCGCTTCCCTTTCGGGTTCCACTCGAGCAATGGCCGGTCTAGTGATGTCACTCACTTGATGGTTTTCTCAGTGTACGACCAATCCATCTCCGTTTCTTCCTGCCTATTTGTTGCACAATCGGTTCCTGGTTGATTCACTCATTGCCAGAGATCCCTGTTTCTGATCTTTTCTGGCCGGCCATCTGATCTTGAGCATTATTGAGCGAAGACAACTGTTAATGAAGGTGTGTAGTTTGATCGAGATGCTCTTTATGACGCGCAGTGCAAGTCTC
Organism: Trichobilharzia regenti; assembly: GCA_944472135.2. NCBI lineage: Eukaryota > Metazoa > Platyhelminthes > Trematoda > Strigeidida > Schistosomatidae > Trichobilharzia > Trichobilharzia regenti. The sequence continues at coordinate 48,248,998 of OX235265.1, read as the reverse complement.
TGATCCGTATAGTAATTGGCACTGACTTCACATTCGAGTTGAAAATCCGGATCTTATTTTTGATTCTGAGTGCTGTTGACCTCCACACAGACTTGAGAGTAATGAAAGCTTGTCTTGCTTCTCCGATTCTGGCATTGATATCCTCGTCAGTTCTGTCCACCTGTAGTTGAAACGATGCTTCCCAGGTAGGTAGGTAGAGGAAGTTGTTTCTTTCTGCCTCCTTCATTGAACACTAGTAACTAGTGTGACTTGTCTGGTCGTTTTTTTTGGTACAGACTGAATTCTATCAATCAGTTCCTGCCGATTGCCCCCAACTATCTGAGAAGCTATCATCCAAAAACGAGGTGGATTGGACAGAAACAGAGGAGACCAGTGAGTGACATCGTGTACCAGATCGTCGAGTGAAAATCGAAAGGACTAAAGACGAGTTGGTTGTGAGTCCAAGGCTGATATAGTGGAGATCGTGTGTGTGTTTAGGGGGAGGGGAATGTTAGTTTTCCGGCAATCCTGGAGCCTTCGAAAGAAGACTGTAGTGATCATTGTGAAATAGTAATATTTTCCTGAAGCCTTATGTTCCACTCTTATCCAATAAAATAATCATCATAATCTCATCTGTGATCACTAAAAACATCCTTGGAAAAACCGGCTAACTTAAAACTAAGTCTTTTAAATCAAATTAACTGGTTGTATACAAATTTTTTGCTGTATATAATAAACAATAATAGTAGTAATAACATTCTCGAAGACAGGAATTTTACAATAAGAATTTCGTTGTTCCAATGATATTTTTAGGTAAAAATAGTAAATAAGTACGTAAGTAGGCAAGTGAGTAAGTAAGTAAGTAGGTAATTATTCTGTATAAAGCATTTTTCCGTCTTTCTATGTTTCTCCTATAAGCCTGTCTATACTCTTTGCCTTTTCATTTTTATTTTTTGCTTGTCTTGTACATAGAAGGAAATTACAATTTTTATTCCACACATTTTTACAAAATTTAATACATAAACACGCAAATATCTTGTATTTTTCAACTTAGTAGTAGTAATTGGCTATGCGCATATTATATGTGTATATTTTTGAGAAAATTAGAAATAAGGTAATTTTTATCTTTTAGTGAAATCTCAGTTGGGAAAAAGTGGAAAGAATTTTCACTTTTCTCTAAAAATCAAAATAATAATAAAGAGGAGGAGAAGAAATAAAAACTAACTTTGATATTCCGTGTTAACTTATGATTATTGTTATTATTATAATTTCGAAGATAATTTATGCCTTATGAAGAATGACACGCATTGTATAAAAACACTGTCAATATAGTGAGTGAATCATTCATTGGCTTACTTCGTTTCTTAGAGAGAATAAAACTTTTTTTAACAAGAAACATTCAAATGATTTCTCAAATTCGTAATTTGTAAATTAGCTCTCAGTTTACACAGTTTGAGGCAATTATTTCACATCACAGTTTACTTTGGGAAGCGAGATTATTCAGATCACTACTAAAATCTGTTTATTACTACAAATAGCAACCAAGACGCCAAGTGTTATTCTTTAAAACGATATACTACACTGATTCAGTAAGATGAGTAGTTGGATTGCACTCACATTAACAGGTAGTGATTGTTAGCCAGATGCATCAAAGTGATCTAAACACCAGATGGCTGTTTCGTTCGTTTGTGGTGTGCTCGGTTTGACCCAGCTCAGAAGGTTGTTATATTATTATTATTATTATTCCCTTGGGTTCCTAGTGGAACATAGGTATTCAACTAAACATCTCCACTTCCTTCTGTCTTTCTTCTGCTGTACCTTCCACCTGCATCCATGTTAGTCCATACTCTTTCAACTCCTCTTTACACGATCTCCTCCATGTTACCCTTGCACCGACATCCCACTCGCCACTTACCTTTTGGGTTCCACTCGAGTGATGGCCTGACGCGTTATGTCACCAACCGGCCTCCTCAGCGAGTGTTCAATCCATCTTCATCACTTTCTCCTGCACATTTGTTGGTTGGTGATTGGTTCATGTTTTGTTTGTTCCCATAGTTTCTTGTTGGTGATTCTTTCCCGCTCGGCCATCTCATCTTCAATCTAGAGCCAACAAAGACAGTTGTTGGTTGATAAAGGTAGCGTCTGCAACAGGCTGTTGGAAATATTCTCTGTGACCCGCCCGCCAAGTTTCTGATCCGTATAGAAGAACTGACTGACTTGACGTTTGTATTGAAAATCCGACCGAATTTTGTTGTTGATGCTGTGCTGAGTGACGAAGACTTCCTTCCAGATTGGTTTCAGGTTGATGAATGTGTTTCTCGCCTTCCCGATTCTCACTCGATTCGACATTTTTTTTTTTTTTTTTTTCCTGTAGTTGAGACAATGCTCCCTAGATGAGTGAATGAAATAACCCCTTTCATATCCCTCCCGTTGATGGTGACTGGCGCTAGATTTTTTCGCTGTTGTTGTTGGTTTTTTGGTTATTTTCATAATCTCCGTCTTGTCTATGTTCACTTGGAGTCTTGTCTTCGCCGGCTGCTTCTTCGACCAGTGTGTCGGTTTTCGCTTGTAAGCCTTCGATTTTGTGTCACATCAAACATAAATCATTCACACGTGAAATCCAGGTCTTCTAGGTTCTTCACGTCGGTCTAGGATATCCCTATCTTCTCGTTTCCCATTGTCTGACGCATAATCCAGTCCACCACAATTATGAATATCATTGGTGATAATAAGCACCCTTGTCTGACTCCTGTGTTTATTTCAAACGCCTTGCTGAGTTTTCCGTTGTGGATCACTTGACATGTCCCGTTGTCGTTCAGCTGTCGAATAAGGTTGATGAATATTTGGGGTACGCCATATTACTCGAGTAATTTACAAATTACTTCACGGTAAACGCTCTCGGAAGCCTCTTCGAAGTCTATAAAGTTGAGGTACAGGTTTGATTGCCATTCCATGCTATGTTCGATGATGATGCGTAGAGTTGCAATTCAGTCAGAACATGATTTGCTTTTCTTTCCTGAATCCAGCTTATTCTGGTCGGAGTTCTGCATCCGGTGCGTCCTTTATTCTCACCAGGATGATGAGACTCATGATTTTACTTGGCGTCCCCGTCAGTTCTTGCAGAGGCGTAAGTCTCCCTTCTTTGGTAGTTTCACGAGGTAACCTTTCCTCCAGTCAACAGGCACCTTTCCCTCCTTCCAGACCTTTTGCAATAATGGAGTCAGCATGTCTGCTGTAGTCTCTGCGTCCGCTTTCAGTGCTTCAGGGGGTATTCCATCTGGTCCAGCTGCTATTCCAGCTTTCAGAAGCTTGATTGCATTCAAGACTTCAGCTTTCATCGGGGATTGGTGTCAACTTGCAGTTGTGTACGTGCTGTTGTTGGTATTTCTGGACGGATTGCAGGTGGTGGTCAGTTCAAGAGTCCTTTGAAGTGATCCGCCCATTGTTTAGTCTGTCTTTCTTCCTTGGTAATTTTTAGAATCCAACTTCTTACTAGCTACTTGGGTGAACTGGTGAAACCATAAGTCATATTCAAAAGTTTTACTAATTAATTCATCATTTACACAGTCCAAGGTGATTATTTCACCACACAGCTAATGACGTCGAACCCGAACAAGTGAAACTCCGTTCCAGTATGTAGATCTGGTTGATGTCAGTGCTGCTGTTTGTTGCATTTAAGTGCTTTAGCTAAGATCTACAATTTTTTATACCTTCTATTATGCAACATAACATGAATGAGTATCGATTTTATGTTTTGAGTTCAAATGTTTAATCTAAATGCATAAAACAGAACTGTGTATATGTGCAATGGAATTCTCAAATTAACTTTATAGCATGAATTTCCAAGTAATTACTAATATTTGACAATGAAATGCATTGTAGGTAGATTGTAGCTTAGGAGTCTAAGAGTTCGAATTCCAGCCACTGGATAACCAGTTCCAGTCCTTGCCGAGGCGGGCAAGGGTATCTAGCTATGGTTCATTATCAACTACAAGTGGTTGTTGAGACAGGCTTCCTTTTCGATTTACAGATGCCTGGAAATGTTAAATGAAGTGAAGTTCCCTAGGACAATAAAAATGTTGAGATGATATTAGCTGATCTACCAGATCACTCAACTGAAATGAAGTGTGTGTGTAAAGTATATATATATAATTATTATATACTTTAATTCCTAGAGTAACATAGGGCTTCAGCTGCGCGTCTCCATTGCCTTCGGTTTTCTGCCAACTTTTTCACCCCGCTCCAAGTCTGCTCACACGCTTTCATCTCCTCTTCACATGACCTCCTCCAAGTCACCCTTGCACTGACGACCAACTCGCCGCTTCCCATTTCGGGTTCCTTTCGAACAATGGCTTGTCTAGTGATATCACTCACTTGATGGTTTCCTCAGCGTATGGCCAATCCATCTCCATTCCTTCCTGCATATTTGTTGCACAATCGGTTCCTGGTTGATTCACTCATTGCCAGAGATCCCTGTTTCTGATCTTTTCTGGCCGGCCATCTGATCTTGAGCATTATTGAGTGAAGATAACTTTTAATGAAGGTCTGAAGTTTGTTTGAGATGCTCTTTATGACGCGCAGTGCAAGTCTCTGATCCGTATAGTAATTGGCACTGACTTCACATTCGAGTTGAAAATCCGGATCTTATTTTTGATTCTGAGTGCTGTTGACCTCCACACAGACTTGAGAGTAATGAAAGCTTGTCTTGCTTCTCCGATTCTGGCATTGATATCCTCGTCAGTTCTGTCCACTTGTAGTTGAAACGATGCTTCCCAGATAGGTAGGTAAAGAAGGCTGTTTCTTTCAGGTTCCTCCCATTTATGCTGGCTGTCTGTTGTCTGTTGTTGTTGCTGTTGGTGTTGGCCAGGAATCTTCATCACCTATGTTTCTCTATGTTCACCTGAAGTCACATCTTCACTGGATGCTTCTTCTGCCAACTTGTTGCTTTTCACCTGCATATCTTCCAGTTTGTGAGAAATCAGACATATACCATCGGCGAAGTCCAGATCCTCCAAGTATTTTGTGTCAGTCCATTTTATGCCTGTTTCCTCATTGCCAGTTTTCTGTCGCATTATCCAATCTACCGCAATCAGGAAAATCATTGGTGATAGTAGACAGCCTTGCTTCACTCCCGTCCTCACTTCGAAGGATTCCGTAAGTTTCCCGTTGTGGATTACTTGGCATGCAGCATTGTCGTATAACTGTTGGATGAGATGTATAATTGTCGATGGGACCCCGTAGTAGCGAAGTAGTTGACAAATCACCTCTCGATCGACGCTGGCTGTCGAAGGCCTTTTCAAAGTCGATGAAGTTGAGATAGAGAGGTGACTGCCATTCCAAGCTTTGTTCAATGATGATCCGTAGAGTGGCGATTTGATCAATACATGATTTGTTTCTCCTGAATCCGGCCTGTTCCGGTCGAAGTTTTTCATCTAGGGCTTGTTTGATTCTCTCCAGGATGATGCGACTTAGTATCTTGCTTGGAATGGACAGGAGCATAATTCCACGCCAGTTTTTACATTGACTTAAGTCTCCTTTCTTTGGTAGTTTGAATAAGTATCCGTTCTTCCAATCCTCGGGTACTTTGCCCTCTTTCCACACCTTCTCCAGCAGTGGTGTCATCAAGTCCGCTGTTGTCTCTGGGTCTATTTTCAAAGCTTCTGCTGGGATTCCATCTGGTTTTGGTGTTCTCTCAGCTTTCAGCATCTTGATTGCATTCAGGACTTCTGATTTCGTCGGGGGGTCAATGTTCACTGGTAGTTCTGCTTCCGTTGTTGGTATTGTTGGGCGTGTTGTAGGTGGCGGACGATTTAGAAGTCTTTTGAAGTGTTCAGCCCAGTTTTTTCTCTGTTCCACCTCTTTGGTGATTGACTTTCCATTGTCATCCTTTATTGGCTTAATCTGTGTCGAACTTTTGCCCGATAGGTTCCTAGTTGTTTGGTAGAGTGTGGCGAGGTCTCCTTTGCCTGCAGCTTGTTCTGCTTCACTTGCCATGGTTTCATAATATTTTCTTTTGTCTTCCCTGGCACTCTTCTTCACTCTTTTGTTCAGTGTATTGTAGCTTGCATTCAACTCCTGTTTTTGTTGCTCGTCAGTGCACTGGATAATCTTTTGTTTCACCATCCTTCTCTCTTCTATTAGTTTCCAAGTGTCCGTAGTGAGCCACTGTTTGTCCTGTCTCTTCTTTCTGCCTAGGACTTCCATGCAGGTTTGACTCCACACCGTTTTCAAGTTGTTCCAGTGCTTTTCGACGCTGACCTTTTCTCTGGTGTTGATTTGTGTCTCGGCTTTTTCCCTTATGCTTGCAATGAAGATGTCCTTTGTAGCCTGGTCCTTCAGCTTTTGAGTGTTGAACTTGGCTTGTGGTCTATCTGCAGCTCCTGATTCCCTGAAAGCTTTTAATTTGATTTGGATTGTCCCTTGTACGAGATAGTGGTCTGAGCCAACGTCTGCTCCTCTTCTTGCTTTTGTGTCCAGTAGGCTGCGCCTCCACTTCCTTGAGATTGAGATGAAGTCAATTTGGTTTTTGGTTTGCCCATCTGGTGACACCCATGTAGCCTTGTGGATATCTTTGTGCTTGTATACGCTGCCACCAATCACTAGTTCGTTGAAGGCGCAGAAGTCGGCGAAGAGTTCTCCGTTTTCATTCATTTCTCCGAGAGCTTCTCTACCCATGATGAGTTTCCTTCCTGTGTTGTCTGGTCCCAGTTTGGTGTCCATGTCTCCCATTAGTATTTTAATGTCACCAACTGGAGTTTTGTCCATTGTTGTTTGTAGTTGTCTGTAGAATTCTTCTTTCTTTTCGAGGTCTGTGTTGTTTGTGGGTGCATAACATTGTATAATTGACACTTTCCTTCCTTTGGAGTTGAATCTGGCGGTCATTATCCTGGACGAGATCACCTACCATTGCATCAAGGCCTTTGTCGCCGTTTATGACATCATGATAGCCACGCCCTCGGTGTGCGTGTGGTTATCTTCTAGGTGACCGGAGTAGATCATTGACTCACCCGTTGACAATGTGGTGAGACCATTCCCGTTCCATCTACTTATATATATATATATACCTCTAGCTAATTGAAATTAAAATTATTTTTTGTTTCAGTTTGACCCTTGACCTGAAATATTTCTATAATGATGTCACTACCTATCTTCTGTTTATTACACTTAGTAATTTTATTAATCTCACTTCTGACCGGAAATAATTCTGGAACTTTCTCACACGTGTAATATAAATGCACGAATGAACAACCTAGTTGATTGCTTCGTCGAAAAGAAAACTTTCTTCGTTGTAACCGTCTTTTTAATAATTAATATGATCTAATGTGTATATTACATGATTTATTCGAATAATGAAACCCCCTCAAACGTTAGATACATTAGTGTTCAACAATTAAATGATTCCTGTGGTTACATATATTTTGATGTCGAGAGGAATTACAGTCATGTTCAGTTATTCTGCTTTGAAAACAAAATTTAGCAATGTTCCTCGGAGTTAGAAAACCTGTTAGTAGAAATTATTTCAGAAATTTCACATTAAAAGGGTTTGTGTAACATAGCAAAAGAATTCACTGTTTATTCAATGCAGTCTGTAGCCCACCAAATCGCTGATCACTGCATCCATTTTGATAATATTTATGCAGAATCCAGATTGATCACCAGATAACTTCAGTTAGAGAACCATTGGAAAGCTGGGATTACTAGACAGTTATTTTGTGCTTATTTGGGACTCTTCAATCGCAAGTGCATTGGTTCGTAACCCAAAACTTGAAGATTAATCTATTTCTATTCAGTAACTGACTACAGGATGACTACAGGGGTGGGCCACCCTATTGGGTACTCAGGACGAATACTCACTGATGACGCTGACTGGAGGTTGCCCTATATATAGAGAGGTGACAGACGTTGGAATGGATGTGCTGACCATCGGGTTCCGTTGCACTTGATTAGTAGTCTGCGATCCCGCCTTATAACTCGAAGTTCCCGAGTTCAGTTCTGTTTGGATGGGGTTATGAGTGTGCACTACGGAAGCGTCACAAACAAAGATGAAACATCTATCCACTACTCCCTGATAATTTTCAATCAGTTTGCGGCCAGTCATGAAATCTGTCGAACCTCTACAAACAAATATGGTTTATCGAGAAATGACTGGCTAAAAAAATAGTTTATGTTATAAATCAATATTAGCTAGACATCTTAAATGGCGAGCAGTGAGAAAGCATTAGGAGACTTTCAGCAGAATTAACACGCAGCTGTTCAAGGGATCGAGTCTAGAATGGCTAGTACTTCTGATAGATATTGCAAACTCTCTTGTATTTTTGTGAATTTGATGTTGACGATAATACGACTGTCTATAAACTGCATACTGCTGTCAATCAGATACTAATACTCTATCACTTTGATACTTCTACAATACTAATAAGATATGAAACTCTCACTTTCACATGAGGTTTTTCAACTTTCTCATTAGACTGCTGGCTACTTCATCTGCTAGCAATTCTTTATTAGTGGTAATTTAACTTCTTAAAGGCAGTAATTAAGCTGTAAAGTTTATAAGTGCTCTCATGAAATAATTCGAAAAGTTTGCAGCTAAAATTTTAGGAAATACCTCAAATATGTCATTATAAATTACTTAAAATAAACCCAGCTTGTTAGATATGTGTAGTATTCATTCTGCAGAAAAACAGTATTGCTCTAACTTTCTGCAAGCATCAGTCTCCGAGTGTATAGTGTTAATTCTAAACCCGAATAATATTCAAACTTACATTCGATATTAAATAAAACGATATATCAAAAATAGGTTGGGTAGTAAGAAAGAGTGAAATTGATAAGTAGCTTATAATTAATTATCAGAAAGCTTCATTTTTGTTACAGGTTTGATCCCAGATTGATAATTAGCTGGAGAAACACTGAAAACCTGGGAGTACTGGATAGCTCGTTCATCCTGGTTTGGACTCTTTACGGTACGCACTCATCATGGGCAAGTGGACTCCGTTCCAGTGACTGAATGGGCAATTTAATGGTCTTGTTTTTGACTTCCAGTGCTGTGGAGGGTACGAACTACTGAAGAGTTCCTAACTCGGACGAAACAGTTGTTAACTTTTCTCTGCTGATTCTCAGTAGTTCTCTAACTGATATCATTCCGTGATTAAACTTAAAACTAAACAAATCCCTGCAAACTAAGACTTCATTTTTCATCTTAGTAAGTCATTCATCACTGAGTTAAGTTAATTTTATCACCCTTTGTTTCATATTGACTGATATTTTTAGTTTACATACTTTCTGGAGGGAAACATCTTTCAGCTGACTGCGACAATTCAACAGCCCACTGATATATGGTTTATGGATGAAAAATAGCATACACATAAAAACACCATGTTACATTTCCTAGCTGATTACATCTACCTATTTAGGAACAAATAGATAATTCCGGTATGTTTCAGAAAACCTCAGAATTTGTGTTGATATAACGCAATAGATATAGACTATAATTTTAGCACAAGAAAGCAACATGAAAACAGACGCAGATAAAGAATAACAAGATTATAACGATAATATTATCTTAAAGTACTTATATTCAGTAATATAGAAGACGGAAAGAATATGTTTGCCAATGCCTGTCTATCTCATGTCACTACACTGCATGATTCCACAAAAGCCTCAACGGCTTGTGTCACATCAGTAGCTGGTTAACTTTATAGGAAGTCTTTCATTTTATCCATATAACCGTCACCATTTTAGGAGTAGAAAGTGGATGGGGATATAACAGTAACCTGGAGGTATAAATATGAAAAACGCTTATTTCAAGAGAGTTTGTGTTTCAGTACGACACCACTGACTAAAAATGATATATTCAATAATGCTTCAAAGTTCAACAAAGAGCTTCAGAACTACTGTCCCTATGTTGATAACACATATGAGTGGTGAGAAAGCACATCAGGTTTTTGAACACTCCTACTATTTCTCACCTAGTGCACTCAAAAACATATATCATTATTATTATTCTTTTGTGCTCTGACTGAAACACAGGACCTCAGCGGCACACCTTCATTTCACTCTCTATTCCTCTGTGCTTTTCAGCAGACTTCACAATCGTCCATGAGCTTTCATTTCCTCCTCACACTGTCTCCTTCATATCCCCCTCGTGCCCACAGCCAACTGGCAGTTTTCCACTTGGATTCCACTTGTGGGCTTATCTGGCAGGTGTCCAGATTGACCCTATTTCATTCACCATATTTGTCGGGCGATAGTTTCTTGGTTTATTTGTTACCACAGTTCCTGCTCACCATCCAACCTTCAGCATCAAACTGACGAAGGCAGCTGTTGATAAAAATTGAAAGCCTCTTGGAAATGCCTATATTGTGACAAGGGTACTACGTCTCTAAACCATACACAAGCACTGATTATGTTGAAGGTTAAAGATTCCTACACTGATTACAGACTGATGCAGGTCTATTTTGTTTTTCCAATCTGACCACCTCTGACATCTTTATCCACGCCTATATAGATAAGCAAGAGTCTTCCGTTGATGGAGACTTCTGCTTGCTGGTTGGTTAGGTATGTTCATCACTTCCGTCTTCTCAATGCTTACCTGAAGTTTTGTTTTTGCTTTGTACCTCTTCCATCAACTTCCTGGTTTTGCCTCGTAGATCACCAGATTTGTGTGACATTAAATATAAATCAACTGAGAAGTTAATGTCTTCTAGAGTCTTATCGTTGGTTTATCATATTGCAGGCTTTTTGATCCCTAACTTCTGATGTATGCTCTAGTCCATCACACTCAGGAATGTCATCCGTAATAGTAGGCAGCATTTATCTTACCCCTATCTCCACTTCAAACGCCTAGTTGAGCTTGCTATTTTGAAACACTTGATAAATATTTACAAATATATATATGTACTTTAATTACTCTCCATAATATGTAAATTTTAGCAGATGAAAATAATGACGCTTGTATTTTTCCAAATACTGAAGGAATGTTTTGTAATTAAACTTTTTCACATGGACAATAACGAAAAAAGACATGAATACTTAAGCACCAAAAATATAATCGCAGTGATATTTAAATTTATATTCATATACACTTTTTGGTTGATAAGTTGACACACTAACGCAAATTACATATGTATCATCAATTCTGATCAGTTAAACTGAAAATCAGAAAAAAAGCAACAAAATTTTCAGCTCACTATCTAATCCTACATGCTCAATTCTTCTTATATATTCAGCTATCATCATCATCATCATCATCATCTAAAACTGTATCTCCTCGTTGTCTTTCATTCATCCAACCCCCCCCCCTCTCACTACTTACTTTCTGTCAAAATCTAATCAAAACAAAGGGGGATTAACAGACAAACAAAAAAATCGCTTCAAAGTTTAACACCACCGCTTGAAACAGTTTCTTATCCCCATCAGTTTTATTTTAAACTTTAATATTGGACTTAAACTAAGGCATCATCACTACAAACAACATTTATCTTTCTGTTATCTCAGCTTACAGTCTAAATATGTTTGCATAAATTTTGGGCATTTCATTCATATCTGTTCACTTGCCTAATTCTAAAATAAAACTTTCATTTGAGTTGGTTTTCTTTCTATAAGATTAAGCCAAAGCATTCTGATATGGTGGACAAATTTAACACTACCAGAGAGAGAGGGGGAGAGAAAGCCGAATAGTAGATTCAACAAAATCTGTAAATCTTTATTTTTTTTTTCAACTCAATCACGTTCTTTTTTCTTTAAGCCAATTAGCTGTATATCATCAGATAGTCAACAAGTGTGAATGAATATCACACACTTACATTTCAACCATACAATCCTTCAGTTGAGAATATCTTTGCTTCAAAAGTTTTCTTGTTATCCTCGTTGATGTTTATTTTTCTTATAATTTTGACATAAGTATTAACGCCCTACCGGTGTATACAATATGCATACATATATATATGTATATATGATGTCGTGTTATCACGTTAATGCTGCTTCCCTTGACTCAATGTGTCATTAGCTTTTTTATTACAGAATATATTTTTGAGATTTGATGTATAAAGATGATAGATTACGCAAATAAAACATTAATCAAAAGTAAATCTTCTCTTCATTTCAGAGATAACACAATATGCTAAAGGATATGCTTTTTTTAAAACATAACACTTGTTTAGATTGTAAAAGTTTATTTTTAAATGTGGTTTTTTTAATGTATCAATATGACCTAGTTATAAAAGTGTTTTAAAAGAACAGAGCTATATAGAGTTATTAGATATTATCTATACGGAATATATGTATGTACAAGGTTACTGTGATATTGGCATGTTTACCACATGTTGCTATTATTATTATTATTGTGCCTTTGCGTTCCGAGTGGAACATAGAGCTTCAGAAACACATCTCCACTTTGTTCTGTTTTCTGCCCTCCTCTTCAGATAGGTGCACTACTGACCAAACTCTTTCATCACTTCCCCACACCATCTTCTCCATGTCACCCTCGCATTGACGACCCACTGGTCGCTTCCTATTTGGATTCCACTTGAGCGATAACCTGGTCTGCGATGTCATTCGGCGGGGGCTCAATGCACGGCCAATCTATCTCCACTTTCTCCAGTAAATTTGTTGAGCAATTGGCTGTCGCCTGTTGGTTTGTTCCCATAGTTTCTTGTTGGTAATTCTTTTTGGCCATTTTATCTTAAGTAAGGAGCCAGTGAAGGCAGCTGTTAATGAAAGTGTGAAACTTGTTGGAAACCCTTTTCGTGACATGCCCACCACGTTTCTGACCCGTATAATAGAACCGACTACCATATGTGATAATAATGTATTTAAACAAAATACATTCATTGAAGCAGAGTTACGCTTTCTTTTCACAAGCATTACGATTTTACATTCAAGAAATAAGGACAAATTGACTAATTTCGCCTCTTCTGTGGGTATCTACCAGTTTAAGTGCAGTTGTGAAGTTAGCTATTCTGGGCGTAAAATTAGGCAGGCTCATCATCGTATATCCAAATATCATCCTGTATGATTAACCAAGAGGTAAACAGGATCTATTCCTAGTTTTGTTTTAGCACACTTTGTAGACAATGAACATAAGGTTGATGCTAATACAGTATTTGAAGTTATTTATTGTATCCCGACCAGTATTAATTTTGCCTTACAAGTTGACCTTATACATACACCTGAAATCATTGAAACTCACCTGACGAAGCCAAACCTCTGTGTTCATAAGATATTCGTACAGCTGCTTTCACTAACTTTTTCATCATTACATTAATGTAAAAAACCTAATTATTTCACCCTTTCCCTAAGCCTTGTATAATCTGTCATTGTTCAGATTATTTTATTTTTCTGAATCTTCCTTTAATTGCCTATTATGTAATCAACTTGAACACTCAACTTCTACGTATTTGCAGGTCATTTTCCAAAAATTATGCAATGTGCAATCCGTTCGCTGTAACCGTTTCTAGCCAGTGATGCGGATCTAAACGAAAAGCAAATATTTCTTCGCTCAAACCTTTCGCCCTCTACAAAACATTTCCTGCTATTTCAACAAGTGTTTGAACAAATCTTACAACTTGATAAGCTCTCAAGCAAAAAGGAATAAAGACTGCTAGGCATTAGATCAATATCAGCATAGCTATTTACTACCATTCGTTGATGTGATTGGTTTCCACAGTCTCACATTTCTAATGTTCATATTCCTTACGTCATTTATAGGCCGCGGTCACGTTATTATTATACTTTTCTAATTCTCCATTTCACTCTGCTTTCTGCAGTCATCTTAAGCCGTACCCATGGTTGTTTATAAGCTTTTATCTTCTCCTCACAAGATCTCATCCATGCCCATGCTCAACTCGATTTTGCTAACTCAGCTTCCACTAGATGGTTGACCAAGAGCGTGATGTGATTTAACGTTCTCATCAGGATGCATCCAATCTGTGCGTCGGTGGCACAGTGGTTAGGACTCTCCCCGACCATGCACATGGTTCGAGGTTCGATCCCCTGCCGACGCACACCTGATATCTATGGTCGGCCTGCAAAATTTGGGCTACCAATATGCATGCTGAAAATTCCATACTTGTACCAAAAATACAGTGTGGAATCAAGCTGTAATCAAAAATAAATCTACCCCCAATTCCTCCAGCATATTTGTTTAGTAGTAAGTCACTTGTTGGTTCTTTGCCGAAATTTCCTGTCGCTATGCTTTTCTGTTCATCTGATCTTCAGTATAGAAGGAACGCAGCTGCCGATAGTCGTCAGCTGCCTGTTGGAAATGCAAGCGTCAAGCCTCCTGACCATAAAGAAGCACAGACTTATATGACATTAGTGTTGAAATTCCAGATCTTGTCCTTTACTGTGATTGTAGTAGGTATCTACATTGATTTCAGACTAATGAAGATCTGTCCTGTCTTTCTGATCCAAGTTGTCTTTAACATTTCTTCTGTCTCACTTATAGTTGATGCGATGCTACGGAGTCAAGTGAAAGAGGTGACTTCCTTTCAATTTCTCCTGTTTGTGATAATTACTTTTTTGTTGTTGTTGTTGATCGGGTATCTTCATCAAGTCTGTTTTCTGTGTTTTCAGCTGAAGTCCTGTCTTCACTCCCTCTTCTGCTTATTTGTTTGATTTCATCACATTATCATCAAGTTCGTACGATACTAAGCATAAATCATCTGTGAATTCAATATCTCATACAGTCTTTCTATCAATACAATTTATGCCTGTCTTGTTGCTGTCAATGAAGACGCTAGTAGTAAGCAGTCATCTCTTATTCTTCTCTTGACTTCAAATGCTTCGTGCACTTATTCGTTGTGAATCTTTACTATTTTTTATTTACAGCTTGATTCCACACTGTATTTTTGGTACAAGTATGAAATTTTCAGCATGGATATCGGTAGCCCAAATTTTGCAGGCCGATCATAGATATCAGGTGTGCGTCAGCAGGGGATCAAACCTCAAACCATGTGCATGGTCGAGAAGAGTCCTAACCACTGTGCCACCGACGCACATATGGTGTCGTATAGCTGTAGAATATTTGGATCACTGCACTCTGTAGTTTTGAAGCAGTTTCCAAATTACTTCACAACCAATTCTATCGAAGGCTTTCTCGAATTCTATGAAACTGAAGTAGACATCTGACTCGCGATCTATGCTATGTTTGCTGGTGATGTGTAGTAGTGCAATTTGGTCGGTAAATGACTCACTTTTCCTAAAGCTAGCTAGACATTGTACTCTAAACGTGTTTTCATTCCTGTCTTTAATCACAGCGGAAGTCCTTCTTCATTCATAAAGTTAGTAAAAAAATTGGTGAATTTAACTCCAAAATACCAAATTCCTAGAATGTTTATCCCCTTTTACTCAAACCCTGATGTGATAAATACTGTAATTAATGTAAAGGTATGAGAAAGTCATCTCTATTGTTTGATGGGTGAAAGTGGTTGTCAAAATGCTTCTGACTTACTTTTCTTAGATGTGCGCTGAAATTGCCCATCTAGATGCTGTCAGGAAATTTATGAGACTCATCTTTTAACTAGAAAACTAAGACAGTTTAATTACATGGGTTGTCATTAAAGTATCTGATCTCTATTTTTTGCTGCAGTAGAGCAAATACCATAATCACTGCTCTGAATAATAATCACTAGTGTGTAGCTAGCAAAATCACCCACTGAAACATAAGCTAATCATGAAGATGATTGCCACTGTCTGATGATCTGTCAATTGATAAGTCAGTTAAATCTAAGATCATATGCTATTTCTTTCTTCTGAAACAAAGTAGAATGACCATAATAATAAAAGTTTGTATTTCCCAGTGAATGAAAAATAATACGATATCATTGTTTTTACTGACGTTTCGCTATTTAATGTCAATAGCTTTATCAAAGTAGTATTATTAAACCAGATACGAAAAAATCGCTTGAGGGGAACAACAAGCTTAAATCACATTGTTATGGCAGAATAGAAGCGTAGAAATAAATGCGAAATTTTCACCTTAATATAAGGTAGAAATAATGATTTCTGATATGTTTAACGCTAACCCTCTGGCACATTATTGTAAATAAATAGGATGAGTTGGCATTCCTGACGTAAGCATGAGAGTTAACTGTATGTCAGTGCTAACCACGCACGTGGTTTTGGCTTTGACTGCCGGAAGACTCATATCTAGACCTCGCAGTTAATAAAAGGCCTAAGAAAGAAGGAAGGCTAATAACTTCACCCCCTAGAAACCACAAAACACCGTGACTACTTGAACTTCGTGGTTCAAAAAA
Organism: Trichobilharzia regenti; assembly: GCA_944472135.2. Lineage (NCBI taxonomy): Eukaryota > Metazoa > Platyhelminthes > Trematoda > Strigeidida > Schistosomatidae > Trichobilharzia > Trichobilharzia regenti. The sequence continues at coordinate 48,232,766 of OX235265.1, read as the reverse complement.
GTTTCTAACTCTCCTGTAGACTAAAACGTCTAAAGATGAAGTTTAGTTTACGAATTTCTCTTCTCTTGTAAATTTCATATCTTCCAAGATATTATTCATTGAACTGTGAGCGTTTTCTAAATTTCTCTTTCTATGTACCATGAGTGTGTCATCCATTTAACATATCTAAATTCGCAGTTTAATTTTTGATGGAATTTCGGTTTCTAGTCCTTGCATCAAAGTTTCAACACTCACTGTTGTACAGTAATATTAACTGATGACGTTTCGAGCACAAACTATTGCATACGATGATTATGAGCAATAGTTTGCAATCGAAACGTCATCAGTTACTATAACTGTACAACCCTGTGTAATTTATCAAAATGAAATCTTGTCCATAATGGAGTTATGCTCTACCACAGTCCCTAAATTTTATACTTATTTCAGCACTCACACCTCCCTTTGTATAAATGAACCCCACATTGAAAATATATTATTAAACATAAATTTATGCGTTCCATCTAACTTGTTCATTGTACTTCTGAGTGTTGAGGGAGATAGTCATCACTGCTGAGGAACTGTTATATGGTTTCTCTTGTTAGTTTTTGTCCAAATGAAGTGTATTATACTGTGACGTCCAAAAATAGAAATACTTTTTGGTCACCTATTTGGATGTCCTTGATTTTCTCTATTCTTCCAGAGATTCCATGCAGTGGTCACGGGATTCTGTAAATATTTCAGTTTTCTATACAGTTCCTTGGATAGTTTCTTTGCTGAGACTCCTGGAATTCATGCAACCGGTAATAGCGGAATATTTTGTTTGTGTAGTTTGGGTCTACCTTTAAATTGGGGTAGAGTGAGTTGCTGCATTTCATTCACCATTCACCTTCCTTTGTGATTTCACCTACTTTGACAAGTTTGCTTAGAGGTCATTGGATTCACTTGTCTAATGTTTGCATGGAAGATATCGTCAGCTGTCACTAATATAAAGACCAATGAATCTTGATTGTTAGTAATACTAGTATGGTTATCTAACCCAAGTTTCCAGCCGGACACGTTAAACTTGGATGACTAAATTATATTTATAAATATATGTGGCTATAGATTTTGGATTTCATTTCAGGCGTAAGAATAGTTACTCGCTATTTGTATTGGTTAGAAATTGCACTATGTAGTTTATTTTGCATAAGGTAGGACTCAGGAGTAATTGCGAATTTCAGATCGATTTCGGATATCAGAAGACAATGCAGTGATCTTAAAGCTGTATTTAAATCTTGCTAACTCACGCCAACATTTTCGAAACTTAAAATATACGTAACACCTGGGCGCTGTGGTAGTGTATAATTCCCTATTAGTTTGTTTATTGGATATATCACACAGTGAAGCAGTATTGTTAACTGAGTGATGCTTCGAGCACAATTTGTTAACCATAACTATATCAACTATAACTGAACAACTTCGAGACCTAATTTTTGTACTTCCCCTTCTCTGATTCCATTTGTCCTAGAGGTAGTAGAATTTTCCAAATGTTCGGGACAGGTGCTGATTCATTCATATTCTGCACGTTCTCAGTTGATTTGACAAATAAACCTTCTGTTATCAGTCTCTCCCCTCCCCCCTGTTATATTAGATTTTAAGACTGTCTTCTCCTATCCCATAGGATGGTTGTATATAATTACGCATTGTGCTACTTCTGAGATGTTTTCTATATTTCTAACATTATTAGGGTCAGCTGACCTAGTTTTTGTTCAGTTTTTGTCCTTTGCTATTCTGACTGACGCTGTCATATTTCTCTGGCCTATACACTTTACCTGACAGTCATTCCAGTGTATGAAATAAACTCACAGTGATGCAGCATTACAATAAGATCATCTAATATCGAATTACGTTGTACCACAGGTTTCAAACTTACATTGTTTTTTTCTTTATAGGGCTCCATAGGATCTTTAAACAGATATAATTTGTTTCAGATTGAATCGGTGGGTTTGAATACCACTTTATTCCTGCTTTGTTAAGTATCTAACGTAGGGTTTCAAAGATTCCTTCTTTGCACGGAAGCCCTATTGATGTTCTAAATTCCCGACTGTTGTTGTTGCATCGTTATGTGTATGCTAATCATCCACATCGTTATTATTAGTATTATTAAGTCTATTTCTACATATTCCTATGTACTTCCTGAGTGATTTAATCCGGGTAATCATTAGATTTCAAAGCTTTTCGTATGTGTCTTACTTCATGCCTTAGATTTTCTTCAGTACTATTTAGCTTTTTGCCCTATTAATCAAGCGTTTCACTAATCCTATTTTTTCTCACCTAAGGTGGAATGAACTCATGTCTAAGTATCCGTTTGGTTTTGTGGGTTTTCTGTAAACGTCTGTTTTTAACTTCTTATATTGTTTCTTATTTGTGATCCAATGAATTTCCAATATATAAGTGGAGGATTGAGTTGCCTGTATGTCTGAGTTAATTTGTTTGAAATATCTATTTATATTTCTGCTTGTTGATATCTGCACCAGACTTCTGGAGTGGATCTAAACGTTTCAATCGTTAACGTTTCTCACCTATCCACAAATGTATCTTCCAACATTGAGGATATTGGTAACTCCACAGCAACTTCCTTTGTTTATTTGCCTAATCCTATGTAAACCAGGCATAGCAGAACTCCTAGCAGGATGTCTTCAAGTGTTACTTTGATTCTGAGTTTAGGCTCTTGGTCAGGAATGAGTTCGTTCCTGACCACTTTTATCGACATATTTATCGGTATTTGTCTATAATAGACTGATGTCGAAACTAACCATTTTCTCGTCACTATCTAATTTTCAATTATCTAATCTATGCGAGTGTTGGTTTGCAGGGATTTGATCTGACTGGTTACAGGATTTCCTCATGAGCTGAGACCGGTTAGAAAACTATTGGAAAAGCTGCGAATATTGGACAGCTAATTTGTCCTAGTTTGAGACCCTTCAGCAGTACGCACCCACTGCCAGGATTCAAACCCAGGACCTTCCAGTTACAAGGTGACCTCGTAGACTCTCAGGACACTGGGACCTGATCCATGTTTTATTTCATAGGAATTAACAAGTCTAGGTTTTGAGTGGGATCTAATTGGATTTAATACCTGATATGTATCCACATATATATATTTATGTGTGTGTGTGCATGTTGGTCTCTCTTTCTGTTTGTTCGGTTAGTCTGTGACCACTTCACTTGTATGGACTTGTCTCCTTTAATAATGTGTATTCTCCTTATATTATATTATATATAATATGAGTGTTTGTTGACAGTCCGTTGCTTGGTGACATATATCCATATATGTTTGTTGACATGTCTGCTATATTCGCTATGTATAATTGGATCGACACTCCATTATAATTAGCCATTCATGTTAAGACTGTCTAATGATTTTTCCCACGCTTGTCTGAATTATTTATATATATTCGCATTCACAATTTGTGTGAACTACTTTACTTTACAACTACTTGACTTGCTTACCACTTTGGTGTGAGACCATTTATTTTCGTCTCCTTGTGTTTGGACAATAGAAGTATCATCGCAAACCTAGTGGTCTTCTGATTTCCGCCTTCTCGCGTCAGGACTATTAGTTTCTCGACCAGTCCATAACAATTCAGCGACGAGTACATAACAATACCGCAGTTTAGCATTTAGATAATTCATAAGCAGGAGAATTTCCAAAGTTAACTATGTATATATCCCGGTTTATGAACTTTAACAACATCGTACTGCAGTTATTAATTCTGAGCATGAAATTCAACCATTTAGACTGGCATAGAAAGTGGTTCATTTGGTGTATGAGTTCCACTGAGGATTCCCTGGATATAAATCCATGAATTTATGTACGGATTTTTGTATGTATGAGGATATTAAGCTTCTCTAAATAGTCTGATTTGTTGAGTACTACAGTTTACTTGCCTCTATCAAATTTAGTAATTACTATATTCTTGTTATTCTCAAAGTTATTTATAGCTTCAATTCCTGCTTTCGTCAAGTTAAGTTTCCCTCTTACTTGTCGTTTTTCTTTTATTGTACATTGTGTTCGAAACCTACCCAAGGACATGGTTTCTACATAAGGAATCTTAATACCTAACATCCATTAGTTAATAAATTCTCAGGAAAGTCATTGAAATCATACTACACTGAATCGAAAAAGACGAAGAATAAGAAGAGTGAAAGGAACGAAGTATTAGTCAAGTGGTTTTTCCCTAATATCCATCCATATACAAGCATACAGTCCACCAAATTATAAGATGACGCTACTCATATTATATGTATATGTATGCACACACGAAGAAACACTAATTTGTATTCTGGCTTACGATTTGTTAGTTAAAATAAAAATACTTCAAGTCAATGAAAGATTTTTATTCTTGATTGAAAATATATGTCAAATCTAATTAGCGTACTCTCAATCTATCTCTCTCTCGCTTACTCTCGTTATTCCCTAAGATAAAAATGCAAATCGAAAGGTAAAACTCATACTGTAAAAGTTCTATTTTTTCTATTATTATGAGTTTAGTACTTCATGCGAACTATGGAAAAATATTATGCTGTAGTGATATTTCTAATTCAATAATAACAGGAATAATATTTTTCTAAATATTCTTGGAAGGTCCTGGGTTCGAACCCCGATGGGTGCGTACTGATGAAGAGTCCCGAACTAGGACGAAACAGCTGTCCAGTACTCCCAGTTGGTTTTTCAATGGTTCTCTAACCACTTTCAGCTCATGATGAAATCCAGTAATGAATATTTTATTTGGAAAATCCTGAAAACCAACAGTGGAATACAAATCTAGTACTCACCAGTGACTGACAAACGGATGAAGTTGCCTGAATTTCTGGTGATAAGTCATCACCAGTGGAGTCCATCAGGCGGAGTGTGAGAACAGATTTGCACCGATTACAATGACTGACGGTGGTGTTAAATATCTCAGATTGCATGAATGATCAGTAAGCTCGACTTGTAAATTGAAATTCCTGGATTCGATCCATGGCAGTGAGGTGAGTGATGGGTGAGTAGTGCTTAAGAGTTACAGACAAAGAAGAAACAGCCCACCCGGTACTTCATGTTGTTTCTCAAAAGTTCTCTCACAGAAGTCAGTTCACAACCAATCAGTCAAATCCCTTCGAACCAATGCCTGGAAATGATAATTCATAATCCAAGATATACTGGGATTAATTTGTTAAAGAAAACTGGTGGATAAGCATGTGAGGGCACAGAAACGGTGTTTAAAGTCACTGATATTCGACTAAGCACATGTATGAAAACGTAAGCTCTCCAGGTGGACTGAATATAATACTCTAGCAGGGAATTATGATCGTAATGTATTCGATTGATGAAGATGTCTGCATGCATGTAACCCAGTCGTAACATTGATGCAACACGAGTTCATTGTTTCAACTTTCTTTTCTGAGTTTCTTCAGTCTTTTGACAGCTTAACTGTTATTACTATTGGCACAGTTTATTTTCATTATTGTTAGCTTACTCCCCTTCAAATGTAGTGTTTCAAGCCTGATTTGCTAAAAATAGTTATGCAAGGTAGTACTGTGGTGAGAGCTGTCTGCAAGCCAAAATTATAAACGTCAATGTTTACGTCCCAAATCGGGGTCATGAGAAAAGACAAGAACAAAGCCTAGCCTTGAGGAACTCAACAGCCAATCATAGCAGACTTAACGTGTGCAAATACAATTCACAGACACATAGATAACCTTGTAAGCAATGATCACAAGCAGCACAGAATAACTTTCAACAAGGAAAACCAATCGGAAGACGTTGCTTCTTTGCTACAATAACGAATAATAATGTACTTAAAGATCTATAAATATCTCTTGATTGTCTCAATAAACCATCTGTTTCCTGGCCTTTGTCTTCTGTCTTTACAGTACGCCAGTAATGTTTATGCATCAAACAGTTTTCAAAAAATAAATAAAAATCATTGTCTTTAGATAAAGCAATGAGAAGACGTAATTTGTCTGAATCGTGTAATGTATTTGTGCAACACATTTCGAACAATCTGTTCAAACACGGACTTGTCATAGGAACACATATATGAAATTAATAAAGAGTTAAGAGGTGATAAAATAGACTTAGGTCCAGTTAAAAGGACATATTGAAGGAAAAAATAACAATGAAGACCACTAAACGAAATAACAAAGGTAATAGTACATCCACCCTGGCTGGTGGTATCGAAACAAGGTTTACCAAAAAAGATAGGTTTAGTGTGATGAAGAATTGTTTTTGAACGCCAAAAGGTTGTTTTGCACTTCCTAACTACCAGCTAGGGGTTCCATGAACTTCAGGATACGCCTCAAGTACGTTTTATAGATAGGTTTAAAAGATGCGTGAACGGCAATTTTATGACCTGTCTGTATAATATGTTTCGCAAGCGAAGAGCTAGGTTGTCTGTTCTCACCATTAATGGGTTCTGAAGATTCTATTTGTTTCTAGAGCAATTTGTCATGAATAAAGCTCTAGTCTATGTAAAAGACTTATCTTTACATTGATCAAAATCAATTAATATATATAACCTCTGTAACTGAAACCCCTGGAGTGTTTTCCTTAAGAAGTGATCACTATTATAAGAAGACTAATGCCATTTGTCAGGGAAAGTGAAATGTTTGTGAATAGAAAGTTATTTATCGAACACTGCATTTAAAGGTTTATTAAACAATGTAATATTTTTTAATTCAAGTTTACATTTTCCCGTCGATCGATTTGATCTAAGTGCTTGGTCTCAGGTTGACATGTCGGCTTCTCGTGCAGATGCTGCGACGATGTGATACTATTAACATTCTGTTATGAAGAAAATTTTTTTGATAAGGTCTCATGGTGTCTAACAGTAGTATTTACTGATAACACTGTGAGACTTTACCCAATAAATTTTCTCCGTATTCGAATTATACTTCACCACAGTGTTCAATATCTATCCTTATTTTATGAATATTCCCATGGGATTTGAGTTGAACATAGGCCTTCAACAGCACATCTCCTCTTCAACTAGCCCCACGATTGCCCATACGCTTTCATCTCCACCCCATATTACCTCAACCGCGTCTCCCTTGGACCCATGACTGACTCGCCGTCTCCTATTCTGGTTCTACTCGAAGACCTGGAGAGCAATGTCATCCAGACATCTACTTAGCAAATGTCCATTCTATTTCATTTCCTGCAGCATATTTGTTGAGCAAAGAATTCTCGGTTGGGTCATTCCCAGAGCTTCTCGGTAATATATTCTTCCAGGCCATCTGATCTTGATTGACAAAACAGTGAGGGCAGCTGCAAATTCGTTCCACTGATAGTGCTTAGTACTTGTTTTAGGTTAGGTATATTCATAACCCTAGACTTCTCTATGTTCACTTGAAGTCCTATCTTTGCTACCAGTCGCTTCCACCAACTTGTTAATTATCACCTGTAAATCTTCAAGTTTGTGTGAGACTAGGGACAAATCATCCGTTAAGTTCAGGTCTTCTAGAGTATTCTTATCGATGCAACGTATTTCTGTCTTCTCACTCCTGACAGTCTAACGCATAATCCATTTAAGAACATCATTGGTTATAGTGGATAGCCTTGTCTTAGTTAGAAGGCTTCCCTAAGTATTCCGTCGTAGATCGCTTGTCATGTAACATTGTCATATTAGCAACAAGGAGCTCTAGCAGCAAACCAACTAATAATCTGTCTCTCAACAAATATGTCTAAGAAATTGGAGATGTGTGGGACACACTCTTAGGATACCGTTAGGAGACATCACTTTGAATACCGTCGTTTATGAATTCATGAATTAGGTAAGTGTAGGAGGGTGACATAGGTGAGACTGGGTGAGGCGGAGATGAAAGCTTACGGCCGATCGTGGAGGCAGCTAAAAAGGACTTCAGAGAACAGGAAATTTTCTGTTGAAGTTCTGTGTTCCATTTAATACTCAAGTGAATAATAATAACAAACAAACAATGGCAAAACTTAGTCTTTGATTGGACGCTAGTTAGCAACTAATGTCATGCATTCTGTTCTTCATTTTGTGCAAACCCAATTCATCTAGTCAGTCTTGCAATGTGTCCACCCAAAAAGGTGGCTTGCCATCAAACCGGGTCAAAATTGTTGCCTCACAGTTGAAGGTGATAGGCAGGAAGTCCTGGACCTAGGTTTCATACTTTTCCGCACTCATCACAAGACATGTCTTGATGACGAGAGCCAACAAACACGAAACCTAGGTCTAAAGCTTCCTACCAATTGCCTTCAAACATATAACAATAAACGTTAATCTAGTTTAAGCCAATCCTTACGGTTTAATAATGACTAATAGCCGCATATGTTAAGCTCAGCTACGGTAAAACATGATTTAATTGGATAACATAACCACACTGATAAAAATTACGAGGAGAAAACGAAAAGAGTTATGTCTCCTCAGAAAAGTACGAAGCAAATAACTTAAATCACGCAATCTATATGGTAAGAAAATAGCTGAAGCAATTCGGTAATGACACAGTAACATTTTTATAAATAATTAAATCAAAGAGCTAAGTAATGAAAACATGATAACAGGTGAAATGAGAAGGTTGCGAATGGATTTTAAAATAGAAATCAATAAAACCAAATTAAAGTATGTCTGTAGCGGGAGAAGAAAAGGTACTTGGTAACGGACTTCTTTATTGAGGAAAAACACATCATATTTATACATTTTAGCCGTATTAATAGTCGGTTAGGTCAGAGGATAATAAACTATCCAGGTTGGTTTTCGATTGTCTCAAGGTTAAGCCATGAGGTGAGCAGTTGTTCAATGAAATTAATTTCATGACCACAACGTAAAGTAGATCCGGATTTGAGGAATAAACACCTCTGCATCCATTGAATTAAAATGTTGATTTCAATTTTGGCCGCTTCCTATCATTCTGCGTCTGTATGCTACTGATAAATGTTATCAGTAGTACACGCCACATGTCAAAAGAACGGTGATGGTAGAATTAAGTAAGTTTAATAACAATGAAGGCATTTATACATATATGCAGATTTAAGCTGTTACTTTTGGCCAGATAATTTAAAACACTTATTCATCTAATCAGGAAAATAACTAACATTTAAATAGATGTCTAGGCGTTCTACTAGCATATTATAACCTACTAAGTTCAGTGACTTTATTTCAGGTATATTTCAGGTTTGACCAACTAGCACTATCAACTACAGAACCATCGGAAGCAAGGGAGCGTTGCATAGCCGTTTTACACAAATTTGAGACTTTTCAACAGCACTCATCCAAAAATTTCGTCAGGCATAGAATCCAGGATCTGCAAGTTACCAGACGAGCTCGTTGACCATACAGCCTCTGGGATGGAATCCAGTGGCTAGCCCATAAATTCTAACTTCTGACAATTCAAAATATTTAGCATCACCACCAGCCAATGTTATCGGAGAGCATTTTCGCTAAACATCCCACCTGGTGGAGCCCGCTGGTTACGACTTCTAAGTAGAAAACTGATCAACTTCATCCTATTGTTAGTCGTCAGTGAGCATCAGATTAAATTTTATCTGTTGATTTATAAGGATTTAATTACCTTCAGGTTCTTTCACAAATCTCGAATAGACGGAAATTACAGTTCACTGGCCGTCGGCTTCCGTTTCAGTGACTCAGTAGTCAACAACCCCTCTCTGTAACCTCAATGTCCTGGGTCCGATTCTTAGTGGTATCTTGAGTGAATAGAGCTGAAGAGTCATAAACTATGACAGAACCTCTGTTCAGTGCACTTTAGTTTTCTCTCCTTCTCTAACTGAAGTCGATTCAGGATCAATCCTGAACTATCAATCAAATTCCCGTTAAGTAATATTTGAAAATTAGGCGTAACTATTCATTAAGAATGTGAAACGACAACATTGTCGTATAATAACTTAGCAGGAACTGATGATCTTTAATTATAGGATTTTCAATGAATAAATGACAGATGTTACTTCCGAACTCAAAATCTGATTGATTTAAATTACACTTCCCAGGAATTCGTGATTTCGAATTGCTCTGTAGCGGTAATCAACGGTGAGACTAGTCTTTTGCTTTTGCTTACGTTTTAGAGGTTCATAAGTTAATGTGGTTAAAATAACTGAAAGCTGCTCTGGATTAATTCAGTACAAAACTATTTAATATAATTGTCGTATGCATAGAACTCCGAAACATTTTCGTTCAGAACATTTCGCTGTGCAAGATCTAAAGGATTATACTCATTTGCTTTATTTTAATAATCTGCTATTTATGAATACATAAAGTTGGAATTAACTGATTAATATTAGAAACTATGAAATGTGTAAAACTGTGCTCAAACTAATGCTCCTCAGTGACTACCCCTATTCAGGTAGGTAGTTACACGGGTTTTAGTGGGAATTCGTGTACAGTGGGATAAAAAAGGTCGGGTGTGAGGATAAATACTAGCCACAGATGACATTCTCTAGTGGTTACTCCATATTGTGAGCTGGCAGAAGTTGGAATTCATGAACCGTTGGATCGAGTCTCAGCGTCTTAATGCCCTACGAGCATAACTTGCAACTAGAAGGTCCTGGGTTCGAACCCTGGCGACGGGTACGTACTAATGAAGACTCCCAAGCTAGGACGAAATAGCTGTCCAGTACTCCCAGGTTTTCCAATGATTCTCTTATGGATTTCAGTTCATGATGACATCCTAAATCCCATCAAATCATTGCAAACCAACACTTGACTATGCTTTTTGTTAACTTTGCAAATATATCTCACTTATGTGTAACTAGATTATTTTAAAATTGCAGCTTATATGTGAGAAAATTAGTGGTAAAATACACTTTGCTTTCCTTTTGCACAAACTTATAAGAATTTAATTTGTGGTACATACTACTGAGAAGAATTTGCAAATAGTCTATCGTGTGTCACTTTGAAATTGGTTCTTTCCCACTGATGAGATTGCTAGCACAGTATCTATTAGACACACTACTTCTCGTTCATTCCCTCATAACCTAGGATACACTACCCCTACTCACAACCTCTAGTCAAAATGAGAAAAATAGCATACGTTGTATGAAGTTTGTAAGTAGATTGAAATCAGTTAGAAAACTATTGTAAACCAGTGGGCACTAAGTAGCTGTTCCGTTGTAGTTTGGGACTCTCTAGCAGTACGCACCCATGACCTCACAGCTGAGCAACGAGATAGGGTTCTCCATATTATGAAGCGAGCTCGTTGGCTATTCAGTCATTGAGATGGAATTCACTGACTTATGAATCGTAACTATAACCAATTCGTGATTTTAGCACCACGGCCAACCAAAGTCCTCCGACCCAAACTGGGGCCCCCTGCGAGTCAAAACTTCCCACTATAACACCAAGAAAACTCGCTTTAAATGCATTTCCTTTATCCCCTCTTGATAGTGCTTTCGCCAGCATCCCGTTTTTTCAAATTTTTTTATTATTATTTATTTATTTCTGATTACAGCTTGATTCCACACCGTATTTTTGGTACAAGTATGAAATTTTCAGCATGGATATCGGTAGCCCAAATTTTGCAGTTCGACCATAGATATCAGGTGTGCGTCGGCAGGGGATCGAACCTTGGACCATTTTTATGGTCGGGGAGAGTCCTAACCACTGTGCCACCGACGCACATTGACTCCTGTTGATATTCATTCGGAACTCAGTTACCTATTGCTATAACTCTTCGATTTGTTTCAGGATTTCATCGTGAGCTGAAATTGGTTAGAGAACCATTGGAAAACCTGGGAGCACTGAACAACTGTTTCGTCCTAGTTTGGGACTCTTCATCAGTACGCACCCACCGGGGTTCGAACCCAGGACCTTCTGGTTACAAGGCGAGCTCGTATAACATTAAGCCACTGGGACCCGATCCAATGGTCCTTGAATTCTAACTTCTGCCAATTCACGACATAGCGCGACCGCTAGCCAATGTCTTCGCCGAGTATTTGTCTTCACACCCGACCCGCTGCACTCTACTGGTCACTACTTCGATTTGTCTTCCTACTTGGCTCAATTTCGGCGCCTTCACTGCGACCACCGCTACGCTCGGTAACCATCCGATTATTTTGCTAGCTTTCCAATGTCCGTGAGTTGCGTTAAGTCCACCAATTATAACTGCTGGAAAATAACGTCTTAGAAGTGTTTCGAGCACCACCGCTTTCGCAGCCTGCTTACTGGTCAATCAAATTTAAGTAAAGCAGAAATCACTGAAAGGTCCGTTTTCAATAGCTACAAGTCAGGGGTAACGACAACAGATGTATCGAAAAACGAAAATGTTTGGAATACCGAGTTTTTTTTATTTTGTAAGATAGCATACAGTAATGATAAAATATAACAGCCTTACACTTCGAGCAAAATTACAGGCCTTTATCAACAGCCGTCTTCACTCAATACCACTCAAGATCAGATAGCCTGCCAGAGAAAATCTGCAACAGGGATCTCTGGGAACGAATCAACAAGGAACCAATTGTGTAACAAATATGCAGGAAGAAATCGAGGTGGACTGGCCATACTCTGAGAAAACCACCAAGTGACATCACACACCAGGCTGTCTAGTGGGACCTGAATGAAAAACAGCGAGTTGGTCATCAGTGCGAGGGTGACATGAAGGAAGTCATATGAAGAGGAGATGAAAGCATGTGGGTAGACTTGGGGCCAGGTGAAAACGTTGGTAGAGAACCGAACGCAATAGAGACGTGTGTCTAAGGCCTTGTGTTCCTCTAGGAACTAATGGTAAAATAATATAACAATAATTACATTAAAACCCCAACTTACAAAAAGTAATTATTTTCAACTCCTTTTCATGCGTTCTAAATTTTTGTAACAATGTTCGCTATTTTTCTTGTGCAAAACTACATCTGTCTCTTATCTATTCAAAATGTTTACAGAAGATGCCACCATTATAATACTATTGTATTATATTAAGTCAGTTGCAATTTCTTCGAGTTCTTAGACCTTCAGGGGGACCGCTTAAATCAGCGGGGTACTTACATGTCTAGCCAGTTGAATGCATAAGCATTTAATTATGCTTTTGGAACGCTACATGAACCTATGAACACATTTTTATTTTATTGTCAACGTAATGCAGAGTATTTCTTAAACGAAATGAAGAGAAAGTATCGTAGAAAATGGTATACTGTTTCAGACTGAATAACACATCGTCACACAATGTATAGTCACTCCCTCAGTATGTTTGTGGTTGTCATTTGAGTAACTGCAGTAGATTATTGACTCTTTAGATAACAATTTGGAGAGGCTCTTTGAATTCAATCTCCTCTTAGAAATTTCTGAAACTTTTATATCATATCTTCTCATTTCCCTTAAAATTTGAACAACTTTGACAGTCAAATACAAAATCTGTGTGAAGATTCGACTTACCTGTGCTTACTTTTGCTTTCGTCGAAAGAATTCAGTAACAACCCGAGTCATTTTGTCTCTCTGATTCCAATGGAAAACAAGTTTTTTATGTGTTTTTCAAGTTTTTGTAGTGATTGGCCACTAGACACATGCCAAACCACATCTCATTCTCCAGAATAAAGGCCAGAATATATACTTCTTTTATCCGTGTTTCTGTACTATTATGGATCATTACGTGATTATAAACCAAGTTTCGTAAGAAAAGAGTTGAATAACTTATACAGACAAGTTCCATGAATTTTAAATCGCCAATTTAAAAATTCGTCAGTGTTAAGTCAATAGAGAGAAACTAGAAATTTCAACGGTGCACATGATATTGCAAATTAGGAAAATGGAACATGTAGTTTTACTCTGAGTGAATACAGAAATATGGATCAAATAAAATGCTATTACCTATATGTCAGTATTAACAGTTGTCAAGTAAGTATATTCATGAAAAATTCCCATTCGAACATTAATAAACAGAAGACCAGTAGTTAAGCGAAGCGTCTCTTTTCGGCGAATTCATTTTCAGAGCTGTACAATCGCAAATATATATGGTTGTTTTGTATGTGTGTGCACATTAAATTTGTCAAACGAAAATGCAAGTGGTAAGTTCAGATGGACTGGATGTTGATATAAGAGGGTAGTAACAAAAGTGATGAGTTGTCACAAACGATTGTTAAAGAAGTGTGTTAGTGTTAAAGATAGTGTTCTTTGGCCCTTTTTGACAGGATGTGTGTTGAACGACCGATGTACCTGGCTCCATAGCAACAGGTGAACTGATATATACACACAGAAGTGGTCAGGTGCGGGATCTTCTCCTTTGGGCTTCTGAAGATCAGTGGGCGACCGGAGAACACTACTCTCAATGTTGCTGCAAAGAAAGTTCTCCTTAAATAAGTCGAAATTCTCCACCTATGGACATCACTGAGGAGGTCACCTTTAAAGTCAAGGTTCATATAAAGTATCTTTTTTGGCACGGATGGTGTCTCTTGCTTTTGGATTTTCTGTTTGATGTTTTTGTCTACGAATCTTGATGGATAACCGTTTTGTAGGAAGATGTATTTCAGGAAGTATAGTTCTTCTTTCAGGGTATCAGAGCTGAAGATGTGTCGGATTCGAGTGGCAAGAGATATAATTAGGTTTCTTTTTCGACTGATTGGTACTCAACTGTAGAAGCTTGTCAGTTGACCGTTCCATGTGGCTTCCCTATGGATAGACCTTCTTAAAGTATATGATATCATAAAATGTGAACTGAACTAAAAGGGTTACTTTTCATCTGTAAAGAACCGAACCATACTGGTTATCATGTAAACTGAAAGCTCCACTCTTGCAAAGATAGTCTTTTTCCCAATTAGAGACCAATTGAAAATCAGAGTGTACTGAATAGCTGTTTCGTCCTACTTCTGAAGCTTTCAAAATTGGCTCATTAACTAATGTCTGGAATCAGTTTAAAGCAGCAATCGTTCAGTGACTTGTCATGTGATTCATCATGTGGTCGGATGACTGTAAAATTTCAGCATACTTGGTCTCACCTTGATCTTGATCAAATCACCAACTATTTATTTTTCCCCTCCCTTAGCTGAGTCGCTTAACAACTGGGAAAATCTATTTCCACTGCACTGGGTCGATTTTAATGTAGTATAAAAAATATCTATAAATATGGCTTGTTTTCTGTAATAAAACTGTATTCTAACAGTCACAGGCCAGTTTTTTTCTTTTGATTTTTACGTGACTCAATGAAGCGGAAGGTACCACGGACGAATAGGCGTTTAACGTATCATTTGAGTTATCCATTTCGTCAGTATTATTATTATACCCACACATAAGTTCACTCGGTCATATCAGCTGTCAACGAGATCATGATAACTGGCGACGGGATTATTCACTTCAGTGTCAACATAACACAATTTGTGACGAAATTCCTATAGTTGAAAAAAGCAAACTAGCAGTAACAAAAGCTAATAAATATTCTTTTACACTATACGCCTGTTGAACTTGTGAAATCTTTTTGCTTCCTATAGTGGATCTTTGAAGCGATTTGGTAAATATCTAACTGTTGTCATTAGGTCTTAACTTTCACTTTACAAATTCAACCGTGTAAAATTTGAACTCATTTTTTACACTTTTGACAGCTTTTCAGTTCATTATGATTTTTTTTTCTGCTCTACATAACATCATTAACGTTTCTCTTACTTTGAATATATGTTCCTTTAACCAGTGCATTCAGTTCTTTGTCAAGAGTCTAACTTATTACAGTTTATAACACTAGAATCAGCATACAAAATAACTACTAACAACAAGATAAGTTCCTAGTACTGCCTTACTCCTCCATAATGAAAGTTGATTAAATATGATCTGACTGACCTGCCTAGTTATCTGTACGTTGAATCGTAGTATTATAATACTGGATTTTTGCATTTCAATACTAATTTCACAAAGTTCTGTTTTGAAAGTCATTCAAATATGTGAAACTCTGACTGGAGTAATACTTAGTTTCTTTAACGTTTGACAGGGAAATCACTATATTATAAGTAAGAAGTATTAGAACGGACAGGCTTTTTTGCAAGTACTGAACGAACAGTTTTTGATTCGTTTATTTATGGCTTAATTTTTTTTGAGAGATTGTGTTGTCATCCAACCAATCAGATTTGAATATAGCAAAAACAACTGGTTGTGCAGGATAAGACGATGCCATCATTTATTTCATCGGCTTATAGCTCACAGCATAAAAATTATGTTTATGTGTAGAAAAATTTGAACATCTTTGCGAATGTTACATAATGTCAGCTAGCAAGAGACTCCATACTCAATATAAAGTGCTCAGAAATCACAGTTAAATGGCTTATACTCAGAAAGTTCAGATTTAAACAAAAAGAATGAAGGTTTGGGTACTATTGAAAAAAGAGTTAAGTAGTATACACAAGAGGTAAATAAGATGATGAGTAACTAGTAAAATGAGTAACAGCCTAGTCAGTTCAACTCAAACCACAAAAAGCAAAAGACAACCAGACTTTCAAGAGTTTGGTTTATAAGCATTAGATCTGTTTATACGAGTTGATCACGGATTGATATCTGTTAGAGAACCATTGAAAACCAGCACTGAAACACTGGACAGTTGTTTCACCCTAGTTCGGAAACCATCAGCAGTACTCTAGATCACGAAATGGTAGAACTTAGAATTCATGGGCCATTTAATCGGGCGCCAGTGGCTGAGTGGTATATGAGCTGGCCTTGTAACCAGAAGGTGCTGGTTCTGAACCCCAGTGGGTGCTTACTGCCGATGACTCTCAAACTAGGGTGAAACAGATGTCCAGTACTCTCAGGGTTTCCAATGGTTCTCTAACTGATATCAATCCATGGTCAAACTCGTATAAACAATCAGATTTGTTTGTTTATTTATTTATGGCTTAAATTCCTGAGGTTTTGTAAACACGAGAAAACAAAATTCTTTGTCTAATAAAGTTTAGAGTTTTTGTGGTTGTTACTGTTGTTATTTGAGTAGTCTGAACTTTGTGCCTCTCTCAGTGTGGGAGATATTTTCAAATGATCAGTTCAATATCTGGAGGTATATTCTAGTCAAGTTAGACGAACCCACAAATCAGTAGCACTCCATCATAACAAAAAGGATAAATTTTCATCAGTATTAGGAATTATATTAAATTAAATTTATGCATTCATTTCACTTTCTTTACTCACTAGTACGAGTATATTTTTAAAGGCGAAACAGCAAGTCTCACTTTTGACGTCCACTTCTTGCGCATACCTGCATACATTGGCCTGTATTTCTTCTCATCTATTCTCCTAAAAACTATATGATTGTGTGTATATTATTATCAGATTTAGTGTCAATAATTCGTCCTTTTTCTTAACTTTTCATCATCTAACTTGTCTCTCTTCTACTTCTGGTCATCAATATAACACATGCAATTACTATACTATTGAATAAATCATAAATAAACTCAACAAGTCACGAAATGCAATTCATCATGACCATGATGATACCATCAAGATTTGAAGAGAAAGATGAGACTTCGTTAGACTCACGAACTCATTCAGGATGTATCATAAATTATTAGAATAAATAAAAAATGAAATGAATAAACAGAAGGAAGCTAAATCTATCTAAACTTAGTTAGTATAACTTTTCGCTATTCTTTTGCATTCTCCGAACAACATTATTATTATTATATTATTTCCTTTAATTCCTAGAGTAACATAGGGATTCAACTGCGCGTCTCCATTGCCTTCGGTTTTCTGCGAACTTTTTCACCCCGCTCCAAGTCTGCCCACATGCTTTCATCTCCTCTTCACATGACCTCCTCCAAGTCACCCTTGCACTGACGACCAACTCACCATTTCCTTTTCGGGTTCCACTCGAGCAATGGCTTGTCTAGTGATGTCACTCACTTGATGGTTTCCTCAGAATATGGCCAGCCAATCCATCTCCATTTCTCCCTGCCTATTTGTTTCACAATCGGTTCCTGCTGGGTTTGTTCGTTCTCAGAGTTCCCTGTTGCTGATCTTTTCTGGCCAGCCATCTGATCTTGAGCATTATTGAGCGAAGACAACTGTTAATGAAGGTCTGAAGTTTGTTTGAGATGCTCTTTATGACGCGCTGGCCAAGTCTCTGATCCGTATAGTAATTGGCACTGACTTCACATTGTAGTTGAAAATCCGGATCTTATTTTTGATTCTGAGTGCTGTTGACCTCCACACAGACTTGAGAGTAATGAAAGCTTGTCTTGCTTCTCCGATTCTGGCATTGATACCCTCATCAGTTCCTACTGTAGTTGAAACGATGCTTCCCAGGTAGGTAGGTAAAGGAGGTTGTTTCTTTCAGGTTCCTCCCACTTATGCTGGCTGATTGTTGTCTGTTGATGTTGTTGCTGTTGGTGTTGGCCAGAAATCTTTATCACCTATGTTTCTCTATGTTCACCTGAAGTCAATTCTTCACTGGATGCTTCTTCTGCCAGCTTGTTTCTTTTCACTTGCATATCTTCCAGTTTGTGGGGAATCAGACATATAGCTTCAATTATAAAGTTTCAGTAGCCGTGGTGTCGTTTTCTATAGTTACAGCGTGGGTAGTTGTTGGTCTCACGGCTGACCTTCTCAGACTTACTGTTGGTTAGTATACTAGACAAGGTTTAAGGGAAGCAACTCCAGAGGGAAATCGAATCCCTGCCCACATAATATGTGGTCGGTGAGCCCGCCTACCAGAATGAACCGTCGATGCATCGTTAATACGACTAGTAGATTTAATATCAGGGGTTAAGTGAGTAAATAAATAAATAGAAAGTAAATTTTAACTTTTAGAGGTAAGAAAACAGGGAATATTGATCACAATAAAAAAAAGCAGAACGGAAGTACCATTCACAACTCGTGTGGTTTGGATTCTTTTTCTTCTTATGTAGAGTTTTCTGATGCATTTACATTCATTCGCCTTGTTTTTATTCACTTATGAATAATCCTAATAATCATAATAATTCTATCAGACTGTATATATCTATCTACAACTTTTCTTGTTTAAATAAAAACAGAGATTTCTGAAAGAAAAATAAAATCATATTTTAAAAAAGAAAGGAGAGTGAAAAATGCAAAGTCAGAGGAGAGCGAAAATCTTAGATAGATAAAATCTTATATATATGTATATATATATATATATATATATATATATATTGAAGAGAAAACATAACAAACAAAATAATGTGAATAGGTAACAAACGAGAAATAATAATAATAATAAAAGGAGACAGTCATTTACTTGTCAAAACTATTGGGAAAACTTTCTCATTTTCCAAAATTCACCTACTCTATGTAAAAAATTTGAATGTGAACACACACATTCATTCAGCAAACCCATTGAAAAAACAAGCATTCAAGGATTCAATGATGCATACATGTGATGTATACCTGTGTGTATAGAATAGACATTTTCACACATGTTGTTTATACTGAATGCAAAATAAGTAAGTAATTTATATTCTTTAGAAAGAAAGAAATGAAAACTTTTATTCCCAATCTTCATTTCATTCACTATCTCATTTATTTCATCTTCTCCAGTTGTTGTTGGTTTTTGAGATATTTTTGTTGTTATCCTATGGGTTATTGTTCATTTTCTAAAAATGGTATATTTGAGTTTGCTTTGTGCGTTATACTACACACCTATGCGCAGTATGTACTGTGTGTATATATCTTCAGTGGTTAGACATAATTTAGAAATAGACATGACCACACACAAACATACATGCAAAGATGTGAGTAAGAGGAAGGAAGGTAGTAAAGAAGGAGGTGTAATACTGAAAAGCATATGCAACGCCAACACCGCCAACACCACCACAACGACTAACACCATCATCACGGCACCAGCAGCAACCGCACTTTCAAAGTTGTGGGTGTCCGAATTCATTCTGAATTGTATTTATTATCAGTATTATTTATTGTTGTTATTTCTGTGGCTTTGATATTAGACAGTGATCACAAAGAAGGCTTGTGTGACAGAACTACTACATTGTGTGGATGTGTAACTTTGTTTGCCTGTGTCTGTGTGTGTGCTTGAAAATGCTGTTGACGTATGCCTTCGTCCCAATATAAATAACCTTTATCAAGATATCAAATAATCAAACATGCCAGAACCTTGAAAATCTCTCTTATACCTTCGGAAAATAAATTCATTTGAAGATATCTTTTTACTTATTGATTATATCATGAGTTAAACAAATTTCAATAATAATAAGAATAATATTAACATTCATGTGTTGTTTTTCAGGGATTTTATTGTCTTCAAGATTGATAAAGATTGATAGGTGACCACTTTTCTTTTACTTCCTAATTCTTTTTTCTTTTTTTTCATTCCTTCTCCTCGCAAGTGGAACATATGGTTCCAAGCTTGAAGCTTCGAATTTTCAATAATCGTGGATCATTTTTTTATTTAAGAGGGTAAGGAGTTGTTAGCCTCACTCCCAAACTTTACTCTTGATCAAACATACTTTCAGCCAGCAAACTAGGTGAGGTCTAGGGAGATGCATTATCGGAAGAATCGAACTCCATACTACGTGAGTCTATCTACCACAATAAACCACTGACAAACTTTACCTTCTCATAAAATTGAATAAACTGGTAAAAGCTTCATGGGTAATTTATGAAGACTAATATCTGAATACATTCTTTTTTATTTCAAGAGACGATATTACCTCATCGGTCACATAAGGTGATGATCTCGTTTCATTGTAATGAAAGTGTGAGACCTTATCATACTAAGGTCACTCGTATTTTTACATTTCTGGTAATTTCTGAAGAAGACGAACGGAGCGTAACTTGAAGGCTTATTAGTTCTATATAATCCTGAAGACGACAACAGCTTTTAGAGTCAGCTATATGCTCTATCTAAAATACAAATTTAAAATGTAATTAATTACCCAAAGACAAAGTAGATGAAAGGAATTAAGTCAGCATCACTCTGATCTATTAACCTAATCCAGCTAATATATACGTATATAACTACTCCTTTGGGTTCCAAGTGAAACATAGGACTTTAGTGGTACATCCTTTTCTATTCAGTTCACTTTAGCTGGCTCCCCATTTCCTATAAGTTTTCATCTTACACGATCACTTCCACGTCACCCTGAAACCCACACTCATCTCATCATTTCTTAATTACTTCCCGGGGCATAATGCCCCTCAGCAGTCTCCACAGCGTTTATTTGATCCATTCACATTCCCTTCAGCATATTTGTTGACCAGTAGATCCTTAGTTGGTTGGTTTTCAGAGTCCATTGTTTTTTTATTCTTTCTGACCGGAGATCTGATCGTCAATACTGAATGAAGGCACCGGTTGATAAAAGCTTACAGTAGCCTGCTGGTAATGCTTTTGGTGACACAAAGTTCCCTGAAGTATATAGAACTGCTAACTGACTTGATATTAGTGTTCTAAAATTCATCTGTTGTTCTTTGTGCTGAGTCTAGCAGATTCCTACACCGAGTTAAGTTTATTGAGGGTTTGTATCAACTCTTGGATCTTTCCCTTGATATCCTCACCGGTACCGTAGCCTGTAGTTGAAACAACGCTATCTAGATAAGTGTAATATGTATCTAATATCTATCTGCTCTTGTGGAGCGACGTACATTGGCCATAGCCAGAGAACGCTTTCCACATGAATGCGAGAACATATTCCATGATGGTTTTACAAGGGAGAAATGAAAGTGTGTCCGAAGCTCTATTCTAGAACACCTGATCGACTCCTGTCAGTCTACCAACCCTGACCATGATTTTAAGATCATCTACCGAATCCAGGCTAACTTTCTTATTGACTTCTAAAGACAGTGAAGGCCTTAACCATTAATGAATTTAAGTTAGACCTTTATGCACAAAAGAAGTATGTAAAATCTCTACGTCTGCCTTGACCGTAGAGGGATAGACTTTTATTTATTTATTTTGTTTATTTATTTAATCTATATACCTTTCCCTCATTACTACGATTATTATTATTATTCTCACCTTGAATTGTCTCGGCTTGTCCCACCTCTCATTTTAAATCCAAAAGTTTTTTACAATATTGAACTTTATCTTATCAAATTTCAAACCAACTTATGTAACGTTGTATATTAGCCTACCAATCCTATAATTATAATTTCCCCTTACAACATCGTATGAAACAGCTGTCCGGTAGTCCCTGACTGGTTTTCCAATGGTTCTCTAACTGATGACAGCTCATGATGAAACGTTCCAACCAATCAAACACAATCCCTACAAAAACCAATACTTGAAAATTATTCTACGTATGACATTAACTGTTTTGCTACTTGACTTTTAACTATGATTTAAATCACAAACACTTTGATTCCATTTCATACAACTATTATTATTACTTCATGTATTCACACCTTTGATTCAATTCCCTCATCGGATATAATTTCTTAAAAACCATATATATATGATTGTACAGCTAGATAATAAATTCGTTGAAATGAGTCTCTTCACTGAATATTGTGTTTTTAAAATACATACACCTTTCTCTGACTGCAGCACTAGGTGACGCGAGTTCAAATCTCAGAAGGGATATGAGTTCCTTCAAAATTGCAGATACGCCTTGCTGGCTGATGACTTCCAACTAGCACGAAACCTAGGTCCAAGGCTTCCTGTGGCCGATTGCCTCCAGCCATCTAATATCATCAAATCAATGTGCACCGTGATATCCAGCTACCTAGAATGGTGGCCAGATTGCAAACCTGACTGATAGAATTCAGTCTGCACCAAAGAAAGGACTAGACACGTCACACTAGTTACCAGTCTCCACTCAAACATACACCTGATATTAAAATCTCTTTCTGCATACTACTTACAAAATCTTGTCAGTAACCATAACCTCATTCAGCGATATAGTTGAAGATATTATCATTTAGAAATAACAGCTGATAACTTGAAAGCGTAAATACAGCAAAGGTGATATACCTGCTCTATATAACTTGGATAGATGTACTAGGCTAAAAAAAAATGAAATTTTTAAAAGGAATGATTAGAAAGGACGTGATAAACAAAACTAGAATCATATATTCATGTTTTCAGTGTTGATAAGCGAGGACAGGAAAAGAAACTTTCCCTATCACTAATTCACTTTACCACTTACTTACATATTCATGTATTACAATTTAGCATAATTTAAAAGAATTTATCAAAATATTCTTAATAATTGCATTTTATCTTAATATAGATGTAGGATTCCGGCAACTGTGGCAAGATTTCATCATGAATTAAAATCAGTTAGAGAACCATTAAGAAACCTGAGAGTACTAAACAGCTGTTTCGTCCCAATTTGAGACTCTTCTTCAGTGCGCATTCATTCAGGTTCCAACCTACGACCTCCAGGTTACAAGAAGAACTTGGACACCAATAAGTGGGTATAGCCCTGATAACTGGATGATTTTTCAAGCACAATTCATTGCAGCTGATAATCATATCAATGTGATTTACACGGCTTGATAATTTGCTTTATATAAAGTTTTTTACACTTCCCCATATTATTCATTGTAATTTTCTATAGATCTGGTAAATGCGTTGTCATTTTGATTCGATGAACTAAAATTCACTGATTAACCTCTCTCTCTCTCTGTCTCTATCTCCCTCTCCATCTAATTTTATTACTTTACGTACTTTTACTCTATCCCACTATATTGTATGGTTTTTTTTATTATAGCTTGATTCCACACAGTATTTTAGTACAAGTATGAAATTTTCAGCATGTGATATCGGTAGCCCAAATTTAGCAGGCCGACCATAGATATCAGGTGTGAGTCGGCCACGGATCAAGCCTCGGACAATGTGCATGGTGAACGAGCGTCCTAACCACTGTGCCACCGACGCACATCCATATGAATGACTTTGACTGGGAGAATGGCGAAAATTCGTGAATTGACAGAAGTTAGAACTGATGAGTTATTGAATTCCGTCCCATTGGTTGACTGGTCAACAAGCACACCTTGTAACCTGAAAGTCTTGGCTTCGATCCATGCTGGAGTCATAAGTGTGTGTGTGTGTGTTGCTAATGCTAAGTCTTAATGCCGGAATGAAACAGCTGTCTAGCTAGCACCCACTGGTTTTTAATAGTTCTCTAAATGAAGTCAGATGGTGATCAATTATGAAACTGATAAATTGTGTTGAAAACATCATTCAATCATCAATACTATATTGCTGTGTGTTTAGGCAAACAAACTTATCTAATTAATATACATTTTTAAGTGTTGGTTTTTAGGGATTTGATTAGTTACAGGATTTCATCATGAGCTGACATTGGTTAGAGAACCATTGGAAAACAAACTGACATAGCACTATGTCATGAATTGGCAGAAGTTGGAAATCATGTGCTGGCTACCGGAGGGAGTCTCGATGGCTTAAGGGGCTACAAGCTCGTCTCCTAACCGGAAGGTCCTGGGTTTGAGCCCCGGTGGGTGCGTACTGATGAAGAGTCCCAAACTAGCACGAAACAGCTGTCCAGTACTCCCAGTTGGTTTTCCAATGGTTCTCTAACCAATGTCAGCTCATGATGAAATCCTGTAATATACATTTTATCTTCACTTATGCTATATTAAAACTCTATGCAGCATACATAAATATATTAGACCATTCCAATGAAAGTGTTTCGTATGGCACAAATATAATCCAACGGGAATGTTGGGTTATACACAATGAAGCGGCTCTTTGTATAGTTTTCAGTGTATTTATCCTATTATACAATGTAGTCCCGGTTGAAATACAACTTCTTATCGCCTATTTGCTTGACTTAAATGTTGTTTATTCACAAAATAACTAAACTCTCTAACAGACACTGGCAAATAAATAAATAAATAAAATCATTAAAGCTGACGATAACAATAATGAAAATAATAATAATAATAAGTATTCCGTTCCAAGATGGCTTGAATTCCTCGTTTCTTTTCTTTCCCATCTCCTCTATACATATTCGCATAAATAGTAAATAAGTTCACTCTTAATTTACCTTAAATGATGATTGAACAGTTGAATGAAGCAGTAAATAAATAAGAGTAAACGAGAGAGAGAGAAACAAGGCGCTCACGCTCAGAAGAGACAAAGTACTCACTTGATTAAATTATCAAGAAGACAGTGTTCCAAGAGAGAGTTACTTAGATTTCTTCAAATTCTCCACTAATGGTAAATCGTAAAGTAACACTACACAAGGACAAGCATAAGAACACTCGAACACACACACACAAACACAAATACACACACTTCTTAACATGCTCAATCAAATTTAACCAAAAAGTAGTGTGTGTGTAATGAAGGCGAAGTGAAGTAGACGTAGAAGAAGAAAGAAAAGAACACAAGAGAAACAAAGGGGGGGTTGGGAAAAACTCACTTTTACTCAGAATGGAATATAAATAAAAATAATATGGAAAGAGGTAGGCAGAGGACACTAGAGACACACGGCGAGAGAGAGAGACAGAGGGAGAGGGGAGAGGGAGATAACTCAGTTAACCTCAATCAAGATGATGTTGATGATGATGATGATGCATGACGATGGTGATAATGGTAATGATGAAATCGAAAAAGAAGAAGGAAAAAACTAAATGGGAAGTTTATTTCGTTTATTTCTCCTTATTTCCATCTTAAATCTTATTTGTGTAATCAAATGTGTACTCAAGTATAGGCAAAGTATGCATATGCAGGCATATAAGTAGTATTGGCCGTAAAGTATTAGTAGTAGTAGTAGTAGTAGGTAGTAGTCATCGTCAGCGTATGGAAGAAATTCACTAGCAGCTTATCATTTCACTATGGTAGTGAAAATATATATAAAAAGGAATTTATTTTACTTCCACAGAACAATTGAATCGACATTGTGTTGTTTGTTATATACAAACAAAGAGTAAATAATAATAATAATAGACTACAGAAAAATTGACAATTGAATCAAAATGAATCTTAATGAATCTTTATATGAAGGGAGAAAAAAAACAACACGCCATTTCTTTTTGTGTATATTATATTATTTATATGAGTGTAACAGAAAAGAAAAATAGAAGACTTCTTAAGTACATCCTCATCACCAATAATCTTCATCAGATGTAGTATTAGTAGTAGTAGTAGTAGAGAAGTAGACACAATAATAACAATCAGAATAATACTGAGATGGAAAATCAGCTTTAGAGTACAACCAAGTTTCTCCGTGTGCATTTCTCTGTGTGTGTGTGTGTGAGTGTGAGTGTGAGTGTGTGTGGTTGTATCCACGCAGTATGCCCAAGTATGTAGGTTCTTTCGTCTTCTTTTTTGTTCGTTACACTGGAATTCTTACACAAGTGTTTAATCACGTAAAGCAAAAGAAATTAAATTTGATAAGCAGTTGAAGATGGGGAGAGGAAAAAAAAGAGGAGAAGAAGAAAGAGAGGAAGTTAAACGAATAATGGAATATGCTTAGTTTGTTAGAAAATTACAAATCATATGGTCCGGTTATTTTGATTTTCTTTTCTCCTTTATATATATATTCACATTACTTTCATTTATAAGAATTTCTATCTTATTTCGTTCTTTATTTTTTGTAAATAATGCCATGGTAATGCGAAGTATGATAGACTGGGGAAAAAAAGAAACAATATATAGAAGACATTAATTACTCAATCTTAACTGTCTATCACTTACTGAAAATAGTGTATGACAATAATCCTGTATTGCATGTTAACACGATTTCGGAATAATAATTATCATTCTGTTGGGTTGCGAGTGAAACATGGGGCTTTGACAGCATATCTCTACTACATTTGGTTTCTTTTTCGACTGGTTCGACGAGTGTCGACAAGCTTTTACCTTCTCACATGATTTCATCAAGGCCATCCTCAAATCCACGCCTCACTCCATCGTTCCCCATTTTGACCGCACTCGACGGTTTGCTATGTGTGATGTCACTCAGCGGTCTCATTAGCATATGTCCAATCCATCTTCATTTTCTCCCACACATATGCTCTGTCTGTCTGTCTGTCTATCTGGATTCAACATAGAACTTGGCACCGAAGTGCAGCAGTTCGAGTTGCCAAATTCCAAATAGCACACAAAAGTAGACAAGAAGATGAGTGAAGAGAATCAATAGAGTTTGACAAGTATACGAGTGAAACAGAATGGGTAATGGTAGAAAGGAATATGAAAGATTACAGAGACTGAATACATCTGCGCTGGCCAATGACAACGGTTTTGAGCCATGTCACCTATTGTCTCCAGCCATTGATTCCTAGAGTCAGTCCCGAGGGCCCCAACCCAGGAGTCTGCATCTCCCTACCTTACTCAGTTTAACTGTCAAGGATTTCATGGATTGATGCCATGTTTTTGTTTGGCCACCACTAGCCCTTTTCCAACCTTCACCTATATCAACTAACAATACCCGTCGGGGGAGGCGATGGTTAGGCATGCGCATCACCATCTATGGTGGTTGTAGTTAAAACGATGTTACCTAGATCGGTGGTGAAAAAGGTGAATTCCTTTAGATTCCTCACGTCAGGCATTTATCGTTCATCCTGCTGTCTACTAATTACTAGTCCCGAAGCAGAAAGGACGGGATTTCCAAGACCACCTCAGTAATATCAGTCCAGCATCGAATGCATTTACTCCTGTGATACCTTTCTCATAACAGTACATTTACTAGTATAATGATAAATGCAGGCACAGACTGTTTAACTCAATGTTTTGTGCAAACACCTGATGACTTTCAATGTAAGTGCACTAAATAATACAGAAATACCAACGAGTCTCTACTACTGTTTAGTAAGTAAAATAACACGTTATAGTTCAAGACTTTAATGCTGCCTGACTCAAGACCAAATATCAGAAAGTCGATTTCCTCGAGACTGTAGATATCCGCTACTTGTCTGGTAACTGCTAATAAGGACTGAACACAGATCTAAGACTTCATGTCCGATAATTGCTATCACCAAACAGAAGTCACCACACTGTAGGTTCGCCTAAATAAATAACCATTCTGAAAAATTATTTTATAAACTGCGGTCAGTACTTAAAAGCAGATGGCTGCACTGATTACCAGACTGTGACTAATTCGTACAGTTATCTTAACAAGAATTATTTTTAACAAAATGTAGTATTCAGAAGTCACTGGTTATACATTTAACCAAAGTCTTCGGATGTTGAAGAGAAATACTGAATATCATGTCACTTTCACCATGAAACACGGTAACGCTTCGTTAAAAACACTACGCATAGTTTAATATTTCCAATTTTTGTCAACAGAAGTTAAGCTTTAGATACATATCACGTGAGAATGCACCAACATTCAGCCAGAGCAAGGCAGTTAAACGGCGTGAATAACACCTATATTCATGAAAACAATCGTTGACTGATGTGTAGTGGTATTAAACACAATATCTGGTTAGTTTTAAGTCAGGGAAAGATTAAAGTTAGGTTTAGGCTAGGATTAGGGTAATCTAATTGGGCGTTATTAGGGTTGACTAGGGTTCAGTTTGGGGCACTTAATTTACTTTCTAGCGCAACTGCTTGTTCCAGAGTCATTGGTGCATCTATGCCTGCTGGTTATCTCAATTTGAACTTTACCTTCCATTACAATTACAATTTTCCTGTTGAAATCCATGTGTACCTTCTTCTGCAGGCGAAACTACCATGGAAATAAGGAAACTGTAAAAATGTGTTTCAAAACGTGATTTCACCGTTAATAATTCTCTCTTTTTTTATATAAACGCCTATCAGACAACTATGACTCTGGGAGCGAATGACAATGACGTCTGTATGACAAACTGAAATCAACACTTTTAAATGTTACTCATATGTAACTTTCCTTTAAGCATAATGGTGACCGATTAGTTTGAAGTTCTGTCAGTTGCTATGGGTACCAAATGCTGAACTTAGTCAATTTGAAATTGAAATAAAAGATGGTGTTACATTTTCCGATAACGAAGATACAAGTCAATCAGAATCTGTCAATATTTCACATTTCTTCGTGAAATTTTCTTTAGTGATAATTAATTATTAACATCTAAGGAAGTTATGAATTTCACAATTTGTGATTAAAACTAACAACAATGTGGTTAAAAGATCAAAGTGATCTTATAAGTGACAATCGCCTAACTCCTTACTGCATTTTTGACAGGTTTATGTCTAAAATATGACATCATTCAAGGTTTATGTAACACAAATTGTATCCATCCAATCGGTATACAAGTGGTTGACAGTCATAGCTTCTCAGTGATATTTTACGTGATCCACAGAAATGACAAAAAGGATGAAGATATCTAACCGACGACGACAACAACAACAACAGCGACAAGTACCAGTCATCATCAGTCGAAGAAATCGAAAGGAAGTCACCTCTTCCGATTACCAAGGTAGCATCTTGTCAACTAAAGGATGTCAAAGGTTGGGTCAGAAAAGCAAAACAGATCTTCATTAACCTGAAACCTGTTGTACTCAGCATAAAGAAAAAGATCTGGATTATCGACACTCATGTCTAGTAAGTCAGTGATTCCAAACGTCTCAGAGACCTTCACTGTGTGTCACAAAAAGTATATCTAAGTGTCTGCTGAGGACTTTCACAGACAGTTGCCTTTACCCTTGCTGAAGATCGGATGGCCTGTCAGAAATAATAAGTAATAAGGAATTATGTCAGGCAACGACCTAACCATGAACCTATTGCCACACACATATATGTGGGAGAAAATGAAGATGGATTAGGCATAATTGGTTAGGACTCTCGCCGACCGTGCACATGGTCCGAGGTTCGGTCCCCTGCCGACGCACACCTGATATCTATGGTCGGCCTGCAAAATTTGGGCTACCGATATCCATGCTGAAAATTCCATACTTGTACCAAAAATATGGTGTGGCACCAAGCTGTAATCAGAAATAAATAAATAAATATGCTAATGAGACCGTTGAGCGACGTCAGACATATATAATAGACCCTCGAGTGCCGTCCTAACGGGGAACGACGGAGCTAGGCGTGGATTTGAGGACGACCTGGATGGAATCATGTAAGGAGAAAATGAAAGATTGTGGCAAATCTTGGAGCTAGTTGAAAAGGTCATTCCACTTATTACTTTCAGCCAATTAATTTTACTTGCTATTCAAATGTATTTATGTGTTTCTACTGTTAAAAATCGATCGCATGAACAATAACATTCAACCAACATCAACAAAAGATAATTTCATCAGATTCAAACTGTTAATCTTCTGTTATTCACAACACTGACTATAACTGAATGGCCTGACAAGTAAATATCTACCAAGTCACCGGTTAATAACGACTGATACAAGAACTGTCCTTACAGGCATTAAAATTCATCTCAGAGGCAATTACACTGCTATAGATTCATGGGACTCATATATCCTGCGAACCCAAGAAGACTCTGCGAAATTACTTGTGCAACATCAGAAATACCCAATTCCACAAGAGGAAAGGTCAAATATAACTCGCAGGATCATATGTCAGAACTGCAGTAGTCATTATGGTGGGCAGTCAGGCTGCTAATCGAACACTAGCAGTAGGAGTACAGAAGTACAGTAATAAAGTGTTACGACATGAAATCCCTCATTTTATTGCACGTCAGTCAACATGATCACATTTTTGACTATGAAATTTTTCGAAATTTCAAAAAGCACTGAGATGCAACAGGAAGAGTTTTGAATATATGCCATTCAGACGAGAAAATTAAAAATTGCTAATATTTGAATACTATTTATGAACCGATTAGGAGTAATTCAACAAAGCAATTCACAAATTCCTACAAACCATCAAGCGAAACACAACAACACAGTATACATGTGGAAATATTAAGATACTCTTTTTCTCTTTCAATAAACACAAGTTTACAAAGATTAAATGTCGCGAAGTGGTCGCGCTATATCGTGAACTGGCAGAAGTTAGAATTCAAGGACCATTGGATCGGGTCCCAGTGGCTCAATGGTTTACGAGCTCGCCTTGTAACCAGAAGGTCCTGGGTTCGAACCCTGGAACTGGGTGCGTACTGATGAAGAGTCCCAAGCTAGGGCGAAACAACAGTCCAGTACTCCCAGGTTCTCCAGTGGTTCTCTAACTGATGTCAGCTCATGGTGAAATCCTCCATGCGATTAAATGTTCGTAATCACAGAAATTTTGATCATAACACCAACGTTTCTACCTAAGAAACTATACAGTGAAATAGAATCTTCAGATATTTCAATTGTACACTAAATATATTGATTGCCGTTAACATATGTGCTGCTTTAATTCATTTCCACTTTCTATTCTTAATTCCCTCACACTCAGATTCATTCCAGATCGTCATGATCACAATCAAGAGTGTATTTCATGAATATCTGAAGGGTACGAAGACGAGCTTACTATTGTAACAACAGAAGACAAGGGCCAGGCAACAGATCGTTTATTTACGAAATCAACACATATTTATAGATTTTCATGTACATTATTATAGATAATCGTCAGCTGAAAAACACAATCTACTGATTGGTTGTTTCTCACTGAAAGTTAATCTTTCATTTCCTTGTGGCTGTTTCTTGAATGTCATATCATCTATAAGCTAACTGTATCCGCCTACGCAAAGTCTGCTGTGGTTGGTTGTTGAATCAGTCTTTGTTCAGATTTTCTTACGACCAATATTGGAGATGTAAACATTGACGTAAATTAATGTCTACCAATTTGATTCTCACCACACTATGAATTAGAAACCGCAGTGTTTGCTATTACTTGAGTAAAAGCAACCGATTCAACGGTATAATAATAATAATTTACTTTATTCCAAAAACAGTACTTATAATACAAAATGGAATTCTCAGCATTTGTCACAATATTGCATCTGATTTACTCAAAATATAAATAAAATTAAAAGTTAAAACAAAAATAACCAGAGGAATATGTCCACGTCTACGATATAAAGTCAAAAATATTCTAAGCACGAATTCAGATCATTAAATATTACAACAGTGCGTCGGTGGCATAGTAGTTAGGACGCTCGCCGACCATGCATATGTTCCGGGGCTTGATCCCCGGCCACCGACGCACCCCTTTACCTCGCTAAGCCAGAAATAATGCTGATAAAGAGGAAAGGTTGGGCATGAGGCTAGCAACCCCATGCTGTAAAATAAACATTGCTACAGCAACTTCAAGCCCCTAGCTTGAAGCCCTATGTCCGACTGTGGAACGTGAAGGAAAACAATATATTACAAAAATAATAATAACAGTGAGTTTGTTTCAAACAGTATTGTCGATTCAGTTCGAAAATTTTAGCATGTTACCATAAATTATTGAATCTAATGTTCTGTTGATGTAGTATAGTGAGGGGAAATACAAGATTAACAGTGGTAACACAGCTTAAACGATGTTCACACTTATGAAAAATAAATAAATAAGAACAAAAACTTGAGAGGATTATAAATATAAGAAATGCAATAACAATAGAGTTTGGTACTGTAAGGGTGGAAGAAATGGTTTATTTAGTAGTGCAAAGAAGGTTAGTTAAAGCAATACGATTATTTAGATTACTACTACTAGATCAGAAAAGGCTTATGTGTTAGCCGAAGTGTATGGTTGATTATTACTTCCTGTCTCTCTGTACCATGGGAGGTGGTTTCTTCTTGAGGTACTTGAAACAGAATGATCATTAATGTTGGATGACCGCATACTCCACAGGATAACTGCTTTAGACCGGTCACACACACTACCTCTTTGAAGTGATTTTTGGAGTTGTTTCTGTAATAAGATCCTATCGACGGCTACGGATAGCCTCATGGTCTGTCTGTCTGTTTTCGACATAGAACTTTGCACAAATGTGCGGAAGTTCAAGTCGCCACACTCCGTATAGCACGCGAAGCAAGAGAAGAAAGTACAAGCCTTATGGTAATTCGAGATGTACAATTTTCGGGGTGGGTTCTTACTTCCCCCTCTCACTGCTGCCACATTAACACTTGCCAGCAGTGCGACAGACCCTCAACAAAGCATACACTACTTGCACTATAAGAGTAACTGCTCTTGGTCTAACGGCAATCCAAACAATCTTCCTAGCACGGTAGTGTAAGGAAGAAAAGACCGACGAGGCTAGGAGGAATGTTAATCATGACAAACTGATTGTAGGTACATAAATACCATATCTCCAATGCTTTATTTGCACATCATCTGCAAATTGGTCGAATATCACCACATCCGATAGCTTGTTAGATTCTGTAGAGTGTTTCTAACGTTCTTCTCACAGTTCTGTTCTTCGATTGCTTTCTCCAGTGTCCGAAACATATAGTTGCTTTTATGAACTCGTTTAATGATATACTACTTATATCTAATTATAAGTAGTACTCACCACAGTAGGACCTTCAGGAATATAACTTCTGGTCAGTGTAACTTCGTGGGCCATTGAGATATGCAAGCCCGGCCACCACGTCAAGGTAGCAGATATCGGTGGAGAGATTACTACGGACTGTTACTGTAAGCCAAAGGCGTTTACTTTATTGGTCATTAGATGGTTGGAGGCAATCGGACACAGGAAGCCTTAGACTTGGGTTTCGTGCTTGTTGGTACTCATCATGGTTTATCTGCACCCTTGAAAGCACTCGTGTCCCTTCTGGGATTCGAAACCACATCACCAAGTGCCGATTGTCTCCAACCACCACATATCAACAATTCAAAGAGCACCGTGATGGCGAGCCGCCTAGATTGATGAACACATTGCAAATGTGACCAATAGGATTCAGTCTGAACCAAAGATAGAACTAGACACGTTACATTAGTTACCAACTAGTTTCCAATCAAATTACCTTATTGGTTCATGTTTTAAGTGTAGCTGGAGAACGTTTCATTCTCATAGCAGACAAACAAAGCAGCCAGTCAGCTGAGCTATCCCCGAAATTCGATTCAACCATTATAACTTGGTTAAATCATTTCCAATCAAAACTCTACTCTTATCTTATTTGTCTCACAAATACGTGAAGCTGTGTCCCATTGGTCTAGGCGCTCGACTTCCAGCTGATGGGTCATGGGTTTGAACCCCGCCCCACCTGCAGAAGTTTATGAGCAGCCAGGTAGTTCACTAGCTCCCACACAATACATGCAGCTCATCGCCGACTACATGCAATTCCAAATTATTGTGAACGGATAGAGATATGTAACTTAGAAATATGACGCTGAGAATAAATCTAATTGTTGTATAATTAGCTAACTACAGTCGTGAATATGAGCGATCTTAGACTGAAATGACGGTTCAATAATAAAAATATCCAACCCCCCACTTCAGATCTCATTCGAGGTTAGATTTTGTAATTCCTTCCACTAAGAATTCCAAAAACATAGACGTAAAAGCTACTTTAAATCTGATAGAGCCAGAAACCAATCCCGTTCAAGGTCACCAAGAGGGATGGCTAACAATCTCGTGGAGAAATTTAAAATTGAAGTATACGCTGAATATGTTGCCTAGTAAGGCAACGAAAGCTTCGCACGTAAAGCATCCAGCTCAGAGAACACAACTATATCCAAAAGGCTTCATTCACATAAGGGAAAGGCTGGCCACTAAAGTCTTGCATATTTTAACACCACATCGAATACGATAAACAGGAGAGATGAGATAGACTTATATGGAAAACCTTATTGAAGCAAAACAGGTAGAAAAGATTATTCACTCATTCAAGTCCTAAAAATTCTGTTGAAGAAGCTAGGACTTACACAACGAAACGTCCAAAGAATTCTAGTTTTGATTTTTTTTTAAACACGCTGGGATTCCCTGAAATAATTTTTTAGTGACTTAATCTAACTCAACGCTCAAATTATTCAAGGAAATTCGCAAAATCTACAGTCTGTATATTTATAAGCGATCTACCTTCAACAATTTTTTTCCTCCACGTTCCCCGGTGGAACATAGGGCTTCAAGCTAGGGGTTTATTTTACAGGATGGGGTTGCTAGCCTTATGCCCAACCTTTCCTCTTTACCAGCATTATTTCTGGCTTAGCGAGGCAAAGGAGTCGGTCGGCCGGGAATCGAACCCCGGACCATATGCATGGTCAGCGAGAGTCCTAACCGCTATTCTTATATCTACAACAATAAGCCTATATATATATATATATATATATATATATCTACATTGAGTACTTTTAAAGACTCAGAAACAAAATACAAACAGCTCTTTGTGCACAGCACAAATAACAACTGTGAGACTGAAACCCCCGTATCCAATTGAAATATAAACAGACGAGAAAATACAAAATAACGTTTATTCAATTATTAAAACTCTTTGTAAGCAGTTAACAACACAAATAAAAAAAATGAATTCCTTCGAAATCTCTAATAAATGCTGTATATGGTAGTTCTTTTGCTCTTCTTATTCTTCTTCTTCTTCAACGTTATGCTCTTCACCATTCCATACCAGAGCCAAGAGCATCTTCAACATATCGTTTATAGATAGCCATAAAAGCGATAACAAAAGCTTCCAAATGAAAGATTGGTTTTTGGCCTAAATTTAATCGATGCTCATATTCTGCAGCCAATTGAACCAACTCCAGCTTCAAATTACGATCACATGAATTCAACAGATTATCTACTAAGCCCTGGTTTTTAAGGAAAAAAAAGTAAAATGACAAATATATATATGGTATAAATTAATATGAATACCTAAAGTCCCGGCCGATAACTGCTACCTTGTCGTGGTGATCGGGCTTGAATACCGTAATGACCCGACATGCTAAACTGACTGGGACTCTGTCCCTGCAGGTCCTACCATGTCAGGAAGGTTGTTTGGATGGCGGTTAAACTAAAAGCAGTTACCATGGGGTACATGGGCTTCAGTATCCAATCGGATCAAATGGCGTATGAACCCATATGGGTCACCGGAAACCAGGGGGATGCAGCTCCTGACGCTGCTCCGCTGCCTTGCGGATTAGACTCCAAGTCAAAGGCTCGGGGGGTGGTCTCTTAAGAAAACCACCTGCTTCGGTCTGGGCGCCCGGGCAGTATCTCAGCCCTCACACAATGAACTGAATGAAACAACAAACAATCAATGAAACTTATCGCGTGCCATTACACGTGTTGCAATTTCCTTCTTTCTTCCCTTCCCGATGATAGTTAACGAATACTATTTGAACTTGTTAAGCATGACTGTTTTCCTTCCAGATGAAGTCCTTTCTCCATTTTTTACTTATGTATTTTTTTCTCTTCTTTCTTTTTTTCTTTTGATCTATGTTGTTTTATTTTATTATTAATGTGTGACGCATCCTTCTTGGTGCCATATTGTACCAAGTTTTTATGCGTTTAAATAAATAAAATACCTAAAGTTAGCTGAAATAACTCCGCAGATTTATATTTGCTATCAATTAGACGCTGACTGACTTCTTCTTAGAGTATTTAAAACAGAAGGACCATTGGTGTTGTGTAACTGCACAGCTCAAGATACAACTGCTTCAAGCCAATCACATAAGGCCTATTTGAAGTGAATTTTGGAGTTCCGTTCGTATGAAGACCTTAGCACTGACTTCTGACCACGGTAGGTTCATTCGGGATGCACAATTTTCGCTGTTCACCTTCCTCCTAACCCCGCCCCTCTCCAGAGCAAAGAGGAGGCATACGTGGCTTGGCGACCATCTGAAGGATATACCCTACTGCTGTGACACCCCATATTTGCCAGCAGAACAACTTTATCCACACACACATTCCCAACATAGTGTAAACAAGTTACACTGTGATGAATATCACGGCTATCCAAACAACCTTTCTGGAATGGTAGGACGTGCAGTAACATTATTTCTAGCCACTGTACCCAGTTAGGCTATCGCGATGTGCAAACCCAACCACCTCGTCAAGATAGCAACTTATCGGTCGGGAACTAGACACAGTGCAGTGGATGTATACTACCCATATTAAGGAGAAATATATATGTATAGCGTTTATTGAGTATTTTATGGTTTGCTAGAGGAAGTCAACTTACATTACGCGTTGATTAATTATGTTGAATCAAAATGCTCAGTTCCTGTTGATATGTTAGCTCCTCATACGGACGCTTTGATGATGTCTAAGTATTACTGTGAAGTTACTTTGGTTGAGGGTGACTAGCAGTGGAACCCAAGACGCTAATCTTGGATGTTTTATGACATCTGTTGGATGTATTATTGTGATTATTTAGTATTTACATCATAATTGATTGTACAATCAAAGTCTTTCTAAAGTTTTCAGTTTTTACACATTTTATGGTGAATTCTCAACTGTAACTTGAATGGATTTTCAATATCGAATAGAATGATGTAGGATTTTATTATGTATAACTCAGTAGTAAAAGGAGAACGTCCTTTTGCCCAGTATATTGTTGGCAACAGATCTAATATGAATTGTACTTTGGCTTAAACTCACTACATCAAATTTCATATGACTGTGAAACATCGCCTCGCTATGTTAACTCAAGTAGGATGGATCTGGTTGGAAAAGAGTCAGTGGTGGTCAAACCAAAACATGGTTTCATCAGTCAATGAAATCCACGACAGTTAGTTTAAGCCAGCCAGTCATGTAGGGAGGTGTAAACGTTTTGGTTGGAGTCCTTAGGATGGTAAAAACTAGTGAAGGCTGGAGACAGTTGGTGATATGGCTCAAAATCGTTTTCACTCCTTGTGACTTAATGAAATTATATTGTTCTTCGTTATTACTATTCCTTTTGTCTTATATCCCTGTCCAGTGTTTAGCTGCTAGCCAAAAATGGTACAGTATTTTACGTCAATGTGTATTAGTCGTGAGAAAATCTGAACAAAGACTGATTCAACAAACAACCACAGCACTCTTTACGTAGGCGGATACAGTTAACATATAGATGATCTGTCATTCAAGAAACAGCCACAAAGAGATGCAAAGCCAACTTTCTGTGAGAAACAACTAATCAGAAGAGTGTGTTTGTTTGGTTGAATAAGCTATAATAATGAACATGAAAATATATAAATACGTGTTGATTTCGTAAATAAACGATCTGTTGCCTGGCCCTTGTCTTCTGTTGTTACACTGTCTCTATTTTGCATTTCTTCTACTTTCTTCTCTTGCTTTGTGTACTACATGATGTGGCAACTTGAACTGCTGCTCATCTGTGAGAAGTTCTATGTTGGAAACAGAGTGACAGACCAAGATTAGCACATCGTTCAATTTTGGACTCGTCATCCGGACGTACCTTCGTTCTCAGTTAGTGGTGGTGGTCCGGCTAAGATTCGAGGCCCTTACTGTTTAGTGGACAACGTTTCTGCGTTTGAAACGATGGCCTTATGGTTCGAGTCTCGAGTGGAACACCATCACTCACTGGGAATGCGGGTATATCCTGGATTCCACTGCTAGTTCATCACCCACCAACTAACAATCCACCCTTTTGTTAAGTCAATAATGAAATCCTCTCAAAAGCTGTGAAAATTCAGTTTCCATGACTAAACAGACATCAAATGAAATATAGGAGGTATTAGACAATCAATAAAAAGAAAAAGAAAATTCTTATTAACACGAAGTGAAACAAAAGTGAAAAAAGGGAAATAGGCATTTGCGCATTAACACTAGTGGTCATAGTAGTAATGAAAGAGCGGAAAAGTAATCCCCAGCGGTAAGCTACTTTCATACAACAATATAGACAACATTAAGTAATTCTTTACTATTCTACTAATATCAATATTATCTTTATTATGAATTTTTAATAGGAAAAACAAAAGAAGCTGGATTCACACAAAAAACCGGGGAGGGGGGGGGATGAAAGACGGCAGTACTATCATCATCGTAATCTCCGTCACAGATATTTAACACATATTCTCACTTTCATCATAAACAATACTTTCAGTACGGGAAGTAAATGCCTTCTTCCTAAACCTACCTACTCATCCATCCATCCACTCTCTCACCCACCCATCCACTCTCACACACACACGCAAAAAGCAATTAATGATTATCTAGAAGACTTAGAAAATATTAAAAATTCCCTTTAATATGCGTTTTTTGGTAGACTTAGATTTCGCTAGACAAGTAAAACATTTTATTTACAATTATCATCACTTAAGGTGCTAATTAAAAAAAAAAAAGAATACATATCATGTTTAATAGATTTCTTTCACACTTAAGCAGTTATCAAAATAAACAATATGCCGACAAAGGGAAAGTGAAGTGATGAATGAGTGGAGAAAGAAAACTGATTTTTTACGTACTCACTTAGTCACTCACCCGCTTACTCAGTAGACAGTCAACACAAATACACATACACACACATATACGCGCCTAATAAGCCGTTATATACAAGAGGAAGGCTAAAATATCACTACAAAACTTGTACAACTATGCGACATTCTCAAAGATTTAGTTATTATTAACTCATCTAATGTGTCATTTATTTATTACTACTTATTATTCCCTTGGGTTCCCAGTGTGAAACACAGGTCTTCAACAACACATTTCCGTTGAATCCTGTTGTCTACAGTCGTCCACGACTGCCTACAAACCCTTATCTCCCCCCCCCATATCACCCTCGTATTCCACCTCCCCCAACTCATCGTTTCCCATTCAAGTTTCATTCGAGGGTTTACTCTGCGTGTAATACTGCCATTCAATGGTCTGCCCAGCGTGTACCCAGTCGATCTCCGTTTCCTTCTGTATACTTGTACAGCAATGTGTTCTTTATTGGTTTATTTCCCAGATCTCTTTGTTGCTTGTTAATCTTTTCCGACAGGCTATCTGATCTTCAAATATGGAACCGAAGAAGGCAGTAGCTGTTGATGAGAATTTGCAGTCCACTGGAAATTCTTTTGGTGACATGCAGTTTAAGTCTATGAACTATATAGAAACGCTGATTTCACATCAGGGGATTGAAAATCCCAATTTTGTTTCACACGCTGAGTGCAGTAGATTTCAACAATGATTTCAGATTGATGAGAGTCTGTTTGTCTGTCTGTCTGTGCCTTCCTGATCCTGCCCGACTTTAACACCGTCATCCGTGCCTCTTGTAGTTGAAACAGTGCTTGTTAGATAAGTGAAGGAGATGACTTCGTTTAGATTTCTCTAGTTGATAGTGTCTCATCAGCTATAGGTTATTTTGCACGTTTAGGAATATGATGTCTGGAGTGAATAAAGGAGAATGATACTCAGGAAGGTTTCGTGTGCTTTTGGAAGTGTGTGGGCAGTTGTTACTTCCCGGCTGACCACACCATGAAAGTTGACTGATTCTTCGGGTATCTGAAACAGAAAGAGGGTTAGCGTTGCATGATTGCACAGCCCATGGGACAACTGCTTGAGGCCGGTCACACATGGCCTGTATGAACTGGTTTCTGGGATTGGTGCCGTATTAGTAAACTTACCGCCGGTTACGGACCACCGTACAATTTTTGGGGTCGACCTTTTCTAACCCCCTCTCTCCGGAGTGGAGAGACAGAATGCTGGTAATCTGAGGGGAACACCTCACTGCTGTTACATCTCTGTTACCCAGCAGTACGACTTCGCCTTCAGACCCCCCAGCATAGTGTAAGAAAGATTCTTACACAATGCCGGAAACTGCTTTTAGTCTAATCGCTATCCTAACAACCTTCCTGGCATGGTAGGATTTTTGATTTTGATTTTCCCATTGACCGATTACATTCGACCGAAATCGCCAGCTGCTGTTAACTAGGAAAATATCTAGTTAACCTCAAAATATCATTAAAGCACCTGTATCCAGGGGCAGATGTGTTATAACATAGACCACTAGAACCAATCAACGGAAAATTCAAAATAACATCAATAGACAAAAAGATTTGTGCGTCGGTTGGACAGTGGTAGGATGATCACCAACCACGCAGGTGGTCCGGGGTTCGATCCTCAGTCACCAATGCAATCCTTTACCTCGCTAATCCAGTAATAAGACTGGTTGAAAGATGGAAGGTTGGGCATGAGGCTAGCAACCCCATACCGTGAAAAAATAAAACACCACTGCTACTGAAACTTCAAGCCTCTAACTTGGAGCCTTATGTTCCACTAGGAACGTGAAGGAATTAAAAAAATACAAAAAGATTCAGATTGTCAGCATTAATGTGAAATTAATGCTTCTATATGGTTCAGACTTGCACTGCGTGTCACAAAAAGTATTCCTAACTAACCAACGCAGACTTTTATCAGCACTTGCCTTCGATGACTTCATGCTGGAGATTAGATGTCCAGAAATGACTAGTAACAAGGAACCTGGGCAACGAACTAACCAAGAACCTATTGCCCAATAAATATGTAGAAGGAAATGGAGACCGTTGAATGACGACACCACACTCAAGACTCTCAAGTGAAACCTAAGTGGTAAACGAGTCAAGTGGGAGTCCGAAGATAACATGAAGGAGATTAATGCATATTGGCAATTGTGTGGTCAGCTAAAAAGGACTACTGAGGACAGAGTGAAGTGATGATGTACTACTGAAACCCTATGTTCCACTGTGACCACAAGGAAATAACATTGATATAACACCAGTCTCACAATAGATGGGATTGTAGTGACTCAGTAGCCTACCGGGCATCGTGTTGGCGCTTGGAATGATAGGTACTATGGTGGATTCTCAGTCGGAGTACCATTCCTAACCAGGATGCAGGCACATGTAGCAGCTGATAAGTCGCAAACAGGATAAAAGGCATTTCAGAGACAAAAAAGATTTTATACTATTTTATTTCATGAATATATGTCCATTTAGCGGAAATGGTGATTACTGATTAACTGTCTTAACAATAAGTAGATGACAACACTCAGGAAGACAAACAAATACCAAATCATGTTATTCCAAGCTATAAAATGTCATATGATAAAAGGAAAACCCATAAAAAAATAAACAGATGTCAGGTTTAAATTAGTTTATCCATAGTGTGTAGGTTCACCATCACCAATCCATGATAAACAATAACAGGGTGTGCTTTGCTTGACCAGCGGGCTGACTGATTTTACGCATAGAGCTTAGCACAGAAGTGTAGCAATATTCAAGTTACTACACCCAATGTAGTACACAAAGAGAAAGGGAGAGAAAAAAACAGATGCAAAAGAACTAAGATGAGCAGAAATTTACGGGAGAAAGAACAGTTACATGGGGAAGCATTTGGGTTTAAAGGATATGAGAGATCACAGAGAGTGAATTCACCTGAACCACTGAGAAAGATTTCGAGCCATATCGCCAATAGTAACCAGTTACTGGTTCTTAGAATCCCAAGGACTCTAACCAGGCAGTCTATACCTTCCAACGCAGTTCGAACTAACCGTCAAAGACCTTATGGACTGATGGTAGGTTTTGGTTTAACCACTTCTTACTCTTTATCAACCTAATCCTATGTCAACTAAGAGTACTCGTTGATAAATGAGGTGACTTTGGATACGTAACACATCTCAACTGATATAGCTTCACATCCTCATCGACTGACTCACTCCCTGTCTAACACTCGACGCCTAACCTCAATATTAATCTCCCTCTTATGCCACCAAAAACACGAGGGACAGAACTTAGACAACTATGATCAAAGACAGATGAGCTTTTCATGTCTTCCACGTTCGACGGCCTTGCCTAACAGCCACAAAGGATGATAGAGACAATTTTGATGATCAAAAATCACTCCAATGTCAAACAACATAAGGCTTGTCTAGAGTGAGACAAATTGGACTGTTACTCAGTAATGTTAAATCCTGTGTAATTATTTTCTCTATTTCTTGTGCTCGTTTCGAACCAAACTAAACAGATTTGATCGTCGTAAAATGAATGAAGAGATCGTTTTGTATTAGCTAGTCAGAACAACCAACTGGTGTAACTGGTTTTCAGAGCATAATTTTTTATCCAATGATTGGTATTCCTAAATAAATCCACTGTTGAAATTTACAGCTAGGTTACTTTGATATATGTTGCTCCTACGAAAAAGTAATAGCATTACGAAAATTAGCAGTGATCCAAGTCAAAGAAATTTCCAGCATTCCACAATTACTACTTCAATGGATTTCAGTAGCTAATGTAAATATCACTAAGTTTGAAAGCCATGACTGACTGCATGACTGGTTTCAACGTAGAACTTCGCACAGATGTGCAGCAGTTCGAGTTGTTACACTCTATGTAGCACACAAAGCAAGAGAAGAGAGTAAAGGGAGATTAAAAAGAGAAAGAGATAATCAACAGAAATATGAGGAAAAGAGAACAGTCATATGAGAGAACAATAGAATTTTACAGGATATTATAAACCACAAAGAATGGATGCATCTGAGTCACTGGGAACGATTTTGAGCCATATCACCAACTGTCTCCAGCCTTCACTAGTTTTTACCATCCCAAGGACTCCAACCAAAACGTTTACACCTCCCTACATGACTGGCTGGCTTAAACTAACTGTCGTGGATTTCATTGACTGATGAAACCATGTTTTGGTTTGACCACCACTAACTATTTTCCAACCAGATCCATCCTACTTGAGTTAACATAGCGAGGCGATGTTTGACAGTCATATGAAATTTGATGTAGTGAGTTTAAGCCAAAGTACAATTCATATTAGATCTGTTGCCAACAATATACTAGGCAAAAGGACGTTCTCCTTTTACTACTGAGTTATACATAATAAAATCCCACATCATTCTATTCGATATTGAAAATCCATTCAAGTTACAGTTGAGAATTCACCGTAAAATGTGTAAAAACTGAATACTTTAGAAAGACTTTGATTGTACAATCAATTATGATGTAAATACTAAATAATCACAATAATACATCCAACAGATGTCATAAAACATATTTCCCCAAATAGTCTTGCAAAAGAGTATACCGCGCTTACTTTTGAAGACTTTGTTTAGCATATTCCACAGTATTCATTGTCACATAAGAAACCCATTCACTCCTTCTTGTCATCAGATATCTTCTCACCACCGCTCCCCTTGTTAAAAAAAAAGTGCACTATCTTCAATATTTCTAGGCTTTTATCCCATATTCAACACTTCAAGTCTATTATTATTATTTATTTTTATTGTTTTCTTGGGTTCCTAGTGGAACATAGGGCTTCAACTGCACGTCTCCACTTGCTTCTGTCTTCTGCTCTACTTCTCACCTGCATCCATGTTAGTCCATACTGTTTCAGCTCCTCTTCACACGATCTCCTCCATGTCACCCTTGCACCGACGTCCCACTCGCCGCTTCCCTTTCGGGTTCCACTCGCGCGCCTGACGCGCGATGTCATTCAGCGGCCTCCTCAGCGAGTGTCCAATCCATCTCCACTTTCTCCTGCATATTTGTCGGGCGATTGCTTCTTGTTTTGTTTGTTCCCATAGTTTCTTGTTGGTGATTCT
Organism: Trichobilharzia regenti; assembly: GCA_944472135.2. Classification (NCBI taxonomy): domain Eukaryota; kingdom Metazoa; phylum Platyhelminthes; class Trematoda; order Strigeidida; family Schistosomatidae; genus Trichobilharzia; species Trichobilharzia regenti. Next base: position 48,188,657 of record OX235265.1, on the reverse strand, counting down.
TTCCGGCCCGCCCATCTGATCTTCAGTATAGAGCCAGCGAAGACAGTTGCTGATAAAGGTCTGCAACCTGTTGGAAATATTCTTTGTGACCCGCCCTCCAAGTTTCTGATCCGCATAGAAGAACTGACTGACTTGACATTTGTATTGAAAATCCGACTGAATTTTGTTGTTGATGCTGAGTGACGGAGATTTCCAGATTGGTTTCAGGTTGATGAATGTGTTTCTCGCCTTCCCGATTCTCGATTTGACATCCTCGTCCGCTCCTCCTGTAGCTGAGACAAAGCTCCTTAGATAAGTGAATGAACTAACCTCTTTCAAATCCCTCCCGTTGATGGTGGTTGGCGCTGGATGTTGCTGCTGTTGTTGTTCTTGGTTGGTTATTTTCATAACCTCCGTCTTGTCTATGTTCACCTGGAGTCCTGTCTTCACTGGCTGCTTCTTCGACCAGTTTGTCGGTTTTCGCTTGTAAGTCTTCGATTTTGTGTGATATCAAACATAAATCATCCCCGAAATCCAGGTCTTCTAGGTTCTTCGCGTCGGTCCAGGATATCCCTGTCTTCTGGTTTCCCACTAACTATCTGACGCATAATCCAGTCAGTCCACCACAATTAGAATATCATTGGTGGTAATAAGCACCCTTGTCTGACTCTTGTGTTTATTCCAAACGCCTCGCCGATCACTTGACATGTTCCGTTGTTGTACAGCTGTTGAATAAGGTTGGTGAATATTTGGGGTACGCCGTACTACTCAAGTAGTTTCCAAATTACTTCGCGGTCAACGCTATCGAAGGCCTTCTCAAAGTCTATAAAGTTGAGGTGCAGGTTTTATTGCCAATCCATGCGTTGTTCGATGATGATGCGTAGAGTTGCAATTTGGTCAGAACATGATTTGCCTTTCCTGAATCCAGCTTGTTCTGGTCGGAGTTCTGTATCCAGTGCGTCCTTTATTCTCTCCAGGATGATGCGACTCAGGATTTTACTTGGCGTCCCGCCAGTTCTTGTAGAGGCGTAAGTCTCCTTTCTCTGGTAGTTTCACGAGGTAACCTTTCTTCCAGTCAGTAGGCACCTTTCCCTCCTTCCAGACCTTTTGCAATAACAGAGTCAGCATGTCTGCTGTAGTCTCTGGGTCCGCTTTCAGTGCTTCAGGGGGTATTCCATCTGGTCGAGCTGCTTTTCCAGCTTTCAGAAGCTTGATTGCATTCAAGACTTCAGTTTTCGTTGGAGGATCGGTGTCAAGTCTATAGAACTAATTAATTAATTAATACAGCTTAGAAGCCATATACGATGTACTCCAACTGAGTGAAACCAAAAAATCATATGTGGACTAAAATTTAAGCCATGAGTTGCAATTCAGTATTTTTCTGATCCCAAATACACCATGAAGCTCTCTGATTACATAACCAGAAATTTGCACGAACAAAATCTCTGTTGTCTGAAGAATATATGCACCTTGTTATTAAGTCAAGAATACCATATTGACAAATACTCACTTTTACAGCAAGAAACCTTCCATATCACGTGAATGACATGTTCATTTCATAGAAACATTGTTTGTAGGAAAGCCTACAATTTTTCTCCGTAAACATAAATTTAATCAAATTCTCAATTTGCAAACTAATCCGCGACTTACAATTTATACAGTTCAAGGTGGAATCTCACCAGTTCCTTGTCGAAAAAGGTGAGTTAAACCAGGCGCACTGCTGATGAGCACAGAGCCAAACCACGGGAACGGCCGTTCAACGTTCAGATCACTTCGATTTGGTTAACTACCACGACTGGTCAATGTGAGTGGTATTCAACTATTTATATCAAACAATCAGTAGTACCCAGCGCCATGAGTATAAATTTAACATTTAATAAAACGTATTACTTAACTTATCAAAAAACTTGTGAATTCACAATGGGTATTAACTTACACAAATAAAAGCGCATCATTTATTTATTCACACGAAAATCACTCTTCTTTTGAATAACTTACTCGCATTATCACATTCGGTGGAATGCAATGACACAATAATTCATACAATCGATTTCGGACTTCTAATATTCTGTAAGGAAAATTTGAAAAGCATTCATTATTATCGTGATTCAGTAGCCTAGTTAGTGAGTGAAACAGTGGGAGGAGCGATATTAAGTTTTGACCAGAATACGCTGTGATGCAAACAGATGTATCTGACGAGAAACAGGTAGGATTGAGGGTATGTCTTGTATATTCCAGTGCTTGTCACCACCGGATATATGCCCACTGATAATATGCGGAAACAATTACTGAAAGTTATGTGAACTCCTGTGTTCTAAAGCAAAACAGGCTACTGGATCATAGATAACCAGACGCCTATTGGAAACCTGTACTGTAGTATGTAGAATTCCTAGATGACAGTGGAACACAAAAGGTAGAATATCCGCAAGTTTCTGATCAGTTACAGGATTTCATCATGAGCTGAAATTGGTTAGAGAACCATTGGAAAACCTGGAAGTACTGGACAGCGGTTTCGTCCTAGTTTGGAGTTCTTCACCAGCACGCACCCACCGGGGTTCGAACCCAGGACCTCCTGGCTACAAGGCTAGCGAGCTCGTATACCATTGGACCACTGGGACCCGATCCAATGGCCCATGTATTCTGACTTCTGCCAATTCACGATATAGCGCAACCGCTAGTCAATGTCTTCGGCGAGTATCTGTCCTCACACCCGACCTGCTGCACCCTACTGATCACGACTTACTGATCAGTCTTACGCGAAGAGATGCTAGTTTCATGACACAACCAGTGGTCCTAATTGTGAGGCTGTTTTCATGCGATAGTAAAATCGATCTTATTTGCAAAATTTGCTGCCAGTACCGTTCAAACTTAACTGCAACCTGACTTAAGTATTCATAACTTCATCAAATAACAAAATAATATTGTATATCTATAAGGAAGACAAAACTCTACGACCAAAAGATCCATGGCACAAGTAAAAGTTTCCTCGAGGGTTGGTATCATAATAGTGTGTGCCATTAGAAGTGGAATACTTATTTCCATTTTGCGATTTCAGGATTACCGATAAAACAGGAGGCTGAAGGCATAAATAAGAGGGATATTTTAATGGCATCCAGTAACAATTAAGATTCCTCAACATTTTACGCCAACTGCTTTTCCTACTTTACACTAATCTTTTGAATAATCCCACAAAGTGCATCAATACCTCTGCCTGTTAATGAAACGAAAAGCCACGATGCGCAAAAGAGATTGTGAAGCGAAGAGTTGAACATTGTGATAGATATATATACGTAATTTCAGAACAGTCATTTGTTATTACCAATCACTCACTTTTTGGGACTTTGTTCAACTAAAATAGCTGAAGCTGTTTCAGAGATAAAAACCTGCCAATCAGGTAATTGTACACTTTGGTCTGGAGTCATAGGAGAATGTTGCCATCTAGCCACTTCAGCGTATAAAAGAGCACGGCGAAGATTTCGGTCAGAGGATATAGCAATACGTTTCGCTAACTCAACTGGCATTGTAAGACCTTCTCGGCGAGCAGTATTCTTAAGAATTTCAACAACTTCATCGACAGATGGAGCAGAAACTCTTATTGGCAGACACCGTGAACGCGTAGCAGAAATTATCTAAATGTAAAGTTATATTATTTACACAGTAATTTCTTGAGTCAATAGTAACATTTGAATAGTATATGAGTTAAACTATGTTGCTAAACTTTCTTTCTCAAATCGGAGCAGCATAAATTTAGTGGAATGTAAAAAAGAGACGGAGTCACTGTCTGACTATACAATATTCCATCATCAAAAGACAACTGGAGTGAATCAGTAAAAGCCAAGTACTCTCCTAAACAAGCCTAAAATACGGTTGAATGAATACTGCCAAGCCCATTTATTGGATTTAGCGTAAGTTCTGAACTCATAAGTAAATTAAGAAACGTATCATATATGATCATTCCTCAAAATTAATTCATTATACAATGTGAGAGAGTTTTTGTGGAGATAATTTACACATCCTCCATGAAGCTCAACACGGTTTCAGGAAACGCAGATCCTGTATAACACACCTAATATCAGCTTGGAACGATTGGACATCATAGTGGGATATGAAGGCATTTGACACAATTCACTATGACCTCCTACACAAAATAAGTCAGGCAGGTATAGGTGAGCCGCTTATTTTATGGCTGAAGAAAGGAAATTCTGCGCTAAGGTCAATCGAGTCCGATCATCTTGGCACGGCTCGTCGTCAGGAGTGTCACAGGGTTCTATCCTAGGACCACTGATGTTTTCAACTTTTATCAATGACCTACCATGCCTTCTAAGCTGTCCGACTTTTCTATCAGATATGGGGGGGGGGAACTAAGTGTTCGGAAGACTCAGATAGGCTGCAGAGAGACCTAAAGCTTCTGGAAAACTGGGAGTTAGCCAATGGTATGACTTTCAACCTGAAAAGGAGCAAAGTAGTGAAATTACGCACCTGTGGGTTGCAGAGTGCAAGCTTGTCCTGCACAACGTCGGAGCATGACTTAGGTCAAGTTCTAAAGGAAAAAATGGACAAGCGTGAATCACACGGGGAATGTAGCGAGGGCATGTGTGGTCATACACTTAACGCACAGACAGTTGGCTGAACTCACTCCTGAGTTCTTTCTAAGGTTTTACAAAACATACGTAAGACCACACCTTGAAGTGTATACTTACTTTACTTTACTTCGGCTATCTCCTACGGGAGGATGAGCCGGCTTCATGAACCATGAAGTTTCATGGGAATTGGGTACGAGTGATGTCCCCAGCATCGCTCGGCCTTTGTTTGAGAGTGCAGCTCTAGCCTTTACACAACCAAGTGTGACCTACAAGGCAGTAGGAGTGGAGTAGGGAGTCCACTATCCATTGGCAGCCGGTGACCGGAGTTCGGTTCATTCGCCTTTTTGAATGGGGCCAGTCATCCAGGGCATCCAATAAGCCCTTTGTCCATACGTCTGCCGGTGAGCCCCGGTGAGCTTCATACGCCAGTCGTTGGAGGTTTGGAATCAGGGTTTAGCCATCTCCCCTAGACTGTCATCCAATGGACAGTCAACCCGGTGAAGAGCGCCGGGCATCCGCTTTTGCCCTCTCACTTTGGTGAAAAACACCTCCGCCACGTGAAGGCAGTGAGTAGGACTTCCTCAGGAGAGGCTATGTAAGACGCCCGGTCATATGGGAGCATTTCAAGAGGTGTGCGGAGGGGTGGCCAACCCGCAGCGCAAGGCACCCACCCCCGACCATCCTGAGGCTTTGGAGGCTTGAAGTGTATAGTATCATTGCACCCTTACTGCTGAGAAGAGACGCAAACCTCTTGGAAATAGTCCAAAGACGGGTGACAAAAGGAGTGGCTGGTCTCCAAAATGAACCGTATGATGAAAGGTTAAAGAAATTAGGCCTATTCACACTTAGCTACCGTCGGCTTAGGGGAGGATTTGATTACTGACTACAAAATAACAAATGACCAGAATCACCCAAACAAAGGTGTTTTCCCATTAAGTAGGTATAGGCTTCCTCGTGAAAATCCCAGAAGGATAGATCACTAGAGGGCAAGAAGCCGGGTGCGCTCCCACTTTTTTTGACTGCGGGTTTGCCGTCCCTGGAACTACTTACCGGCACTGTCTGTGGACACCTTTAAGCGAAGGCTCGATAAACATGCAGCGATACAAGGACTGCGTCCAAATGGCTTATCCCCTTACAATCCTATACACCATTCAAGGGTAGACAAATAAATTCGCGTGATAATTGTCTGTCTGTTTGTTTTCGACATAGAACTTTGCACGTAGCTTAGACTAACTGTTGTAGATTTCATTGACTGGTGCCATGTTTTCGTTTGACCGCCGCTAGCTTTTTTCCAGTCTGACCCTATATCCGCCAACATTGCTCGTCGAGAAAGGCGATGACTAGGCATACGTAACACATGTCCTAACCATCTCAGTCTTTGTAACTTCACAACCTCGTCGATTGATTTCCCCTCCTTACCTAGCACTCGACGCCTAACCTCAATATTGCTCACCTTATTGATTATTATTGATATATATCGAATTCAAATCCAATTTAGCCGTCTGTTTTTACGTTTTCTTTATTTCTTTTTCTGTATTTTCGTCTGGATAACCTACACTAATTATGTCTATTAGTATTATCTCTTTTCTTTTGACGACGATACCGGAGGACTAACTGGTGAAAGGATCAACTCCATTCACAGCAATAACAAAGTCTTAACACACCGCATACTACAAACAAATAATTAATCTCAGCACTACTCCTTTTGGAGTCAACCAAAGCTACGACAGTCGAGTGGCGGGTTGAACTACGCAAAAGTTTACCAAAGATCAGGAACCTTTACCTCACAATCAAGAAGCGAGCACAAAGAAATCAAATTGGTTTATACTAGCTCGTAAAAAAGATATTGGATCCTGGGCTTCTAGACTTATTAAATCCCATTACTGTCAAGATTCCGCAAGGTTATTAACTTTTTCAAATACCCCACTGACTACAAATATTTTAAACGTGTAGAAGAATGTTGTAGGAATGCATCAGTTCCGTTGTCTTAAATGGACTAATTTCGACAGTTCTGACTAACGATATTTGGATTAGTTTGACCTCTTTAGGCAATTTTTTATTTGCAACCTTAAGTCCAGTGAAGAAACGACAACTTTGTACCGCAACAATATTTCCAAAAAGAACGATCCTAACGATCTTTAACCTCTGTTAAATTTAGTGTAAGTGTATTACTTGGAAACTGGGAGAATATAACTCCATATAAGATAATTTTATTTCAAATATCACAGTGATTCAGTATTACTAACTGGATGATGACGTTTCAAGCATAAATTATTGCTAATAATCACATCAATTTTAGTCACACACCTGTTAACTGTATAAGAATAAATACCACGCTTAAACCTACATTCCTACCTTCCATATAAAAAGAAAATGTGTCACAAAATGTTGAGTTAATATCCTAATTCCACATCTACTGTAGCAACAACAATTCACATGGTTAAAACTGCAATAAATAACATCCAAGATAATAAGAGCGGTTAACAAAAAGTCATCAGTGTGAAAATAAAACTAATATCTAGACAAAGTTCTAACCTTGCTAGTGGATTCTGCTGACAAGATTAGACGGCAAGTTGAAATGTACTTTTCCATAGTTCTTCTTAATGCGTGTTGTGCATCACGTGTTAAATGATCAGCTTCATGCAAAACTACTATTTTGAAATCTTTCTGTTGTCCACTATCAAGCTGAGCTGTCGAAGCCATATTTTTTATCAATTCTTGAATGACAATACGATCATAGATCCCAACATCACTGAAATGGAAAACCACATGTAATTTCGAATTTATTCAAATAATTATTGTAACCACACAAAAATAGATACGATACGGTGGCTTGGAAAATCAGTGGTATTCAGATGGAACATATCTTCACCTTTGTGAAGTGAAGACATCTAAATCACGTCATTTCTATATGTCTGTCTGTTTTCGACATAGAACTTTGCACAAATGTGCGGAAGTTCAAGTCGCCACACTCCGTGTAGCACGCGAAGCAAGAGAAGAAAGTACAAGAAAAGCATAATATAGACAATGAGCAGAGGTGTGAGACAAAGGAGTAATAACGAAGAACAAAACAGTTTCATTGGAAATCATAAGTCACAAGGAGTGGATGCATCCAGTGCGCCACTGAGAACGATTTTGAGCCATGTCACCAATTGTTTCCAACCATAGATTTTTACCGTCCCGAGGACCCCAGCCTGGAAGTCTACACCTTCTTACGTGGCTTAGACCAACTGTTGTGGATTTCATTGACTGGTGCCAAGTTTTTGTTTGACCGCCGCTAGCTTTTTTCCAGCCTGACCCTATATCCGCTAACATTGCTCGTCGAGGGAGGCGATGACTTGGCATACGTAACACATGTCCTAACCATCTCAGTCTTTGTAACTTCACGACTTCGTCGATTGATTTCCCCTGTTTACCTAGAACTCGACGCCTAACCTCAATGTTGCTCACCTTATTATGCCACTTTACACGGGAAATAGAACGCAGGCACCTATGATCAAAGACAGCTAGTCTTTTCATGTCTTCCACTCTCAGTGGCCAGGTCTCACAACCATAAAGGAGGACGGAGCGGACTGATGAGCAGTACACCCGCCCTTTGGTCGATAGTCGAACATCTCGTCTACGCCAGAGTCGGCGTAAACTGGCAAATGCGAAACGAGCCCCCTGTATTCGTGCTGAGATTTCGTCAGAGATCAACCCGTTGGGGCTGATGGTACTTCCCAAATAAGTGAAGCGGTCAACGTGCTCTACCACTTCACTTCCTATTTTTAAACTAGGCGTCGATGTAGTCCAGTCCTGTAACATCATCTTGCATTTGGCGGGAGCGAATCGCATGCCAAACATTCGTAGATTGCGGCTCAAGGTGTTTAGAAGACTCTGCATTTCGTCAGCGTCTTCGCCTAGAAGGACTATATCGTCTGCATATTCCAAGTCAACGAGATTATTCCCGGTAGCAAGTCAATTCGCTGAAGTCACCTAGGGTTAAGTCCATTAACACATCTATGATGAAGTTGAATAGAAAAGGAGATAATGGGCATCCTTGACGGACACCACTGGTCGTCATCAGTTCAGATGACAGCTCGCCGTAAGCCCTCACCTGGCTGTATGAGTACGAGTAGAGTGCCTTAATCAGTGCAATATATTTTCTCGGAATTCCCTTTACAGCCAAGCATCTCCAGAGAACTTCTCGATCGACAGAGTCGAATGCTGCCTTTAGGTCAAGAAATATAATGACTGTTGGACGCCGGTAGGAATGCCTATGTTCTAGAATCTGTCGGAGGGTGAAGATATGATCAATACACCCTCTTCCTGGTCTAAAGCCTGCCTGGCTCTCTCGTGTTTGTGCCTCCCGAGCACCACTCAGTCTACGCATGATTATTGAGCCTAAGACTTTAGATACTATATTAGTCAAGCTAATCCCTCTGTGATTATCACAGGAAGACTTGTCTCCCTTCTTGTATATGGGGATAATCAGTGACTTACACCAACCCGATGGGACTTCTTCTGATTCCCAGACGCTGCCTAGTACCTCAGTTAATGCAGACAGTAAGCTGTCTCCACCGTACTTAAATACCTCTGGAGTCATTCCATCAGGTCCCGCTGCTTTGCCTAGTTTCAGATTGGTGACAGCTTTAGTAACCTCAGTTAGGGATGGAGGACCTGTGTCTATATCCCATTCAGGGAGGTGTTGGATGCTCGGAAGGTTGAGCGTGGCTGTGGGCCAATTAAACTGCTCCTCATAATGCTCTTTCCAACGATCCAGTCGTCTATCCTGGGAGCTAATTATAGTGCCATTTTTTTCCGAGATTGTCTCACTAATGATTTGTCTTCTCCCACCCGTTTCCCTGATGAGTCTAAAGAGTTGCCTGGTGTTGCCTATCCTCGAAGCTTTCTCCATCTCTTTGGCTTTTGTCGCCCACCACTGTTCACGGTCCTTGCGGAGACTTTTCGTAAGTTTCCTCTTGTGCAGCTTTCGCTCCTCATTGAATTCGGAGCTCGCCGGAATAAGTCTTCTAGCATCTATCAGTTCGGATGAGGCGGTGGAGATCCACCTTTGGGTTTACCTTATTCACAGCTTTTACAGCTGTATCTATGGCTGCCTGGATATTTTTCCAAGCTTCTTCAGGGTGAGCACAGCTGTCGAACACAGATATGTGTTTAGCTAGTTCTTCCTCAAATACGGATTTAGTTTCCTGATCGAGCTGGGGACGTGATGGTTTTACCGCCAGCTGTTTCCTACGTCCGTTCAGTCGTAAGCACACCCGAGCGCGGACCAGTGCATGGTCGGTATCTACACACGTGTTCCAGAAGGAGCGACAATCTCCTACCGACCCACGCCAACGATAGCTTATTGCTATGTGGTCTATTTGTGTCCAGCGTTGGTTTGATGAAGGGGGTCTCCAAGTCAAACAGTGTCTCTCCTTGTGTTTGAAGTTAGTGCTTACAAGAAACAAATGATTATCAGAACAGAACTGTAGGAGACGGTCACCGTTGTCGGTTCGCTGGCACGGAACTCCATAGGTGCCACCGACATCCTTCTCAGATTGACACAATTTCCCTACTTGAGCGTTAAAGTCACCAGCTAGAACGACTATGTCTGAGCGTTTAGCCTTTCGCACCAAACTAGACAGCTTTTGGTAGAACTCATCCTTCGTTTCATCTGAACTGCAGTCAGTGGGGGCGTAGGCGGAGATTACGAAAAGGCATCGGCGAGTAGTGCAGTCCTTCTCCTTCTTACTGATCCGTTCAGACGGACAGCACACATTCGGCTATCTACCGGGATCCAGTCAAGCAATGTCTTTTCTGCCCTAGTACTCAAAGCTATCCCTACGCCAGCTAATCCTCGTGAACTAGCTGTGGCATCTCCTGACACCCTCAAGGTGAATTTTGCAGATTCAACCTGTTGGCCAGGTGGGGTTAGGTGAATAACCACACTTGGGTCTTGTATGCGTGTTTCTGAAACACAGCATACATCAATGGCTCGTGATGCCAGGGTCTTGGCTAGTGATGCTTGTTGTCCTATTTGGCAAAGTGTCCTAACATTAAGAGCTCCTATATGAAATTGGTGGCGCGGCTTTAAGAGGCTGTCGGTGGTGGTTTTTTGGCTTCCATCGTTTTTAGTGGACGCAGAGTGGAGAGGAAGTGGAGAGCTATCAAGTCGAGGAGTTGCATCAGTGGAAGGAAGGCAAGATGATAGAGATGAAGATGAAGACAAAGATGAGTGAGTAATAGAGAGGTTTCGCGTGCATTTCGGATTGTGAGGGCGATTGTTACTTCCCGGCTGCCCACACCGTGGAAGTTGGTTGCGTGACCGCAGAGCCCAGGGGACAACTGCTTGAGGCCGGTCACACGCGGCCTGCTTTTGTTTGTTCTTTTTGTTTTGTGTGTCTCAGTAGCATATTTATCACTCCTGCCCTGTGACACGGCAGCAGGAAGCGCGGTCGTTGTTAATCCGGGCCACGGCCGATCCGGCATGAAATTTTGTGGTTTTCTATGTATCATTATGTTGGATTGGGTAGCTGCTTTTTGTTTAACCGCTATCCAAACAACCTGCCTGGCATGGTAGACCTCAAGAGACATAAGTCTCAGCCAGTATAGCTTGAATAGGTCATTGCGGTGTTCAAGCCCGACCACCACGTCAAGGTAGCAGCTTTCGGTCGGGTCATTTCTATATAATATGACAGATAGCATACGGTAACATACGAATGTGCTTTACTTCTCATTCGGAACAGCTTCGTGGTCTAACAGAGGACAGGGCCCTTTATCAGATAACCTATACACGAAAATAGTTCTGTTCCAAGGAAACATATTTGATCACTTACACTTCCGACTTAGTGCAACCAAATCATAAATACGAGTCATCTACTTGGTACTTATGTGTATTCTAGGTGACTAATTACAAAAAGCATGCAAGGACTTATGGTAGTGCCCGGTCTCTAAGACCGAAGAGAGTGAAATACGACTTGAAACTAGAACTAGAACATCATGAAAGCTGGGACAAGAGAGATATTCCTAACTGGGGGTGACTGAATCAAGTACAATGATTCCTTCTGCTTAATCAAACCATAAAATCTTAGTCCGCCTCTGTGATATTTACCTAACTGGATCTAAAACTATCTTCTCTGATACAAATAGACACACAGTTGCATGTGTTCACAAAAGCGCATCAGTTGGAGTCGCCACACTGAGAAATGAAAGCGGAGAAAAAGAAACTACAGTGGATGAAGACTTACGGAAGATAGGATAATTAGATAAAGGTTTCCAGAATCCAGAAAATGACAAAGAATAAGTGAATATACACCAATCTGCTGCAAAAATAAGATTGGACGTTGTTTTTAGCCCATAAAAAACAGTTAGGCATGGCTGGCGGATTTAATCAACCTCTTAAGAACTAAGGAAGTAAAAAACTCATTTTTGCAATTTATGGGCAAAGTAAAATCTGTACATGGCTTCAACATGAATTGACGTGGTCCAGACAATTATCAAGGGTGGCGACTGGTACTGAAAGGCATAGATAGACAACAGTAATGGATGATACTTTAGGTTGTTCGGATGGACTCTTCATAGAAACATAAAGGTTAGTGAAACTGTCAGTGAAAATAATACGTTAGTAGTTCATTCAAAAGTCAGAGAACTAGACAGGCTAGTGGAAGCTGCTGTAGTAAATCCCAGACGGTCTTCAGAAATCCTTCACAGACAGTCCGCATGAGACAATGAGATACGACCCTAAAATGCTTGAGAAAATCGGGTCAAAGAGCTGGACAGTCTAGTGATGTACATTGAGAGATATAATGATGGCAGGCATCAGTGGTGTGACAGGCTTTAGATGAGATTTACGAACCAAATTGTACCAAATCACCGGTTATCTCTGCCTCAAGGGAGAAGAAATTCCTCAGGATACCCACAATAAACAAAAAGTCAGACTAAACGTTAGGTGGATTAAGCAAGTTGCATAATCCCATGTATCGATAAATGTAGCCCATTGTTATAAACTGCCAAAACTATGTCGTGTATGTCAAGATAAGCTTTCTAGCCACCGTATTATGACATAGTGTCACAACTACGGAAATCAACAGTCGTGGCTCGCAACTTCTCACCAACAGAATACAGATTCGAACGATGCAACACATTGGTAGAAGCAGCTAACCCTTATACATTAGGCGCCGTTTACTACCATGGCCATGAACGAACATACCAGTTTTAAAAGGCAGTTAAGACAACGTTATCCAAAAGATTCAGCTTCAGATTTTTTCTCAGAATTCACCTCGTTCATGTTTTTGGATCATTTCGACTTCGACAAAAATATTCAAAAAGGAGATATCATTAGAATCCTAAAAATAAGCGTCCTATGAGTGATTTATCAGTATTCAACCCTGATGAACAATATGAACTTGATAATCTGCTCACAATAGAATAAGATTCAGGAAGCAGACAATTTACACTCCGCAAAAGATACTCTCAGTCGCTCTAAATTTTGAAACCGCGACTTAGACTATGCTTTGCACGAAACCTCTTCAAATTTATGCCAAGTCAAGAACCAACTGGTGGAAGTCTTCTAACTGGTCAGTTATCAATGAAACTGCTTAAACTTTTAGTATTTTCTTATTTTGCGACAAAGGACCTGTCTCAAAGCCAGTTTACTCTAAGAAAGTTTACCTCAATACATTAGTTACCAGTTAGACTGAAATTATCAATCGAAATGCAAACGTACCTCGGGTTAACTTCTAAATGAAAATTGCTCGATACAGTTGACAAGTTGACTTTCTTATTAGATGGTGTCGTAAAAGTATGATGTTCCATCCGTAGCCTGTCAACACCCGATCCATAGAGTTCACGTAAAATACACATTATTCTGGTTCTTTTTCCAGCACCTGATGGTCCATACACGAGCAAGTGTGGAAAGTTGTTACTGTCAACCTTTGATTACAATATACATAATATGTTCACTCATTTACCAGGTGTTTCAGATTTTTTGCTTGCTGTTTATGGTAATCAAGCTTCCCCAAGGATGTGGGCGTGTATTTATCGACCCATAGACTCATTCCGAGAAATTTGAAGAAGTTCGAAGTGCCACCAAGGTCAGACCGTCCTAAAAGATCGACAGATAAATTGGATTTAAACAACACTATTGCAATCTAACACGGGGCATATTTGTGACAAAACTGAGGGAACCTGTTTATCACTTAGCGTTCACTTCATGTTTTGGAAAGAAAGTTCCGAATTTTCGGTGAACCCTAATACATTAACCCACCCAAATTATAGAGGTTGGTTGGCAGTTTCCTCTCTAACTTTGCCTGGAATGTTGTCCTATTCCAATTCCGGAGACTGTGGTAATCATAGGGATGGAAACGTTAGTTGGATTCTATGCGAGACTCTTCATCTAATCTTAGTGCCCATCCATACTTAGTGAATGGTTCTCTCTTGGCCAAGATGCTGAACCCATACCTTTTCTCATTCATTCACAGTAGGCTTTACCACAGTGGGGTTCGTCAGAACAATTATCACTAATTTGACGTGCTTTAATAGCTAGGTATAAAAGCACTACTCAGTGGTAAACACTGTCCACTTGAAGCTCCTTTCGTACATTTCCTATAAGCAGGTGGCCGCTTGCTACAAAATGGTCCAGCTTGAGTAGTTCGCATTCTCCCACACACACGTCATCCTTATAGTTTCGTAGAGACCATTGGTTGTGGCGGCACTCTGCAACCCCCTATTGGAAGATTCACTACGCGTATTTTACTCACTACCAAATGATGGTATGTTGAAGTCCCTGGTGACGGTGACCTTTTTACCTTCGTAATCAGTACCGAATAGATTTTTTCGATCATTTTGATCATTACTTATCATATAGGCAGGCAGATATTACCTCTTCACTCTGAGACCCGTTATTGTTTATAGCCATAAAAATACAGACTGACTCCACGAGTTCGGTTAGTAGTGCATTGGCGGCTTAACCTATTTGATTGTCGCTGCCAGTGTATATCGTAACTCCTCCCCCATCCGTCCCTTCTCTATCTCTTCCGTGCAGTGTCACAATAGCTATGGTAATTTCCTTGCGTTGACGCGGGGTGAAAACAAAATCTCCGCTCGAATGATGACCGAAAGTGTCAGGTATGAAAGTAGGCACTCCATACCTCTCAGGACATACTACAAGGCTAGGTTTATTCAGTCGGTAGTTAGTAAATAGGTAATACGGAAGAGCGAGACGAATTATGTCCATTTTATACAAAATGGAAGGGAATGACGGTTGTTCTCCCATGTGCTTAACTTGGTTTACCTGCCTCACCTGACTACCAGAATGCTTACGACTTACACATTCTAAAATACGAAATACTGGTCAGCAGTTATGGTAACTACTTTTTAGGAGAACTAATCACTATATTGGTGAACCCGAATCTTTCACAGCACACTGCTTATTTTATTGCAGTCAGCCATAATTCATATGTTTTAGTCTTATCTGCTGATTTTTCCAATACGCCAGTTGTCAATGTAGTTGAAGATTGAACGATCAATTTATGGTTGTTTGCTCAAAACCAACTTCCCCAATTTTCTCGGAGGCATCAATACGACAGTCATCGTCTCATCGGTCGCTGTTCAGAAAGAAGAGTAAAACACCGTCAGAAGTAATATTGTGATTTATTATTGTAATATTTGTTTACAGACCTTAGTCATACGTCATTTATATGTTGGTGTAACAATAAAGAATCCTCGAGTCAACAATTGGTGTTTTGGTTTTTTCGTCCGTTATTACTAAGCGTTTCTGAGAAACTTCAAGCGACAGCGTGAGCCCGAGCGTAGCAAGAGCTGGGCATTAACGGTTTACGAGACGTGGCTGACACCAGTCTTCACTCAACCGTACGTGAGATTTTCCTTCTTTTTCATAGTAACGTCTAATTTATGGGACGTAGAATATCAATGAAGAAACTGAATTTCTGAAGAGATAGATACATTAGTAACCACAGAAGCAACGATAGCAGAATTTGATAGACATGATCCTGAATCATGGTCTAATTATTTGGAGCATAACTATGATCGATATAACATCAAGTATGAGGACGTCAGGCACAGGGAAGTGTGTCTTCAATTACATGGTTCTGTTGGCATGAAGATATGGAAACCCGCTCTTCATTCCCTTTTTGAGGCAGGATTTGGTGAGCATAGAGACGAGATGACATGATATTTCAATATCTGAAAACCAGCGCAAATGATGATTTACCAAAAGGTGACCATGGGAGAAGGACCCCCATCACAGTTCATGTACCAACCACAACAATTAGCGGGTGATAGCACAGTGAGTGAGGCTGGATGCAAGCCTCCCACTGATATCTGCAACAGGCACTGGATTCTCAATATTTCAGCTCTATTCTTTCACGTTTAGCATGCATTGCAGATAGAATAAATGGGAGGCACCTTGCAGAAGGACAAGCTGCCCATAGGCATAGCTACAGCTAATAATGGACAACTGAGGTGAATCTTCCAACAGACAACATCCTGGATCAAGAAGCAAATTTAAACAATCCATATGTACCAAACATTTCTGTCAATATCACCAGCAGCTGAGCACAGAGTCAAAGAAACTCATGCAATTATTAACCTGGCCTAAATCATATAGTTAGCATTAGGGAAACAAATAACCATTTTTCACTTGCCACTGCTGTGAATGGTCACCTGAAAACCTGCTTATGCTACGTCAGTGATAGAAATTCCAAACAGACTTCATGGGCGGTGCAGAAACACCACTCAGCCTGACACCGAAAACAAATGAAGAGTCGGCAGAAGCCCCCATCACTCTGCAGGCTACCAATGAGAGCCAGACCACAAGATTCGAGCAGATGACGGTGACGTTCGACACTAGCTTTAACAGCAGTCTTCAGGGAATTTAACTTTTCTGACGTTGACTTCGCAAACCTTGACCAAGGCATCCAGGAAGTATATGAATTGCTACTGGGCACCCGGAAACGAAAGTCAGTATTGAAAAAACTTGCAGATACACTTATAGAAGGTTGACCGATCATCACCAACTAAATCGGTCCAATCACCACAAGCAACAATTGAAAGGCTTTAGAAGCTACTAGAAAATTTTACTACCAACCTCAAACTTCTCCGTTTGATCCGAAAATTACACGGGCCACAGAGACTCATGAAACCCCAGTTTTTGCTAAGCCAAAGAAATTAGCCACGAACAGACTGAAAAAAGCGAAAGTGGTGTTCCATTATGTGCTAAGTCATAGACCGTCCTGCTCTCGAACAGTTTACGAGCTTCAACGCTGTGCAGACTAACTATAAAAAGCCAAACTGGCTGGCGCCCATGTGATAAATGTAGGATCCCGTACATACAGTTCCGATCAAATCTTGATACTGCGCAGGCATCACATTACTAAGAATCTCCACGCTGCCACTGTATTTATTAAAACAAGTCTTTCGCAGAATTCTAGTTGAGAAAGACATCCAGTATGAACACATTCCATTTGTATGAGTGTATACCAACGCCATTTGGTTCTCAAAATGCTGCACAAAACTCTAAGATATACTGGTGACTTAAACTTACATTTGCTAAGGCACATACAAATGGCCTTCAAATCTCTAGTCCGGATGAAGAAACTCATGGAGACCGTATTGAGACTATGTCGCGAAGACTAGAGAACAACATCTTGCTAATTTTTCCAAGTGCACCCCTTGGGACTGAAAAGTTAGAGTTCCCTGGACATGTCGTTGGAAGAGCTTAAAGACCCACAAGCTTATTTCGTCCACTCAACTCAGAGGTTTGCTGGGGTTGATTTACTTCCGCAGGCGCTAAACATCTAGTTGCGGACACTACATCTATTCTGTGACTGATGGACTGAGGGGAGAGCCGAAGAATTTTTCTTTTCAAGACGGGCAGCTGGTGTCTCTGGCCATATGAAAGACACATTGAGGAGGACTGCAGCAATAAAATATTCGGGTACAGACTCACCTTATTCGCTGAAGTAGGATGTACCTAAATCCCGAGGAAACACATGTTGCGGCATTGGCAGAGACTTGGTAGGAATCTACCTAGCCGTTTGACACTTTCGTCGCATGATAGATAGCAGAACGTTCACCTTCTACACCAACCATAAGCCTTTCACTTACTTGATCAAAGTGAAAACAGGAAAATACTCAGCATTCAAGATTTGTCATAGTGATTTTATAACTCAGCTTACCTGCGATAAGTGACATGTGAGTGATGGCGAGAACCATGTGGTTGGTACACTGTATAGAATGCGCGTATATACAGCTATTAAAGCTCTATAGGCCTTAAGGGTCTGGCTCAGAACCGAACGATGAAGACTTGCAGTATATCATCACTGAGGATAAATTCAGTTCCCAGCAATAATCGTCTCCTGCAGAAGCCGGTTGCATTTACTGAGATGAGACCAAACAATCACCCTGGTCTTTCGCCACTAAAAATGAGGAAATACGAATTCGTCAAGCTCTGTTCTGTCACAATTTGAGGCATAGGTGCCGGCTTTGCAAGTCTCTGCTAGGTATGCTTGACCGGGCCTACAAAGCGAAGTCGATACGTGGGAGAAACGATGTATATCATATTAAAGATTGAAAGCAAACAGTCATATTATGTTTCCCCTAGGAACGTTCTCCAAGCAGGATGCTCACTTCACCCATGCTCACTAGAACTGTTTAGGTCTTTTGACATACTGTAACAGAGCGACTTATCCACTCACGTGCGCCCACATTTCCAAGAGATTCCCTAAATCTGAGTCACTCTATGATATCATGGTGAAAACGGTAGCAAAAGTTTTTATTCAAAGCTAAGTGGCAGTATTCGATGTGCTAACAAAAATAGCCGCTAAAAGTGGAGCCCGATAGAAGTTAGAGCTTTTCGACAATTTATACAAGCTCCAAGGACCAGACAGGATCCACTCTACAGCAAATCCCCCCTATGTGAATGGCACGATAGAATTCCTTCACCGGCGGTTGAAGGTGGAACTAAAGTCTCGCCGAAAATTCCAACTTTACTCACTGGGTGTAATCCTCCTGATTCCTATGGCCACTGCGGTAGCAGCCATACTGAATTATTTCGTGCCTATCCTAGTAATATACATTGCAGTCAACTTCTCATGTTACTGGATTTCATGACAAACTTATCCCAGTGGGCCACCAGACACAAGACATTCTTGGCATTATCATCCTTATAAATGTTTATATGCACTTAAATTAGTTGTTGATAAGAAATGAGAAATGAAAAGTCTTAGAAAGTGTAAGGTATAGAAATAGTCTTTACAAAAGCAGATCGAGTTATTCTATTGGTCACCTGGGAATTAAGAGAAATATTAGTGACAGAGTTGGATGGAATCATTCAACACAGAACAACCCGTTGACAGAAATCATGGCGTTAAATTTTCTTGACTGCTTCTTATATGGTACGCGTTGGACATCACTTATGTGATGAAAAAGGCATCGAGAAAAGGATTTCGAAATTATACGTTTTAAATGAGTACAAGAAAATGTTTGGCTACCGACTAGATGCATTCACTCCTGCGTGGAACGTTGAGGTGCATTATACTGTGTATAACACTGAAAGGCACTGCCTCTAAAGTAGTTTTCCTAAAAATAAATACGTTAAGTTCACTTACTGACAATTACAGGGGAAAGAAACTTGTCATATTGGAGCAAGATCTGAGGTGTAGAACATTATTAGTTGAAGATTACGTAATAGAAGTCTGACTGTAGGAACTGACGTTCAGTTAACTCGCCAGAACTACTGAGAATACTGATAAACGGACCATGTATAAGATAAGACTGATGTAGTTGTCCTAATTAAAGACTGACCTGCCTTTTTTGCCGTCCTACGAACGATTCTGATTTTATAGACAACTTAGGCAGGACAAGTTATCGTCTTCTCGTGGAATTTGTTCGAACCTGTCGGTTTTAAGGGAATTTAACTTAGAAAGTTTTTCCAAAGAGTGAAATATTCAGCAGAAAAGTTACTCCTAATAAGTCTTTTGTGGGTGAAAACCTTGAGAAGGTAGTCGTGATTGCGTAACCCATCTGGCTTATGGTCAACTGAAGCTTTGGATGAGTTGTAATGATTTTCTTCCAATAAGTTCGAAAACAAGGAATAGGACGGGCTTCACTCCGCTCACCATTGGGGGCCCTAATTCCAGTCAGATGTATCTGCCGCCACATTTTGTCTGCCAGTCGGGCCTTAATCTATGTCTCTTGAGAAATACTCGGGCACTTTCAAATTCTTCCGGTCTCCCGACCATAAGTTAGCATGCAGGAGAAAACACCGATCAAGTTTGGGATGAATGTATATCATGCATCTAACCAACCTGGCTTCTGTAGTGTAGAAGGTGAGGAACAGGAAGCCAGTAGGTTGCTTGCAGTTAGATACCACCTTATTTGCATGGTAAGGAAACGTTACATCTCGTGACACCTGGCAACTCCAGTTTAATGTCGACAAATGTGGCTGGCTCTGCATAGGTTGCAACAATTTAGAACTTGACCTGACAATTCAAGGCCATGCACTCTTACAACTGGAATCTGTATTGGACCTAGGACTAAAATACTCACATGACTTATCATTTTCTGAACATATCTCCAAACAAGTGTCAAAGTCATGCAGACTTATCGGCTTTCCACTCAGGAACTTCTACAGAAATGAGTCCAGAATTCTGTTGTACAAGGTTTGTGTGCGTCCATTATTTGATTACTGTTCATTCATGTATAGTAGTATACGCATAGAGGACAAATTGAAAGTCGAGGGAGTGCAGAGGTACTTCACCTCAAAATTACTCGGAACCGAAAATGGTGCGAACTACTCCACTAGATGTGATACACTAGGACTAGAAACAC
Organism: Trichobilharzia regenti; assembly: GCA_944472135.2. Classification (NCBI taxonomy): domain Eukaryota; kingdom Metazoa; phylum Platyhelminthes; class Trematoda; order Strigeidida; family Schistosomatidae; genus Trichobilharzia; species Trichobilharzia regenti. The sequence goes on along the minus strand of OX235265.1, from coordinate 48,168,261 downwards.
TATGGCTGAGACGCCTGAGACTAAACTTAACACTTTACTATAAGCTTCTAAACCACTTAGTTTTTACCTCTTCTAATGGCACTTGACTTTCAGATGACAATGGCTACAAACTAAGACACACAAAGGGTACAGTAGCTATCGAACAATGTAAAACAGCCACCAGGCAAAAGTTCTACTTGGTTAGGTATGCACAGATATGGAATAAACTACCAATGGAAATGCGTCAAGCGGGTACATTGGCCTCATTCAAAAAACAGCTTAATGACAAACTACAAGAGTTTGCAAACGATAGTAGTCCTAGTTCCTGTCTGAGAGCCTCCGAAATTATAGGTCCATTTAATGTATAAGCTTAAATACTACACCTATTGTTTTTGCCTATATTTATAATTTTAGATAAAACATTAACGATTAAGATACTTACCCTCAAAAAGACAAAAAATTTCGTTTGTAAAACTTCTTCCCAACACAATAAGTGGAATAAAATGGACATAAACCGACAACATGAAAAAGGTATAACTCACCGCAACATCACATGGACACATGTACGCTCGTCGGGCATCATATATGCCTCACCAACTACAACCCAACATTCCTAAGATAATGTGGGGAACTTATATCCATAATGTTGCTGAGCAGTTAATATTCACAACTCTTGTCGGAACAACTGAAATTCCAAAACCTTCCTCACGCGAAGAAAATACCCACAAGCAGTAGAAATCCATTAATTAATGCGTCTAAAGCTTATGCATTTTACTCCCAACAATGACATTGCAGATCAAATGAGATAAACATATCACTGATTTCAAAATAACACATCAACGAACTACAATTCAAGGATTCTGTACACAACAAAATTATGTATGAAAATTGACTTCAAGCTTTATTTTTTCCCCGGGCACGTATAACCCATCCACCATAGAACTGGGTTTGTTGTTAATGCGAAGACAATACTTCTGTATTTCCTGATGTGTTGCACTCACTGACAATCTAGCGGAGTTTTCCAACTGTGCACAGAAATGATTGTGCATAAGTGAAAAGGATGTCTTATACTACTGAGATTAACATTTATCAAGTGTATGTATGATCTCCAGCGTACATGTAAAACATATTTTGCTATCGACTGTAAAATGTGACTGAATAATATGGTTCTATTTCTGTAACAATTTGATGATGCCTGTAAACTGACGTCCCTCATGTACTGTACTATGAGAATAAATTTATTTATTTATATATCTGCAACTGTGACCAAGTTTCAGAGGAGATTCCCGTACAAAGCAGGCTAAACCGCGCTAATGTGGATTTAAAGTAAGTCCCCAGTTTTGGCTCCGATTACTTGGAATGTATAAGTCGTGTTAGATTGTACTTTCAGCAATCATATCAGTGGAGTCAAAATCATATGCTTGTCTTGAGATCATCCACAAAGAAGTATGTTCGCCAAACGTGAACTTAAAGAATGTCATTTGTGGATGAAAGAAGTAGAACTGGATGAAGGATTCTATCTCTTATTGTGCCGCTGGCCGTTGGGTTACATGTAGACGACTGTCGGTTGATTTCGACTAACTGGCGACTTTCTGCGAGAAATTATTCCTTGTAGGAGGGGTTTTCTTAGGAGTTTGGTGAATGAAACGTTATTGGAAGCCTTGCTAACATCGAAGGATAACGTCATAACTATCTTCTTAATATCTTTGCATTCGAAGTGCGGTCAAAAATTTCTAACTAGTGAGTAATGCGCGATCTTTTGGAACAGTGGGTCATTACGGAGTAAATGCTAATTCGTTTAACTCTTCATAAGCGGTACAGGAAACCACAGAAGCGATTTTGATGGGTGAGCAGTTATTTGCATCATGTTTGTGCCCGTGCTTGTGAGTAGGCACTATACACGATTTCCTCAATTAAGCAAGGCATGTTTTGTTATCTACTGAAATTGAGTGCAGCTCCGAAAAAGCAAATTTATATTGTCACCGCAGTCTCTAGCAGGACGGAAGGTACGTTATTTGGGCAACGAGTGATAAAGATCTTGAGAGAGATGACAGCCTTGTCACTTTTGCCTTCGTCTATTTTGCGGGGGATATCAACAACCTGATTGCTCTCCATAGCTTACAGGATTATAAAACCCACGCTAGCACTATTATGCATGGCATCATACTGATGTGTTGGCTCGCAGTGAGTCGTATGAGTTTGTCAGTCTGCCTTAGAGAAGTATGACTATTTCTCTGTGGATATGTGACCAGAGGAAGACTTTAATTGCTTTACTTCTGGGGTTTTGGTCCTTCAGTTCATGGATTGCACTGAGAACACAGGTAATGGAAATTTTGCGTTACCAAATCACCGTATTTATGGTATTTTTTGAGGGCTTTCATAGACACCACCGCAACGACTTTTAAATGCCAATGCCTTCTGGTCCTTATAGCTAAGTATCTTGTCAAGTGCAGTGACATGTTGGACGTTTTTATATTGCTACGAAAAGTTTAGAGTTCCTCCTTTGATGATACATTTGCATGTGCAATTAAGTACATGTCTATCAGCATTTTTGCGCAGCCCTCCGTGTGTCCGACCAACTTCGGATTTCATGAGTATCTGCAAAAAATATCAAATGAGGATCCTACCATCCGAAGACAGCTTGCTGGCAGTTTGTGTCCCGGACGCCTCGTACAGTTGCGTTCCCAGTAGGTGTATTTGCATCATGCCAGACATTTTACAGTAAAAGAATGTGTGAGATATTCGTATATAGGTGGTGCCCGAAGTGAGTTCTACGACACTTCCGGTATACTGAATTCCACTACTGTAATCTCATGGCTCAGGGGAGAATTAGAGGTGACGTTAATTATGCCACCACGTTTGTCATCATACCCACGGGGTAACCTCTGAGAACGTTTATTACTACACGCTTGGTGTCACAGAGATGTGGCAGTACTTACCACAGCGCTGCTATGCACATTGGTTTATAATTGTATATTTTTATTCCATATTGGGTACCAATAAAGTGTTGGCTGTCTACTGTGGAATATTTCCCGTCCAAACTGTAAGCTTTTGCTGTGGCAGCAAAGAACTGATGCGAATTCACATGTGACATGGGTACGATTTCCGGTGCTTTTATCAACTCACGTTCCTAAAACATTTTCGTCGACAGAACCAGTTATGGAGATATTATCCTCATAATTATTGACAAAATGTGTATTTGATACATTGCTTCTTGGATAGGAGTGAAGTCTTGTTAAATGTTTAAAGTGGCTGCTGGATAAGAGTGAATTTTGTGCAGAAACAACCCTGTGCTCCATACTGATTTCTTTTAATCCTTTTGATGGGATCTTTTAATAATAATTTATATTTAGTATAAAAGGGTGAGTTTAAGCAAATGCATTCTGCGACGGACGGCCAGGGAATTTCATAAAAATCGTCAGGAGGACACAAGTAAGAAACTGGCTACCAGTGGAGCCGCGGAATGGATGAGCACAAAGGTACTGATCACTTCGTTTTGCTGTGATTGTAAGCAGTGAGCCAACAAGAGTGAGTCTTCATAGGGGTTCCACGTGTCACCGAATTATAACGCTTCTAAAAGCTTCGCTTGACTTGGTGGGTTTTAACCTGGGACGATAAACCAGAGTTTCATGTTGGTGAGTGAACACAGACTGGCAGACCAGAGCCAGGTAAACCCCTGCCTCGTCAGCGCTGCGTTAGGTCTCCAGCTTCTGGAGGTTCTTCAGTCTGTTTCTTCTTCAACTCATCCACATTTTACTTGATGTCTCAACACTCGATTTGCGTCTCTGTGTGTCATTCGTAGCCCTGAAGCCTGATCTTAGCTCACCAGTCACTGTAGAAGCACAAACCGAAAACGCTAGATGGTCGCCCTGTAGTGAGAAGTATAGCCACTGACAGTGAGGACCGGAGCTTGGCAGTGCAGTCACTTTCCTACTTCGAGACATTCGAAGCACAAAGTTTGAAATCCTACATTAAGAAACAGGTATTCATAAAGTCCCCCACTCATGATATGGTTGTGGCCCATTTTTTTACTACACGCATCAATTCTACCTAGGTTAGACCTTTTGTGGGAAACGCTGGGAAAGATCCATAACGATATTGGCTTTATTTGGTCTGAAAAAACGCTACGCAAACAATACCAGTTCTATGTAGGTTAAATCTCAAATTCGGCACTTTCGCGTTGGAAAGATTCAATCTACAGTTCGTCAGGCAACATCATAGTCCTGGCCGCACTCAAGTTTCACGAAGTCAAGCCAAAACTAGTGCTCCAATGGAAAATTCTAAAATTAGTCCCGAAACAAATGTTAACCGAAAGGATATTCTTAGGAAGGTCGATTTTACGGGGAGGTTTGTGTAGTCTCTATACTTCCCGGCATATAGTGTAAACTCCATGGTCTGACAGTGGGCAGTTAGTGAATACAGAATACAGTGGGACGAGAAGAATAACCATTTAGACAATATATCTTTTTAATGATTTCGGAGGTTCCAATTTTCTGTTGAACAGAATTGAGCAATGAGTGCTCCTTCATGAATTTGATTTAGTTTGCGCACTTTTCTTGGCCACCAGCGTGCTTACGAAATGCAAGTACTATGTCAACTACTGTCTTCTGATATACGAAATACTGGTCAGCAGTTATGTTTGTTATTTTGATAGAAGACTTGGTCATTAATTCTCATTTGAACATATGCTCAGTAGCCTTGGTTCTTTGGCCACTTTACTTCAGTATTTCCTTTCACTGCACACCTATTTTGCTCAGTAGCCATGAGTAGTTTCGTATCCACTCTGAGACAGAATTTTAACGTGTCATTCACCTCCCCTTGCATTGTGCTTGTTCCATTTCGAACAGGACACTCGGTAATTATTAGGAAATCCTTTCCGTTGCTCTGTAGACACATGGGTTCCAGCTTATAGCTTAATTTCCTCTGCTGTTGTCGTGGTATCCCGTACTTTCCCGTGAAGCATCAAATGTACTTACTCTATCTTTAGAGGAATACCTTACCTAAGGAGCACCACTCAGCACTTCCAGGCACCTGAAGTTCGCTACTTCCATTTGTTGTGAGGGTGGCGTTCGTGATAATATGGATCCTAATTTCTATTCCTTGGCTTACCTTAAGGTGACTAAAAAAGGTGAGTGTTTCCCGCTGTGTGAAATGTTTCCTTTGTAAGACCTGCGTCGATCCGGCTGTAAAACATCTGGTCCCAGTCTGCAGCTAGACGCCTCCCGTTTCTGTCATGATAGTAGATAGACTTCAAGCAGGAACGTTTTACGTCACTGGAAACTGCCTTCATCTGCCAGCGCTGCCTGCCTTCGGTTTCGAAACATATCCTCTCCTAGTGAGAGAATGTTCGTAAATTACATCCACCTGTGGTTACAATCCATTTATCAACAAGCTTTCAGAAGTTTCCTCAGTTTACTGGTGGTGTTTTGCTTTTCTTGCTATTCCTTTGCCCTTAAATTTTACATTATAGGAAAAGCTCTGACTCTGCAATCAAATCGGGGTCCCCCTGTAATGCGTTCAAAGGAAAATCATGCGTGAGGGACATTGCGGGTGTGTGTAAAAATAGCTATTTCGACTGTTATCATGGCGTTTACCATATCAGAAAAGCTGGACTATAGGAAATATTTTTTAAGCTTTGAGAGGTCGCTCTGGCTAGGACAGATCAAATTAGAGGAAGGAGTCCCTATATAAGTCTACTCGCATCCTTGGGTAAGTTTCCAAAGTAATAGAAGAATATATAAATAACCATGGAACAGTTGAACGTTTACATGAAAGTCTCTGCCTAACCTGTGGTTATCCGACTGCGTCTGAAGAGTTATACAATCAGACACACACGTCACGGTTAGATGCCAGTATTGGATAAGCGGTATCGTATGAGCATACGTGCGAAATAGCCATCTAGCGAAAGTTTTACTTGATTGGATATGCTCACATATGGAGCAAGCTACCAATGGAAATGCGGCAGGCAAGCACACTGGCCTTCCTTAAGGAGATACTTAATGACACTGTCGGTGGAGGTGAACACTGAACGTCTGTTTCTGGAACTGGTAGCCATTGGTGGGCAACTCGAAGGCGCGAATGGTATGATCGTGTACAAGTTCGACGAGGAAGAACAAACAAGAATAAAAATTTTACTGTCCTCCGCTTTAATTGCCAAACAATATAACTTCTTTCTTACAATACTGGTGTTTTGGAGTTAAAGTCGAAGAAAGCATATAGTATTTATCGGTGCGGAACGTCTTCGTAACAACGGGAACTAAGGGATAAGTTCCTTGACAGACACACTAAAACTTTTCGAGCAGTAGTAATGTCAATTTCCATATGAGAGCCTGACTTTTTGAGGCAGGGCCACAAAGAGGTGACAGAACAACCTTCAGCGGGAAAACAATTAATCAGGGGATGTTGCTTCTCTGCCAACAATAACGAATAATAACAAACGTGAAAATCTATAAATATCTTTTGATTTTCTCAATGAGCGATCTATTGCCTAGCCCTTGTTTTATGTCGTTACACTATCAGTAAACTGACTAAAGTTTTACAAACCGTTATATACTTATTTCAGCAGTCTGGACTATCTGCCTTGTGTGACGCGACCGTCACACATGGAGCCAATATGGCACGTTTACGCTCAGCTGTCCTGGCGATTATTTGTCGTTTGGTATCGAATGACCAGTAATGATCCGTAAATAGAAACAGGGTTAGTGTCAACTGGACGTCACTGGGTATAAGAAAAGGGTTGAAATTAAAGGCTGACCTCAGGGTCCTGTAGTCCCCAGAAATAATGGGATCGCGAAAACTTGTGATTATTAGATGAGAATGGCACCTCAAGATATTTTCGAAGGTCCATCATAGTCGGCAAAGTGACGATTAATCGTGCTCTTAACCCGACTCCTCAATGATACTCGGACTGAATGAATTCTATAAAATTATACTTGAAAGTTAAAAGATATATTGCTTTGTACAACCACTCCCGTTACCAAGGTAGATTCTGAGAAAAAACAACCAGACGATCCGGGGGATATATCAAGTCAGGGGTACTACTTTATGTACATCGAGAATTTGTGGTGATGTGATTGGACAGCCCCAAGAAAAATTGGTGACGTAACTGGGATTATTTCCATACTTGCCGGAGTTCTAGTTTGTTTTTACAGGAAATCAAACCTCACAAACTGCCCATCTGCTTCCAAGCCTACAGTAAGCTTGCTTATCCATTGCTCCGTAACGCAGATGATCTCCTGGTATTACCACTAAATGTGAGATCATACTGGTATTCTCCGCGTCTCAACTACTACGCGTAGAAACTGATGAATGTTACAGAAGCAGAATTATATTGAGATAGGTAAAGCTTCAGTGCTTGGTGATCAATTTAGGTCAGCCGATAATGGCACTTCCCTCATTTTGTTGTATGCGGAAGATTATCTTGATGTGTGAACAACCACTAATATATAACTATAATAAAGTTCTATTTGGCCTTTATCATTTTCATTGCCATATCTCTGGTCAACGTACACTTTTCACTTCTACACATAAAAGCAGCAGTTCATCAGTATAACCTAGCAGGCTACAATTTGTCCTAAGGCAAGTTGAATTTTATCAAACACCTAATGGCATGACAACGAATTCCACTTTTTCCCTTATTCAGAAACATAAGAGTATGATGCTTCTTCCTGTCATATAATATTTCGATTTTAAAACTACTGGCAATTGATGTTTCTGCACACAGGCACTGGATCATTAAAGTGGTCTTTTACTTTAAAAATTACTCTGTATTTACCATATGTAGTTACACATAGAGAATTCTTTTGAAAAGCTATCTGTTTAGCGAGGGGATTCGTGATTTGCATGAGATATTAATTGGTTTGAAGAGTTTTGGATTTCCAGAAGGCCCGCAGACTTAATTTCTAGAATGATTCTAAGCCCATTAACTGGTTTTGTTTGGGAAAAGCACTGACGATTGCTTTGCGGCTACCTGGCTACGAAGAGTTGCATCTTGACCACACAAGTGTCTGACTTATAATCCAGGTCCAAATTATTTTAGGGCTACGCCTAGATTTCATATATCTGAGGCAAAATTTGTTATAACACTAAAGGGAGTACGGTGCATTATTTCCCCATCCTAATTAACTAAGCTCAAACGATAAAGGCTCAATGGAGAAACATTGTTCTTAAAGATTAGTGCACCAAGCTTGTACTTTACGGATCATTTCTTCATCGGTTGAGACATCCATTTCTGGTAAAATACATGTTAAAGCGGTTGTTGATTTTTGACAGGCACATAGATATCCAAACCCGCAAGAACAAATGGATTATGTATGAACCTTCAAAGTGAAGCTTTTTTATTTCACAATGACAATCATATGGTGGAGTACTGACAAATTTCAAGGATATATATGCATTCAACAATCAGCTTTAAGTATACTTGATAAAAATGAGGTGATAATTCCATTCTAACGGATGAAATCTTAAGAGATGAAAAATAGCCTGTAAAACATTCCAGCCTAATCTAGGTTTCACAAAAGACCGATTCTACAACCGGTTCTAGTGAATTCACTGATAAGTTATTTTCCTTCAAAACTTCACCAAATTCATTATTTAGGGTTAATAATCATGTGATAAATCATCCACAGGGGGTTGGATTTAATTTAGTGATTATTGACAATGTTCCATTAATTTTTGTTTTATTCCATCACTTGCGGCTTAAACTGTTCCAGCGCTAACTTTACATGACCTTAAAATCAGCTGTACGTTTGGTGTCTTCGCGCTGATGTTTTCAATATTATGGTTAGTTCAGTTGAATCTACTTTTGTGCATAATTAATGATATTTTATTATAAAAGTGCCGATAAATTAATCCGAGTTGCTTGTTTTAGGAGAGAGACTCAATTCTCATTGATTTTTTAAAATTCTGCTGTTATGAAAAATCACCCTAATGTTTTTGACTTTGTTGAACTTTGCGATGTGTTCGTGTCAAAAAATTTTAAGATACCATCTAACTTGATTTGCCTGGTGTTTCATGTGGAATATATTGGAGTTAACATTTGTATAATTTCTGTTTCACCTTATGGTTTTATTGACTATTGGGCTAAATTCACAGTGTGCCACAAAAGTTTTTATTCACGAGTTCATAAGGCAGATGTGATATTTTTTTCTATAGCAAGGGTCCTGAAATGAAAAGTCTGTTAAAGTTCGTTGATGTAATGTAATCGGACTTAAATAAGTGATGCTAGCAAGACTCTTACTTTTTATTATATGCTTTGCATCATATTGCTATGTAAATTATGACATCTTAAGACAAAATAGTTTTTTCGTGAAAATAAAAGGACAACGTGCACATATTTTCTCGATTACGTTCATTGGTTCTACAAGCTGAAATAAATTCCAACTGTGAAAAACAACCATTGTCGCCAATGTTTTGGCACATTAGTAATTTTAACTCTGCCAACTGATTCTGGACCTTAGAATGCAGTAGTTAAATAGACTGTTATGTGTTAAGAGTTCCACATGAAGGTCTACAACAAATACTCGTTGCCTTTTATTTTCTGCTGCGATTCCCAGTTTTATTATCAGAAAACATTATTTTATCTTGGAGTGCAGATGTGCACCATCACTAGTGATATTTGGTGCATTTCTCGATTCAGTGATGAACCAGTTATCTATCTTTTGATAAATGAAGTCCTACTTTTTATATATCTTTACCGGTTGACGTTTGCGCGGAATGGTTCAAGTTTCTATTACCGGGAACGCGAATGTGATTAAAAAGGCACATGGCACTTATGGATATTAGACTCCATTTTTACATGTTGACTAGATTAGAGCTTTTAAAATCTAGCTTTCATTATAACCCTACATGTGTGGACGGTTTATACATAAAACCAGTGTAAACAAGTCTGACAAATATTTCTGCACAGCAGAAAAATGCCCGAACACTTTGAAACAAAAATTGAAACTTGTGTTGAGAATGTTTGCTAAACCATTTTCCTTCAACTACTTTCAAACAATTTTCTGCAATCACTATGGCTGTTTTTGTTATGAGCATTTTATTAGACATACACGTCAAGTATTACTTGGCTTTCATATCGTTGTCGTTGGAGTTTTGTTCCAAACAGATAGCTTCGTAAAAATCTGAGAATTTGTGACAAGTTTACCCATCCAAATTGACATAATACTTGCAATTCAGCTCATTTACCCCGTAAAGACATTTTATGTGCTAAACCACAAAACATTATTCTCTATGTACAGTATGACTATGACAACAATCACCTGGCTAAAACAACTGCAAAAGGATTTGAACCTAAACTCATTTCTTGATATCTAGATGTGTAGTTTACTTCTAAGCAGATATTGTAAGATTTCCATAGGATGGTATTAATAAGTATGACGGGAAATTTTATTCATGCCATTTTAGTTCTAACAGTTCTAAACGTTTACTCTCAGTCGAAACTAGTGATGCATGCCAGTTAAATTAGAAAATTCTTATTCTTCATAGGAGCACAACAACGCAGATAACTATGAAATGTTTAAGCTGTTAGCGTTATAAAAGTACTTCAAGTATTGTTATTGGAAGTACTTTTATGTTCGTTTTGAATTTCAACATTGAATTGGAGGTAAGACAGAAAGGAAAGTTATATTCTTGACCTTATATGTTACCGATTTTAGGCATATTTTTGTAAGATTTCAATGTTTTCGTTAACATGAGATCTTCATTAGGTCAGCTTTCATGTAGGGTTATTGCTCATGTGTTCATAACACTACTTTATGAGGTAACACCGATGAAGTGTAAACCAGAATACAGAAAGTTAGCTAATAAAGTTAATGTTTCTGGACCGGTGTAGCTTAGATATGTGTTTTGACTAGCTACTTACCATTGGGATCAACGAACGGTCTTATATTAAGGAATAAGTGTATGCTGAAAAAAATGAATAATGGAGAGAAAAAAGTCTGATTTTGTTATTTGTTGCTTATGAAACAGTGGGTCATTCTTTCGGTTTTGTTGGGATACCGAAGACTAAAGTTTAGACTTCTTTGCAAATATGACTTGAAATTTGTCAAGACGACAAATATTTTTTCATTCATTCATTTTCACTTCACCAACATCATTTGTGTTAAAGATGCACCCCTCTGATTCATATTTCTCCGTTAGATTTTTAACCTTATTTCTAATAAATTCCCAGTAATATTTTGCGCTAATTTGTGTAAGACTGAATTTCAAATCAGTTATAGTAGAAAAATTTCCACCTAGCAGCTTTTCTCAACTCACCTCCATTACATTGAATTACACAGTAGTGTAAAGTAAAATAATTCATAATAAACATTACTTTTTAAAATTTTGTCAGCAAACTTGATTTCAGTGAAATATTCTGTTCAACGAAATCTGATTAAGTATCTTTCTTTTTATCTCCTAAGCTTGATTCACAGCTAGCGTTAATTAGTTAACTTCCTCACTCATTTAGATCTGATTTTGAGCGTTGTTGCACCCATCAAGGCGGTATTTCTAGCGTCCATACAACGAATATGGTTCATTTCTTAATCCATGTGATCACTGAAATCATTACAAACTGTTCTTATGCACGCAAAATGTTACCATTCACATTATCCACACATTTGAATTCTGTTAGGAAACTTCGTATTCTTACCATACTAAATGAAGCTTCACAAAAAAGTGGAAAGAACACGTAGTCGTTTTATTTTATCTATTGTTTAAAAACATTTTTACCGTATTGCTATAAAATTTGTAAAGCATAATGAGTCCTTTATCGCATAAAAATATGAATCATTAAAGACCGCCCAATTTACTAGGAATGGCTTCCATAAGAATAAAATTAACAGCTTAAACCAAGCATTCTACAGACTTCAATGTCACTGTACCTAGGTCTTCTGATGGATATGCTTTATTAGTACTTTTAAGTGTAATTATCATAGGTATATTAGTTTCGTTTCAAAAGGTATTTGACGTTTGAAATAATACAACATTATTGTTTATACTAAGTTGTTTCAGTACTACAATGCTTATATTATTTACATTTGTTAAATAATCGTCTAAGCTCGAAACAGTACACAGTATATTTTGTTTATTATGTAAATACTCGAATTCAGAGAGTTGTTCTTGATGTAATTAGTTTTATTTCATATAGGTAACCAGAGGCAGGTGTTATTAGCATATTTCATAATTTCTTGTTCTTTTACCTTCTTGATATCTCATAACATACAAGTGTCTTTCTTTGCATACCTGAATATTGGCCCGGCTTTTGCTTTGATCTAATTTGTCTAGTGGTGACTTGAAAAGGAATGCAGAGTGTGCGTTTCTTGCAACTTAGCACACTCGTTGACTCAAAACTGAACGACTTTCATTTGACAAGATCTAAGCAGTGTGATAATGGTGCTTATTAATTGTAGTGGAGAAGTGAAGTTGATATTGATAAGCATTTTGAAAAGGTTGCTTACTTGAACATCTCTTTTTTGGCGGTGTTTTGATGAAAGCCTTTATAAAATTTAATATTACTCTACCATTTAGTATGTCTGACTCGTTGCATTTGCCTTTCTCTACAGAAATGAGCATAAAACTCTAGGATTTCACACTGGCTGACTGTTAATGTCTAGCACTGAAGCGCATCGTAGTGAAGCGGCATTTTTAACATCCTTTAGTGGGTACATAATCATGGTAAAGTACTTTACTGGGATGAGTGTTTTCTTTTTTTATCTTTCACCATCTATTCCTGAGTCTCTCAGAAGCAAAGCTTTACCGATCAGCTATGACAGGCGCGAAAATGAGACTCAGGAAGTTCTATCGACAATTTAACCTTTTAATTCGCTGTTTGTTATTATTTCGTTGTTATTTTTTTAAATATAAGAAATATTAAGAGATAGTATCAATTCTTTCAAATGGGGAGAGGTCAGTTCTATAATTACTTTAGACCATCAAATTCCTACAAGGTCAACTATCCAGTGTTCAGCTGATTTAAAAAAAACAATGTTTAGTTTGGTTTTTTTAGCCTTAACGTACATAATTATTACACCATGATATAGGTAGCCTCTGCGTTTGTGTACGAATACTTTTTCTATTCTCTATATTGTTCACTGTATTTATTTATATACATGAGAATGTAAAGTTTGAAAAATTTATATCTGTAATTAGACTGAGTCTTAAGTTATCGGACTCAATTGCTTGACGGCAAATTATGACTAAATGCCTCTTTTTTGAGGAAGAATTTATATTAATGATCTCAAAAGTTTTCATAAGTTACGATATTAATTGATATAACATAGTTGTACAAACCGTCTAAAGGTCCACCTGAATGGTTGACTTGAAAGTACCAGTTCCACGCTAATACATTAACTAGGTAACAATTTGAAATCTAGATTTACTCAGAATTTGGATGACGTGGCTGCTTTAAAAGTGGAAATTTAGCATAATGTTTTAAGGATTTACATTTCATATCGTTCATCTCAAACTCTACGTGCTTCTTCTCAGATATCTGCTCAAAACAATCAGCTCTCATATACGAAGTGTTACTCATTCATAATTACTCAAAGACCTACTGGGTCTTTGAGTTGTAGTCTTAGTCAGTATGATTAGCATTGTCTCAAAGGCTTTATGCTTACCAGAAATATTACACGCTGCTGTAAAATGACACTGAAATATTCATGTTTATTTAGAATTACACATCAATTATGATTATATTAAAGAGTGGACGACTAGATATTTGTTAAATACTCAAAGGACTTAATTTGCGGAGATTCCATCACTTTGCGAAATATGTAATCATCGCTTATAGGAATCTCCACAGACTAATCTGATCATATGAATAAAAAAACTCGGAATATTTCAGTGGTTATATGCGTATTTGTTGACTAGGCAATGAGCCTTACTCATTACATTAGGACTGATTATACTAACAGTGGAATGAAACATATGTAGCTAAAAATGTTAATTCCAACTGAAAGCTCATTCAAAGTTTTGATTATTGTAGACTACTGAACGCCAAGTTATACACTCTTTAGATATAACACTTATTCAACTTAGTTGTAAGCAGAGCTCAGTATTTGTCTATTGAAAAGTTTATTCTTTGATGACTTACTTCTTAAGTGAATACTTGCATCCAAATGTAATCATATTTTCTCATTTCATCTTTTAATTGGAAATTTTAAAAATTATTTTTACTAGTTTGACCACGGAGTGATATCAGTTAAAGAACCATTGAAAAGCGGCACTTGAGTACTGGACGACAGCTGTTTCATCCTAGTTTGAGAATCATCGGCAGTACACACCCACTCCCTGGTTTTCAATGGTTCACTAACTGATATCAGTCCATGGTCAAACTCGTGCAAAATAATTTAATCTTAACAAACCAACTCTTGAAAATTCTAGAAACTGTTTATTCGGAACAGTTCTCTAGTATACTAAGCTATGGGGTACACGTGTTGTAAGTACTGACGATACTATCCAGTTATTTAGACTGAAGCATTTGAAGTGGGGTTCGAACCCTGAACCTGACAGACTAAAAGTTAAATACGTTAACCAGTCAGATATATCTTTAGTTAAATAAAAAGAGTCATACATTGTCCAGATGGTGAAAACGATTTTATATTAAGATGAAAATCATCAAAAATAAATGCGTATTAGAGAAACAATGAGGAAAATTAAATTTCCTAAAGCTTGACAGTTGGTATTATTATTTTATAGTCGGTTGGTTGTAAAAATTACTTCGTTTAATTTAGTATTAATATTAAAATAACAAAGAGGACTGTCTGTAAACCTAAATATTTTGAGTGCATTGAACTAGAATAAAATAACTGTACAATTTCAAGCGTGATCACTGATATAAATCGGTTAAACAACCGTTGGCACCTAGAAAATACTGGACAGCTGTCTCCTTTTGGAGTGGGACTCTTCAAAAGTATGCACTCATGACCGCGTCGAGAATCGAACCCAACACATTCAGGTTATGAGGTAAGCTTGCTGATCATTCATCTGCTGGGAGAGTGACGCTAAAACCCGTTAGTCGACAGAAGTTATAGTTGGTGGGTCATTGGATTCTATCCCTTTGGCTTAATGCTCAATGAGTTCAACTCATAACTTGTAGGTCCTGGGTTTGATCCCCAGAGAGTTTATCAGCGTGTATTGACGAGTAGTCCTCAACTAGAGTGAAACTTCTATCTAGCACTCCTTGGTTTTCAAGGGTTCTCTAGCTGATATTAATCCGTGAACAAACATGAACTCAATCAAATCCCTGTAGACTAACACTTCAGAAGACTGTAAAATTGTTAAAAGTGAATTTCTGAGAGCCAAAAGACGATGACAGGGTCGCACTAATTAAGTTCTGAAAAGGGGAAATTTAAGATAACACGAATATAAACCCAGAAAATATCTAGAGTATATAATATTAATTATAACTTCATTTTTAGATGAAGCAATTGTTCAGTCTTTTCTTTTAATTCATATTTGTGTTGATCAGTTTACTTCATTAAAACAAAATAAATCATTTGAGATCTTGAAAACTATTGATTTTCAACTTACCAGTCTGTTAGTTTAGTTGATAATATATATATAGTTATATTACGCTTTGTGTATTTCCTTTCTCACTCACAATGATTCCATCTATTTCATCAAAGTGAAATTCATCTCCTGTTAAGTTTTTAAGGAAAAAAAGACTCGGTACACAATAACACAACACAACCGCTTTATTTAATCGTAAAGAAAATATACAATGAATCTGGCATATATATATATGTACATCTATCTATTTGTGTGTATTTTATGCCCTACGCGTACTTTGTGTTCTCAAAATTTTTGTAATTGAATTTAGTGTTTTGGGGAAGTGGGAAATTTGTCTTTGGAGAATGGAAAACAATCTGTAGAATATTTCAGATTATCTGTCCCTCTCTCTCTCTCCCTGTCTCTCGGTCTGTGCTTTACGGTACATATGGAAAAACGGTGATAAGCAGTCAGAGTCAGGTTGGGTCCAAGGGTGGCTATTCTACTTTTGGCACATTATTTTATAAACTGATATCAGTCTTGAAAGAAAAAAAAGGTTGTATAGCATTATCTTTCAGCCAGAGTAGCTTTTTAAGTTAATGTAACCACCGCTGTCTCCGTTTTATATTTCGTATTGGCTGGTGGTTGGATGATTTCGAAATTTTTCCATATTATTGGACTTCTAGGTGGATATCATCCTTCAAGGTTGCAAATACGCCTTGCTGACTAACTGGTGATTGCCAACTAGCACGAAACCCAAGTCAAGCAAGGCTTTCTGTTGCCGATTGCCTCCAAATAATCCAATATCATCAAATCAATGTGCACCATGATGGTGAGCTACCTAGAATGTTGGTCACACATTCAGTCTGCACTGAAGAAAGGACTAGACACATCAGACTAGTTAGTAGTGTCCAATCAAAATAAGTGTGAGTTCACTGGAAGTCAAAGTTAGTGGGTTCATCCAGTTTTACGAAGCACTTTTCTTCAATAGTTAAGGATTTTTAGGTTTTGCATATGTACGGAACATGTTGAACAACTGATCGTTTCACTGTATTTCAGTGGATGTTCGAATGAATGCATTTGTAAGAAATCATAAGAATCTGAGTAAAAGTCTATATCTGCTTAGAATCGTTGTCAACGCTTTCACTGACTGTAATTTGTATCTAAATAAGGAATGAGATATACCAAAGTCTACATCTCTTGTTCTAAATAGGACCAGATTTTCAAAAACTTCAGTAACAGTGATCAAATCTAAAGTCGAAGAATGGAAAATGGAACTATCAGAACAGTATTTCAGCGCGTTTTTAACTCCTAATCTGTAAAATAACTTTTTGATGAAGTCACATTCAGTCAATCACCTTTGTTCTCAGTCATCAATTTTGAAAATAGGATGGGGAACAGAATAATTGAAGGTTTCTTTGCATCAGAGCAATGAAATACACTGGTTTATTGTGTTATCGATAGTATTCTTTGGTGGGAACAGGTGGAAGTATGGAATTTTAGCGTGAATAGTGATCATTTATTGAACCAAGAATGCATATATCTCTGTCTGAATAGACACTTATTATAAAAAATTAGTACTTTATTTTCAGTTTTGTATTCAGTCTAAATTTTACACTGTCAGCCCGAAAGAGTCAGTAAAACTGCATAGTTCATCTTGTACAAGAGAAATAGGCAGAATCATTTTAGGTTTCAGTAATAAAAGGAACGAAAATCATGTAAATAAAAGTCAAGCGAACGTCTTTTGTGGAATCGAAATTCAAAAAAGCAGACCAGTAGGTATCCGTGGCTGATAAGACTTAGGAGTTCGATTTAAAAAGATTCTAATTGTGAAGACTTTAGCAAAAAAAATACTTATTTCTGTACAAATTATTCTGGTAATTTAAATGTTCTACAGAAAATTTTAAACAGTGGCCGACAGCTTCCTCTCCAACTAATCACTGTCCAGCACCCTCTAATTTTTGATGATCAGGTAAAATTGAAGGAATATTGATGATAAATTATCATTATTATTACTATTATATCCTTGAGTTCCGAATGGAATCTTACCTAGTTTATCAGTTGACTAGTTTACTAGCCTGTCCAAAGCTCGGAAAAAGATGGGGCGCTGATCGTGGGATTAGCAAACCTACCCTGGAAAAAATCAACCCATTAGCCATCGAAACTTGAAAGCACTGAAAAATCATTGATAATAAATGGGATGCCTCAGAGATTTTAGTGTTTTACAATTGTTTCAGTCGTTTTGGTTTGTCAGTTAGCGGACAAGTACTTTCGTGTAAGTGATATTGAAACCAGGTTTTCTTCTAGTTTCATTTCGAAATGCGTATTGTTACTAAGCTGAAATTGTTGGTGTTATCGCTGCGCATAGTTCTCAGAAAGAGAATAAAATTGTGTTAACTATAATTTACTTATCGCACGTTATGCATCTTAAGCGGAAATTTATTATTTTTTTTGACAAAGAACAAGGCCGGGAACTATTTTTGATGTGAAAATTTTAACGATAATAACTAAAGTGGAATATCAGTTAGTGTATATTCATTAACTTTTAGTATAAGACTTGTACATACTACATTTAAATGCTTAAAACGTTTGTTGTGCAGACATTGGGTAATAAACCTCGAGTTCATATTATGTGATATTTTTTATCTTAACTATTGTAAATTGCTAAGAATCTGAACTGTCATGATTCGGAAATGTTGTCTATCTTTTCGATTGACAGCTGAGCAATGTTAAATGATGTACATTTGGTTCCACTAGAGATTATGCTAAGCGGTAGAAGTGTAAATGTGTATTTCAGAAATATAATTAAACGGTTCCAGTATTTGGTAAACTATTTTCACTTTTGTATAGCAGGTTATATTTGAACTAAGAACATCTTTTGATGTCAGACAGATTATAGACGATTGTGTTTACTTTTCAAGTGTTGGTCTGTAGGGATTTGACCGATTTCGAGATTGACTATCAACTGACTTCAGTCAGAGAACTACTCAAAACCCGTGGATACCAGACAGTTGTTTCGTCCTCTTCTAGGGTTCTTCAGTAGTGACCACCTAAGACCGCACAAAAGGTTGGTCCCAGAATCTTCAGGCTACGAGGCGAGCTCGTTGACCCTTCAGTCACTGGTACAGAATCCAGTGATCGGTCAATCAATTCTAACTTCTGCCAATTTTTGATGTATAATGCGATCACCAGCAAATGTCAACCCAACCTGGTCGACCTCACTGGTCGCGATTTCTCATTAGAACTTCATGCAACTCCATTCTCCATTCATCTACAAGATTTGATTAATTCTCAAGTGTTGCTGTGCACGAATATGATCGAATTTGAAGAGTCTAGAAGAAGGACAAAAGCCTGCTGAGTACCAACTGGCTTTCAGTGGTTCTCTAACTGCAGTTGGTTCGTGTTCAGTCTTAGGATTATGTTTACTGAATATTGATTCTCTTGAGTGATTTTAAAGAAAACCTGAAAAAAGATATTTTCAGGATCAAAAATAAATCACTTTATTTCACTGCTTCGCTTCAGCTGCTCACAGCTCGAAGATTACATAATTTATCATAAACAAATGCAATTAGATAATTAACAGAGTTATTACGACAAGATGGACGTTTTATATGTCTGTACACAGTAGTCAAACTGAGGGTATGTGTACAACTATGGTCATTATGGTCCTCTAACTGGAACCGACGACACTGACTAGCGAATATGCCACACATAGCAAAGAATCAACTGTAAGAATTGATTGGCCATTTGATTCTGTCCTTGTGGCTCAATGGTCAACGAGCTTGCCTCGTAAGCTGAAGGCCCTGCATCCTATTCTTCATGAGGTCGTAGGTGAGCACTAGCGAAGAATCCTAGACAAAAACGAAACAACTGTTCAGTACTCCCTGAGGGTTTTCAACGGTTATCTAACCGAAGTCATGTCGTGAAACTAGAGCTTGTCCATACAACATATCAGAGAAAGTCCGAGATTTTAAAGGAGAAGTTGGAAGTTAGAACATATAAGGCTTAATAGATGCATGAAGTAAAAGTAAAACATACCAACAAACATTTGAATAAACTGAAAGCCGTAATAAATAAATCTGGCTCAGTGAGTGAAAAACGAAACTCAGGTAAAGCTGCTGACGCAACGATAACACAAAAACAGCATTAGACAGCGTAGCGAAGACTTGCTGATACTGTATTTTTCATTACAGAACTTAAGTTTTAATCTTATGTAGGACTAGTTATCCAAACATTCTTGTTACCTAGTGAGTGATGAAATCACTGAAAGTATGAAAAAGCATTATATGGCTTTTAGAGCTTCAAATTATCAATGAAGCTTATAGTTCATTTAGTCTGTCTGTCTGTTTTCGACATAGAACTTTGCACAAATGTGCGGCAGTTAAAGTCGCCACATTCCGTGTAGCACGCGAAGCAAGAGAAGAAAGTACAAGAAAAGCATAATAGAAACAGTGAGCAGAGATGTGAGACAAAGGAGTAATAACGAAGAACAAAACAGTTTCATTGGAGATCATGAGTCACAAGGAGTGGATGCATCTGCGCCACTGAGAACGATTTTGAGCCATGTCACCAATTGTTTCCAACCATAGATTTTTACCGTCCCGAGGACCCCAGCCTGGAAGTCTACACCTTCCTACGTGGCTTAGACCAACTGTTGTAGATTTCATTGACTGGTGCCAAGTTTTTGTTTGACCGCCGCTAGCTTTTAGTAGAAAGTAACCTCCAATAAAGGCGTAGTAAAGCAGAGCTGTGAGTCAGTGGCAGAATGGTGGTGGTAATTTGCTCACCGACCATACACTTGGTCCAAGTTCATTCCCAAGCTACACCCTCCTGAACCGTGCTTAACTGGTACTAAAGCGAGTAAAGAGAGTAGATTAGATGTAAGGCTAGCAACTGTATGATGAAAAAACTTCAGAACTGAATTTAGAAGCCCTATTTTCCACCTGGAACGCAAAGGAATGAAGAAGAACAGCATTTTTCACCAATGAATACCAAGGTTCCAATTTACTATATCTCATCATTGATCAATGATATTTCAATGCGAACAGGTACCTTTGCCGCAATATCTTTTTCCTCTTGTTGGACATTTCATTCATTCGAACACACAATAACATTCTTTCAATTCTTTCCTATTCGTAAAACTGGATGTATACATGTGCACTATATTCGATTGTCGAATTAAGAAATATCGAAGGCTTAAGGTTAAAAACAAAACCTGATTAATAAATTATTAAAGGAATATGTCTCAACCCAGTTACTTGGTACCAGACTAAAAGCCATACTTATCAAGTGAGGACTGATGATACAAGACAATTGCCCAGGCTGAAGCAGATGGAGCGGAACTCAAACCCCATGACCTATCGGGTAAGCTTGAGTGTTTAAGCCATTGTGCTACACCGCTAGTATGGCGGTAGTTTAATGTAAGTGTACTTCAATTAATGAACCCTTAAAACAAAACTTGTGTATGGTAATTATCTCATACCATAGACACAATGAAAAAGAAAAACGAAAAGCGAATAAACCCGATTGATTTATTATTATCCAAACAAACGGGTTTCAACATAGGACTTTGCAAAGAAGCTCACCAATTAAAGATTTCATACCCCATGTTGCACACAAATGAAGATAAAAGAGATTCAAAAGAACGATATTAAGCAGACTAAGTAACATGCAAAAAAGGGCAACAACATGAGTGTTTATTGGATATAGCAGATCGCAAAGTGTAAATGCATCTGCGCCACTGACAACGATTTTCAACCAAATCACCAATTGTTTTCAGCCATTGCATTTTAGATTGTTCAAACTGTCTGCAGTTGTCTTACTAACACGATATATTAGTGTCACTACTGGATACAGTGGTCTCCTGCTGACAAGTAGGATATCTTAGCTCAGTAGCTGAAGGAGTAAGTACTGTCGTCAACACTATTTCTGTTTCAATGTCAACCATAGTCTTTCTACGGAGCGTCTCTGCCAGAATATCTAAATATCTTAGCTAAGAATATTGTTTCATACTTCTGGGGGAAATTAAGAAAATGAATAAATTCGGTGTGCGTTGAACTTAACATAGTTAACATAGCCATTTGTATAACCCATGCTCTTAATTAAATGGCGACTTATGATACTACTCTCTCTTTTCTGAAACATAAAGGTAGGACATTTAGACTTATTCTTTTAATGCAAAGAACTAGTCTTTTTCGTGTAATGAAACTGAAAAGTTGTTTGAGCATTTATAGAATAAATTGTAAAATCAACTTTACAATTATTTGCTTAGGTTAGTTCCTCTTTCTCCTGTTGAGTGATTGGGTTAAATTGTTCTGCCTTTATTGACACGTTGGCTTCAAGTACGAACGCTTTGAGTGATACCGGTTGCACATAATTTTGCTGTCGTTTCCCAACTGGTCTAGTGGTTAGTTCTTTGGGGTTTCAAACGATGGCTGATGGGGGAGTGATTCTCACTGGGGACACCATCACTCGCTAAGAGTTCCAAGTAGATTTAGCTGACAAGTCTCAGAAGGGAAAAGAAATACACATCCTGGATTCCACAGCTAGTCACTATCCACCAACAAAGTTAGCGATTGTTCAATCTATGGTTTCTTTTTAGGTAATAATTTATAGTGAAAACAATTTTACAAATTGGTGTTTATAAAATGCCGCAATGACTGATTCCTCCGAAACTACAAAATCTTGGTCTTGGCTGATTTTTGAAGTCATGGCCTCCTACTGCGACTCAGGCATATGTTTCAATTACAGTCATGACTGACAAAGTTTTATAAATATTTTGCTCGAAAAATTATATATATATATATATATATAGTCCATAGTTTTGATTGACGTAGTAAAAGTGTTAGACAGTTGATCTGGACTAATACTGATACGGAATCAATATGAACATATTGCTTTTATACATGCACATATATATACATATATATAATTACGTGTTTACAACCAATAAAGACCTTGTGTTTACTGTATACTGGTATCGAAAATAATTTAATACGTGTTTTCCACCTTTCATCTGAACAGTATTCAACCAATCCATGTGATTTCTTTAACATTTTATACATTTAATTTTGAATAAACGAAGCGGCATTGTCAAGTTCAACAACTTTTGTTTTTATTTTGGGTTGTAATCCGATGTATTTATTAACTGGTGTAATTAATGAAGTCTAAACTTGTTGTCTGTAAAAACCCAATATACTCATCGTAGATTACTCATGCTTGAGACTTTGTATCATGGCGCACTACAGAAGTGCAATGCAGATATTATTATTGTTATTCTTTTTGGTCACATTTGGAACATTGGGCTTCAGAAGCACATCTCCACTGAATCATGTTCTCTGATATCCTCATTTGCTGGCTACAAAATTACCCATAGGCTCTCATCCCCTCTTCAGATGATCTCCTTCAAGTCACACTAGAAAGCTCAACTTGTCGCTTCCCATTCAGGTTTCACTGTAGTGTATGTCTGGCTCGTGATGTCGGTACACTTAAAAAGGGACTCGAAGTAAGAATGAACTCTTGGTGGTTATTTTGATCTCTGAACTTGTATCTTTCTTCGTAGAGACACTGACATCATCTGCAGTATTACCTCATAATTTGTGATAACTTATCTTGAATATTTATAAGAGATTTAACTGGAAAAATTAACGAATTTCTTATAATAAAAGTAGAAAACTATATCTGATATAATTTTCTTTAATATAGCACTGAAAGATGGCAACTAGGCAGAACACTTTGGTGGTTCCATTCAGAAAGCTATAAACCCATCAGGAAGAAAACAGTTTTAGTAGTAATTCGTGAATGATACATTCCTTTGGATATGATAATTTCTGTACATTTCAGGCAGTGTTTATTGAAAATATTTGGATAAATATTATCGCAAATGTAGCGTAAAATTTCACATAGTACGTAAATGTGAATATCTGAAAATCCGTTTCTTCGACTTATCCCTGTATATCATTTATTGAGGTATAAAAAGTTTAGGTTAATTATTTGTAAGACTTATGTATGCATATAGCTAAACATAGTAACTTTAGTTTTATTGAAGGACACTGGTAGTACAAATGCAGCAATTGCATCTCGTCGTATTTAGGGTTCGTCAGCTGGATACGTTCAGCGTTCAACTCTTTGTGAGAACACCAGCAGTCACTAGGAATACGGGTACATCCAGACGACGAGTCCTAAAGAGGATGAAATGCTCATCTTGGATTCCATGGCTGGTTATGATAAATTAAAATAACTTCAATTTAATCTTTAAACACTGTCAAAGCATCTATAATAGGCGCTGACATGTGAAATTATAGAGTGAGCACTCTGGTCTAACATAATCAGTTAATGGGAAATGTAAAATTCATCTGAAAAACAAGTAGTACTAACTTTAATTTGTAATGGTCCCTATTTTTATTACATTTTTCTAGTCTTTGGATGAAAATGTACTTTGATCCATTCTCATCAAGTTGTAGTTTAGTTTTTTTCACATAATCACTGCCTGTCGGTTTTATTATCAATTAGCTTCTTTTAATAGTATTCAATTCCAAGTTCTAAAAGATAAATACCGGCTATAAAATACACATGATGTCTTTGATTATGTGTTTATCTATCACTAAGATATTTTTGTACCAATCAATGATGCCATATCTAAACAGAAAATGGAATGATAGATTAACACCCTAGAATTCATGAGTCTGTTGTGCTTAAAGTATTATTATTCCCGGAAATTTTAGAAAGGCATAGGTTATATCTTCACTGTTTGGTTTTTTATTTATTAAGCCTAACTTACACCAGGAAGGTCTAACTGAAATATGGAAGTTTTGAAGAATACAGTCAGCAATGAGAATTGTACATTACTGTTATTTTCCATGAAATATATATATATATATACATATATATATACATATATATATATATATTGATTACAGCTTGATTCTACACCGTATTTTTGGTACAAGTATGGAATTTTCAGCGTGTGATATCGGTAACCCAAATTCTGCAGGCCCACCATAGATATCAGATGTGCGTCGGCAGGGAATCGAACCTCGGACCATGTGCATGGTTGGCGAGAGTCCTAACCACTGTGCCACCGACACACATATTATATTAGTCCAAATTAAACTGGATGCATCAATTCCTTTTGCATGAAAAGACGGGTTTAACGTTTTTGATTTTCTAATGCAAATAGTCAAGGGATTGGATGTGATCGTATTCATGTACAGTAAAAAACAATAGTCTATTAACCAATTTGCTATAAGATAAATCGAACAAAATTATTCACGTGTTGGTTTGTAGGGATTTGATTGGTTACAGGATTTCATCATGAGCTGACATCAGTTAGAGAACCATCGGAAAACCTGGAAGTACTGAACAGCTGTTTCGTCCTAGTTTGGGATTCTTCAGTAATACGCATCCACCGAGGTTCGAACCCGGGACCTTCTGGTTACAAGGCGAGTTCATGACATATCCTCTCCCAGTGGCTCAATGGTCTACAATCTCGCCTTGTAACCAGAAGGTCCTGGGTTCGAATCTCGGTGGATGCGTATTACTGAAGAATCCCAAACTAGGACGAAACAGTTGTTCAGTACTTCCAGGTTTTCCAACGGTTCTCTAACTAATAATACAATAATATATAATAATAATATGTAAGATCAGAAAAGTAAGACAGGTGATCATTAATCTGAAGCCAGAGTGGAAATATACTGTACTCAGCATAAGGAAAAATGTAAAGTCAGTGCATGTATATGCTTCAGAGAGTTGGAGCGCTTGTTTTTTTCCCTTCACGCTCCCAGTGGAGCATAAGGACTCAAGTTAGTGGCCTGAAGTTTCTGTAGCAGTGTTTAATTTCACAGGATGGGCTTGCTAGCCTCGTGCCCAACCTTTCCTTTTTATCAGCATTATTTTTGGCTTAGCGAGGTAAAGGAGCGCGTCAGTGGCCGGGGATCGAACCCCGGACCACGTGCATGGTCGGCGAGCGTCCAAACCGCTGTGCCACCGACACAATTTTTAATCAAAGTATTGCCAGCAGACCACAGCAAACTTACATAAATAGCTACCTCCTTCGCCGTCTTCATCCTGAAGATCAAATGGATGGTTGGAAGCAATAGGGAACTAACCAACCAACAACCTTTCACCCAACAGATGCAAAGAAAGATGTGGAGATGGATCAAAAGTACTCTAAGATGACGTTGGCTGAAGTCACGAATCAGACACAATCGAAGATTATTGCTAGATCAACCAAATGAAAAAGTATGATGTTATCATTAAGAGTAGGACTTAGCTGAAATACATTTAAAACGGATTCTAACTCAAATCACTTACGGTTAATAACAACAGATTTGAATGGTTATATGGATCTCAGTAAGTTAGCCTGCGTCTCTCCTAAAGTAATTCAAGTCAATAAATACAAGAAGTTTTAATTAGATTTAATTTGGAATCGGTTAATCGTAAGTGAAGCACATCAGGTGCTGAAATCGATATGACACGACTGTATTCGATTACAAAACAAAGGAACCTTTGACCACTAAAAATTTAAAGTGGAAGACAAATGTGTATTATTCAGCTGTTTTTCCAACTTTATTTCTGTTCATTTACTTTGATGATACAATTTTTAAGTTCCTCTCTTGTCGCATTCACCTTCTTAATTGAACTAAAGTGACAAATGTGTATTTTAGCTGCCTATGGAGTAATGTATCTGCAAAATGTTCAGCCTGATGATAGCTAGTTTGTACGTGAATACTTCTAAAGCATTTTCATGATATAAATTTAAATTATTAGATATTTTTTCATTATTTCACTATTTTCAATTGATTCCTCATATATCTCAAAATAAAAAGAAACTGGATTAAATCAATAAATTTGTTACTCAGATTATAGGATTTGTGGCATGTGAAGTAAAAGTCCGAAATCCCTATAAATCTTAGTCTCAATATTAATTGCCAGTTCATTAATGGCTACTGCATAGACTTCCTGAAGCTACAGTTAGAAGTCATGGCCAGTAGGATATATCATGTCAAGGTCAAGTGCATATTTGCCTAAAGCATTGGTGAATACTGTGCTATATCACAAGTTGACTAAGTCAGAATTCAGGAGCACTAAATTCCAGTTCTAGTGTCTGAATGGTCAACGAGATCAGTACCGTAGACATGAGAACCCAGATTCGATCCCTGGCGGGATGCGCACTGTTAAAGTGTCCCAAAAAACAGGACAAAACAGCTATCGAATACTCTCGTGTCTTCAATTTTCTTCCCAACTGATGTTGGTTCGTGATAAAAATCGAACAATTGAAATTTGTTATTGCTAAGAGGTATTCTATATTTCTGTGTGTCTAGGTAGGACCTGTACATTTCGAAAAGGTAAAGAGAAGAGCATCGTTCACCAAGCATTTGTCTGTATCCTTCTGTGTTAAGTTGTGAACTTTACTATCCCGTAAGGTCTATCAGACGGAAGTGAGAAGAATCCTTTGAAAACAATTGTCTGATTATAATCAATTAAGGGTGTGAAGCTTTGAGCTGCAATTCATTTGTCTTCTGACACATTCGACTACCGACAAATGTCATCAATCGAGAGAGGTAAAACACTTCGTTCGCCAAGATTTCAAGATATATTGCGTCGCAAACTGAAATCAGTTAAAGAAGCGATAAAATCCAGGTAGTACTGGACATCCGTTTCATCCTAAGTGAATGTTGAGGAAGCTACTAGCCAACCGCTACGAATTATGGTGGTGTTATATCGTGAAGTGACAAAAGTTAGAGATCACTTGTCAGGTGATTCCATCTCGGTGGCTGAATGGCCTACCGGCCTGACAAGGTTTTTGGTGCACAGTATTGTAAAGAGCTATTTAATGCTCTATAGGTGTTTGTGTGTTACTCTAACTGATGTCGGTTCGTGATGAAATTCATCCTGAAATGAACTGAATTCCTAGAATCCAAGACTTGTAAATAAAAAGACGTCAAGTTTTGTTTTACTGGGATTTGATCATGAACTAGCTTCGAATAGAGAACTACTGAGAACTAGGGAGTATTGGACGGCTATTTTCTCCTGGTCTGAGACTCTTCATCAGTGATCGCCCGCGATCTCACCAGGGAACCAACCTAGAATTTTGCGTTTGCAAAGCGAACTCGTTGACCATTCAGCTATGAGAACAGAGCCCAGTCAAAACTTCAGGATTAATCTAACGCTCACTAGTGACTGAATAAGAGATGAAGTTTTCTGAACTTCTAGAGACCAGTGTGGTCGACCGAATCGAGTGTGAGGACGAACGCCCTGAAGTGACATTCGCTGGCGGTTGCGTAATATGTCGAAAATTGGTAGAAATCAGAACTTATGGGCCAGCAGTTGCGTTCTATCCCATTGGATGAATGGTCAACAGGGCAGCCTTGTAAATGGAATGTCCTGGGTTTGTCCCCTGATGGGATCACGGACGCGCATTGCTGAAGAGTCTCAGACCAGGACGAAAGAAGTGTCGGATACTCCCTAGTTTTCAATGGTTCTCTAAGTGAGCTCAGTTGGTGAATAATTGTGAAACCAATTTTTGTTGTTGAATTCAAGTGTGAACTGACTAGTATAAGTTCCCACTGTTGGAAGAATAAAAGTGATTAATTCATTCTATAGTAATTTTTCCCCACTACTTAAATGTAATCTGTCTATCTATAAATCGTATAATTTCAATGAGAATGTGAGAAGAAAGTAAATGGGTGCAATCAGATAGCATTTTATTTTAACTAATTAGGTTTTTTTTATAAATCCTGTCATACATACCCAATTGGTAGTGGAAGATTGAGAAATGGTCTAAGTGAAGTCTCACAAAATCTAGATATTTTCATACGGTTTTAAGTTAAGAAATTTTTTATTTAAACAACTTTAAGCTTTGTATCATCAACAACCGCTTGATGTAACAATGAATTTTTTAGTATATATGTGTGTTTGCGTTAGTTATTCAGGGGGTATAATGACCCCCAACTAACCCCATTGTCTGGGTTCATTTCTTGGCCGACACACTCACAATGCTGACCTAGACGATATTGGACCAGGAAATGACGGAAGGTGGAGCAATCTCACCCCTTAAAAGCTCAAAGTTTTATGAAACTTCAAAGTTTAGCACCTGAAACCCTATTATTAATTATTCAAAATATTCCTAGTGTACAATTGGTGTTGTATACTAATTGTATACCAATTGTATACTAATTAAATACCCAGACATCGTCGAAGCATCTGCACAAGAAGCCGACATGTCAACCTCAGACCGAGCACTTCGGTTCGATCAATCGACGGGAAAATCAAAAATTCAATCCAATAATAGTCCTAGTGTGTTTAAGAAAAAATCAGAACAAGATTTGTCTGGATTTTTCACCATGTAAGCCACAGCTTCTTCACCAATCTGACTTGGTGTTCAAATAATTTCAGGAAATTCGTAACATTTACGGTCTGGAAATGTATAACATGAAACTCCAATTGGAACGCAAATGAATGATATGGTAAATTAGTGTTTGTGTCTGTGTGTGACCACGCGTGTGAATACTTCTCACTTTACACATACTTAAACATGTAAATCAAGATATTTGTTAAATCACCATCAACATTTATTTTCTTCTTTTTTCTGATAACAGGAATAACAGCTTTATTCTAGGAATTATATTTATACATAATACAGAATTCCGAGGGGAATTTCTTACAAAATATTTACTCTGCATATAGAATCTCCGAGTAAAATATTCACATTCTTATGACACAGCATCATCCCATCTGAAACAATGATTCAATCCTCTACTTTCTTTTTTCCCCTTCATTTTCTCCTCAAAGTGCACAGTGGTGGGTTAGAAGTCAATTAAAAATTTGCTGGAGTTCGTGTTGCGATCCCAAGATATAATTGGAAGATTAAAATAATAAGAAATAGATCTAATGCTCACTGGCAACTGCCCCTATTCAGGCAGTTACCTGGAATTCTAGATGGACCAGTAGGGTACAATAAGTTGGTGGGGAAGCAGTAACTCACCGAAGAAGACATTGGCTAGTCGTTGTACTAATTCACGAATTGGCAAAAGTTATAATTCATGGGCCATTGAATCGGGTCCCAGTGGCTTAATGGTTTACGAGCTAGCTCCCCTTGTAACCAGATGATCCTGGTTGCGTACTGATGTAGAGTCTCAAACTAGGCTGACGAAACAGCTGTCCAGTACTCCCAGGTTTTCCAGTGGTTCTCTAACTAATGTCAGTTCATGATGAAATCCACCAAGCAATCAAAAGAAATTCCTGCACAATCAATACTTGAAACTAGAGAAAAGTAGAAGATGTGTTATGCTGCAAGGGAATATAGGTAGCCGCCTGATGCTTAGTCAGGCTTCCCTTACACAAACACACACACACACACACACACAAACTATCTAAAGGTATAAATATCAGGCATTCTCAGCTTATGCAATTTCATGTTCACTTATTTATTCTCCTTATTCTTTTGTTTTTCCTCTCAAATAAGTTAAATTATCCGCTTGTATTCTTGTCATTTTAAACAAAGATAAAAATGATGAAGTATTCTGAGGTAAAATAAAGTGAAAAAAAAATATATATATTTTCTAGCACATTCCCACTAAAACAAATATCAACAATAAATTTGGAAGGTATTCAAGCCAAGAAAAACAAAACGCCTGTTCCATTGATCTGTTTAACACACAGCTTTCTGTGTTTCTTTTTTTTTGTTTTGCGGAATATTTTCTATTTTTGAACTGATTAACATACTCACAATAAGCGTTTTCACATAGGCGCTCGCAAGCACGCACGCGTACATACACACGCACACACACACACACAAGTGTGCCTGTATTTCCGCTTGTCCCTATATCATGCTGCGGTTATAAGGTATTTCTTATCATCTTATGTATTACATAAAAGCTTTTGAAAGAGCGTATGTGTATTGTTCAGTGTATTCGAGTAGTATGATTTACATTATGGTATTCAGACTGCTTGTTGATATATTTTCTTTTGAGAAAATAAAGAAGAATTATAAGGCTGTCAAGTTATGCAAGCTTTGAGGGATGTGTCACAGTTCTTCACTTATTAGTAAAAATTACTTTTTTCATTTGCTTGTATTCTGAGGGTACATAAGGTTTCAAGACTCAAGCTTTGAATTTTCACTGGCCGAGGTGGTGTTCTCTTTCATGAAGTGGGGTTGCTGGCCCCATGTCCATTCCTCCCTCTTTACTAGGCTTATCATCGGCTAAGGGAAGTTTAAGAGTGTGTCAGCCGGGAATCGAACCCGATACCATGTGCATAATTGGCGAGTATTCTAGCATTCAGCCGTCGAAGTACAATCTTTCTTGAGCTGAATGATTTAAGCAGATGTTGGCTAATTGACTTATCGATTTTCACTTGACGGGTCTCCGGCAAGAATCCTGTTCCAACCTGCTTCATTTTGAACAAATAGGTAGTGTAATCAATCGTCAACAGGTATGACCCATAGCCTAATTCTTTGAAAGACGATTGATTTGACCACCAAACTTTCATAAGCCAACGTTAGAGACAACTTCAGAAGTGTAGCAAAATATTAGAGTAAGAATCACTTATGAAAAGAGTATTATTGATCTAATTAGAGCAAAAATTAAAAATACTTAATTATAAACCTTCATATATTCTCAGATATTTCTGATTATACTTATCTTAGATACAATTATTCGTCGTTTATTTATGCTTGTTAACTCCCCATGATATACTGGAAGTCACTTGAACAGTCTTATTTGGACATATAGGCTGCTTATAGGGTTACCTCAATGTTGCCATGGGTCGATGGATACTGGGTTTGAGTCTCACTGGGGATAATATCTACCACTGCAAAGCAGACACATCCGGCTGAAGAGTCTCAAATATAACTAAAGCACAAATCTTCAATGGTAAAACCTCTTTTACAAGTAGCTTAGTATTTTCAAGATGGATCACAAAATGATTTCAGTTGGATAACTATTGAAACCCAGATTGGAGTATTGGATAGCTGTATTCACCCAGGTTCCCACCACCAGGTTCTTTAGGTTGCAAGGCGAGCTGGTTAACCATTTAGCCACTGGAATGAAATCCAGTGGCAGTCCCATGAATTCGATCTAGCTTCTGCCAATTCGCGTTTATTCATATGGCTTACATCAGGGTGATTATCTAATATAGTGTATAATTCTTTGCCTATTCAATTGCAGCTTTACACTCTTGATAAGTTACTGGCAAACAGTAAATCAACCGCAATCTTGGTCATCTCTCCTCTACTTTGTACCCACATAACATCAGACGGATGACTGGGATATAAGACAAATTATTTTCTCCCACAAGTATATTTTTTTTCTTAAAAAAAGACTTTTTCCATACTTAATCACTTATCTTATCAGATCTAAAATTAAATGTTAGAAAATTTGATTATAAAAAAGGCGTCTGACGGAAATTATTAATATTATTATTAGTAGTAGTAGTTTAAGGCATGTAAACAGATATTAGATTGTGATAACGATAGCTTTGTTTCGGATTCATCGATAGTCACTAGTCTTTGATAAGGTGGTTGTTCTGTTGGTGTTAATGTTCTTTACAAACATAAGGCACTGGTAAACATACTTCTTTGCATAAACAATTTTATGACTGTGTTAATCAATGAAACAACAGTTCTCCCTATCAGAATATTCAATTATGTGATATAAACATGAGTGAAATTAAGACCATTAATTCTTTGTGTTTTGAATGAAATGTATATAGCTTCAGGCTTTGAAATTCCAGGAACGGTTTTCAGGGTCGTTAGTCCGACGCTAAGCATTTCTTTTTTTCACGGCTGACTATCGTTTAGTAAATCGAATAAAGTTTAGGAGGTGTTGTAAATAATGAATGACTAGAAGGATTAAACATCGAGTGTTTTATAGTTGTTGAAGTTGCTGGGACGTGTCTTATGCATATCAAGCTAAACCATTCTCAAGAAGCAATTCTATGTGAAATAGAACTCTGCTAGAAGGGGTTTAGGTATGTTTGCACCAAAATAGGGCAACAAATAACCGAATATAAGTCTCTTCATCATTAGGTTGTGTATCTTGCTAAAACTCGATGGTTTGCGACTTTTCGTATGCATACACTTCAGATGCTCGTTTTTCTTTGAATAAAGATTCTGGTCGTTATCATTATTCTCCGTTAAATCGTTCCACCCCTGTACCTCTTAGGAACAAAAGAAGTGTACCCAGAATAACTTAACAAAGAAAAAAACAGACATTCTTGTCTCTGTTTTTTCTACTTTATCGCCAAGGTAAGAAGAGGATTGTACACACTTCAGTTGAGGAATACATAAGGCTTCATGAATTACTGTCCTCCTCTTTTATTATATATGTCTGCTCAAAGCGCATCAACCTGAAACGCTGCTTTCAATATCAAATACAACAGTGATTTTACAGCTTGTGTGACGCAAATAGATTACCAGATTTTACTTAATATCATCCCTAATCGCTTAGTACTCTTCAAAATACATGAATTAAGTTTACAAAATGATCATTAAAGAAAGTAACATCATACTTCAGGACAGTGTAGTTTGAGATAAGATTTAAAGAGCAAGCGGAAAGGAGGCTCTTCTACAACCAAGTTTTGTGTGAATAAGCATACCTACAATTTTGAATAAGGTTTCAAATTACTGGGTAGAATGAATATTCACCATTCAAAGACTTAGCCATTGATGGGTCATAGCTGCTAGTCTATAGAGATCAATTTAGGCATGATGTTAGTTGATATTGCTCACAATTCTTCATTAATGACCAAATTCTTTTGGGAAAATATCCAACTAAGAGAGTGAATTTCGCCTACCACTCAGTCTCATGTGGAGTCATTAATGACTTGATTGATTTGATGCTTGAGTATGTAGAATAGAATCAGAGTGATGTGGATTCAAACACTGACAAACTGATCGACTTATCGATGTAGGAGTATTATTATTTTATTCCTTCGTGTTCCTACTGAGACAGAGAAATTCAAACTTCAGTTATGAAGTTTCAGTAGCAGTGGTATTTATTTTTTAAGGTGTGGGGTCGCTAGATTCACCCCCCCCAACCTGCCTTCTTTTTCGAGTTTACTGTCGGCTAAGTGAGGCTATGGAGTGCGTCAACCCAGACTCGAAACCCAGGCCACATGTGAAGTGGTAGAGGAGTATTCTACCAATAAACCACTGACGCATAAAAGTGAATGAATTCAAACTGTACGTAAAAAAAACGTAAAAACAGATGAAGAGAGAGAAAAGGAAAATAAATAAAACAACAGTGGGTGGAGATGTATTTGGAAAGGAACAGTTAGACAAAGACTAAAGAACATTTCCAGAGTCTGATGTGAATACATATGTGTCATTGTAAACTATTTTTAGCCATAACATCAAACGTTTCTAACACTTGACTATTATTATTTCATCCTAAAGACCTCCTTCAGTTGAGGAGTCTAACCTCGAGGAAAGGAAACATACTTCACCGACAAATATCACCAAGCTCTTACTAGTGCTGAACTCTGACTTCCAAAACTGGACTGTATACTGAGTCAGGGTTATAATTCATTTTTCTAAAGAAAAGTGTTTAGTTACAGGATTTCATCATGAGCTGACATTGGTCAGAGAACCATCGGAAAACCTGGGAGTACTGGACAGCTGTTTCGTCCTAGGGGTCGCACAATGTCGTGAATTGGCAGAAGTTAGAATCCATCGGCCATTGGATCGGGTCCCAGTGGCTTAATGGTATAGGAGCTCGCCTTGCAACCAGAAGGTTCTGGGTTCGAACCCCGGTGGGTGGGTTCTGATGAAGAGTCACAAACTAGGAAGAAACAGCTATCCAGTACTCCCAGGTTTTCTAATGGTTCTCTAACCAATGTCAGCTCATGATGAAATCCTGTAACCAATCAACCAAATCCCTACAAACCAACACTTGAAAATGTTTTAGATTATTCTGTCTATTCATCAGTATCTTCATAATATTTGTTTATTTTTTTCCTCATTGTATCTTTACAGACACTATAATCTATTATGACGTCATCTCAAAAGCGTCATACATTATTACTTCTACCAATCTGGTGAAAGCCGAAAATGTATTCTCATCATCTCAGCCTATCTTTCAAGTAATCCAGTTTACTGTATTATTGAAAAAAAAAGAGTGAGTTACTTGATAATATTTATCAAATTGTTTATACATATGTGTAAATTGAAATGATTCTTTGATTTATTCCTCCTCCTTTTTTCCAGTTTTTACACGTGTCTTTTCTTAATTTAATTTACTCTATAAGTGAATTACACCTGAGTTGTTAAAAATCGAATAAGTCAACAGTAGAACTAGAATCATGTGATATAGTAGGAGAAGAGTTTTTTTTTATTTCTCGTTGGTAGAAGTAAACTAAAAGATTTACTTGCTTTCAATCATGCAGGTAGCTTGTTATCCAGTGCAAATTTTCTGTTATCTTCTTTATTCCTTTGTGTTCCCAGTGGAACATAAGGCTTCAAGCAAGAGTCATGAAGTTTCTGCAGCAGTGGTGCTGTTGCTAGCCTTACGCCCAACCTTCCCTCTTTAACAGTCTAATTACTGGATTGGTGAGGTAAGTGAGTGCGTTGGCCAGGGATCGAACCCCGGGCAACATGCGTAGTTGGCGAGCACTCTACCACTGTTTTGATGATATTAGATGGTTGGAGGCAATCGGAAGGAAGTCGTGGACCTAGGTTTCCTCCTAGTTGACACTCGTCAGCAGGGCGTATCTGCAACCTGAAGATACTGCAGCACTAGGTGATGCGGGCTCAAATCTCAGAAGGGACATCAGTCCCTTAAAGGTTGCAGATACGCCTTGCTGACGAGTGCTAACTTGCACGAAACCTAGGTCCAAGGATTTCTGTGGCCAATTGTCTCCAGCCATCTAATATCATCAAATCAATGTGCACCGTGATGGTGAGATACCTTGAATGTTGGCCACATTGCGAACCTGACTGATAGAATTTAGTCTGCACCGAAGAAAGGACTAGACGCATAACACTAGTTACTAGTGTCCAATCAAACTCTACCACTATGCCAACGAAGCTCAAGTTCCTTGTAGGATAAGTTAATATCTGAATAGGATATTTCAGTGGCTTTTGATACAATATGGTTTAGCCCAAGTTAGATGGAAGGTTGTTTGAAGCCTGGATTTTTATTAAGTCAGTATATGAAATTTCGAGTTTATCTTTTTCACAGTTTGCTGTAATATCTTCTTTCGTTAGTAAAAGCTATATGTATTTATTAAATTGAATGAAATATAGTTGTGTTTATCTTAGCAAATATTGTTTCCAGTGATAAGTTTAGGCAAAACAGTGAACAACGAGTTGGTTAGAATAACATGTGATATCATTTTATTTCATCATGGTTTGTCAACTACCTACAACAGGAAACAATTTTAATATCAGGTTTAACTACGAGCTGACATCAGTTAAAGAACCATTAGAAAGCTCAGGTGTTTCTCCCTAGTTTGGGACTCTTCAGAAATGCACACCAACCGGGGTCTGAACCAAGGACCTTCCGATTACAAGTAGAGCTACTAGATCATTCAGTCACTGGAAGGGAATTCAGTAGCTCATGAATCCCAACTTTTGACAATTCGCGCTATTCGGTGCAGTCACCAGCTAATGTCATAGGCGAGTAACTGTTCTCTTGCTTGACTTGGTTGGTAACCAAGTGATGACCACTTCTCACTAGAACTCCTAGTGACTCCCTGTAAAGATCCCGCTACTAAGCATCAGATTAACTATCAAGCGTTGGCTTGCAGGAATATGACTGATTACAAGTTTGGACTCTATCCCAGTGACTATATGGTCAAAGAGCTCGCCTTGTAGCTGGGCGAAAACTAAGACCGAATAAATATGGATTACTCACCAAGTTACTGTACAGAACTGGTTTATCTAATCCCTTTTACTACCGTGGCCTTAAATTTTCCCTTCTTTAACTGGTACATTAACCTCATGAGTAATCCATCTTCATTAGAGTTTCGTCCTCATCTTATTCCTTCTTTTTAAACTCCTAACTTTAAATTATGCTTTATAAATATTCTGAATCACTTATCCCCCCAAAACAGTGTTCTCGTTTCCAAGCTTTTGTTAATTTTCTGAACACTACTCATCACTTATTATTTTTAGA
This sequence comes from Trichobilharzia regenti, assembly GCA_944472135.2. NCBI lineage: Eukaryota > Metazoa > Platyhelminthes > Trematoda > Strigeidida > Schistosomatidae > Trichobilharzia > Trichobilharzia regenti. Next base: position 48,131,698 of record OX235265.1, on the reverse strand, counting down.
TAACGCAATCTATTATTTTGCTTGAAATGTAAATTCCCATGGTTTTATTATCAAATGATAAGACTAACTGACTTTATTGACAATCCCCTAAACTTTACCAACACTATATAACTGTACAGCTATAAAGTGGAGCTGTGTATTAATAGTCCTTATATTTATATAAAAATAGAAAGTCAACAATATGAAAGAGTATTTTTGTTTTTATTCCTTGACGTCCCCAGTGGAACATAGAGCTTCAAGCTAGAGACTTGAAGTGTCGATAGCAGTGGTATGTATTTACTTTTACGGGATGGGGTTGCTAGTCTCATACCCAACCTTCCCTCTTCACCAGTCTTATTACTAGCTTGGTGCGGTAAACGCGTGCGTCGTCCCGGGCTTGAACCCTGGACAACATGTAAGGTCGGTGAACATTCTACCGCCAAACCAATGACGCGTGAAAGAGTATAATTCTAACTTACTTGTGTTCTTTGAACTGCATAGTTTTACTGTGAATCTTTTATTGTCAAAATCATCTACTAAAGCTTTAAATCTCTATTATTTTAGAGTATTGACTTATTTGGCACGCGATCAGTGTATTATTAATGCTTAATAATAATACCGTGTCACTATGCGCTAAGTAAAGTTAACTATCCTATCATGAGATGATAGCACTGTGATCAACTTAGTTTCAGATTTGTTTTGTGATTGTCATTTACCAGATTCGCTTTCATCCAGAGTAATTTAACCTCAGAAGTCGATGGCACAGTGGTTAGGACTCTTGCCGACCATGCACATGGTCCGAAGTTCTGTCCCCTGCCGATGCTCACTAGATATCAATGGTTGGGCCTGCAAACTTTGAGCTATACCGGTATCACATACTGAAAATTCCATACTTGTACCAAAATACAGTGTGGAATCAAGCTGTAATAAAAAATACATAACAAAATAAATATTCCAGAATATTTCACACATTCTGAAAAGTTAGCATTCTAATGTTAAGCATTCTAATGAGAAAAGGCAAGCTTTGCTTTTGTTGTTGTCACCAGCTTTGTTTATATTTTAAAAGCCATCGTAGTTTTTCAACTAGACCTACTCACGTTTTTGTTACTGATTATAATTACTACAATTTTTGGTAAGAAGCCAAGAGATTTGTTTTCATCTTCGGCATTACTTTATGTCATACATTCAGATGGAGAGAAATAAAGAAAAAATTAGTGAAATATACAAAAGAAATGTATATAAGAGTGATGTAACAGTGAAATAATTACTTAAATTAGAAGTAGACGAGTAGAGAAGAGTTTAAGACCGTGGTAAAATAAGAGTTTGAACAGATCTTTTCTGCATTCAGAGTTCTGGTGAAGCTAGTTATATTGGCCGTACAAAGCCCACACTTTCCAGACGTATTGCAGAAGATTACGGGGCCGTGGTTGTCAAGAGGACGCTGCAGGGCAATTACTTACTCGATTCTCAAGCAACTGACGAACTCAAGCCATGCAGTTTTATCACAGTTGTCTTTTAAAATTGTCCAAAAGGGTAAAACCTGATGGTACAACAGGTTTTAAGTTTCATTACTTATGTATGGTGGCGGTGCTAGCTATTTGTCAAGATAACCCCAAACTCTGCATGTCCAGTCTCTTATTTTACTATGATCTTAAAATCTTTCCAATTATTTCGCTTTAAATCTTACTAATTGTTTCAATACTATCACTCTTACATGTTCATTTTTGTACATATCACTAAGTTTCTTCTCGCCTTCTTCACACTCATCAAGTGGACACTCAACCGCCTTACTTCTTATAGAACAACAGTTTTCACCTAACCAAAGAAAAGTCTGATTGATGGATGGTGACTATCAGTGGAATCCATGATGCCCATTTCGTCCTACTTGGGACTCGTCTGTTAATATTTGGTGTCTTCACGTTTTTTTTCAGTGATGGTTTAATCAATAAATAAAAGCTCAAAATAAGCCTTGAAGCGTATATTTTACCACTTCTTGTGAAATAAAACTTGAGTTTAACATTATTCAGTTACTCCTTAAGCTTTCCTCTCCTAGTATTTTATAATGTACTGTTATATAGACAGCAAATTAAAAACTTTGAATAAATCGTTTGTTCTTAAAACTCCTTATTAAATCACACTTAATTATTGTGCCTTTTGCCTAGGCGGGGCAATGGAAGAATGCTCATTGAACACTTTTAAGTTTCACAGCTATAAAAGTGATGGCTCTCGTAACCCAGTAGATCACACTTTGGTGTTTGAAACAATGAGTGCTGGGTTTGAAACTCTGTGTGGACAATATCATCCATTTAGAGATCCAGATGATGATTCCCAAATAGGATGAAACGCGTGTCGTAGATTCCACTACTTACAACTAGCCACATAATACAGTAGGTGTAATTTATCAACTTCACTGCTTCACTCTGAATCAATACGTCTTAGATAAAAAAGACTCTTTTCCAGGGTTTTTTTCTAGCTTGAATATGAATAGTTTCAACATTTCAAGTGTGGGTTAATAGAATGCATTATATTATTTTTACTGTTGTTGATTCCTTTGTACGCTGATTAGAATATAAGGCTTGAGGTCCTCAAGTTTCTTCAGCAGTAGTATCTTTTTATGGCGTAGTTCTGCTAGCCTGACATGCCCAACCTTCCCTGCTCACTAGTCTTACCGCTGGCTAAGACAGGCTTAGAAGCACGGTGACTAGGGATCGAACCCTGGAATACGAGCGTGGTTGAGGGAAGAGGGATGTGCTACCATTGAAACACTGACACATATACCATTACTATTATTATTATTATTATTATCAACTTCTAAATTGTTTTAAAGATGTTGTAATTACTTTTGTTATTAAATACATAAACAAAGCAATTTATTCCTGATTTGTTATCCTACTTATTATGATTATAATTATTGTTTATGTGATGCTGAGAATAGTTTTAATTTTCTTTAATTGTTTTGATGATGATGATGATATATATATATATATATATATATACATTAATGTACTTTTACTGGCATAACACTTTCTTTCGATTCTTTGTTATATTTATGATACTGATCATACGCTTAGAAGTCTTGTAACTATATGCTTAGCGTATCTATTGTGTATGTATATAGGTGTGTGTGTATGTGTGTTAACCTGTGTAAAGGATTGTTTATGTAAATAAACAGGTGACATGATGGTGATGTAACAATGTCTATGCTATAATTATTAATACTATGAATGACTATGAATAAAATAGTTAGCAGACATTAGATATGTAATACATATATACACAAAAGAAGAAGAAGAAGCAGAGAACTAAGTTGTGACTACCTACCTCTTTACCGCCTTTAGCCTTGCCTTCTTGTTTTCCCTCTTCTTCTTATTGTTTTAACAATTAAGAAAAGTGGACAAAAAGTGACAAGTAAGGCAGTAGGGAATATATACAAACTTTATCATACATTTGAAGACTGTTCTTTGTTTTTGTAGGTGTAATAAAAAAAAAATATTTCGAAATGAATAAATATATATACTTTCATTCTTAGGTAGTTAGGGTACTTACTACTTGACTGTGTTATTGATATGCTACACTTCTTTATCAGCTTTTCTAAGCGTAATATGTTTAATAACCCATTTGATGAATACACTATACTACCTGACTTGTAAGTAATTATAACAACAATAACAATAACAGCAATGACAAAGGCAAAACAAATAAAAAGGACGAACAGAATAAAACATTAAGGTTATTTTACGGGGAAAGATTTTAGAGCCTAACTAGTTAATATGGATGAACCATAGATTCACAAAAGATATGAATGTTGCCAGCTTGAAGGAGGAGTTACAGGATTTCATCAAGCGTTGACATTGGTTAGAGAACCATTGGAAAACCAACAGGGAGTACTGGAAAGCTGTTTCGTCAGCCTAGTTTGGGACTCTTCATCAGTACGCACCCAGCGGGGTTTGAACCCAGGACGCGTGGTCGCACTATGTCGTGAATTGGCAGAATTTATAATTCAAGGACCAATGGATCGGGTCCCAGTGCCTTAATGGTCTACGAGCTTACCTTGTAACCAAAAGGTCCTGGGTTCGAACCCCGATGGGTGCGTACTGTTATCCAGTACTCCTAGGTTTTCCAGTGGTTCTCTGACCAATGTCAGCTTATAATGAAATCCTTTAACCAATCAAATCCCCACAAACCAACACTTGAATAAAGGACGAGTGTTGAATAGCGCCAAGGCCTAGTCGGATATGTACACCTAAAATATCCACAAGAGGGTTAAATGTTTATTTAGTTAATATTAAGTTAAGATATGTTGAAGCTCTTTATTCCAGTTGGAACCCAAGGGAATAGTAATTATAACAAGTTGATCAAGTCTGAACTATTTATTTTAGCCCTAGACTTATTCGGTTGCCTTGGTAGGTGTATTACAAGTTTCATTGATATAAGAATAAAACTTGTGCACTGTGGTAGAGTATATTTCCATTATGGGTAAATTTTTGTTTTGATAAAGTCTCACAGTGTTATACAGTAATGTTTACTAAATCACTAAAACTGTTTATGTACATGTGTGACTATGATGTAGATATGACCCCTGCTGGTTTAAATAATTGACCTTCAGTCTATAAGTCCCAGGTCAGAATCCTGCTTTACTAAATTGTACTTGTCTTCAGTATCATAAGACATTCATATTTACGAATGTTTTTATTAGATTTACTTCAAGGGTTTCTTGTCAGGGATTTGGTTTGTTTCTGCTTTGGTCACAAACTGCTATCACACAGTTGAGAGGAGAACAAATACTCGATGATGACATTATCTGGTGGTCGCGCTAAAATCACCAACTGGTAGAAGTAAGAATTCATGGGCCAGTCGTTGGATTCAATCCTAGTGGCTGCATGGTCTACGAGCTTGCCTTGTAAGGACTGTAAGGACTTAGTTTCGAAACCCAGTTCAGACATCTTCCGAACCCAGTGTAAAAGAACGAAATTCGAATTTTTAACACCAATTTTAAGTCACTTCTACTGTATGCATCAGTAAGTTGGCGCACGCGTCAAGAAAAGCATTTCCAAAACACGCTTCTGCAAACTTTTATCAATAGCTGCCTTCGCTGATTCTATTTTGAAAATCAAATGGCCAGAAACAATTGGCACGAAGAACTTCTGGGAACGATCGAAACCAAGAACCTAATCACAGGTAAACTTGCTGAAGGAAATAGAGATGGATTGGGCATACTCTGAGGAAACCATTGAATAGTATTGAGCTCCAGGTAGTGCTTTGAGTGGAACCTGAGTGGGAGATCATCCGAGGAGGAGATTAAAGACTATAGGCCCTCTTGAGGATAGATTAAGAGGACTGCAGAGAGCAGGACAAAGTTGGAATGTCTTTTTGAAGCCCTGTGTTTCACTCGGAACCCAAGAGAGCAATAATAAAATAATGAATTACAGATTCGTACTGTTATATGCCACTAGCATATATATATATATATATATATATATATATATATATATATATATATATATATATATATATATGCATTCGTAAACGTTTATTAACAATTATTAAGAATTATACCACTGGAGCGGAATCCACTGTCCCATGAATTCTAACTTCTGTCAATTCGAGATGTATAGGGCTACCGCCAGGTAATGTTACTGGCAAGCATTTGTTCTCACATACGACCTAGTGGACCTCAGTGTTCACAAATTCACAGTAGAACTCTATGCAACTTCGTCCTGTATTCAGTCACTAGTGCCTATTATTACCAATGATATTCTTAATTGTGGTGGACTGACTGGATTATGCGTCAGATAGTAGGAAACGAATAGACAGGGATATCCTGGACAGGCGTGAAGAATCTAGAAGACCTGGATTTCGCGCGTGGATGATTTATGTTTGATGTCACACACACAAAATCGAAGACTTACAAGCGAAAACCGACAAACTGGTCGAAGAAGCAGCCGGCGAAGATAGGACTCCAGGTAAACATAGACAAGACGGAGGTTATGAAAATAACCAACCAACAACAGCAGCAACATCCAGCCAGCAGCCAATCACCATCAACGGGAGGGATTTGAAAGAGGTTACTTCATTCACTCACTTATCTAGCATTGAGCATTGTCTCAACTACAGGCAGTCGGAACGGACGAGGATGTCAAATCGAGCGAGAATCGGGAAGGCGAGAAACACATTCATCAACCTGAAACAACCAATCTGGAAGGAAGTCTTCGTCACTCAGCCAGCACCAACAACAAAATTCAGTCGGATTTTCAATACAAACGTCAAGTCGGTCACTTCTTCTATACGGATCAGAAACTTGGCGGGTGGTTCACAAAGAATATTTCCAAAAGCCTGTTGCAGACATTTATCAACAACTGTCTTCGCTCTACACCGAAGATCAGATGGCTAGGCCGGAAAGAATCACCAACAAAAAACTATGGGAACAAACAAAACAAGAACCAATCGCCAACTAACAAATATGCAGGAGAAAGTGGGGATGGATTGGACACTCGTTGAGGAGGCCGCTGGGTGACATCGCGCGCGTATCAGACCATTGCTCGAGTGGAACCAGGCTGAAAGGGAGGGAAGCGGCGAGTGGGACGTCAGTGCAAGGGTGACATGGAGGAGATCGTATGAAGAGGAGTTGAAAGAGTATGGACTAACATGGATGCAGATTAAAATTACAGGAGAAGGAAGACAGAAGCAAGTGGAGACGTGCAGTTTAAGCCTTATGTTACACTAGGAACCCAAGGGAACAATAATAAATAATAATCACTTTGTTGGGGTTTGATTTGTTTTCAAGTTTGATTACAGCTCCAATCTCTTGGACCAAGAGGGCATACTGTTGAGGACACTCTAAGTAGGCTAACGTAAACGGCTGCTTACTACTCCCTGAGAAGTTTTCAATAGTTCTCTAAACCTGATATCGATCCGTGATCAAAACTTGAAGACAAAAACAAAAGAAAATATCAAATCCCTGTCTACAAACTAACTCTTAAAGATTAAGAATTAGCTTATTTTTTCCTTTGAAAGTCATTTACCATTATATCATATCTTTATTTCCCGTCCCCCAGCCCCCCAAGCCGCCCTTGATTGTGTTTCTTTTCCAATAGTTGGTTAAAGATTTTTATTTTTCTGAGAGGGATTTCCAACAACTATTATACCTACTATATCCTTTATATGCTTTTTCACTATCTTGATTACTTTTTTGTGAATGTGTGTCTGTCTGTGTGTGCGCGTGTGTGCCTGTGTGTATTTGTTACTAGCTCGTTTGCTCACTTATATGCATATTCGAGGTTATTTGTTCATCAGCTTTTTGACAGCTTATGTTTAATTAAATTTTGTTATATCTATATAAACATATACATCCGATTTCATCGTGCGTTATTATACGCATGCGTATTCGATCACAGACTGTCTTTATTCTCACCTCTTTCGTTCTCTTTCTCTCTCTTGCTGTCTCTTGAAATTTTTCAAACAAATTAACTATTTAATGTTAGTGAACAATTTTATAGATGGAACTTTCATTTATGTTTGCTTTGTAAAAGGAAACGAAAGCAGGACATACAGTAAGTTGAAAAATTTTTCAAGATTATTTAAAGGTTCAATGTGTTGTAGGTAAATAGAGTAATGTCGATATCAGACATTTTGAAGTGGTGTTGTGCATTTAAAACCTTTTTTTGTCTTTTTTTGCATATATACACATATATATCACAGTAAAACAGACTGAATTACATATATATATATATATATATATATATATATATATATATAATATTACTTCCTTACTGGAGAGACAGAGAGAACTAGGCAAGAAAGTATGCGTACTGGTTAAAGATTTTTCTTTATACTGTTACACTTATTACTTCCAATTTCCACCCCATTTCTGGCTTAATATTTCACCCTTTTTGTTTAACTTTGATGGCAAATTTTACTTAGCAGTTTTTAACATTTTCATTGAGACATTTTGAAATATCTTGTAGAAATTGTCTAGTACTGTAATAATGGCTTTTACACATATCATTATTATTATTACAGATGGAAAAAATAAGCGGCACATTTTTATGTACACACACTGCTTTTTACTGTAATTTGTCAAAATCACCTAGCGCGTATATATGTCATATACAGGTGTTTGTTTACTTTGGCAACTCAGAGAGGTAATGATGATTATGTGAATGAACTCAACTCATTTGGTCAGTCATCAGACAATCAGTCGAATCTGTCTCTCCCCCCGATTTATCTCCAAGGTTCTTTCTCTTTATGTGTTGCCAATAAACGTAATCGGATTTGTGTGTTGTATAAATATATACATATATATCTTCGTAGAAGTACTAGAAAGGAGAATACATGTTGCTTTATATAAAGTATTCACCAAGCCGGCAGTATTTGTTATTCGGTTGTGTTGTAAAGTTTCTGTCAATTCCTGATAAATATCTACCGACTTGTTGTATTTTGTTAAATAAGTAAAATGAATGACGCTCATATTATCTATGTACAGTGTTGTATTGTATTAGTGTGTCATACAGAAAAAAGAAGAGAAGATGATGTATTGGTGAATGGGGAAGTTTGTTTTCGATAAAGCATTTTAAAAAGTTATGTGAAGCTGCATGTATATTCAACACCGGTGATAGGTGGGACGCGGTGGAATTCCTAAAACCAATGGGTTATTCTTTTTTACATAATTTTAGAAATAATCTAGAAAGGAATGGACAAATAGAAGTGATAAAAAGAAATGGTAATCGGTATCACGCAACAGACGTGAAGTTAACCTAATCAACCCGAATGTATAAAAATGGATATGAGAGTAGTGAAGAAGACAGACAATGAAGTTCTTGAATAAAATCTGTATGAGACGACGACTACGAGTTAGGCGACTAAGGGCGACATGAAGAAGATAATATGAGAAAAAAAGTGAAAGCTTGTTGTAGGCACTTGTGAAGCTAAAATGCTAAAACTGATTATAGAGAATAGAGTGAAATGAAGGTTCGCCTTTGAAGCCTCACTCAGAACTCAAATGAGTAATGTGTAGACTATAAGATGTGTAAAAATTATTAGCACTAATAATTAATGCCTTTCTGATATATTTTGAGGTATATTGTGAAACCAAAAGTACGGTTACTGTCTTACTTGTAACTGTTGTAAAAGAATTTTGTGTCACTGAAATAGGACAGTCAATTTTTATCTTTTACAGTGCCCAAGGTAGATTAAGATAACATTCAAAATCGTAGTGTACTAGTTCTAGTTTGAGGCTCTTCACCAGTGTGCACCAACTACATCTAGTCACATTACGAACTCTGGATCCTCAGTTGTGACAACGTGGAGCACTTAGCCAGCAGTCTGAAGTGCTAGCGATCTAGGAATCGCAAACTTGGAATATTCTATAAAAACCTACTGGGTAGCCAAAGCTACGTTGATACTGGATGATACATAATTATAGATAATGTTTATACTACAAAGAGAATTGGCAAAATGTTGAGTTTCAACGAAGTGAGTGAATACTCAGGTCAATATCACTAGATCTAATGAACTCAACCTTTATGTCTCAAAAACACGTTTGCTTACACTATTGAAAAAGTGTTGAACTACGGTGAACACTCTAAATGTTCACTAGTTGACGCCTTTTTGGGGTGGGGGGGGGTTATTTGTTGCTCTTAGGTTACTTATTTAGACTAATAGTCACAGTATAAATGAAATTGGATTAGGATGTTCAGTCGTCAAAAGAAATGGCTAGTGAATAGGAGCCGTTGTACAGCCTTCTCTATCATCCTTAATCACAACCGTATTCGTTCCACGACCATTACGAAGTCTTTTCCCTGAAAGAAATAACCTCCACGTAAAATATTTTACGAAGGCTGATATTTCAAAGTCCTGAACTAAGAACACAAAATGGAAGGTGAAAGTTTATGAGTAATTGACTTTAATATACAATCTTTGCTTCTGAAAACCGAACTTTCCACAAATCTTATATATTTCATTTCACGTTATCGAATGTTTTCTCTGTTCATCTTTGAAACATAGGCAGTTCTCAGCTTCTCATCAAATAATACATACAGATAGGTGCTTCTTTTTCATTCCGCATAAAATCACAGTATGCGCTGAAACCCAGTGACTAGTCATGAATGGTGACATTAGTTAAAAACTTGCTAGAGAAAAAAATTGGTCTGCATATGAATGACAATGATTTCTTTAGTAGGATTTATGAGTGCAGTGTACTGGTTAATGATTCTTTAAGTACAAAAACAAAGTTTCATATCTCCTACCGTCATCATAAATCGACAGAACAGTCAGTGAGTAAAGGTGAAAGTGACACATAACTAGTAAATGGTTTCTGTAAACGGATCAATTATGCACTGTACTTATAAATTCCTGTTCAAATTCACAAGATCAGTCAACAGTCTACAATAAAGTTTAATAATTCTGTCTTAAATCTTAACTAGAAATGTTGTCATTTGTTGAAATGAGTTCAGCAGTTGGTAAAGAACCGTATTATATTCAAATATCACTCACTGTTCATGGTAAGGCTTATTTTTTGACAAATTGAATTTATTTTACCAATTGTCTCAGCTTCTCTTAGCAGTCATGACATTTTTGCTTTCTCTAACGTGATTGGTTTAATTAGAAAATCTCGCTGTCATTTCCTACTGCTTCATGAGACTTCGGAATTGCTTCGTTTGGTTTGAAATATAGCAAATCTCCTTATGCACACCTTCTGAGATGAAAACACCACATGAAGTAAGATGAAAGTGATAAAAAGTTTGATTAGGTATTGAATCATAACTTAAATTAGGTTGTTGGTCTAAGTTGTCTGTAATAAGGTATTGATATCCCCAGATTCCTGGGAAGTGTAGTTGTATGATGCTTGAGGACACAGTCACAGGTGTTTAAGAAGCGTGTTTTCTCTTTATAATGGTTGGAATTCTAATCACCTTCAACGATCCTCATTTAGTTATTTCGTCTATTTACTCACTCATATTTGACCACCTTAGCATTATTCCTTTTGAAGTATTGGTTTGTAAGGATTTGGTTGGTTGGTTGGTTGGTTACAGGATTTCATAATGAGCTGACGTTGGTTAGAGGACCACTGGAAAACCTGAGAGTACTGGACAGCTGTTTCGTCAGCCTAGTTTATGGCTCTTCATTAGTACGCACCCACTGGGGTTCAAACCCAGGAACTTCTGACTACAAGGCGAGCTCGTAGATCATTAATTATTCCTTTCGTTTGCACCAACTTCTTTCTTGTGTTGTGTTGGCTATTTGCAAACTAAACAGTCTCAGGTGAAAATGAGTCAAAAGAGAATTTTATTATGTGTATTACGACATCCGTGAAGCAGTCAAACAAATTTGAGTGGTTTAAACTGATTCTACCTTCTGAACTGAATCAAACGATGTATACTGATGACAAGGCCAAGTTCAAGTGAGCCAAATGACCATTCAGTATTTAAGATAACATTGATCTGGCTACCGAGCACTACTGGTTAGCTTGAGCGGTTTCCAACAAGGTATAATAGTCAGTAATCTACGCCTTCGTTCTCGTCTGTTATGTCTTAGTTTGACAACTCATACTGATACTGTTAGGTACACAAAGGCGCAGGCTAACTTCTTTATGCCTCTCCATAGATGCGTGTGGGAATACACGCACTGATAACATTGAATATTTTTGCATCTATATTTGACCAAATCAGTTAGAAAACATTCTGAAGGTATTGAACATTTAAATAACAGAATTACTTTTGAGCCCGCATAAGACCAGCGTTATAAAACAGAATTATATTTCAGTACTCATGAGTTAATTTCTTTTCTAATGATTTGTAAACTCTGTTTTATAACGACTTTAATATTTCTTTTCCATACTGCCAAAACATTGTGATTTCACTTTGGCCAAAACCCGTTTAAACTAGTTTAAACCATAATGAATATATGAGGCTTCGCCACAATTCGATACCCTGCCTTATAAAGTGACGTACTGTATGCCCATTAAAGGTGGATGTTCTCACCAGTACAGGCTAGTTTTTCTTTCTGATTCTTCTTGAAGCTATAGTCGCCAGAAAATGTTGATGGTGAAAAATTGTATTCCATCTTTAGCTGAGTCGCTTACTGTATTTCCTTATCGAATCCAAATCTCATTATCATTATGAACAGGTATAATAATCATCTCTGAATTTTTGTGCATCTATCGAGTGAAACCCAAACGAGAAACGACGAATTGAGCCATCAAAGGTGATGTTGAATTGATTGTGTGATGAGGATTTGAAAGCCTTGGGTCAATTTTTAAGCCAGCTAAAAAGAGACAAGGGGAGAATATCGTGAAATCTTATTTTTTCCTCGTAACTCAAAGGAATAATAATAACAGTCAATGATCCGGTTTTACCTACATTATTTTATTTTATTTTTTGATTACAGCTTGATTCCACACCATATTTTTGGTACAAGTATGAAATTTTCAGCATGTGATATCGGTAGCCCAAATTTTGCAGGCCAACCATAGATATCAGATATGCGTTGGCAGGGGATCAAACCCTGGACCATGTACATGGTCGGCGGGAGTCCTGACTCCTGTGCCACCGACGCCCTAATGAACAGATACCCATTCGATATCATCGACTGTTAACCTCAGAACAACTACTTGTTATCAGCATAATTCTTTAATCACACAATTTGTTCAATGAACATCATGATATCTATAGCTCACTCAGGTAACTGCTTATACAATTCAAAGTTTATGGCATAAATAAATACTTATAAGGCTTTGAATTATATTTCAGCGTTAGTACAGGAAATCTGTAGGTGTATTTAAAACAAATTAAATTGCTTTTAAGCTTCATCGTCGTTATGCAGTGGTATAACTCATGTCACTTTATTTATTTTCAATTCGCTTTTTTTTCTAAATTCCTTTGGGGGAAGGTAGAAAATTATATTAGCATTAAAATATTCCATATTTATAGCCATCGGGGTATGCTTTCTTCTTCTTCTCCGTCTCATAAAATAAACCTCATATTGGTAAACTCATCTAAATCGAAGTTTACAAGAGTTGTGTAACAGGATAGCCAGCCATTAAGGTTTGCTAGCAAGTTCAGTTTAATTGAACAGATTTGAAAAATGTTTTTTTAAAGGATATCTACCTAATTTTCTGCACAATCAATACACCGGAACACGTAGAATCAAGGAAGTTATTTTAGCTATTTGGCGGATGATGACCAGTAGTGGAATCCAGGATGAAATTTCCCCCCTGTTTAGGACTCTTCACCTTAATGTACTTGTAATCACTACTTGAACCATAAGAGTGACTTACTGTGCAACAGTGATTAGTTTTTATTTATTTTTAAGTCAGTTTCCACTGCTAGTCACTGTCTATTAAATTACTTCAAGTTGGTCTTCAGACATCGTCAGTGTGTCCGCCGTCTAAGAGACGATATCTGAACAGAGACCGAACATTTTGATCCTATCAATCAATAAGAAAATCATATTGGCCTACAAACAAATACAGTTGCCTTAGTTTTAATTGTCATTTAGATGTTTTTACCAAGGTGGTTCACAACCATCGATTGAGTTAAATGACATATTATCAACAGATAATGTGCTATTCAAGTGTTGGTTTGTAGGGATTCGATTGGTTACAGGATTTCATCATGAGCTGACTTTGGTTAGAGAACCACTGGAAGACCTGGGAGTACTGGACAGCTGTTTCGTCAGCCTAGTTTGGGACTCTTCATCAGTGCGCACACACCGGGATTCGAATCCAGGACTTTTTGGTTCCTGTCTTCCTAAATTTGGCTACTTCAAACACATGCAACCACTACTGATTGATGCATCCTATTCCATTAGGAAGTAATAATCCTGAGCAAATTTGAATTTCTTGACACCTAGAAATAAAACATTTTTGATACGAATACAGTTCTTGAGTGCCTCAGTAACACAACACATTTCTTCACTTCTAACTACGGACTACCAGCATGGACACTGTTGAATTGAAAACATTTGTTTGCTTATATGCTGAGGTATTAGCTCACTACCATGAATGCTTAAGTTTCTTCTACATTAGCTGTTTAAGATTTTGTCATTCTTTCCATTTCAATTGGAAGATAGGGCTTCTATCTTTAAAGTTTGAGTAAAAATGCTTTTTTTAAATAGATGATGTTGTAAGCCCCACGTTCAACCTTCTCTTGATTCTGGGTTTACTGCAGGCTCCTATTAAACTGTGCAACACTTAGGAGTGCGTAGGCACGGAATTGAATCTGGATAGCTGGAGAGATTTCTATCATTGAACTAGTGACGAATAAAGTGTCATGATCTGGGTCAAGTATTTCTGAGATTTATAGTCTTTTACTGGATCACTCGCATCCCTTTTTGTTGATTCATTGAACTTTTCATTAATCCCTAAGCTCACTTTGGAACATCTCGGTGTCATTTAATAATCTCAAAAGAAATTCATACATTTATTCCCCTTAATGAATTTGAAAAAAGCAGGAACTGCAGTTTTAGCAGAATAAAGTGCTAGGTACCATCTTTTATTTCGTCGCCTTCTCGTCAGCTGCTTACATAATAATAATAATAATAATAATTATTATTATTATTGAATATATCTACAAAAACAATTTAAACATACTTGCACAGAGTTCATCTTAAACAAAAATCAACCGATCGATATTTGCATACAATAATAATATATATAAATGTAATATTAAACCCTATTCCGAATAATAATAACCATACACAATGGAAACTTTTCAGCATTTCGCATTCAGATGAAAGAGAGATGAAAAATATCCAGTTACCAGGGTAAAGAAAGACTGATAACCGCTTTTTTCTGAACACGCACAAATTAGGTTTCAGGCGCTTAATGGAAATGGCTTCAACGAACTTGAGGAGGATTGAGCTCTTTTTTGCCTAGTGATAATTTTGAACGACTTTTCGACGTCCACCTGATGACATTGTTTTTGTAGATATATTAAATAATGTCTTTGCACTGTAAGCAACTGACGAGAAGGCAACGAAATAAAAGATGGTACCTGGCACTTTATTCTGCTAAAACTGTAATTCTTGTTTTGTTCAAATTCCATTAGAAATGGTTATTACATCAATAGAAGAATGAAAAAAAGCATTTCAGTATCATTTATGCGTAATTTATAGATTCGCCAATCTAACCTTTATACAATAGACGGCATACATAACGAACATTATTCAACCTTATGCTTCTATAACTTATTTTATCCGGGCTTAGATGGTTTATGGTTAGTTATTTATATCAAAATGTTCTGCGTATTTAGAAAGAACACACATCCACACAAGAACAAACTAACATTTCATTCGGGGATTAATAGATATAAGCTCACTCTGATTAAGCCGAATCTGTACTGAGGGCATTTTACACAGCTAATCAGTGTTGTGTCATCCAAAAAGTGAATGCTATACACACTGAGTATTCTTTTTTTCTGGCTTTTTGGGAAATAAGGAAGGAATATTTTTTTGTTTGATCGGTGGTCTACCACGCTTTGACGACACGAAGCGGGCTATTCTTTCTCTATTTTTTTTTAATTAGGCAATAAATTGTAGTCATTCTACAAAAACAAACCAACAACAACAAAGTAGTTGTTAAATAGATACACAGAAGTGGCCGACAATCCTCACTATGATCTATCGCTACTGTTGCTTCTGTTACTGCTACCATTATTAGTGTCATTTTTACTTTCAGTAGTACTAGTATAGGAGCTAGTGGGGTATTTGGATTTGCATACTAGTTAACTGATACCGACGGATTTCGTTGTACAGTTCTATAAAAGGTGATTTTTCTTTTTCTCCCTCTTTTTCATATTCTTCTTGTCAGTGTTTCTCTCTTTTTCTTGCATTCATTTTAATGTGTTGCATAGTCGGTTCTTCTCTTTCTTCGGTTGTATTTGCTCTAGTCATTCATATTGTCGTTAACGCTGGTTTACTTTTAGTCATTCTAGTTCGACTATTTATCAACTTGTTTTTTTCTGAGAAAAGTAGGAAATGGAATATTATCCTCATGTTGTTGTTGTTGTGTTTGTTTGTGTTTTTCCTTCGAGAAGGAGGAGAACTGGTGAAGAGGAGGATAAAAGTTATTTTTTTTTGTTTATTTATTTGCTTCCTAATTAGTATTCATTCTTTTCTTGTCCATTTGTAATTGACTATGGTTGCAGGAAACAAGCTGATGTAGGCATGTCTACAGAAGTAAACAAGCATATTTTAAAAACAAAATAGTTTTTGAGATGATTAAACAAAAGTGCGGAAGTTGTTTAGCAAGGCATTCACCTCGTCCCCCCTCCCTCCACATGTATACATACATCCAATGATAAATGATATGCTGATATATATAATGAACGATCATTTTCAGAGTAAACCAACCCCCCACCCATCCACCCCTCGGCCCACGCCGCTTATCATGTATGTCTCTTAGAAAATGTGGTAATTTATTATCATGTATATATATATGGAGTGTATATTGGTCTGCTTTGATCTTTTTCTTAGATGTGTACAACGCTGAACCATTTACTTGCGGTTGTTTTGTTGTATACATTTTTTAGGTACATTTTTAATGTATACGAAAAATGTGAAATTTTGCATATGATTATATTTTGTGTTTATCATTACTCACTCACTCACTCTCGCACCCAGTCACTCCCTCACTCATACAGCAGTTATCATCGTGTTGTTTACTGATAATAAATGAGTTGAATTCTACAACTACAATCGATAGTAATAACAGTATCAGCATCATTACTATGAATGATATTACCAGTATCATTCATAGTAATAGTAGGCTTGAAAGAGTCAGAGTAAAGGCAACAATAAGAACAATACCAAAAAAAATTGCTATTTACATGAAGTGTACATTGTATCACCTTTGTGAATTACTCATGTTATCATTATTATTATTTTATTTGTTTATTTATTTAGGTTTACTAACATGACCCATATTCATATCTATTTGTTTTCTTTTTATTGTGTTCACTAGCTGGTTGATTTGTTCGTTTATGCGTTTGATTGTATTCGTCTGTTGGACATAGATGCATACAAATATATATACATGCTGAGTAAGAGAGAATATGAGCTATATCCTAGAAATTCTGTTATTTCTACTCTGGTCACCTTGAAGATTGGTAGTTATCTAATCATTTAGGCATATATATATATATATATATATATATATATATATATATATATATATATATATATATATATTTGAGTCACGAGTGGAATGAAGGACTTCATCAACACGTCTACCCTTGATTCTGAAGCCTAAGGTCAATTTCAGCTGGCCCTGTGATTACCCATAACATTTCATTCCCTCCTGATATGATCTCATCAATGTCATCCTTGGAGTCAAAACCGACTTATCAATTTTCATTCAGGTTCCGCTAAATGCTTATCTGGTTGTTTTGTTAGCAGAGTTTCTTTGTTGTTCATCCCATCTGATAGGTCATCTGATCTTCAATATTGAGTGAAGGCAACTGTGGCATCCTGTTGGAAATGTTTTTAGTGATCAACCCCCATTCTCTAAACCATATAGTAGCACTGATTGAAATGATATTTTGCGTTGAAAATTCTGATCTGCATTCGTATATTGAAAGAAGTAGATTTCCACACTGATTTCAGAGTAATGAAGGTTTGTCTTGCTTTCCAGACCATGGTCGGTTGGCACAATCATTCTCATCTGTGACGCCTGTAATTGAAGTGATGCCATGACCTTCTTCAGACTTTGACATTAATCATCATCACCATCATTGCTGTACTCAGAACGAATTTTTCATACCCTACGTTCTGAACGAGGCTTCGTTGTGTAACTGTTAGCAATCTGGAATCTAAATCAAGTGACCTGATTTCATGCCTCGGCGAGGCCCTCAGTTAAGCGCTTCTATGCCTCGGTGGCTGAGGGGTTGAGTGCTCTCCAGCTACACACACTAACGTGGCCCTAGTTTTGCTCCAGGTTGATCCACTTTTAAGCCTCACCTTCGCTTACTAGCTGATAGTATACCCAGAAATGAGGGAAGGTTGGGAGTATGGTTAGCGACGCCGCCCATGTAAAAATAACAATACTACTGAAACGTCAAAACCTAAAGGCCTATGTCCCACTTGAAACGCAGAGGAAAGGTTATGAGCTTTACGAGTTCCTTGGGAGCTGATGTTACTTACTAGCTGACTAGGTCTAAATAAGTGGGACGATAGTCAAGCGTAGGACCATATGACTAAATTTCAACTTCTCAGATCTAACGAGCCATGTCTGTCTGAGTTATGAGTTGCAAATATTGTTAAAACTGAGGGGAATAAGTAAATGACTAAAACACCGTAAAGTAAATATGATACATATTGCATGATGAAACATTTCATGCAATAATTTGTTTAAGTTAATTTTGTAATTCCTATTGTTTGATTACACTAGACCAGGATATTTGGTCTCTGTTGACACGTCGTCTTCAAGTATGAACCTTTAGACGATGTTTAAGGATTAGCATGATGTTACTTTAGTGGTTGGTGTGACTATCACTGCGGAATCCAGAGTGTGCAGTTTGTCCCACCTTGGGACTTGGAGTCTGGATGTACCTGCAATTCCCAGTGATTGATAGTGTTCACAATAAGACACGAAGCTAACATCCATCGTTTCAAACGCGTTGGTGAACCCCAAGTTGAATTTTAATGAGTGTCTTAGATTCCAGTGTTAGTCACCATGGAAGTAACTTTTATTACATCATTAGTTTACATTTGTTTATTTTCCTTCTGTGGATATACACGTCAAATTCTACTATTATTTGTTATTGTTGATACTACTGTCTGGTTTGATATCTACATATATTTCTCTCCTGGTAACATAAACAATGTCTGGTATTCAAAATTGTATTTATATGATACAATGATTTTCATCTACATTTTGACATGTACAAATATTATATGAAAGTGTATGCAATATATAAAGAAAGAAAAAAGATGAAACCTGCCGTATGCACTTGAATAATTTCTATTTTCCATGAGGAGAGAAACTCTGAGAAAGACTTCTAATTTCAACTGATTAAAAATGTCTATTAAAATGTTTCAAAAGAATGGTTACTGAACAAAGAATACTCTTTTTGATAACCCCTTCATCATCAGGCTGTATAGTTATATATACATATTAGTAATAGTAGTAGTAGTAGTGAATTAATTAGTGTTATGAACAACATTAATGTTTAAATAACCGGGAATCAATAATATCAATAGATAACAGTTCAAAAGAATCATCATAACAACAAACTGAATGTCAGAAAAATTAAGAAAGGTAATAATACAAATTTATGAATTTCTAGTCTCTACTGAAGGCTGGCTAGGACAGTAGTAGGGGCTAGCTGGACTTGCTTCCTTTGTACACAAAGCCCTGGTTGTTTCACGTGAATTGCGATAGCCTCTGCTGTTTGAAGCATGCGATACCTTGGTGTTTTGGCAATTTATTTGGCACCCGGTAGATGATAGAGAAGGATTCTTCAATGCTGACTGGCTTGGTGGCTGGTTTGGACCAGATGGTCTAATATCGAAGTGTTTATGGTTTTTACTACGCCTTCACTTAGCGATACTGGGAGATGTTCATAACACTAATTCATTCACTTCTAATTTCCCTTATATTTAAACGACGTTTACTTGACAATGAGACTTTTTAAATTGTTAATTTGTATGGATTTGATTGGTTTCAAGTTTGATTATGGATTGAAAGCAAGTAGAGAACCATTGAAAAGTATCAGGAAGTACTGAGCATGTTTTTCATCCAAGTCTGAGACTGTTAAGCAGTACGCACCCATGATCTTGCCAGAAATCAAACTCAGAACTTTCGTGTATTGAGGCAAACCCATTGACCATTCAGCCACCTGTTTGATAAAATCTTGAAACCAATGAAATCTTTAAAAAGTAACTCCTGAAAATTAATCTAATGCTCATTAGTGACTAACTATAGGACTAAATTGCCCGAATTTCTAGTGCATAGTTTGTGTCTGGTGAAGTCCATCAGGTAGGTTGTGAAGACAGATACTTACCGATGACATTGGCTAGCGGTGACACGAATGTGATCTTTTATGTTCAGTTTTCTAGCCTATTTATGTAGTCTTTCTCACCAAGCGTTTAGTTACCTGATTTCCATCAACGTTAATTAAAAACAATAATAAAACGGTCAAATTATAAATAATCAGTTTAAATTTTGTTATGCGCATAATGGCCGAAATTCGATGTTCATAGATATCATAATAAACTGAGTAATAGTCTTTTTTTTTCCAAAAAACCCAAAATTCATTAACGTAACGAAATTTTCAGTATGTCTGTGAAGGCGGCTATAGTATCAGAGACATCAGTCACCTCCTACCAATAGCTCAAGTTAAGCGGCTGAACTAATGAGATCATGACTAACTACCTCTTTTTCGTACTACTGGTCAAAATCAAGAATGAGATATAACCCTTAGGCTGAATGATACAAAATCAAAGAGTTATTCTATCCTAGCATTATAAATCATACAGTTATTATTCACGATTGACTAAAGACGGTAATATGGATTCTTCAACTGAAGTAGACTAGGAAGTGAAGTGGTAGAGCACGTTGACCGCTTCACTTATTTGGGAAGTACCATCAGCGAGTGCCAACGGGTTGATCTCTGACGAAATCTCAGCACGAATACAGGGGGCTCGTTTCGCATTTGCCAGTTTACGCCGACTCTGGCCTAGACGAGATGTTCGACTATCGACCAAAGGGCGGGTGTACTGCTCATCAGTCTGCTCCGTCCTCCTTTATGGTTGTGAGACCTGGCCACTGAGAGTGGAAGACATGAAAAGACTAGCTGGCTGTCTTTGATCATAGGTGCCTGCGCTCTATTTCCCGTGTAAAGTGGCATAATAAGGTGAGCAACATTGAGGTTAGGCATCGGTCGAGTTCTAGGTAAACAGGGGAAATCAATCGACGAAGTCGTGAAGCTACAAAGACTGAGATGGTTAGGACATGTGTTACGTATGCCAAGCCATCGCCTCCCTCGACGAGCAATGTTAGCGGATATAGGGTCAGGCTGGAAAAAAGCTAGCGGAGGTCAAACAAAAACTTGGCACCAGTCAATGAAATCCACAACAGTTGGTCTAAGCCACGTAGGAAGGTGTAGACTTCCAGGCTGGGGTCCTCGGGACGGTAAAAATCAATGGTTGGAAACATAACATAACATAACATAACAATTTCGCTTTATTCCAGAAACAGTACTTGTGGTACAGTGTGGAATTTTCAGCACATATCTACAATATTGCATCTAATTTCATCGTACATTTAAAAGGAGTATTATAAAAAAAAAAAAAATAAAATATAAAAAAAACAACAAAAAAACCAAAAAAAAAAAGAAACACAGAAATAACAAAAAAAAATGCAAATAAAAATACCAAGTAAAAAGGAAGATAAACAGAAACAATGAAAAAAAAAATATTTCAGTATTGGTTAGTGGAAGCTACGGTATGTGTATGCGTGGTGAACAGTAACAGCTATAGTCATACGGGAAATTATGAGATGTTCTTAAAAATGTTTATAGCCAAAACAATTGGTGACATGGCTCAAAATCGTTCTCAGTGGCGCAGATGCATCCACTCCTTGTGACTTATGATTTCCAATGAAACTATTTTGTTCTTCGTTATTACTCCTCCTTTGTCTCACACCTCTGCTCACTGTTTCTATTATGCTTTTCTTGTACTTTCTTCTCTTGCTTCGCGTGCTACACGGAATGTGGTGACTTGAACTTCCGCACATTTGTGCAAAGTTCTATGTCGAAAACAGACAGACAGACAGTTATTTTCATTTATGTAACTTTCGAAAACTCTCAATACAGAATGGTATTATTATTATCAATATTCCTCTAAGTCTAGAGTAGAACAGTGGGATTCAACCGTATGTCTTTTATTTCATCCTGTTCTCTTTTGTCATTTATTACCTAACTGCACGATTGCGTATAACTTCTTACCTCCACTTTACACTATCTCCTTCATTGTCACACTCGTTTACCCAAATCGTTGCTTTCCTATCAAAAGCCTGGTGTGTGTGATGTTAATCAACAATCTCCTCAGTGTAGTCTCGATTCGCCTCCACTCGTCTCAGTACATCTGTTGAGTGATAGGTTCCTGGTTGCCTCCTTAGCAGAGTCACTTACTTTTTACTTATTTTTTTCCAGCTGGCTATCTGTCCTTTAGGTGTATACAGTGAAGGAAACAGCTGTCGATGGAATTCTGTCTTTTAACACATAGACAGCATCGAATTCTTTCTTCTAGCATGAATCATTTAACATTTAGACAAAGCAATAAGTTGTCGTAATTTGTCTGAATCGTGTAATGTATTTGCGCAACACATTTTGAACAATGTGATCACATACAGACTTGTCATAGGAATGGATATATATATGAAATTAATAAAGAGTTAAGAGGTGAGAAAATAGACTTTGGCCAGTTTAAAAGGATATACTAAAGGTCAAAATAACAATGAAGATCACTAAGCCAAACAAGACAGGTAACAGTACATCTACCGTGGCTGGTATCAAAAGAGAGTTCCCCAAGGAAGATAAGTTTAGTGTAATGATAAATTGTTGCTTTGAACGCATAAAGGTGGTTTAAACTTTCTAATTACCAGCTAGGGCTTCCACAAACTTAAAGCTACGCCCCAAACACTTTTTTATAGATAGTTTTAAAAATGTGTAAACGTTAATTTTATATCCTGTCTCTATAATATGTTTCGTAGTAGAGGAGCTAGGTCTCCTGTTCTCTCCATTAATCAGTTCTGAAGATTCCATTTGTTTCTGGAGCCATTTAGGAATATGTTCTGAAGCTAGCCCTTACTTGCAGAGACCGATGAGTACCCCCTCCTGTGTGTGTGTGTCCACATGTACATCCAAACTAGTAAGTACAGTGGGATGTGTCATCATTTTTCGCATGTTCTAAGGGCTTAAAAGGATATATAGGCTTCACATTCTCAATTATTACGATCTTAGCTGCATAAAAAGTCTGTTTAACAGCAGCATTCAATCTTTGTCTAGTGATCAAGCTGCTATGATGCATTAATTTTCTGACTTTCATTTTATAACATTATTTCTTTTTACTTTAACTTTTTAGATATGCTGATTTCTCTGCATGCTAAGAATGTCAACAACAGTACACTTTGATGTTGATGTATTCCACACTGGCATCAGGTATCAATTTATATATTGATACAAAATGCCTTCACTTTCAGTGTAAAGGTTAGAACTCAACAATTTATATATATATATATATATATATATGTATATATGGTTCGTTTTGACACATTTCATAATCATTCCTTTCTCGGTTCTTAACAGGCAAGACATGTTTATTTGATTCTGTTATACAGTACATGCTGCCTGATAAGAGCTGTGAATAAGTATGATTGATCGGCAAATTTGATTGAATCTGTTTGTTTGCTGTTGTTTTTTGTCTTTATTTATTTATTTTTAAAAAATGCATTTGACCTTAAACATCCCCATCATTATCGTCACTTAAGATTGTTCTTGGTGCCATTCCCTTGGCTGCATTCCAACCAAAACAGAAAATCGAAAAATACAACAAAAAATAAAACTGTATTGAAAGATTTAGGAAGCTGCCAAGTGAAGGGCCAAGATTTCTTATCAATCATCACTGGGTGTTTAACTTTTTCTTTTGTGGGTGTGTAATGCTTTTTCTGTATTTAAAGGAATCCGTAAAATGATACAGTGTGTTACCAATCTTTTAGTGGATGATGATATTATACAGTCCAGAAGAATGTGTGCTTTATTAAAGAACATGAATTACCATATACACATGTACATTTACGTATCCAAACATCGAAGGATCCTATTTATATTTTGCAAGAAGATTCATCTTGTAATGCAAAAGATTTACTTTATGATAGTCTCTGTTAGTTGGATGATTTTATCAGTATACATCAACATTTATCGCTTTGTATATAAACGTTATCAAACATAATCATTCTAGCGTTTTGAATGACGGGTGAAATGATGAAATAGATAAACAAAGAGCGCTAAAAATAAAAGAGAAATACTCTTCCCATTGATATTCAATGATTTCTATGTTTATTTCTTCTGTCATATAAATTTAAAACACCATATTTTAAAGACGAGTATAAAGCTTGTATACACTTTCCTCTTTTTTTCAAGAGAAACTTTGAAATCCAGGTGAACTTTTCAAATTCCAGCTTCACGGTCTCAGGAAGTTTCAATTGAAGCTTCAGAATTCCTTTCGAATAACTGTGAGAGGACAGTGATAAAAAGCACAAAATAATTGAGCAAAGAATATCCTTTTCGATAATTTCCTCTTCTGGCTCTACAATTATATATATAAATATATATTTATATACATAGGATACTCTGGAATAGTAGTCAGTAGCAATATTGATGTTTCTTAAATAATATTGATTTATGAAGTAAGATTAATGGAATTACAGTTCATTTAAAGATGCTTAAATAATAATAATAATAAAGATATAATAGCGAATATAATATCAACTAAAATTAGGAAATTTCCACAAAATTTGAGGATCATTCAAACCTGGATGGCCAAGGTACGCACAATGTCTCAACTGGCCTCTTTTGGATGCACAAATTACGCTTCTCAACGTGGATCCCAACAGCCTCAGCAATATTTGGCAAACGAATTCTTAAGGTGAAGTTAAGATTTGTTGGTATGCGGTAAATAACTTTGAAAGCCGCCTCGTTGACATCAGTCTTGTGTTCTGTATCCACAAGATGAGATAGAATAGCGCTACGAACAGATTTTGTTTGTCCTTTACTTAACGACTTTGCAAGGTGATGTTCGGGCATTCAACAAGAAACACGCCTATTTGTATAGCCTATGTAACTGGCTCCACAGGAGCAGTTAAATTGGTAGATACACATAGATTAAACACAAAATTATGGTAAATCACTGAGTAAAGGAAGAACAACCGTTGGCGGAGAATGAATATACATCCATCTGCGGTAGCAGAGAACAGAAAAAAAGCATACTTCCAATTTTGTGAACATGTATTAAGACGCCTACATTTCAAGGGGAAAAAAGCCTACAATAATGTCACTTCTAGGTATCTTGTCAATGAGGTCCGTGAAGTAGACATCATGATATCCTTCAAAATTATCAATTGATAAAATAGTTTAATTCTGGTCAAATTCGTCGAAGCAGTTACTGTCAAACGCATAAAATCTGATTTTTGAACAAAGCAAGAACTACAGTTTTAGCAGAATAAAATGATACCATCTTTTATTTCGTTGCCTTCTCGTCAGCTGCTTACATGGCAAAGACATTATTAAATATATCTACAACAACAATTTCAACATACTTGCACAGAGTTAAGTTTAAACAAAAATCAATCGATCAATATACTCATACACTAAAAATATATACATATATAAATATGCAATATTAACCACTATTCCGAACAATAATAATCATACACAATGGAAACTTTTAGCATTTCACATTCAGAGGAAAGAGAGGTGAAATTATCCAGTTACCAGGGCAAAGAAAGACTGATAACCGCTTCTTTCTGGACGCATAAATCAGGTTTCAGGCGCTTGATGGAAATGGCTTCTCCTTAAGTTTGCTGAAGCCATTTCCATCAAGCGCCTGAAACCTGATTTATGCGTCCAGAAAGAAGCGGTTATCAGTCTTTCTTTGCCCTGGTAACTGGATAATTTCACCTCTCTTTCCTCTGAATGTGAAATGCTAAAAGTTTCCATTGTGTATGATTATTATTGTTCGGAATAGTGGTTAATATTGCATATTTATATATGTATATATTTTTAGTGTATGAGTATATTGATCGATTGATTTTTGTTTAAACTTAACTCTGTGCAAGTATGTTGAAATTGTTGTTGTAGATATATTTAATAATGTCTTTGCCATGTAAGCAGCTGACGAGAAGGCAACGAAATAAAAGATGGTATCATTTTATTCTGCTAAAACTGTAGTTCTTGCTTTGTTCAAATTCATAAAGGGGAATAAATGTATGAAATCTGATTTTTGTATTCAGAAAGAAGCATTTATTAGTTTTTCTTGCCCTAGTAATTCGATGTCCTTACTCTCCTTGTTAGCTGAATACGTTATCACTGGCTACAGTCTCTTCCTCTCTTTCGCAATAGTGTAATTTTGCTAATCTTTTGTTTCTGCCATTTGAGTTGAACTCACTATACTAATACTCGTTTTATTAGTTCCTTATCACCTTATCACCATTCTGTTTCTATTGAACAACTCATTTTCCATTGTATCCATGACTTGATTCTTTTTGAATCTCATTCAACCTGAAATTGAACCTTCTGTGAATGGTTATATAGGTGCACTTTTTAACTGAGTTCAGAGGTTTCTCTTAACTGGCATCATATCACATTTGCGAACGCTTTAAAATTGCTCCGTACATAAACTCATTGAGTTTTTGTAGGCTTTCAGCACGTGATGAGAAGCCGACAAAACAAAGTATGGTACCTATTGATTCTATACAAATCTTTGTTTGTTTTTTTGTTGCTTTATTCAAATTCATAAATGGGAGTAAGTGAATTAAATCATTGAGTGTTATTTCTTTTCATACAATAATGTCAAATATCGCTCTCAGTTTCTATATTAGTTAGTGTCTGCTATATTTTCTGTATAACCTATTCACTGTGAGCTTAAGGTTATAAAACCAACTGAAATAACTTACTAATTGTTGAAACCATTAAATTTTTTTGACAGAAATGCATTGTCTGAGTTAACATTTTGGATTTTATTACAGGTACCTTATCAATGGTATAACAGGGGATCCATTATTTATAATTATAACTAAAATAAATAACGACTGCGTGCTACATTTGAGTCTTGCGGGAAACAATAATCTTCTCCTTGACTGATGGCCTGATTTCATTCACTGGGCTAACTAAATTTCTCTCTAAAACTCTTCTCTGTTTCTTATTGTTTCAATCGTCTAATTATGATGTTTGTTTTTGGATTTCTACATGAACTCGCGCGCGCGTATTTTTAAATTTGGTGTCAGTGTAATACAGAGTGATTCTTCAAGGAAAGTGGAGAAACACAATGCCACACGATATACTGCCGAATAATGGTTTACTTGAAGAGACCGTTAGAAATGTAAGATAATACTGTTTATATATTTCTGGTTCCTTAAACCAATTTAATAGTGTACGAGTATTTCAGAATTTTATTTAGTATTTTTCATTTGAAAAATTATTCTTACTAACGAGAAAATTATGCTTAAAGCGAAAGATAAAAAGTGAACAGATCATGTTGATCGTTCTTCATAAAGAGAGAGAGAGAGAGAGAGACGAAGTGATTTTCGATGAATTAGATTATCTCAATCTGTTAAGCAAACACCACCTGTTGATGTTTCAAACAACTTTGATTGTGTGTGTGTGTGTGTGTAAGGGTTATATTAGCTTCAGAAGACTATCAGAAAAGTATCAGATAGAGTTTTGTGTTTTTGTGAGGCAATTAGATTGCTTATTGTTAGAATATATGAGGTGCTTCGGCTGGTTTACTTGTAGAATGCCCTCTAGCTGTTCACGTGGTCCGTGTTTGAACCCTGGTCGGCACACTTTTAAACTTCGCCGTCAGTAATAAGCCAAGTAAAGAGGGAAGACTGGGTGTGAGGTAAACTAGCTCAAACCATAAAAACAAACACAACTGCTACTGAAACTTTGAAGTTCAAGCTTGATATCATATGTCCCACTCGGAAAGCAGAGGAATAAAATAATAAATAATGGTATATGTGGAGATTGTGCGATAATCGATATGGTGGATATTCTCATTTCTCCCTGCCCAAATGATTGTTAAAATTTTCTCAGTCAGAAAGTAAAGTCAATTAAACGTTGTTCAGTGTCATTAAAAAAAGAAAAGATTAGTGATTATTCAAATAGTTGAATAAAGTCAAATAGTGTAGCTCAGACCGTAGAGATTAGTAAGACTTCGAAAAAACCAGACAATAATGCTACAAGTGCAGGAATGAATATACATGATATGCACACTCTGGACTGATAGATGTTCATGATACTCTTTGAGGTCGTGAATACAGGTATCTGAAAAACAGAATACCTCTGAGGTCAGATTTCCTAGATATTTTGGTCAGGTGTGACTGTTGTAAATGAGAAGCTCTGACAAGATTCTCAGTGACAGAGTATCTCACTAGTGACAGTTTTCTAAAGTAATGATTATTAGTTAAGAAAGAATAGGTTAGGATTTCGGACGCTGACTGACATACAAACAAGCTGAGTAAAAACAAGTCTAAGGATTTGAACAGAAATAGAACAAACATTGCCATCCGGATTAATGTTTGTTCTCTGTTTAAACTTATAAAGCGAAATTCTTGTGTGAAATGTAAAAGTAACAAAGGTAATATATAAAAAGTTAAATGAAAGTTTTGGAATTAAGTTGATAATAAAGCACAACTATTTGTATACACCAGAGTAAACGATTTAATCGCAATCCTTTTTGCAAATGTCAGGATCGAGATACATCTAGGTAACCATAGCAAACATACGAGTATTTTAAGGGAGTGCTTTCTTAGCCCTTGATTTCAAGTTAAATACACTGGGTTAGGCGGCAACTTTAAAAGATTAATTGCCGCTAGTGTCAGTGGCTAAACAAGTTCACATTGAATTCCTGTTTCAAAGTATGAAGCATTGTATTCAAGTAACATCCCACTAGAACTTTAGGGTGGGATCTCTGTATTTACCGTCTCTCCCTACAGGCTAAAGGTAGTAATTTCTACATGAGAACATTTTGAGAAGAGAATTAAAAGGATTTTAGTGAGTGCTTTTCAAGTTGAACTTCAGTGTGGATAATATTTCTTAACAGCAAACCGGGGTAAGCAGTCCACTACGTTTAACTAAGGCATGTCGAAAAAATTTGGTTTCATTTATGCAGAGAAATACTTAGTCTTCTAATCCATTACAGAGTAAGAAAACAGACTGATGCGTATTCCAAAAAAGTGACATGCTGTTATTAGAACCCTTAATTCAATTTTGTGCAGTGTAGTCATACACTACTATTCAAGTCATAAATCAAATGGTTCTGGACAAAATGTCTACATAAAACACCGAATTATCAGTGTGATGTATTATATAATGTTTCTTTTTCATCTATGAATTTGCTCGTGGTCAAGATGTATCAAGCCTGTCGGCAGCTGAAGAAACTAGTCAAGCATCCAATGAGTGTACTATTCAGATAGCTGCTTAAATAAAAATTATAATCTACACAAGGGCGTCTGTAGCTGATACTTTCTTCTCGACTTTTTGTACACACACTCATTTGTTGTCTTCCTTTTCGGTTTATGTTGTAATCGGTTTAGTTATCTATCTATCTATCTATTCTATTGTATAATTTTTTTTCTTTAATGTAATAATAAAGTGTTTCTTATTATCTAATTTGTTAAATATATTCACCGCATAAAAAATAAGCAAGTTTATCATTACATAAAGAATAGTTTTAAGCTATTATGAAAAATCATTTGGTTTCTACGAAACAAAAGTGCAAAAATAATTTACAGAACTTACTACTGACAGAAATAAATTTCATTCTGAAATCGAACATTAATTTTGGTAATTATGATTGTTCCCTTAAGTTCCCTTAAGTGGAACATAAAGCTTCAGCAGAATATTGCCGTTTCACTCTCTTTTGTGGTTCCATGATGGTGGTCTGCTTAAAACGTGGGCTAACAATAACTTCCATCTCTCTGTGGTATATATTTTCTCTCGTTCGGTTTGTTTCAATCCACTGAGATATGACCTCCAGTGATATTATCTACTCCTCTGTGTATTTAAAATGTTTACAAGCTTCTGTTTCTCAGGTTTCTACTAAACTTGAGGAATAGCCTGATTGTGGGTGGCACCGTGTCCCAACGCATGAGATAATTGTTCTTCAGTTATGTCCTTAGGTCTCAATAGGTACTTCTGACCATCTTACAATTGGCTTCCAACTGGATATCGTGGATTTCTTGAAGGAAGGAGGCATAGCAAATATATCATAATGGAATGGTTTGTACTTCAGCTCAGAGACCATTGTGTCACAGGAAGGATATACTGTCAATTAATATTTTACTTGAATCTATTGTACAAAGGGAAAATATTATGCAATAAACTCCTCTGAAAATTCTGTACATTATATAAATACTGTCTAGGATAAAGTTTTTTTTTATTCCTTTGCGTTCCCAGTGGAACATAGGGCATTAAGCTAGAGACTTGAAGTTTCGGTAGCAGTCGTATTTGTTTTTACGGAATGGGGTTACTAGACTCATGCCCAACCTTTTCTCCTTACCTGTCAAATTACCGGCTTAGTGTGATAAAGGAGTGCGTCGGCCAGGGATCGAACCCCAGCAAGCATTCTATTGCCGTGCCATTGACGCACAGAATAAAGATACTATTATTTTAATTAGCATAGAAACCTCTAGTATATCATGTAACGAATCCCTCATGTTTTCCTGTCGTGTACGAGAAATGCGTACCCGTAGTTTGACAGTCAATAAAAAATCTGTGTGACTACAGTTTACGAGTCAAGGATATAAATGAAAAGGTAAGACAACAAGAATTAAAGAAAATATGATGCATTGGGTTGGATGGAAATTCAGATGACCCAGTGATTCAGATAGTCAAGAATATAAGTTATATGTCTCTGTAAAAAAATTTCCAAATCTCATGACGACAACTCATAACTGACCAGTCCCAAATAAGACGCAATGGGCTTCCTGTATACGACTCCCAGTCATCATCAACGAAATAACATAATGTTCTTTTCCCCAGCCACCATTGATGCCTTCATACTAGTAGACGGCATGTCAACAAAGACTGAGCATTTCGGCCTGATACAATCGATTAACTGGAAGTACAAAATTTAAGTTAAACGACCAATAACAAGTCGCAACTTGTCGTGAATTGGCAGAAGTTGGAATTCATGCGCCATTGGACCAGATCCCAGTGGCCTAATGGTCTACGAGCTCGCTTTGCAACCAGAAGGACCTGGGTTCGAACGCCGGTGGATGCGAAGTGACAAGGAGTCCCATACTAGGGTGAAATATCTGTCCAGTACTCCCAGTCAGATTTCCAATGGTTCTCTAACCGATGTCAGATCATGATGGAATCCCCTGTAAACAGCTCACAACCTGTTAACTTAAAAGATAATCTTGACTTTCTTAACAGATTCTCTGTTTTATAATTTCTAAATTTCTCAGATCCATAACTTTTCTTCTAATGAATAACTGATAATGAAACTGATAATAGAATGACCCAATTTAGAAAAGTATTAAATATTTACAAATATTTCATTTTGATTATCTTTTTATTCTAAAAATATTTTTGATCTCAATAACTGAAAAGCCAGTGAATGGCATGAAGGTTTATTTTCTTTTTAACCAGACAAAAAGATGTCGAGTTTAACTAAGGTCTACTTTATCCAAATATCAAAAATAGAAAACATAACCGGCTGACTTTGCGGTGTAAACCTAAATTTATACACCTAACTGTCAGTATCTGATTGGTTACAGGATTTCATCATACGTTGACATTGGTTAGAGAACCATTGGAAGACGTGGGAGTACTGGACAGCTGTCTTCTCCGGGTTCAGAACTCCTCAGAAGTACATACCCACCAGAATTTAAACCCAGGGCGCAAATTCATGGGCTTAATGGTTCATAAGCACCCCTTATAACCAGAAGGTTCTAATTTCAAACCCCAATGGGTGAGTACTGATATAAAGTCCTAAACTGGAATGAAACAGTTTTTCTCTATCCGATGTGAACTCACGGTAAAATCCTGTAGTCAATCAAATCGAGTCACCACAAACCATCAATTTAATGTCATTATGTGAGTTAAGACTTTAGGCAGGTAGACGAGTTATCCAACTCACCAGTTAAAATTAACACCGTGATCAACAAGGTCCAGCAAGTTCGGCATGAGGACACATAGTCTCCAACGCCACTGGCTAGCGATCGTGCTATATTATCGCAAGTAGGCAGAAGTTAGAATTCATTGGCTGGTCTTTGAATTCGGTCACAGTAACTGAATAGTCAACGAGTCCACCTTGTAATCCAGAGGTCTTTAGTTCTATTCCTGGCGATGAGGCTATAAATGCTCACTGAGCACTCTCAAACACGGAATAAACAGTTATCCATTCAGCTATAAATTCAAATACCTTTCACAGACCACTTTTTGAGTTCTTTTTTGGCACTGAACTCGAGTCAAACATTTACTGAAGCCTAAACTGGGCTCTACATATTCCAAATTATAGTTTAGATAGAATTTAGGCTTACAGAATCATTCTTGTCTACTTAACTGTGTTTTATCTCTATTTTCAACTTTGATTATTAATTAATTTTCTTTTATTTTTACTATAAAACGGTCGAAGTAAAAGTTATTTATTGTATTTTTACAGTTCATGTTTGGAGGTTATTTTTAACACTCATTTTTCCCCCCAAAATTTCAAATACACACTATGTCTACAGCATTTTCATTATACATCAATAGAATCAATCTAGTATTATTTAAAGGTCAATCAGAATTACATATATGTATGCATATACTGCCAGTGTTAGTAAAAATTAGGCCTTACTGCCATTCTGTAATAAGTAAAGTAGGTTTTGAAATATGCGTAGGCAAAATGTGTGATGCGGAAAAGATTTTTATCCAATCGCTTTAAAATAATTTATTATAATTATAACTTCTTTCTACCGTAACAGTCACATGATAGGCTGATCTGTTGTCATGTTCTATTGGATAGTTGTTGGGGATTTTGATGAAAGTATAGTATGGAGGAATGAATATAGACTGTAAAAGTAAATTGTAATTTTTTCGGTTGTTACTGGAATGTTACTGTTGGAACGGCACCCCTTTATAGTGATTGAATTGTAGAATAGAATTTTTAACATTTAGTAGGCACAGTAGCATTATGAAGTGATGGCATGCATACCTATGTGACCGTTTGCCCAGTAACATCTAGATAGTTTGTAGTAGGCGCTTTTTTCTGCTGTTTATCTTCCCTCATACATATTATTGCTGGTTAGAATACAGGAAGAAAAAATCCACTTTTTGATATGACGTAAAACTATATACTACTGATTGGTTGAGATCAGTAGTTGCATATCAGTGAGATCAACTAGGTAGTGTTTGCTTGCCATATCGACGCAGCCTAGACACCGGATAGCCTTTAAACTTGTCAGGGGATCAGCTCATTAAAGATTTACCCCTTTTTGACGCAGCTTACAGTGCCAAATCACTTCAAACCATCCGATTTCTGGCTATCTACTTGGAGCAAAATGGTAACACCTTTGAATCAGATATGCAGTGTGCAGTTTACACAGTTCAAGGAGGTGAAATGTCACACCACAGCTTTTTGTGGAAGCTGTTTAATGCTACTTAATCGTTTGTTAGCCTAGTTGACGATGTGGTCGGTTATAATAACATGCATCGGTGGCACAGTGGTTATCTGTCTGTCTGTCTGTTTTCGACATAGAACTTTGCACAAATGTGTGGAAGTTCAAGTCGCCACATTCCGTGTAGCACGCGAAGCAAGAGAAGAAAGTACAAGAAAAGCATAATAGAAACAGTGAGCAGAGGTGTGAGACAAAGGAGTAATAAAGAAATACAAAACAGTTTCATTGGAGATCATAAGTCACAGGGAGTGGATTCATCTGCGCCACTGAGAACGATTTTGAGCCATGTCACCAATTGTTTCCAACCATAGATTTTTACCGTCCCGAGGACCCCAGCCTGGAAGTCTACACCTTCCTACGTGGCTAGCTTAGACTAACTGTTGTGGATTTCATTGACTGGTGCCAAGTTTTTGTTTGACCGCCGCTAGCTTTTTTCCAGCCTGACCCTATATCCGCTAACATTGCCCGTCAACGAGGAAGGCGATGGCTTGGCATACGTAACACATGTCCTAACCATCTCAGTCTTTGTAGCTTCACGACTTCGTCGATTGATTTCCCCTGTTTACCTAGAACTCTACGCCTAACCACAATGTTGCTCACCTTATTATGCCACTTCACACGGGAGATAGAACGCAGGCACCTATGATCAAAGACAGCTAGTCTTTTCATGTCTTCCACTCACAGCCATTAAGGAGGACGGAGCGGACTGATGAGCAGTACACCCGCCCTTTGGTCGATAGTCGAACATCTCGTCTACGCCAGAGACGGCGTAAACTAACAAATGCGAAACGAGCCCCTTGTATTCGTGCTGAGATTTCGTCAGAGATCAACCCGTTGGCGTTGGCTGATGGTACTTCCCAAATAAGTGAAGCGGTCAACGTGCTCTACCACTTCACTCCCTATTTTTAAACTAGGCGTCGATGTAGTCCAGTCCTGTAACATCATCTTGCATTTGGCGGGAGCGAATCGCATGCCAAACATTCGTAGATTGCGGCTCAAGGTGTTTAGAAGACTCTGCATTTCGTCAGCGTCTTCGCCTAGAAGGACTACATCGTCTGCATATTCCAAGTCAACGAGATTATTCCCCGGTAGCAAGTCAATTCCTGATTCACTGAAGTCACCTGGGGTTAAGTCCATTAACACATCTATGATGAAGTTGAATAGAAAAGGCGATAATGGGCATCCTTGACGGACACCACTGGTCGTCATCAGTTCAGATGACAGCTCGCCGTAAGCCCTCACCTGGCTGTATGAGTACGAATAGAGTGCCTTAATCAGTGCAATATATTTTCTTGGAATTCCCTTTACAGCCAAGCATCTCCAGAGAACTTGGTTAGGACTCTCGCCGACCATGAACATGGTCCGAGGTTCGAATCCCTGCCGATGCACACCTGATATCTATGGTCAGTCTGCAAAATTTGTGCTACCGATATGACAGGCTGAAAATTCCATACTTGTACCAAAAATATAGTGTGGAATCCAGCTGTAATCAAAAATAAAAAATTAAAATAAAAAATCAAAAACATGGTCTGAGACAAATATTATTTCTAGAAGATGTCTGTAGTCGATAGGCGAAAATCAGCCGTAGATTGTATATTTTGATGATTATTTTTGACAAGTTTGATCATGGATTAATGTCAGTTAGAGACCCAGTGAAAAAAGAGTATTGAATACTCATTGTGTTTTAGTTTGAGACCCTTCACTAGTAAGTACTCTTGGCTATTTTATTCTGGCCTGAATAGGTGAATGATCCACGGGCTTAGGGTCATAGCCTGAAGATTCTAGGTTCGATCACTGGTGGTGGAGGCATTGCTGCGCTCTGCTGAGGGCTCACAAACTCCCTGGTTTTCAACAGGTCTCTAACTGATATTAGTCTATGATGAAACTTAAATCCTTATAAACTAACTCTTGAAAACCATTATTTAGAAATAGGGATTATCTGTTCAAACACTAAAAAGTATGATAGACTTTCTATATTCTTAATAGTCATAGATAATAGCGTTGATTTAAAATTTGTCTGTTGCTTAAATCACGTTTCAGATCAAATGTAAGATGATGTTACAGGACTGGACTACACTGGCTCCTAGCTGAGAAATACGGAGTGAAGTGGTAGAGCATGTTGACCACTTCACTTATTTGGGAAGTTGCATCAACCAACTCCAGCGGGTTGATCTCTGACGAAATCTCAGCATGGATACAGAGGGCTAATTTTGCATATGCCAGTTTACGCCATCTCTGGCGTATACCTGATATCCGGCTATCGACTAAAGGGCGTGTGTACTGCTCATTAGTCCGCTCCGTCCTCCTTTATGGATGTGAGACCTGCCTATTAAGAGCGGAAGACAAGAAAAAAACTAGCTGTCTATGATCATAGGTGCCTGCGTTTTATCTCCTGTGTGAAGTGGTATAGTAGGGTAAGCAATACTGAGGTTAGGCGTTAAGTGCTAGGTAAGAGGGGAAAATCAATCAACAAGGCTGTGTAGCTACACCGAATGAGATGGTTAGAAGACGTGTCTTATATGCCCAGTCATCGCCTTTCACGGTGGGCAATGTTAGCTGACATAGGGTCAGGCTGGAAAAGAGCTAGCGGCGGCCAAACTAAAACATAACACAACAGCTAGTTTAAGCCATGTAGGAAGGTGTAGACTGGCTTCCTCATTGGGGTCCTCGGGGTGGTGAAAAACCAATGACTGGAGAAAATCGGTGATATGGCTCAAAGTAATCGTTGTCAATGGCTGCCGCAGATGCGTTCACTCCCTGTGACTTATAATACCCAACGAAAGTATACTAATCTTCTTAATTACTATCCTTTTTGTCTCATATCCCTATTTACTGTCTCTATTATGCATTTCTTTTACTTTCTTCTCTTGCTTTGTTTGGTACATGGAGTGTGGTGAATTGGACTGCTACACATCGGTGCAAAGTTCTATGCTGAAGATAGAAAGACGTTCCAGACTTTAAAAATAAGTCTGTTTGGTACATGTTTCTAGCCAATAATTTATGTCAAGATGAGAAATTCCCCTGTAAATTCCTTCGTTTTTTCCGCTCCTTTGCGTTCTAAGTGGAACATGCGACTTCAAGCTTTGAAGTTCCAGTATCATCGGTGTTGTTTTTTTACGCGATAAGGGGGGAGGGGGCTAGTCATGCATCTATCTTTTCCTGCCATCAAGTAAATAAACTACGCAAGGTTTAGGAGTCAGTCGGCAGGAAGAGAGTCGAAACCCGGACTATGCGTTTGCTTTTCCTGCTCATTTAGGACTCTATGAACTATTTTTTGAAGTCCCGGTTGTGATATCTTCCCTATTGAGTTTAAAGACTAATACATGCCTCTTTTTATGAATGGGCAGAATTTATAACTTGATTTTCTTGTAACCCGTTGGTGCCAAGTTCAATATGCCATGAAAAGGCGCAACAAAGAACATCAAAGCTGCTCACTACTCCGTCGTTTCCAACAGGTTTTTACTCAATATATGATACTGACAAAGTATACTTTGAAATGAATTCGGTTTATCCGATCTTTGACAAATGTTTTTTCGTTTGACTTCGTTTAGCATGTGAACTAGATATTTTTTATCATTGAGTTGATCATTTTCAAACTGGGATAGGATTTCATATATTTTGTAGATGTGAAAGAGATTTTCTTGAATTGACATTCGATCTCTACTTTTGATGTGCATAAACAATACTACTCAAACCTTTACTATAAGATCAACTTATGTTATTACTATTTCAATATGAAAGTCATACATTACATATGGTATTTTATAGTTCCAAGCTGTTTTCTTAGATTTATTAGATATATCACACAGTGATACGGTATTATTTACCGGATAAATAATAATGATAATAAAAAAATTAATATGTGATAACATAATATCACAGTGCCTTAGCTTTACACATATATTAATTCTTAAGAATTACTTTGTAGGGATTATATTTGTTTCAGGTTACACCACTGACTAATATCAGTTAGAGAACCTTTGAAAACCAGCACTGGACTACTGGACATCTGTTTCGTCAGCCTAGTTTGGGACTCATTGACAGTATGCGCCCACTGGGTTTCGGACCCAGGACTCTTCGGTTACAAGGCAAGCTCCCATACCGCTCAGCCACTGGGACCCGATTCATTGGCCAGTCCATGAATTCTATATTCTACCAATTGGTGATTTTAGTACGACCACCAACCAATGTCCTCGGTGGGAACTCCGACCTCACTCCCGACTGGATGGACCCCATTCGTTAAGACTTCTCAATGGAACTCCAGACGACTTCGTCCTGTAGCCAGTCAGTATCTAGCATCAGATTAATTTTCAAGAATTAGTTTGTAGGGATTCTATTTGTTTTGAGTTAGGATAGAGTTCCGGCCGATGACACTGATTGATGGTCTCACTAAAATCACCAATTGGTATAATTTAGAATTCATGGGCTGGCCAGTGAATGGGGTCCCAGTGGCTGAATTGTATACAAGCTTACCTTGTAACCGGAAAGTCCTGGGTTCGAAACCCAGTGGATACATGCTGCCAATGAGTCACATACTAGGACTCAACACCTTTCCAGTAGTCCAGTGCTGGTTTTCAATGGTTCTCTAACTGATATCAATTAGTGGTGCAACGCGAAACGAAAAATACTGTTTTCCTAGTATATTTATTTGATCTGTTGCCATTTTTGTAACTAAATGCACAGCTAATCTTCCAATAGTTAGTTGTAACCCAACATGGCAAAACATTTCCCATAAAAAGAATTAATTAGTGACGCATTCCTTCAGAGTGCCTGACTTTTTCTTTCCTTCGCGTTCCAAGTGGAAAATAGGGATTTAAGATTGAACTCTGAAGCCTCATTAGTGATGGCGTACTTTTAGAAGTGAGGCTGTTAGCCTCTCACATAACCTTCCCTCTTTACCAAACTTACCACTAGCTAAGCCTAGTTTAGGGCTGAATCGGCTGGGTGTCAAACTCAGGAACACGTGTATCGTTGATGAGTATTCTACCCCTAAACTACCAACATGAATTATGCTATACTGTGTTATTCAGTCTTTTTGCAGATTTGATTCATTATCACTTTTGAATTAATTAGTTCTCATCTTTTAACCATACAAGTAAGATGAAGTTTATTCTTACTCTGATTTTAACGCAAATCGCCTTTAACATCACTTATTATACTGACCGTAGGTAGATAAGCATGAAGTGTTGAGTTAACTACTGATAATATTGACCTTGTTAGAACAGTAGATTCACTTGTCTTCAGTGGACCACAGATTTTATGTACGCAGGAACCATGTGGTCTTAAATCATTGTAGGCTGAGTTATTTATTACTGCACATTGTATCAGCTGTGGCCTTAGTTAAAACAAAACATCTAGATCAGATTTGACTTTGTGTACATACTGATTACTATCCGTAGTAAACACTATCGAGAGGATTAGGGAAGATTAGCTGGAGGCCTTGAACCTAAGTTTCAGACTTGTTGAATTACATCAGCACAGAGTATCTTCAGTCTCCAAAAGAACCCAAATCCCTTCTGAGTCGGACCCAGATCACTGGGCTCTGAAGTCAGAAACGTTATTCGTGGCTCTGGCTCAGAAATGATTTTCTGTAGTTTGTAGAATTTTGTGATCCAGAAAGCGTTAGTTCTCATTTATAGCTGGTGAATGTAAACGGTGTCATCACATAAGAACAATGGGTTTTTTGTGGATAAAGTAAGTCCCGTTTGAATAGTTAAATTTTTTTTCATAACAGATTACAGATACACTGTAGACCGGAATCTCATGATGTCGGTTCACTATCATCTGAATTGTCTCTCATATTGTTTCACATAGCTTCTTTATCGGCTTTCCTTCTATGGCCCCTATTGCATCATTATTAGAACTACTAAACCTGAATCATAATTAGTCGTCTAGATCTGGCATAACTTAGTATACATACTGGTGTTCATCAGACCTGTACCACGTGCCTTGTATAGTCAAAGTATCGTATCCTTACAATTATTCACTAGATCGTTTCACACTGTTTGATATCTCCAAGAAAGGCATTTAGATGTTAGAATCCAGGACAGTATTTCCTGATCATCAAGATAAGCAGGTTGGTTGTTTCTTCACTCAACAATGCTAATTGATGATTCTTATTTGAATTCTTCCTCAGTTTTGTCATATTTCTCTGCAAATGTGAAGTTGAGGTGTCTCAGTTTCAATTTTACTTGAGTCCATGTCTATATTATACCCTAATTTCTCTGTAGCCCTAATTCTTCATTAATTCAAGCGTTGGTTTGTAGAGATTTGATTGATTGGTTACAAGATTTCATCATGACCTGGCATTAGTTAGAGAACCATCAGAAAACCACCTAGGAGTACTGGAAAGCTGTTTCGTCCTAGTACGCACCCATCGGGGTTCGAACCCAGGACCTTCTGGTTACAACGCGAGCTTTTATACCATTGA
This sequence comes from Trichobilharzia regenti, assembly GCA_944472135.2. Taxonomy (NCBI): domain Eukaryota; kingdom Metazoa; phylum Platyhelminthes; class Trematoda; order Strigeidida; family Schistosomatidae; genus Trichobilharzia; species Trichobilharzia regenti. The sequence continues at coordinate 48,091,910 of OX235265.1, read as the reverse complement.
GCCACTGGTACCCGATCCAATAGCCAGTCCATGAATTCTAACTTCTGCCAATTCACGACATAGCGCGACCCCTAGCCAATGTCTTCGGCGAGTATTTGTACTCACACCCGACCTGCTGCACCCTAATGGGTGAAGTTTTCCACAGACACAGTAATACTTTTGAATAGACATTATGAAAGACAATAATTGCTAAGGTATTATGTCCTGCAACTTGTGCAGAATTAGCGGCTTCTACTTTCACCTTTAAGACAATGTATACAGTATTTGAATTTTTTAAATGAAAGATTAAGGCGATAATAAGCAGGAAATAAGCTAAACATATCATAAAAAATTCATTTTGATCACTTTCGAAGATATACTGCATTGAACTCTCCTTAAACAATATGGTTATCTAAAAGAAGAGGTATCTAGACATCTTTTTAATTTAGGAATACTATATAGGGTTTCTTTTTCCAGATAGAGTTAAATGAGGCGAGGAAAACAGATTTCGTTGTATTCAGTCATCTTGTCTTGTAAATCAGACAGTATCACTTAGCAGGTTTCCATTTTATTTGACTGGGTGGTAGTTTGTTACCAAATTTCCTCTATACATACACACATACAGATATACATACACAATACAGCACTTTCTTCTTTTAATGAAAGTGTTATACAAAGTGTTAATCTACTAGATGTGTAGTGTTGTGTAACACAAACTTATGCCAAGAATATGTGTGCGGTGAGTCATTGTGCAGGCTGACTGACTGACTGATGAACTTGTTAGTAGTCTAAAATTATTGTCTAGAATAATGAAACATTTTGACCCACATCAAGGATACTAAAATGATTTTAATACTTACATAAGTTTACATAATTTAGAAAACTTAATATTTTGATTGAAAAATAATCTAATTACCTTTAGGAATAGTTTGCACATATATCAGTATGGTTTCTAAGGAAGATAATCCTCATAAACGACCTGATGCGGCAGTGGGTGAATGAAATTCAGTCTTCGTCTCAAAGTGATTTAGTGTAGTTACGCGTTCATAGCCTAAGTCAAATAAGTCCTATTCAGTGCCTTCACTCGGTGGGAGTGTTCATCACAAAAATGAAAGAGCAAATCTGACGGTTTTGTGCTTACAGTCAGGCTAGAGGATACTCAAGTCTCTTCAGGGAGGCTGAAAAATTCTGACTCAAAACCTTTGGTAAGCATAAGCTTCATAATCCAAGCGAATCATCACCGTAAACCGTGAGAACGCAGCTTCTGTCGCCACCCTATCGCCTTATGGATCAGACTACACACTGAAAGCGCAGATGTGAGATGATCTCTCAAGACGACTACCTTTTTCAGTCTTGGCACCCAGGTAGTTTCTCAGCTGACGCACAGACTATGAGTTTTTTGTGGCGCAGATCTTGACGCCTACATTATACTATGTTTGTGTCTTAATAATAATACCAGTGATTTCCATTAGTTCGGTTATAAATAAAGGGCAGGCAGCTCACAAACAGTAAAAGAAAACGTTATTTCTAATGGTAAAGACCAAACATGAATGATCTCAAAACATTCAGTAGGCCGCATTTCACACATAACGTTAAGTTATTGCATATTAAATTAGTTTCTCCGAAAACCCAACTTCTAGCTGCTGAATCAGAGGTCTAAGCGTAACTTCATCAATCGGAATGAAATATTTACTCTGGCTGTCATCTAATACATACGGTTTTATTTGATTTGTTGGATTTTTGGTAGCACTGAGGTTCACGATGTGCGTTTCGCCTTATTCGGGACTTATCAGCTTGATCTATCTGCACACGGAGTTAGTGATATTATTCCCACTGATAGACTACAACTCATCAAACCTAATTTTCAGCATCACGGCGTTATCCAATGGAAAACGATAACTGTGTGACGCAGTGCCAAGCCCATGAAAACGAATACAGCTGTATATTTGCTGTAGAAATAAATTTTAGGCATTTATAACTTGTTCCAAACTGAGACACTGTAGTTATTCAGAGTTTTATTGTTTATTAGACAATCATTCAACGAATTTGAATTCAAAAGAAATGAATATATAAAATATCTACGAGATTCTAATCAAGCTTTGCAATTACATAAAAAAACAAATAAAAACAAGTCAAAGTTCAGGGATGTGAGTTAGTGAATAGTGATAATAGAGGTGATAATAATAATAACAAGGATAAATTAATTCAAGTATTGATTATTATATAATATTTTTTTCCTTTAGTTCCTAGAGGAACATAGGGATTCAGCCGCACGTTTGCAATGCGTTTCGTTCTCCGCCAATGTTTTCACCTCGCTCCATGTCTGACCATATGCTTTCATCTACTCTGCACACTGACTTCCTCTATGTCACCCTCGCACTGGCGACCAACTCACCGCCTCCCATTCGGTAGGGTTCCACTCGAGTGATGGCCTGGCGAGTGATGTCACTCACTTGATGGTTTTTTTTCTCAGAGTGTTGTCAATCCACCTCCATTTATTTTTTGCATATTTGTTGCACAATCCGTTCCTGCCGGGTTGGTTCGCTCATCGCCAGAGATCCGTGTCACTGATCTTTTCTGGCCGGCCATCTGATCTTGAGTGGTATTGAGCGAGGACAGCTGTTGATGGATGTCTGCAGTTTGTTCGTAGTGCTCTTCATGATGAGCAAAGTCTCTGATCCGTATAGCAAGTAGCACTGACTTCACATTGGAGATGAAAATTCAGATCTTATCTTCATTTTCATGCTGCGTGCTGCTGACCTCCACACAGATTTGAAAGTAATGAAAGCTTGCTTGCCTTGCTTTCCTGATCCTTGCTCTGATGTCCTCGTCAGTTTCGTCAGTCTGTAGTTGAAACGATGCTTCCCAGGTTGGTCGGTAAAGGAGGCCGCTAGGCAATCGTGAATGTATGAGCAGATCGTGTTTATTATAAGGCGTAGATAGGGAGATAACTACTGTCGTATAGAGATTAGATAATATTATAATAATAATGAATTGTGGAACTAAGATTGAAATATGCAACTGTAGCATAACATGGTATTGATAATAAAGTTAACAGTAGAAATAAAAGATAATATTTACAGTTATCTGGTGTCACTGGGACAGAAAATGATTCTAGGTTGAGAATGAAGATCATGAGAAAGTGAGGGAAAAGGCAAATTTATTCTGAACACACAGAAGGAGAGAGAGAGTGGGTTGGAAATTTTTTATGGCAACTACCTCAGCTACGCTCAGCTACTAAAGGCATACAAACCTGGGCGATTGAGGTGGCACTTTGTATAAGCGTGAAAAGCAAGAATTTTGATCAATCTCGTGCTCTGTATCTATAATGTGTGCCAGTACGGAACTCCTGATTGATTTTACAACTTCTTTACCCAGCCACATTGAACAATGCTCCAGAAAGCGTCAGTAGGCTAGTCGAATCATTCTACCTGTGTTATTGTCTGCAGAATGACAGGTAAATTTATAAATGCACACTGAAGTGGTTAGGATTTGTGCTGCTGACCTTATTATCAATATCATGTTATGTCATAGTTGCATATTCCAATATTAGTTTCACAACTTATTATTATTATATTATCTAATCTCTATACAATAGAAGTTATCTCCCTATCAACGTCATCTTATATACTCATTCTACTGACATATTCACAACTGCCTAGTTCATATAAACACTTGAATGAATTTATCCTTATTATTATTACCTCTATTATCATCACTCCTTAACTCACATCCCTGAACTTTGATGCTATTTGATCCTACTAATCCACAATTTTTCATATATCTATAACTTTCATTTTATTATGTAATTAATTGTAAAGCCTGATGAGGGTTTATCGAAAATACATTTTCAATGGTTTTCATAATGAGAATATGTTAATTAATAAAAAAAATAAAATGAGTAGAGTATCACTGAGTAATTTGGAGAGAAGTCAAGGCTTTCTTATCTCAATTTAGCTTATCGCTTACTTGTCTCTTCCTTTCTTAACCGTGTAATAAGTTTCAAGGTGACCGGCGATAAAAACCATGTGACACTCACTCTATTTATATCAAACTGTGAGTAGTTTTAGCCCTTCGTACATTTACAGTTTTTGCGACTGATAAGAATTTCAGATCGTAGAAACAAATTCCTAAGTGATATTGAATAGCTGACTAGGACTTTAACAAATGCTTACGCAATACTATACGCTGACTGAAGTTAGCTAAAGTTGTTGACTAAACGCACACTGGACAGTTATTTCTCTCTGGCTTGGGAGTCTTCATCAGTATGCTCCCATGAACTTACTGGAAATTGAGCCAAGGACCCTCAGATAACGAGGCGAGCATGCCATAAATTCATCTAGTGTCAATAAATCTAATCGCCTGTGAATTCCAACTTCCGCCGACTCACTGATCCTCTAACTGCTGACTAACTAAATTGGAATCACTCGAATTCCTAGTAATCAATACCTGGAAACAAATACTTTCATTCAGTAATACAGATTTCAACGAGTAGGCTGAATGGAAAATTATGTCAAATGGACAGTGTTCACTTCTAATGAGTTGTAAAATAGACTGAAATGATTTTCAAATGCCCTTACATTTTTGTATACTTACTCACATCACACCACCCATCACATAAACACTACAATGCTCCTCACATTATTATTATTCTTTTGGATTTCTAATGGAACACAAGGCTTCAACAGCACACCTCCATTTTGTCCTATTCTCTGCGATTATCTTTACCTCTTTTTCATACGACCTCCTTCATCTCACCCTCGGATCAACTCCAAACTCGTCATTTCCCATCCGGGTTTCACTCAGCGGCCTGGCATGTGATTTCATCTGACGGTCTCCGGAGCATATATCCAATCCATCTCCATTCCCTTGTACATACTTTTCATAGGGAAGTGAAATTTCTTACTCCTAACTTCTTTCTATGATGTGCAGTATTGATAGAGTTGATAATTTTCTATATCTTTCACAATTCATGAGAAATAACAGTGATTATGATGATTATTGAGAATATGAAGCATTAATCACCATCATTGGGAGAAATCTAAAAGAAGGCACCACTTTCATCTATCTAAATAGCATTGTTCAAACTACAGCAGGAGTAGTTGAGGATGTCAAAGTCAGCTAGTCTCCAAAATGCAAGACAAGCCTTCACCGCCTATAAAATCAATATACACTTCTGCTGCATTCAGCATCAGGAACAAGATTAAGATTTTCAACACTTATGTGAAGTCAGTAAATACTTTTATGTGCTTCGAAGACTTGATGCATGAATCAAATAGAATTTCACTAACATCTGTCTTCGCATGTTACTGAAAATCAAATGACCTACCAGAAATTATAATCAGGTAACCAGAAACTCTGGCAACGAACTAATAAAAAAAAACTATCGCCAAATAAATTTGCTGAAGAGAGTGGAGACACAGAGGATTTACGCCATGAAGAGACCGTTGAGTGACATGTCACATATCAGACGCTTAAAGAAGGATCCGAATGTGGAAGGATTAGCTGAGCGTTCAAGAGTGATATGGAAGAGATAGTGTAAGAAGAGCAGAAGATAGCTTATGAACGGTTGTTGAGTCAGCCAAAGAGGATAGCAGAGAGAAGAGTGTTCTACACAGAACCTAAGACAGTAATACTACTAATAATAAATGCTGTAAACAAGAATGAAACTTTAATTTGAATAGGTCAGCGAAACAAGGTGCGCACTTTTATTGATCTATGAGGAGAAGATTACATTTCTCTATTCACTTAAGATAAATATGCTTGATAGCTGTACATATTTCATCTCAACCGTAGTGAAACACTTTTTCACGGTTAATAACTGAAATCAATATACAATAACGGATAAATAAATAGTGTTTGATATGCTGTGAATATACAATCTTATATATATATATCAAATCAGCCTCTATGATTTGTGTTTGAATACCGTCTGATGATGGTCTATTGTCTACTTTTCATTAATATTGTTGAGAGCTATTCTTACATGTAATATATATATAATATGGACATCTGGCAGCTAAACAGTTTATAAAATGTATATTTCACACAAGCACGAAATTCTTTATGCGTTTTGTTGTTCACTTTAGATGAGATTGCCAAAATCAAACCCACATTATCTATATGTGTGTGTACGTGTGTGCGCATTTCTGAGTTTGAATGTGTAGGTGGATAGGTGGGTGGGTGGGTGTAACGATGCCATTTTTACTATCATCAGTTTGTAATTTTCAATGTTCACTTACAGTATACAAAACAGTATATAAAAAAGAATAATCTGAATATTTGAAAATCAACATTGAGTAAGACAGTTTTGTGTAAGTCTTCCTTAAAGTCAATTGAACCCCTTGAAAGCTAACACCTGAAAGTTGATCGGTGGCTCACTAATTATTAGGTACCAGTGGAGTCCACCAAATGAGGACAGATAAACACCAATATCATCAAACGACAGTTTTTGTACCATATCGTGAATTGAAAAAAAGTTAGAATTCATGAGCCATTGGATCTCGACTCAATAACTGAATGTCCTTAGTTCAGTTTCTAATAGGATCATGCTTGCGCATGGCTGAAACAACTATCTACTGCTTGCTAATTTTCGATGATTCTTTAAATTACATTAGTTCATAACCAAATAAACCTTAAGATCAATCAGGATTTGCTCAAATGGGTGATAAGCCTTGAGAATAAAGTAACAGAGATTCATTTTTCATAAAATTATGTGAATTCATTGATTAATTCCAAAGTAGACTTTGATCATCGGTGAACACCAGAAGAAACATTAAAGCTCAAGCAGTGTCTAACATCTTTCTCGACCTAGTTTGAATATCCTTATCAATAAGATGTCATGTACAGCTCCTCAACCTGACGGAGTATTGAGGGTGTATTGCTGATGAATGACATCCAGTTACCAGGGCAGGAGGTAAAAGGATAACTGCTTGTTTCTGAACACATAAATCTAGTTTTATGCATTTAATAGCAAGGGGTTCAGCAAACTTGAATAGAATTGAATTAAACTGTCTATTGTCGGCATGACCCGTATCAGCGATATGTTTGGCAATGTAACTACTGAATGGGTGTCTTCCATTGAGAATTTCTCTTTTTCGGTACGTGTCCATAAAATCGAATTAACGCCCTCCTTTCCTTTGTCTCGGTGTAACTGCCACCATATTTACAAGTAAATTTGTATACACATTTAAAGATAACAGGGGAGGGTTTCTGTAGAATTTCGGTAGCACCAACGACCATGTTTCCCGATAAAGGGGACACAAATTGGTTGCAGGATAGGTTCTGGTTAATAAGGTATTCTAATACCTGTTGAATATTATCACTTTTGAAGTCGAGTTGTATAAAGATTTGCTTCTTTTCAACTGAGATCAGCTTAGCATTTGAACCTTCACCTATTCTTTATTTGTCAATGAATCTCTGAGAGTAACCATTGCTTTTCAATATCCTTTGGAGAATAAGAAATTCTTACTCTAATTTCTCCGTAGAATGTATTCTCCTGGCTCCGTTAAACAAAGTTTTCACCAACGTTTGTTTATAGCTATTTAGACAAAACTGTACCACATAAACTTGCAGTGATTTGATCTCTGAATGCTTCCATCTTCCAGGTGATATCAAGGATAGGCAACTTTCCATAGTGAAGAAAATACTTGCATATGTGTCCTTGAATAGTTCAAATAAGTAGAACGTATGATTTTCATTGTTACATACCACCAATGTCTCACAGAAGCATCAACAATGACAAATTGTTTCATCGATTTCAAGCTTCAGCTTTGATGGGAAAAACTGAGAAAGATATGTCAATGACTTCCCTTTAGGAGAACAAAAATTTAGTTCAAGCGAAAATGGTTTAAAATGCGATGTGATTAAATAATGGATAAAGAACAATTTGGTTAACATTTTGTTTGATATTTATAGTCCACTGTGTTTGCTTACAGTATTTCATGTAACAAAAACAAACAAACCGAAGTGTTTCGTCTCAGGTTGACATGTCGGCTTCTTCTTCAGATGTTTAGATTATGTCTGGGTTCGACACTCGGCGGGAACATGATCACTCAATGCGGAATGCAGGTACATCCAGATGAAGAGCCTTAAATAGGACGAAATGCTCATCCTGGATTCCACTGCTAATCACCATCTACTGATTGAACTTCAAAGATGACAAAGGTTTTTGAGGAAAAGAATTTCAAGTAATCTTTCGTTTTCTTTTCGTTGAACAGTCTAACAATTAGTGAGTTCTGACAATAATAAAAACACTAAAAATACATAAAACTGCATAAATCGGGTGGTTTGAATTGATTCCTCCCTCTAAGCCAGGTCAGGCTGGCTGTGCCACTGATGACCTTGTCCCTAAACAAGCGAAATGGCCGTCCAGTGTTTTTACATCACTTTCAGCTGGCTAGCAAGCACTACTGGTCAATGTAAGTGGTATACTACCACTCACCTCGGTCAGTCAGTAGTATATATAGGTTTATGTATTTAGGCTTGCTTTTTTGATTACTGTTTATGGTTTCTAGTAGATCACATATTGGGATATGAATAACTTCATTTTCCAAAGGATACTGTGGTAAAATTTCACCTTCTCAAACTGTGCCGATCGTAAATCAATTTGCAGTGTGAATTTGATACATACAATAAAATCAAAACAGGTGGTATGCAATTCCTTGTATCATGTTGCATTGAGTAACTAATTTTATCAAGTCCATTTGAATGCATAGATAAAGTGATGTATCACTGGTTTCTTGACAAGTACACTCAAAGAGTTACTTAACTTTCATAGTATTATTATTCCCTTGTCTTTCAAGTAGAACATTGGGCTTCAACAACTCATCTCCACTTCATCCTGTTTTCTGCCATCCTCTTCAGCTGGGTCCACGATTGACCAAACTCTCTTATCTCTTCCTCAAACGATCTCCTCCATTTCACCCTAGGACAACCTACTCGTCGCTTCTCATTTATATTCCAATCGAGTGATGGCCTAGACTGAGCGCGATGTCATTCGGCGGCCTCCTCAACGTATGCCCGATCCATCTGCATTTTCTCCTACATATTTGTTGAGCGATCGGCTATTAGTTGGTTTGTTCCCAGCTAAATTTTCTTGTTGCTTACTCTTTCTGGCCATTTGATTCTCAGTATGGAGCAAAGGCAGCTGTTGATGGAGGTCTGCAGCCTGTTAGAAATCCTTTTCTTGACACGAAGTGCAAGTTTCTCAACCGTATAGAAGAACTGACCGACTTCACATTGGTGTAGTAACGACAGAAAAGTGTTTTCATCTTAAAAGGAAAGTTATTTTCCACTATGTAGAACAAAATTTATCAAATAAAATCCTTTTTTTTCATCAACAGGCGACTACTATGAAACAATTCGTCATAGGAATTATTAAAAAGACGGTTACAGCGAGGGAAAATTTCTTTTCCTTCGTTACAACCGTCTTTTTAATAGTTCCTATGATACAATGTGTATATTCCCTCATTCGTAATAGATATTTTTGACTACTATTAGAGACTATACCATATCATCTGGAATAAATAGAAATACTAGTTGATCGCAAACAAGCCTTTCATTTAACATGTATTAGCAAAGTTTCATTTTCATGTGGTCGAGTCTTCACCGCTGGGTCATCTTCATGGATGACATCTTCAACACAAGAAAAATCTTCCACCTGAGTTAAAAATCTTCAGTGTCATTTTAGAGTTTTAAAATAAAATAAAATTTGTTATTTCTTGTTGTCTTGTATCATTACGTCAGAGGTAAGATGAACTGGTTTGGTATCCTTAAGGATATTTTTCATCGAGTAAGTTAATTGGCAGATCAAATTTGAAGCACAGATTTTGCTACATTATGGTCACCTACAGTGTTGATCAGTTTTATTAACCTGACTCTTGTTTATTTTCTCTTCTTCTGAGCTTTCTCTTCATTTGCTCTTGATTTTCATGATATCTATTTGTTTCTAGTGATAAGAATTTTATGGCTTAGCGTTTATTAGTTTATGTGTAATTGATGAAGGTTGCTTAGTGCTATGGTAGCCTGGGTCATCGCAAGATCTGAGCAAGCCCCTTCTCATCTACTAGTCTGGCACTCTACTAAGTAAGCGACTGGGCCGAACTGATAACCTGGTCATCATTTTATTCAATTCCCCATGGGTAGTGCTCAACCACCATGTAATCATATAATACGTTACTATACCAACCGCCTATTTAGGTCTTCTCCTGTCATCCCCATTCCTATTGATTAAAAGATTAGAGCAGGTCGCCAGTAAATGGTGAGACAATCTGAGATGGCCTTGAGTTGCCAGACATATTGGTCGAATGGACTACGACTAACTATCATTATTGCTACTAAATTATTGTTGCAGTGGACTCCAAGTGAAACATTATAGTTCAGCATATCTCCGTTTCACTGTCCTCCTTGCAGTCACTTTTAGCTTGTTCCATGAATACCATAACCTATCATCTTCTCTCTCTGTGTCACACTCAGATCTATACCCAACTCGTTGTTTTCCAGTTGAGTTACACTAGAGAGCCTGCTTGGTGTACGACTTCACTCAACGGTATCCTCAGTGTGTACCTAATCCATCTAATATAAAGTATCTGTTTTCGCGCGGATTGCGTCTCTCTCTTTTGAATTTTTTATTCGATATTTTTGTCTATGAATCTTGGTGGGTATCCGTTTTGTACAGAAAAAATATTTCTTTCAGGAAGTGTAGTTCTTCTTCTTCCAGGGTATCAGAATTACAGACGCGTCGTACGCAGTTAGGAAGAGATCTAATTCGATTTCGTTTCCGACTGATTGGTACCCAGTTGTAGAAGCTTGTCAAATGGCTGTTCCATAACATTTTCCTATTGATGGACCTTCTTAAAGTTCCGTTAGCTCTTCTTGTAAATTCAACATCAAGAAAAGGAAATTTAGATCCGTTTTCTATTTCAAGAGTAAACTTTGTAGCTGATTGGCAGTTGTTGAATATTTGTAGTAGCTGATTTAGACCGTGACCACCATCATAGACTATAGAAGTATGTTTTACCAAAGAAATTATATTACATTTTTATACTTTAATTTAAATTCTCCCTTGTAAAAACTAAATTCATTTGTGGGGATACTTTTCTTTCGTTAGTTAGTTCGTGTTGTTTGAGATATATTTAGTTTGGTCTCACAATTCAGTAACACTAAAGACATCTTTTTATTTTTAGAAAACTATATAATATTCCTGAAATCACCCACCACACATGATTTGTTTGGAATCAAATCAAATTACCATAGGGAATTAACACTGTCCTCCCTGTTTGAAAAGACAATTATTTAGAATAACAATATTATTATTATTCTTGTTATTTCTTCCTCACAGGTTATTCAGTAATTAATTTTACTTTATTTCATAAAGTTTTAAGCATATACCTAAAACTTAGTTAGTCATCTTTTATTAATAATTTTTATTTCCCTCGTTTTATTTTCACTTGTTTTATCTTTTTGTTCTACTGATGACTGACTGAGTCAGTGTCAGCAGATACCGGAGAAGAATAAAGTTCATATTTATCTTTTAGACGAATTTATCAGAGTGCTTTCGCTGTATTAAATTAATCAAAGTAGTCGGCTTCTTTCATTGAATGCCCAAATTATTTTCTCTGCAGGTTTCAATAAACAGAAAAAATAATAAGAAATATTTGTTAAACAAACAATGATAGTGAAATTTTCCAAAAATATGTAATCCTATTAAGTCGGACAATTACAGCTTAACACGGAGTACGTAAATATCCTTCAGCAGTTCAAATTATTGTGAGAAATTATTTTTGCTGATCTGAAAGGCTTGTGGTTTACAATAATACACAAAAATAATCGAAAGTTAACTGGTGGATGGTGACTAGTAGTGGAATCCAGGATGTGCATTTCGTCCTGTTTGGGACTCGTCATCTGAATGCACCTGCAATCCGCAGTGAGTGATGATGCTCCCACCGAGGCTCGAACCCGGTGCCCATAGCTTCAAACGCCAAAGCGTTATCCACTAGACCATTTGGGCCACGAGAGCCAGCTCTTGTACAATGGGTCATATTAATTGTTTAATTGAATTTTAGATTTTCCTGTCGATTGATCGATCGCACCGAATGCTCGGTCTCAGGTTGACATGTTGGTTTCTTGTGCAGATGCTTCGACGATGTCTGGGCATGTAATTAGAAGTTAATTGGTGGATGATGGCTAGCAGTGGAATCCAGAATGCGCATTTCATCCAGTTTGGGACTTTTTATCTGAATATATTTTTTGATAACATGCCCAGATATCGTCGAAGCATCTGCACAAGAAGCCGATATGTCAGCCTGAGACCGAGCAATTTGGTCTAATCAATCGACGGGAAAATCTAAAATTCAGTTGAATAATAATCTTTAATGAGGTTCTTACGTTTTTTTCGATTTGTGTGTTACATTTGCTTAGTTACATATAACTGTCATTACTCTGGTGTTCTGGCCAGGAAGTTGTAAAATTTATTGTAATTCGTTTACCTTCAAACATTGAATCTGTGGATATAACCTTGTTGACTGTTATAACTGTTATAACAGTCACTTTGTGACTATTTAACACTAAATAATATCTATAATTGTATATATTATTGGGTTTACATGCTCAAGTTGATCCAAGTCAGTCAGTCTATGGTTTACATGTCATTGTATTTAACAGTGATATTTTGCTATGGTTTTTGTTGTTGTTTTCGTTCTGATCGCTTACTTTTTCATTTTCCTGATCTTAAAAGGAGCACCCAAAAAGTTATTCCTCTGAGCCTAGCAAACCCATCCTGTAAACAAAACCATTACAAAAACTTCAGCACAATGAGTCTTCTTGCGACGAAAGAAGTATATGTGGGGATTTGGAACATCTATGGAGCACCTAACGCAATGAAGACGTCTGGCTGAAGCCCTATGTTCCTCTAAGAACTAAAGGAAACAATAATACAATACACTAGTGAAACTTTCAGGAATTTGTTCGATTTCAAGAATGACCATCAAGTGACTTCAATTAGTCAACCATTGGAAACTAGCAAGGAGTATTGGATAATTGTTGCGTCCTCGTTTGGAGCTATTCGGAAGTACGAGCCCATTATTCTACTGGAGATTGTGAAATAGAAGAAACTAGGAGTCATGGGCCATCTCATTCTGTCCCAGTGGTCTACTGGTATACAAGCTTGCCATGCAACCTAAATACCATAGGTTATATCCTCGGTAAACTCATGGGTGAGTAATTCTGGTTAACTCGAAACTAGGACGAAAAATCCGTTTGCTACTGCCTGACTGGTTTTCGATGGTTCACCATTGAAGACCATTCATGATCAATTTTGACTATTTTACATACACAATATTAATAATACTGCCGAATACCAATGTCTGACTTCTTCACTCTTTGTCTTATTGTTTGGTTTACTGGTATCTGGCCATTATAGATTAGAATTACAGTTAAATACTATAGCCGCACTGATATTATAATAATATTTTCACTTCTAGTGTGTCTCAGACTATAGCATAATAACACGTTAGTTATTCTGAATTCTGAAACTCTTTTTAATTCGGCATCTAGATGTGGCTTGAAGTACATCATGCTTATTTCAATAAGTCAACAGTCTCTTTTCATGTATGGTGACTACCAGTGGAATCCACTATGTGCGATTCGTTCTGTTTGGGATCCATCAGCTGAATTTACTTGTATTCAAAGTGACCAATGGTTTTTCTCGGATAACTTGGACCTAGCATCCATCATTTAAAACGCCACGAAACGTCAACATGTCAACAGGGACCCACTATATCGGTCTAACAAAACCAATCAAAGAGAAATACAAATGTACCTAAAAATAATCACAACTGCTATCCGTTGCACAAGAAGTTTTTCTATTGGCCTAGTGGATACTGTTTCAGTGCATAGTTTGAGTGTCAGCAGGAATACCATCACTCATTGGGAATTTAGGTACATGTGGCTGATGAGTCCTATGTAGATTGATATACGCATTCTGGATTCCATCGCTAGTCTGTGTGAACCGAAATAACCTCAAGTTAATCCTAAGCGTCTCCAGGAGTCTGCATGTCCACAAAAATCCAATATTACAGTCCAATATAGTCAATCAACGGGATATGCAAATAAACCACGAGTCAAAAGGATTATTTATAATTCTAAAATGATGGAGAAAAAAGATTCTTAGATCAGGTGGATGTCACTAATACTGTTACTATTTCTCTGATTTGGATATTTTCCCTGCGAAGCTTACACTGGCCTTATGGATAATATTTTCTGTGCTAACTTTAGTGTGAAATGAGTTTTTGGAATTCTGTATTGGTTGAAATATTCATCTCTCTTTGTAGATATTCTGACTACGATTCCCTACTCAAAGAGAACAGGACACCACCAAAGATTCGTAATTCAAAAATAGGACTTCATGGTGCAGTATGACAAGTACAATATTATCATTATTTATTTATTCATTTTATTCCTTTGCACTCCAAGAGAAATCCAGGGCTTCAAGCTATGGAGATTCATTAACAGGGGTGTTTCTTTTCATGAGTTAAGGTTGCTGGTCTCATGTTCAACCTTCGTTCTTTAACGGTCTTACTACCGGCTAAGCGAGGTTTAGGGGAGCTTTGAACGTGTTTGAATCTCTAGACACATGGGTGGCTGGTAAAATGAATTAAGGGTTTAGGAATAATGAAAGACATCTAAAAAACTTGTTCTATTTCCGATAACATTATTTATAATGTGTATCAAACAGTTAAAGAAACCGCAGTGTCACGTTTACTTCTTTTTCAGGTTAGTAACACAGATTCATCCTCATTGATGCACTCCTAAACCTCGTTTAGTTTATTAGCCGGTAGCAGACGCACAAAAGACCGATGTTAGAGCACGAGGTTAGCAACGATCTTTATTATTATTATTGTTGTTTCCTTTAGTTCTTAGAGAAACAAAGGGATTCAGCCGCAGGTCTACACTGCATTTGCTTTTCCGCCAACGATTTCACCTCTCTGTATGCCTGACGACATGCTTTCATCTCCTCTTCACTTGACCCCCTCCATGTCACCCTCACACCCACAAATAACTCGCCGTTTCCCATTTAGTGGGGTTCCACCTGAGTGATGGCCTGGCGTGTGATGTTACTCACTTGATGTTTTGTTTTCTCAGAGTATGGCCAATCCACCTCCATTTCTTCTCACATTTTTAGTCCCACAATTGGTTCATTGTTGGTTCACTCATTACCAGAGATCCTTTTTACTGATGTCTTCTGGCCGGCCATCTGATCTTGAGTGGTGTTGGGTGAGGACGGCTGTTGATGAATGTCTGCAGTTTGTTCGTAGTGCTCTTCATGATGAGCAAGTCTCTGATCCGTAGGGTAAGTAGCACTGACTTCACATTGGAGTTGAAAATCCGGATCTTATTTTTCATGTCGATTGCTGTTGGTCTCCACATAGATTTGAGAGCAATGAAAGCTTGCTTGCCTTGCTTTCCTTATCCTCACTTTGATATTCTCATCAGTTCCATCCGCCTGTAGTTGATTCGATGCTTCCCAGGTGGGTAGGTAGGTAAAGGAGGTTGCTTTTTTCAGATTTCTCCCATGTATGCTGGCTGATTGTTGTCTGTTGTTGGTGGTATTAGTATTGGCAAGGAATCTTCACCTGAGGTCCTATCTTTGATGCTTCTTCTGCCAGCTTGTTGCTTTTCACCTGTATATCTTCCAGTTTGTGGGAAATCAGACATATATCATCGGTAAAACCCAGATCCTCCAAGGTTTTCGTTTGGGTCCATTTTAAGGCTGTTTCCTGGCTGCCTGCTGTCTGCCGCATTATCCAGTCTATCGCCCACAATCAGGAAAATGATTGAAGATAGTAGGCAGCCAGTTTGTCTTATTCCCGTCTTCACTGTGAAGGATTCTGTGAGTTTCCCGTTGTGGATTACTTGACACACAACATTGTCGTACAACTGTTGGATGAGATGGCTAACAACTTCACCTCATAAAAGCTACACGACTGTTGCAGAGACTTCAAAGCTTGAAGCTGAATGTTGTACTTTTTAAGACATTATGTTGCTTGTATCACATCACAAATCTGATGGCAATATCAGTTTTACCTATCAATCCATCGAATACTTTTTTCCTAAAAATACTATAATAGTCAAACATACTGGTTACCTAACTTGATCAGATAAACTGAGCTTGTGGATTTTTAATTCTACCTCCTACGAATGTGAGAAGGAGTATTAGATCAACGATGCTTGATTACCTACTTCACTCAATAAATTTGTCGTTTTTTTTCTAGACGTAAGATTGTTTATTTAAATTCACTCTGTAATTTCATCTTGTCAATTTAAAATTGTACTGCTTTTTTCAATTGTTTGAAGGTGATTATTTGGCTCTTACCAATATACATATATATATATTCTACAGTCAAATCTGGTTATTGTCTTCCGTGCACTGTACATCTAGGTCATTATCATAAAACCAGATGCACTAAATTTGTCTTATTATCAGAGCATGAAAAATACACTGCACTAACCAGTCGCAGTTGCGTCATCGTTTTTTATTATCCAAATGAACATTTACATATTTAAATAGTTTATCGACGGAAGTATTCTGCAGCAGAACATATTCATGTTTATAACATATCATAACAAACGCCATAGCTATTGTAATGAAATGGTTCCTTGAATAGAATAATTGATAAAAGAATTCACCCACCTCCTTCTCCTTTATTCTTCACTGGACTTGCCAAACAAAACTATAACACATTATGCAAGACTTTGAAGGCCATGAGAAATCCTAGTTGTAGGCTTTCTACTCAACTAAGTGACATAATTGTTGATCGGTATTGGAACCTCTGCAGGCAACTGGCTAAAACCATCTTGTAGGATATTGAAAATCCTCTTCTTTATTCACAACATTCTCCATGTATCTCGCTGGGTAAAGCCAGAGGAAATTTCATAAGAGAGCTGATGCCTGTATTGCTAAATATAAAAAAATCTAAACATATCATTTTTAACAATTTCATTATTCTTACTATTAAATTAAATAATTCAGTTTTATAAGGAGATACTTACATTCCTGAAAGTGGAATAGGCAATTAGGCGTGTTTCTCGTCGGATTTCCGAACATCACCCTGTGTGGTTAAGTAAAGGACAAAGGAAATCTATTTGTAATTTTCAAGTATTGGTTTTGAAGGGATTTGGTTTGATCGTATGGAGGATTTAGTCATGAGCTGACATCAGTTAGAGAACCACTGGAAAACCTGGGAGTACTGGACAGCTGTTTCGTTAGCCTATTTTGAGACTCTTCATCATTATGCACCCACAGTCAGGGGTCGAACCCGCGACCTTCCGGTTACAAGGCGAGCTACCTCGTAGACCATTAAGCCACTGGGACCCGATCGAATGGCCCATGAATTCTAACTTCTGCCAATTCACAGCATAGCGCGACCACTTCGCAATGTCTTCTTCGATGAGTTACTGCCTCATCTTCGACCTGCAGAACTAGAATTCAAGAACCATTGGATCGGGTCCCAGTGGCTCAACGGTCTACGAGCTCGCCTTGTAACCAGAAGGTCCTGGGTTCGAACCCCGGTGGGTGCGTACTGCTGAGGAGTCCCAAACTAGGACGAAACAGCTGTCCAGTACTCCTAGCTGGTTTTCCAGTGGTTCTCTAACTGATGTCAGCTCATGACTAAATCCTCCATACGATCAAATCAATATGTAGCTCTATTCTATCTCATCTTGTGGATACAGAACACATGATTGATGTCATCAAGACTTTCAATGTCATTTATCGCATACCAACAAATCTTAACTTCTCCCTAAGTGTTCGATTGCTAAATATTGCTGAGGCTGTCGGGATCCACATTAGGTAGTCTAATTTGTGCATCCACAAGAAATCAGTCCTTACTTTGGCCATCTAGGTTTGAATGATCCGCATTTTTTTGCATAAAATTCCTCAATTTTAGTTGATATTCTGTTTGCTATTATACCTTTATTATTATTATAATTTGGGCATCTTTAATGAACTGTAATTCCATTAATCTAACCTTACAAATCGATATTATTTAGAAAACACAAATATTGTTATTGACTACTATTCTAGAATATTCTGTGTATATAAACATATATATAACTGTAGATCCAGAAGAGGATATTATCGAAATGGATATTCTTTGCTCAATTATTTTGTGTTTCATAAAGATTGTTGTTTGGAATAAAGGGGTGGTGATTATTATTATTATAATTTATATCTAATCTTTGTGATGAATATTGGTCAACTAAGGTTATTTCTACTCTCAGGTGTCACACTTATAAAACTGACAAGAAGGCTACCAATGATAAATCAAATTATTTTCATTTGACAAGCATCAAAAACGAAGGTGAATCTAAAGCATTTGACTTCAAGGTGAAATGATATTTACAGGAGAAAATAAACCTTCTTGATTTTCTGGTTTCTCTTACCCCAAAATGTGGAAAATTTATATGCAGAAGAATAATATGTTAATTTGTGGGAATTTAACTGGTTTCAAGTTTAGTAACAAATTTATATCAGTTTGGGATACATTGGAAACTAGCTGAAAGTACTGGATATCTGTTTCGTTTTAGCTTTAGACTCTTCATCAGTATGCGTCTGTGACCCCAACACTAATGATCCAAACTAGGACCGTCAAGTTGTGAAGAGAGCTGTCTATCCTTTCAGCCAACAGGATGAAATCGAAAAGCCGGCGCGTCATTTCCGACTTATGCCTATTAGCGAGTTTTAGCCCGACAGACAGCCAGTGTCAAGCCCGACTTGGTGGATTCTACTGATCACAACTTCTCACTAGAATTCTGGGCAACTTTGTCCTGTAGTCAGGAGGTAGAATTCAAGAGTCATCCATCCTGGTGGCTGAATGGTCTGAGAGCTCACCTCATAACCTGAAAGTCTTAAGTTCGACTGCCAGTAGGGTCATGGGAGCAAACTGCTGAGGCGTCTCAAACTGGAGCGAAACAAATGTCCAGTGCTGTTTGGTTTTCAAAAGTTTTCCGACTAATCCAAGGTGAAATTTATTTATAAAACTTAGTTGAGAACCGATTTGTGACTAGAAATTTTACTATCACCATCTAGGAAATTCTATTCTTTCTGAGGAAATGTTTTTCATGATGCAGATTAACAAATTATATAAACGTTAGAAGTAAGGAATACACACAAGCTGACAGGTTTTGTATTTATCTGTTATTCTTTAACCTAGGTCTTGTACAAGATTGCCAGCCCTCAGCGGAAGGATGTATTTTCAAGAGACTCCAACTAGCGTCATTTGTAGAAAAATTAGCTGACTTGACCATTAAAATATTCATTTAGGTTCACTTGGGAACATGTAGTGAACAAAACGTAGTCCCTATGAACTGTTCACTTTGCACGCATTATCTCTTCTCAGCCGATTCCTATACTTTGACTTCTACCCAAGTTGATATAGACAGCCCAGTTTCTTCGTCATATTTGGTCAAAAGCCTTAACGACAATGTATTTAAAAACCGTAGCTGATTTGCAATTACTCTGATGATTCTGCCTAAAGAAAGTTTGAAATTATACCACGTTGATGCACTGACTAAAAGACTTATTTATAACAAAAATAAATGTCACGAAAATGAACACCCTTTGCACTATTGTGTATATAAAGCCACATTTTCAACACTGGCCTAAAATTTCACTGATTTTGTGCTAAATGTTTGCAGCTAGTGCTGAAGAGTCAGATTTGGTTTTAATTTTTCGTTAGAACATTGTCTCCTCACTCTGGCTTTTTCTATTCTATTCCATTCTGAGTGTAACATAGGGATCCAAGCTTTAACTACTGAAATCCCAGTGGCTGTAGTGTTTGTGTTTACAGGGTGAATTTAGTATCCTCTTGCATAATTTTCCCTCTTCATAGCCTTTTCGCTCTAATTTTTGTTCTCTTCCTTTCTCTTTCTCGAAAGTGACGGTGGGGGTTCTATTAACGATCCGTGATACAATCCTGCTTCGAAGTCGTTGTCCCCCAATAACACGAGTCTGCATATATTGCACTCTCCTGTTCCTGTCGGCTATACCCTTTCTTCCCATTCTTCCCCATAGCCTCCGGTGACGCGGGTTTGAATCTCAGAGGGGACATGAGTTCCTTCAAGGTTGCAGATACTCCTGCCTTTCTGACTGGTGAGCGCCAACTAGCACGTAACCTAGGTTCAAGGCTTCCTGTCGATTGCCTTCAACTATCTAATATATCATCAAATCAATGTTCACCGTGATGGCGAGCTACCTAAAATGGTGATCACATTGCAAAAGCTGACTGATAGAATTCAGTCTGCACCAAAGAAAGGACTAGATACGTCACACTAGCTACTAGTGTCCAATCAAAATTACTATTGGTTAATAAACTGGAGCAAGATCTGAGATTGTTATGGGTGAGAATGGAATCCACAACCAAATGTTATCTGGTGAGTATGTACGTAGTTTGTTTGTGAAGATCGTAAACTTCTAGAATACAGGTCTTAACAATACTGCTAGAATGAATTATATTTTAGGCAGTTATAAAATAAGGCAGATATCGATACTTCCAATTTCATTCATTTTGTAAACTGTCCGAATCATTATGATCATACGTAAGAAACAACCTAAAGTTATTAACTCTAACTGTCTTAAGACCAAGAGAAAAAGGATATCACACTTCTCAAAGAAGCACACTGGTGGTAAAGGCTTGAATCTAACTTGGCGTTGTATCACATATTCTAACAGTTCGACAAGAAGTAGGACTTCAGAAACTAGTGCATTGACTTAACCGTTAGGTACGCTGATATCGGATAATGGTGGTTTTATTCATGAATGAGAAAGTAGACAGAACGGTTTAAATGTTCGGCATACTTTGATTCTCAGTGACACTGTAATCCACGTACTTCTGTGATGTAGATTTCATTTAAAGCAATAAAACATTCAGAATTTCAAAGATAATGTTTGGACAATTTTTCTATCCATTTCTATCCATCATTTGTGAGTTAATAAATATCAGGGTTTGTTGAATTTTACGAGTTTGACCATGGACTGACATCACTTAGAGAACCATTAAAAACCAGCACTGGAGTACTGGACAGCTGTTTCGTCCTAGTTTGTTACTCATCGACAATATGCACCCATTAAGGTTCGAAGCCAGGACTTTCCGGTTACAAGGTAAGCTAGTATGCCATTCAGCCTCTGGGACCAAATTCGCTGACCAGCCCATAAATTCTAAATTCTACTAATTGGTGATTTACCGCGACCACGAACCAATGTCATCAGTGGGAAATCCATCCTAACACTTGGCTGGGTTTCCCACTAGAACTCCAAGGAACTCTGTCCTGTAGCAAGTCACTAGCGAGCATCAGATTACATCATGAGCTGACATTAGTTAGAGAAACATTGGAAAACCTGGGACGACTGGACAGCTGTTTCGTCATAGTTTGGGACTCTTCATCAGTACGCACCCCCGGGATTCGAACCCAGGACCTTCCGGTTACAGGGCGAGCTACCTCGTAGACCATTAAGCCACTGGGATCCGATCGAATGGCCCATGAATTCTAACTTCTGCCAATTCAAGACAGCGTGACCGTTAGCCAATGTCTTCGGCGAGTATTTGTCTAACTAATTCTCTAGCTAATGTCAGCTCATGATGAAATCCTGAAACCAATCAAATCCCTACAAACCAACACTTGAATACCAATGAGATGCTCACTGGCGACTGGCCCTATTCAGGTAGGTAGTTACCTGGGTTCCAGTGGGAAGTCGTGACCAGTAGGGTGCAGCTGGTCGGGTGTGAGGACAAATACTCGCCGAAGACGTTGGCTAACGGTCGCGCTATGTCGTGAATTGGCAGAAGTTAGAATTCATGGGCCATTCGATCGGGTCCCAGTGGCTTAATGGTATACGAGCTCGCCTTGTAACCAGAAGATCCTGGGTTCGAACCCCTGTGATGGGTGCGTACTGTCGATGTGTCCCAAACTATCCAGTAGTCAAGTGCTGGTTTTGAATAGTTCTCTAACTAATATCAATCCGTGATCAAACTCGTAAACACAAATCTAATCCTTACAAACCAACTCATGAAAGTCTATTTATTGAATTAACTAAAAACAGTGGTCTATGTATAGTAAGACGGTACCATAACTTGTTTCGTCAGTTTTTTATCAACTTAACTATAACTTTAACCTACTTTCAAATCTGACGTGATTTGAGTTAACAAGAAACAAAAAGATTAAAAGTGAGTGCTCAGAGGTTACACTTACACTGAGCATAAACACAAAAGATTCAAGCTTAAATGAAAATTTAGATGCTGTGATACAATGGTAAGAGAGTTACGTAATAACGACAGGAAGTAGTTTTGTTTTGTCTTAATCTTGAACATTTTGTGAATAAGTCATAATAATTTTGTAGTCACTTGTTAACTGACATCATTTCACATTTGCAATTACGTTAAGACTGTGCAATAGAGAAATTTTATTATTTTATAAGCTTTACACAACCGATGAGTAATATACGATGATGTCATCCTATTCTGCATAAACCATTGCTTTTACTTTATTCAAATTCACAAAACAGCAATAGGTGTATAAAGTTAATTAAGCTACTGAAATTATTCTGTCTTAAATCTTCCAAAGGATTTCTTGAAATAATGTTATGAATATAGATAAAGACAAGATTAATCATCAAACTCATTGAAGTAATATCTCAAATGTTTAATTGAATTTCAGATTTTCCCGTCGATTGATTGGACCAAAGTACTCGGTGTCAGGTTGACATATCTGCTTCTCATGGTGATACTTCGACGATGTCTGGGCATTTAATTAGTATTTAATTGGTGGATGATGACTAACAGTGGAATCAAGGATACGCATTCCGTCCTATCTGGGACTAGTCAGCTGGATTAAATGGCCAGACATCGTCGAAGCATCTGCACAAGAAGCCGACATGTCAACCTGAGACCGAGCACTTCGGTCCAATCAATCGACGAGAAAATCTGACTGTCAATAAAATAATTAATATGACCCATTGCACAAGAGTCAGGGTGGCTCTCGTGGCCCAAATGGTCTAGTGGATAACGCTTTGGCGTTTGAAACTATGGGCACTGGGTTTGAGCCTCGGTGGAAGCATCATCACTCACTGGGAAATGCAGGTACACCCAGATGAAGAGTCCTAAATAAAACGAAATATACACTCTGGATTCAATTGCTAGTCACCACCCACCAATTAAATACTAACATCTCAAATGAGCTAATAATGCTTTATATGAATGCATGAGATGTTTACTTATATTCCTAATGAGCAGTGGTGTTCTCATTGAGACTCTAATTCATCCCTCATCGTTCTAAATGCCTAAACGTTATCTACTAAACCACTCGAGCCAAAAGATTCACCTCTCGTGCCACCCATGAATCAGTTATTAGTTGCTGACAAGTCAATTCTGATTTCCCCAGTGTGCGTCAGTGGCACAGTGGTTAGGAATCTCGCCGACTATACACATGGTCCGGAGTTCGATCCCCTGCTGACGAACACCTGATATCTATGGTCGGCCTGCAAAATTTGGGCTACCGATATCCATGCTGAAAATTCCATACTTGTACCAAAAATACGGTTTGCAATCAAGCTGTAATAAAAAAAAAAAAAATTGATTGATTGAGCTGAAATGTTCGGAGCTAACATGTCAACAGGGGCAGAACATTCCGGTTCAATGTATGGCTATATATATATATGCCTTTTCTGCTTACAATGTGTACGGAGAGTTCATGTTTCTTGTCACTGTTTTACAAAATAATCCTGAATAAGTTGATTGTTAGCTGTTGTAACATGCATCAACAAATAACACTGCTGAACAGGAATGAGCTCATTCTAACCTTCTGATGGCTTTTTTTTACTGATATCCATAGTCACAGTCACCAAAGTAATGGAATAAAAATGACCTTACAAATATTCAATATCGTTTTGCTTCTGTAAGTGTTATCTGGTGTGAATCTTATTACAATTCTTCTCACAAATTATTATAATTTCCTTTAATTCCTAGAGGAACATAGGGCCTCAGCTGCACATCTCCATTGCGTTCGGTTCTCCGAAAACGTTTTCATCCTGTTCCAAGTCTGCCTACACGCTTTCATCTCCTCTTCACATGACCTCCTCCAAGTCACCCTTGCACTGACGACCAACTCGCCGCTTCCCTTTCGGGTTCCACTCGAACAATGGCTTGTTTAGTGATGTCACTTGATGGTTTCCTCAGAGAATGGCCAATCCATCTCCATTTCTTCCTGCCTATTTGTTTCGCAATCGGTTCCTGATTGGTTCGCTCCCAGAGATCCCTGTTGCTGATCTTTTCTGGCCATCTGATCTTGAGTATTGAGCGAAGACAACTGTTAATGAAGGTCTGAAGTTTGTTTGAGATGCTCTTTATGACTCGCCAAGTCTCTGATCCGTATAGTGAAAAGCACTGACTTCACTCTGGTGTTAGAAATCCGGATCTTATTTTCAATTTCATGCTGAGTGCTGCTGACCTCCACACAGATTTGAGAGTAATGAAAGCTTGTCTTGCTTTTCCGATTCTGGCTTTGCTATCCTCGTCATTTCCGTCCGCCTGTAATTGAAACGATGCTTCCCAGATGGGTAGGTAATTAGGTAAAGGAGGTTGCTTCTTTAAGATTTCTCCCATTTATGCTGGCTGACTGTTGTCTGTTGCTGTCGCTGTTGCTGTTGGCCGGGAATCTTCATCACCTCTGTTTTCTCTGTGTTTACTTGGAGTCGCATCTTTGATGCTTCTTCTGCCAACTTGTTGCTTTCCACTTGCATCTCTTCCAGTTTGTGGGAAATAAGACATATATATACATCGGATCTTTTGGTTGATAGGTCACTTCGAATTTAGGAAGTACTTTTGAAATACGTAAGTACATTATCATCACGCGTGATACTTTATTGTTTAGGTGGAAACAACTTCAATAGATATCTCTTGATACAGCTTATCGACCATTCATGCAGTCGTCGTAAGACTTTAGTCAACTATTCTAGTTCTTTGTTGAATTGATCAAGACTGAAATCACTAAAACGGACGCTGAAACACATCCAAACTGAACTCAACTATGATAATTGTTTGTTTTCTTGCTTTTCTTTACACTATTTGAGTTCTGAGCGGAACATAAGCTTCCGGCTTGGAGACTTGAAGTTTCAGTAGCTACAATGTTATTTTTATGGGAGGACCTCCTGCCTGACCTCCCCATCTTTCCGTGCTTATTATGTGATTGTAAATTGAATGAAGTAGAGGATGTAATCATCTGGGAATCGAACCCCGGACCACGTACATGACTGGCGACTGTGTCTTATATCTCAAATTCCAAATCTGATTTTTTTTCGGATATGATTGGAATTTTTGAATCAAAAGAAATACGTGAAACTACTGTTTCTTTGGTCAACTACAGAAATCATTCAAATCAGAACTTATTAACTAACTGTTCTCAAAAGAATGAAAAATGCAAAGAATGAGATCAAATAACCGTCTGACAAAAGTAGAAGCCTGGTTAAAACAGATTATGAAAACCATTTTAAGCGATTCCAGAACCCATCTAAAGAAAATAATGTCTACTTTAGCCGATCCTATTTACTGAAAAATCCAAGCAAGGCAGGGCGAATTGCTAGGCAAGAAAATTGATGAATTAAGCCTAATTAAGTCATTATTGACCAACTTTCCCTTCATGACCAGTTGTATTGAGATGAAGGACATTATATGAAATTTAAATATACAAAGAATGGTTAAATATATATGTAAATAGATAAAATGAACACTGAAGGGACCACCTATGTCTGGATAAGTAAATAAAGCTGAACTGCTAAAACTAAAGGGCACAGTTTTATCGATAATTAATTGTATGACACAGGATATAACCGTTGAATCAGTTATCACCAGAATGAATCTATTAGGAAACAGTCGTGGACTAATCAGTAGACAAATTCCTGCTAACTTCGGTCTGCATCAGTAGAAAGAGTAGGAAAACATTGCGAACTAGTGTATACAGGAAGTCGAATACTTACTTGTAAAGTAATAAATAATTCAGCAAAAATGAAGTTGAATATGAATGCGATTTAGAACAGCGAAGATACACTACAGATCACAAATTTAAAATTAAGAAATATAATATTGTCACTTTTTTTTAATTACTACACTTTAAAGCCAGAAACAAGAATCTGACAAAAAAATTCAGAGAATTCTAGACCAGAGATATATGATGTATGAAAATTTTCTTAACTCCCTGATATCCAGGTCAACCCGTCATCAACAGGTATGCTAACATATCATGCGTATTATTATTATTCCCTTGAGTTCTACGTGGAACACAAGGCTTCAACAGAACCTCTCCATTTAATACTGTTCTGTGGAGTTCTGTTTTTACTTGACTTCACGATTGCCCACTAGTGTTCTATTTCTTTCTCACAAGGTCTCCTTTGTATTAACCACGACCTATGCTCAAATGGTCCTTTCCCACCTGGGTTCCACTCAAGGGTCTACGTAAAAACTAATTTCACTCAGCAGTCTCCTCAGAGTGTGGACGAACCATTTGCCTTTCCCCGTTCAAATATGTAGAGTTATAGGTTATTGGTTGGATGACTGCTAGAGTTCTTTCTTATTAATCCTTTTTATCTACTTTCTGGTTTTGAGCTTGCAGCCAGAGTGAGTAAGTGTCGACAAATGTCCGAAGCCTATTAGAAAATGCTCTTAAAACAAGCCAAACTGTGGGTTACACAGAAGAACTGGTTTCACACTGGTGTTGAAGATTCCAGTCCTGTTCTTTACTCTGAGTGCAGCAGACTTCCACACTGATTTCAGGTCGATGAAGATCTATTTTGCTTTCCCGATCCTTCTTGGCTTTGACAACCTCTTGCGTTTCTCTTATAGTTGAGATGATTCTGTGAAGGTACCTGAAAGAGGTGACTCCCTCGGATTTCTCCAGTTAGTGGTGAATAATCTTTGTTGTTGTTGTTGTTGTTTGGATATCTTCATCACCATAGGCTTTCTCTCTA
Source organism: Trichobilharzia regenti (assembly GCA_944472135.2). Taxonomy (NCBI): domain Eukaryota; kingdom Metazoa; phylum Platyhelminthes; class Trematoda; order Strigeidida; family Schistosomatidae; genus Trichobilharzia; species Trichobilharzia regenti. The sequence goes on along the minus strand of OX235265.1, from coordinate 48,064,921 downwards.
TTCACTTGAAATCCTATCTTCCCTACTTGCCTCTACTGTCAAATTATTGCTTCTCGCCAGTATATCTTTAGGTTTTTGTGACATTAGGCATACAATTCTTTTAGAGTCATCCTATTGGTTCAACATATGCATGTCTTCTTGCTCTCCACAGTCTGCCGTGTGATCAAGTCCCCAAAAACAAGGATATCATCGGTAATGGTAAAAGGCAGCCTTGTCTTACTCCTATCTTCATTCCAAAAGTTTCGCTAAGTTTTCCATTGTGAATCTCTTTGTATGTAAGTAGACTTAATAGTCACTAAACAGTAGTCCACATGATCTAAATCTTGAAACTCACTCGATAAAACAATCAGTTCAAATGTAGTGGTAACTAAACCTGAAGCCTCAGTCAATCACCTCAAAGGTCACCAGTTCGGAGGCGGTTATTTTAATGAACAGAAACCTCGAGAAGTAACTTCATTTTACCAGTTGAAACTAACAACTAACAAGCTTCATGTTTTTAAATTAAGCTGCTTCAATCTTAGGCGGTTTAAACAATAATTAGCTGTGTTTTTTTAAAGAAAGAATAAAGTTGTGATTTTTTTATTTCCTGACCCTTGTAGACAATTAAAGGATTGTTAATTTTCATAATGTAACCAATAAGTTGACTTTCTTTTGTGATACTAAGTAAGTTACGGTACCCCTGTATACCAGGTTAAAATTCTCTCTTTTTTAAAATATTTTTGATGGAAAATGAAAGAAAAGATTTCAATTACTTTATAGATAAAATTTATTTTGAAAAAAAAAATATATATGTTGGCGTCGGTTGATTACTAATCCACAGATTAAATTTACCCCATGGGGTGACTGTTGTGAAGCATACAAATTCCAGTACACATTGGGGTAAACAAATCACCTACACAACAAATCTAATTTAAACAACAATATTACACAAACAAACAAAAAAGGAAAAAGAAAAGCGACGTCTCAAAAGCATTGATTGTTTTGACATAGAGGCAATTAACACTGTTGGTATTCTATTCTGTTCCACTCTACTCCACTCCTGTATGTTTGCGCTTTCAATTTACCGCCTGTTTTTTCGCCTTTATTTTGTTCAATTTCTTATCTCCTTAAATGTATTATGGTCACAGGGATAGTGGAAGTAATAACAATAGCTATAGTAGTAATGATTATAGTTGAAAGAATATTAATAATAATAACAATAATAATAGCAGTAATAGCAATAATAGTTATAATAACCCTGATGTAAATAATTAAGGAAGAGAGTCAACAATCTGCAGTAAAGCCCACCCAGGGTTGTTTTTGAAAGAAAGCCTTAGAACTACAGCTGAAATAATAAAAATAATACGAATAATAATAATAGTAATAGAGAATTTTCCCTTTGAAAAGAGTAAAATTATAAGAAGACACATTTTGTTCATTAAAATTTATACAAAGTGGTATGAACACATGCATAGAAGTGTTTACACGGTAGTAACTCGCACACGTCGGAGGAGTATACAAACACACACACATGAATACTGAGAAACATAAATACCAAGAGACATACTCCAATGCGTGTTACATTTCATTTAGACTATATAGTTTTGGCATATATTCAATTTAATTAGAATTAAACGAAAATAAACAAGTTAAACAATGATATGTAGTAAATGTTTTGAGTAGGGTGTAAACTTGACAGTGAATGACACTATAGAAGAAGAAGAATCCTTTAGTTAGAGCGAAATTTGTACTTGAATTGAATGACATTATGTTAGTGGAGGAATAATAGGGTAGTACAATAATAATGAGAATAATAATAATAAGAATAATGAGGGAGTATTGGATAGATGTCGTATCCTTGCCTGGGACTCTTTAACAGTATGCGCACATGATGTTACCAGAAAGTGAACTCAGGAACTTTAGGTTACAAGGTGAGTGAACTCGGATACCATTGATCCACTGGAACAGAGTCCAGCGGAGCATGAATTCCAGCTTCAACCACAATTCACAATTTTTAACCCGACTAGTAACCGATGTCAGTGGCGAGTATTTATCCTCATACGCAACCTATTTAACCCGTGTTCACGATTTCTGGTCAGAACTCTAGGCAACTTGGTTCTTTAGTCAGTAGTTGATCAACATCTGCCTAGTTCTCAAGTATCAACTAGCTAAAGTAGGTAAACTGAAGGGTTCTAGATTCGATCCATGATGAAATCATTGATACAGACTGATGAAAATTTCCGAACCAGGATGAAACAGACGTCCAGTACTCCTTGGTCCTTCAATGATATCCTAATTGATGTCAACGCTTTATCAAACCTGTAACCAATAAACTCCTTGAAAACCGACACTTGGTAATTTGATGTTCACTAGTGGCTGGGTCCATACAGAAAGTTACCTGGAATACTAGTGAAAATTCGTCCCCAACTGGGTACACCAAGCCAGGTAAGAGAACATTGACTTGCTTATGACACTAACCGGAGGTTGAGGAAACTATCGCCAGCTGCCAGAAGTTGGTATCCACTAGTCATTGGATTGGATCCCATTAGCTGACTGGTGGTCTACGAGTTCACCCAATGAATATATTTCTTCTGAATGGATAGAGTCTTCCTAATCCTCAGAAATCAATAAATAAATCTTTGTCATCATTATAATATCAAAATCTGAAATGCTTCAGAAAAAAATAATCTTGATTATCCTGTTCATGGAATAAATCAAAATTTCATGAAAATTAACAGACTAAAGGGAAATGGTATCACATTGAAACCAATGGCTGAATGCGCTATTCAACTTGCATAAGGCCTAAATAACTACTATCTGGTAACAGTTAAGCAGAATTATGTAATACACCAAAGTTTCCAACAAATGAAGCCTTCAGAGTTACAGGAAAGAATTTTTTATATCCTTATGCAGTTAACGCGAATAATATCTTCAAGGGAAGCATTATTTGAAGATATACCTATATCGGGTTTATCTGAAGTTAAGAAAAAACCCTTAAACTCAACGAAATAAAAAAATTGACAGTTCATCGATTTAACTTGGCCTTTGAAGAGACACTTATCTAATGTAACACTGTAATATTACAAATTGCCATCAGAGTACCTAAGTTATGGTTGTTTTCTTATGAAAAGGAAATGATCCCTTCATTTTTTTCACTAAATAACGAGGAAAACAGAAAATAAATTAATCAGCTAATCATGGGGTATTGGACTGAGTACCATTTCAAACCCCAGCAAGTGAGTACTATTGAAGAATCTCAAACAAGTAAGAAACAGATGTCGAGTACTTCTCGGTTTTCGAATGGTTCTCTAACTGATGTTAGTTTGTGATCGGACTTGAAATCCAACTCTTGAAAATCGATATTTCTTCAACTAAGCAAACAGCTGAATACCACCACAGTCACAAAATGGTAATTTTATGTTTTAGTCTCAAAAGCTATTCATTCGTAAGGATATGATAATAAATTTTCGCTACTGAAAAAAGAAATAGAACTATTTATTTGAAGTGCACTTCTGTTTGATGACAGAGAAAAGCATTAGATTCTAAAGCTCAAATTTATTTTTTTAGATGTTTCACTAAGGTAACATATTAATAAAAATTAATTAATAAAAACTCTCGTTTCTGTAAAATTTTATGCCAAGAGTTTGTGGAAACTATCACAATTATTACCTTTCGAACACTGAATCCAAGAATACAATCTTATTGACAGATAATACATATAACTAACTATTTGATTTGTGGAATTTTTAAACATAAACACATCTATAATTGTATATATTGTTGGATTTATATGTTCAAGTTGCTCCAAGTCAGTGAGTTTATGGTTAAGATATCATTTTAGTTAACTGTGCTGAACTATATTGCATGTTGTCTTATTGTATAGTTGTCGTCGCTTTTTGCCCTTTTTTCTGTGAACTGTTTCCTTTGTTGATGTTGTTCTCATTGTTTGTCCGTTATTTTCTGATTTTGAGGGGAGCAACCCAAAAAGTTGCTTCTCTCTAAACTTTTACTTAATGTAATCATTCCTTTCTCAGGCGTGAGGCTAGCAACCCCACCCTGTAAACAAAATTGCTAAAGAAACTTCAGTATGATGAACCTCCTTGCACCAAAAGAAAAAGTCTGTGTAGGAACATGGAACGTCCGAACTATGTACGAGACTGGAAAGCTGCCCAGATCGCCAACGAGATGAAAAGATACGGAATACAAGTGCTGGGAATATGTGAGAGCAGATGGAATGGGAGTGGACTCACCAAATTGTCAACAGGTGAGTCAGTGATCTACTCCGGTCACCCAGAAGATAACCACACGCACACCGAGGGCGTGGCTATCATGATGTCACCAACGGCAACGAAAGCCCTGATACAATGGGAGGCGATTTCGTCCAGGATAATGACCGCCAGGTTCAACTCCAAAGGAAGGAAAGTGTCAATCATACAATGTTATGCACCCACAAACAACGCAGACCTCGAAAAGAAAGAAGAATTCTACAGGCAACTACAGGCAACAATGGACAATACTCCAGCTGGCGACATGAAAATACTAATGGGAGACATGAACGCCAAACTGGGACCAGACAATACGGGAAGGGAACTCATCATGGGTAGAGAAGCTCTAGGAGAAATGAATGAAAACGGAGAACTCTTCGCCGACTTCTGCGCCTTCAACGAACTGGTGATTGGTGGCAGTGTATACAAGCACAAAGATATCCACAAGGCTACATGGGTGTCACCAGACGGGCAAACCAAAAACCAAATCGACTTCATCTCAATCTCAAGGAAGTGGAGGCGCAGCCTACTGGACACAAAAGCAAGAAGAGGAGCAGACGTTGGCTCAGACCACTATCTCGTACAAGGGACAATCCAAATCAAATTAAAAGCTTTCAGGGAATCAGGAGCTGCAGATAGACCACAAGCCAAGTTCAACACTCAAAAGCTGAAGGACCAGGCTACAAAGGACATCTTCATTGCAAGCATAAAGGACAAAGCCGAGACACAAATCAACACCAGCGAAAAGGTCAGCGTCGAAAAGCACTGGAACAACTTGAAAACGGTGTGGAGCCAAACCTGCATAGAAATTCTAGGCAGAAAAAAGAGACAGGACAAACAGTGGCTCACTACGGACACTTGGAAACTAATAGAAGAGAGAAGGACAGTGAAGCAAAAGATTATCCAGTGCACTGACGAGCAACAAAAACAGGAGCTGAATGCAAGCTACAATACACTGAACAAAAGAGTGAAGAAAGTTGCCAGGGAAGACAAAAGAAAATATTATGAAACCATGGCAAACGAAGCAGAACAAGCTGCAGGCAAAGGAGACCTCGCCACACTCTACCAAACAACTAGGAACCTTTCGGGCAAACGTTCGACACAGATTAAGCCAATAAAGGACGACAATGGAAAGTCAATCACCAAAGAGGTGGAACAGAGAAAGCACTGGGTTGAACACTTCAAAAGACTTCTAAATCGTCCGCCACCTACAACACGTCCAGCAATACCAACAACGGAAGCAGAACTACCAGTGAACACTGACCCCCCGACGAAATCAGAAGTCCTGAATGCAATCAAGATGCTAAAAGCTGGGAAAACACCGGGACCAGATGGAATCCCAGCAGAGGCTTTGAAAATAGACCCAGAGACAACAGCGGACTTGATGACACCACTGCTGGAGAAGGTGTGGAAAGAGGGCAAAGTACCCGAGGATTGGAAGAACAGATACTTATTCAAACTTCCAAAGAAAGGAGACTTAAGTCAATGTAAAAACTGGCGTGGAATTATGCTTCTGTCCATTCCAAGCAAGATACTAAGTCGCATCATCCTGGAGAGAATCAAACAAGCCCTAGATGAAAAACTTCGTCCGGAACAGGCTGGATTCAGGAGAAACAAATCATGTATTGATCAAATCGCCACTCTACGGATCATCATTGAACAAAGCTTGGAATGGCAGTCACCTCTCTATCTCAACTTCATCGACTTTGAAAAGGCCTTCGACAGCGTCGATCGAGAGGTCATTTGGAAACTACTTCGCTACTACGGGGTCCCATCGACAATTATACACCTCATCCAACAGTTATACGACAATGCTGCATGCCAAGTAATCCACAACGGGAAACTTACGGAAGCCTTCGAAGTGAGGACGGGAGTGAGGCAAGGCTGTCTACTATCACCAATGATCTTCCTGATTGCAATTGATTGGATAATGCGACAGACAACGGCAACCAACGAGGGAACAGGCATAAAATGGACTGACACAAAAGACTTGGAGGATCTGGATTTCGCCGATGATATATGTCTGATTTCCCATAAACTGGAAGATATGCAAGTGAAAAGTAACAAGTTGGCAGAAGAAGCATCAAAGATAGGACTTCACGTGAACATAGATAAAACAGAGATGATGAAGATTCCTAGCCAACATCAACAGCAACAACAAGAACAGAGAACAATCAGCATAAATGGGAAGAACCTGAAAGAAACAACCTCCTTCACCTACCTGGGAAGCATCGTCTCAACTACAGGCGGAACTGACGAGGACATCAAAGCCAGAATCGGAAAAGCAAGACAAGCTTTCATTACTCTCAAATCTGTGTGGAGGTCAACAGCACTCAGCATCAAAAATAAGATCCGGATTTTCAACTCCAATGTGAAGTCAGTGCTACTATACGGATCAGAGACTTGGCGAGTCATAAAGAGCATCTCAAACAAACTTCAAACCTTCATTAACAACTGTCTCCGCTCAATACTCAAGATCAGATGGCCAGAAAAGATCAGCAACAGGGATCTCTGGGAGCGAACCAATCAGGAACCGATTGTGAAACAAATAGGCAGAAAGAAATGGAGATGGATTGGCCATACGCTGAGGAAACCATCAAGTGGCATCACTAAACAAGCCCTCGAGTGGAACCCGAAAGGGAGGCGGCGAGTTGGTCGTGCAAGGGTTACTTGGAGGAGGTCATGCGAGGAGGAGATGAAAGCATGTGGACAGACCTGGAGCGGGGTGAAAAAGTTGTCAGAAAACCGAAGTCAATGGAGGTGCTCAGCTGAAGCCCTATGTTCCTCTAGGAACTAAAGGATACAATAATAATAATAATACTAAGGTAAGTCACATGGTCGCTGTACACCGCTGTTCACCATTATAGGAGTCTCCTGGCTATAAAAACACAATTTTTGGCTAAATGGATAACACTTTGAAATCCGTAATGATGTTGGCAATGACTTCGAGTCCCACTGGAAACACCATAGTTAATTGGAGATGGAGATTCACCCAGATGGTGAATCCCGTATAGGACGAAACAAATATCATGAATTCTATGGCTACCACCACTAACCGAATTTAAACCCATAATCTGTAGGAATATCTCATCTACTCTTTATTTTTGATTCAAATCCCTTTGCGCTTTTCTATTACTTCCTAATAGTCATATCAGAATAATTATTATTAATATTCCCTTGAGCTGCTAGTGGAACGCAGAACTTCAACAGCACCTCTCCATTTGAGTCTTTTCTGTGCAGTCCTCCTTAGCCGGTCACACGAGGGATCATAAGCTGTCGTCTCTGCAAGACCCTCGAAAGCCCAACTTGTCTCTCTTTTCCCATTTGGATCCCAATCATGAGCCTCATACCCAATGCCACCCAACAGTCTCCTCAGCGTGTCTCCAATACATCTTTTATTTTCTTTAGCATATTTGTTGACCAGTGGGTTCTTGATTGGTTTGTTAACACAGTTGTTTATTTCCAACTCTTTATGGTCATCTGATCATCAGTATGGAATCAGAGAGGACAACTGCTGATGATAGTCTGAAATCTGTTAGGTATGCTTTTAATGACGTGTGCACCAAGTTTTTAACTCATATAAAGAACTGACTTAATAGTGGTGTTGAAAATCCAAATCTTGTTATTTATTTATTGTTTTTTTTTGAGTGTAGAAGATTTCCGTACTGATTTCAGAGTGATAGGTGTCTTCTCTGCCTTTCCACTTCCAGCTTTAACACTTTTATTCGTGCTGTCTGCCTGTATGCTGCCTAGGTAACTGAAAGAAATAACCTCTTTCAAATTTATTACGATGACATTGGGTGGTGCTTGTTGTTATCGACTGGCTACCTTCCATAACTTCCGTTTTCTCTTTGTTCCCTTCAAGTCCTGTCTTTACTGATTCTTCTGTCAACTTGAACATTTTCACTTGAAATAGTTAAACAAAATTAACAGAATCAAATCTTCTGGCAAGTTAACTAAACTGCTTCCGTATAAACTATTCTGTACTGCGTAGTCCACGATAGAATAAAAACAGCGATCACAAATATCTACATAGTGTCATATTTAATAAACATCTGAATTACAATGTCAGGTATGTTCATCTGTATGAGAATAAATCCTCATGATACATGTGTTGATTAACGGTATAAGACTCGTCGATGAGCTGCTTAAAATACATTAGAATCATTGTACCTAAATGTCAGTTCACTCATAATCTTACCTATTTCAAAATGCTTAGGAACATTTAGTATACCATCAGCCAGCATATTCCGATAATTTCGATTTCTGTGGATTTCTTGAACGTAAGTCAAATTTCATAGGTGTAAGAATAGAATTCGATAATAAACACAGTCGTGGTGCATCTGAATAGGAGTCGTCTCATTCCCTTACCTCTTCACCCTCATTTCAATTGCAGATGGCATGAATGATAAGATCAGCCAGGATTGGATCGAGAAAGGCAGATGGATGTTCCTTTCCGTGGAATCATTGTGAAGATTTACAGCATTCAACACAAGGAACCAGACCTGAATTCTGTGTAACACTACCGTCCAGTCAGTTGTTCTACATGGTTCAAAGGAATGGCTCATCACTGAAAGCTTATCCGACTGGCGACTGCAGAATTTGATCATCATCATCATCTACCTCTCCTCGGAGAATATTGAACACCGGATGACAGATGAGGATGGCTGAGCAAAAATCAACAAGACACCAATCGGTCCAATAAATACACAGAAGGAAATGGATGTGGACTGTACATATGTTGTAGAGATATTCAAACGTCATCAGACTCCAGGAGCTTCAGCGAAAAAGCATATAGAATGCGACAGGCTATTAAACTTAGAGTGACATGGAAGAGATGGAGAGATCAAGGCTTTTGGGTAGTCGTGGCATCAGCTTAAAATAACAGTGGCTCTATGTTCCACGCCGAACTCTGGGAACTAACAATAAGAACAATAGTACTGTATCACTGTTATATTAAGTAAAATTACCTTACTATAAAACCAGAATAATTTTCACGTTTTATTTTCAAAACCTCAATTCCATATTACTTAAATCGTTTCAGATGAGATGTTCCTGATCCCATTCAAAAACTTATCTGAACCATTTCAATGTTGTCAATGATGATAATGTAATCTAGCAGCTTGTCACACAGACGAAAACCGATGCTATTTTATGTTGATTTCTACAGATTTTTGTCTCATGAGAAGTTTAATCTGCGTATTTCATTGCAATAATAGGGCACGACTTCCATCTTTTTGAAACTTTATCTTTGCATAAATTCAGAAGCTTATTATTGTTGCATATTTCAAAGAACCCCCCGATATTTTTTTCCATTTTCAGAGTTTTTGAATCTTCTGTTAACTACACAGCTTAAATGAAATTATCCTTTTAGTAGCCTAGAATTTTGGAGTATTTAATTGTCCGTTTGAATTGCAATTTACGATTTTACAAATACATCTTATCATGAATTCGTTTAAGAAAACCTTGTTTTATTCGTTAGTTGTTCTTGTATGTTTTATCATCTATTAATAATATCTGAGAATTTTCTCTGAAATACCCCATTCTCTTTTCTATAGAAACAAACCTAAGTGTACACCTTGATAACTGCAATTCTAGCTAGCTCATAAGGTTACAGTGACCGTCCACTGTACAATACAAAGACGAATTTCAAAAAGATAGTTGGAGGCAATTGGTGCAAAGTCCGGCTTCCAGGTTCTGTGCTTGCCGGCACCCATCAAAAGAGGTGTCTGCAATCTTTAACAAGATCACATCTCATGTGAGACGGCAATAGTGAGCCACATGACTTGGTAGCCATACTGAAATCTTGACCGACAGAATTCAATCTGCACCATCGCCAGGTCTACATGCATGGCAGTAGTTACCATCTAGTGATCAATCTAAAGTATCCCTTATAGTCCTACAGGAAATCGATCGCCAGCCCCATCGGTAAAATCACAGACTGTAACATTGGATAACGCAGGTTCTAACCTCAAATAGGACATGAGTTTCCTCAAGATGCGTTGCTAACGATTGCCAACAAGCGCAAAACCTAGGTCAGACAAGACTTCCCGCTGACTGCCTCCAACCAATTGAATAATTTACTTATGTGTAACGTTCTACACTTATCTGTTTTCCCCTCTACACATATGTGATAACAATTTTACTGAGTGAATAACACTCACAAATAAATAAATAATCGATTGTGTTAACGGCTGTTTTCCACATTGTATTTTCAAGTAGAAAAACAAATCGTAATATGGGTTGACTGAAATTTATTAATTAATTAGATAATTAACTAACTAATTAACTAATTAATCGATCAATCAGTCAATCAATCAAGCACTCAAAATTAACCCATAAACATAAAAACAATAACAGTAGAATTTATTATGGAAATGTTAATAATAGAGGTGTGTGTGTGTGCGTGGATCGGTGGATAGGAATGGCTGATTTCAATTAAGTGTCTGCACAGGTGTGTGTGCATACGCGCGTAAGTAGCTGTGCTTATTGACTTAAACGTTATTCATTTTTATCAGTTTAAACACCATATATTATACTGGTCTATCTGTCTGCCAGTATGCGCTTATTGTTATTATTATTCTCTTAATTTCACTTAGTTTTTCAGAATGTTTTTTGTTTGTTTGTTTTTTTTTGGTGGTGTTTTTCGACAGTTGATAAACACTTCCAATATGAATGTAAATTGTGAACAAATATTGAAAAATTGTACATTTATTAAAACATTGATTTCAAATTTTTTAAAATTTTGATTAGTTATTCTCTCAAGATTGACAAAAGGAATATTCTCCAAAATTAACATTTGTATATATATATATATATATATATATATATATACAGGCTGTTTTGTTAATTCTTGTTACTATGACAGCACAAGTTGACGCGATATATATGAATTTTGAAAAACAAAGTGCATGCAGTTGTCAAGATTCTGTATGGTATTAGTGTAAAAATGTTGATCCGATTAGCATTAGTGATTAAAAATTCTGATGAGAACTCGTGACTACTGAGGTCAAGTAAAGAATGACTATGGAGAAACCGACTGAACCCTAACATTATTACTGTTATTATTATTATTATACCCCTGTGTTCCAACTGCTTCATAAGGCATCAACTTGGGCTACCAAAACCCACATTACTATATCGTATATAATTTCTCTTGTTCACTTTGTTATAATCGATTAAAATATGACCTCTAATAGCAGCATTTACTCTCGCGAGTATTTAAATTGTCTACAACCCACTGATTCGCTAGTTTCTACCAAATTTCAGAGAAAGTATAATCGTAGGGTGAGGGAGGGATAGCGCATCACAAAACTCTAGATAACTGTTTTCAGAATGTACTCCTGAACTTTTTAAAATTGGCTTCAAACCAAATGTTGGGCATTTCCTGAAGAAGACAAGGAAGAAATATCATAATGGTTCAGTTTGCGCTTCAGGTCAGATAGCACTTTGCCCCAGTATCTACTGTCAATATTTCATCTGACGATCCTGTATGAAGAGAAAATATCACGCAGTAAACTCCACTGAAAATTCTGTACATTATATATACACTGCCTAAAATGAAGCCATTACTGTCTCCTTTCCAATTTGTTCTCTCGAAGTCATTTTCAGCTGGTTGTGTGATCGCCTGCCAGGTTTCGCGTCCTCCTCATATTATTACCTCCTTGTCACCAACGGAATCATGTGCAACTCACCGTTTCTTATTTCGATTCCACTCGGGAGTCTAAATCGCGTTTGACGTCACTCAGTGATCTCCTCTTCACGGCGTGTCCAATCCTTTTTCATTTTCTTCTGTATATTTGTTATTGGTTGGTTGATTGCCAGATTCCCTTGAGGCTCACCTACCTTTTTCTGGACGACACTATAATCTTCAGTATGGAGCCAACTATGGTACCTGTTGATGAAAGTCTGGAGTAGCCTGCTGGATATGTGTTTCTTGACACGCATGACAAGTCTCCATACAAACACACACTGAATTAACGTTAGCAACGGGTGGGGAAATCCGAGCTATCGTTTTTCATCATATCAACTGAATGCTAAGTTGCCCGTTTCAGTGCTTGGTAGCGAATTTCCACAACAATGTGAAACTTCGAAAGAAACAAGCTCTCTAATAATAATAATAATAGCTTTATTCCGAACAAAGCGTTTATAAACGTCACAGAGTTTTAGCTTGGCTCTATCTACTCGTTATACGGAATTTTTAAATAAGACAGTAATCTACAGTATATCATGTGATAGAATTTTATTCAATCAACACTATGCTACGATCCTCGACGTATTTGCCTTTTTAGAACAGACCAAGCAGTATGTTGAAAGTCATTTTAAAGGGAAATATGAGTAAAGATCTCTCTTCAAGAAGGTGAATAGATGCTTAAAACAAAGTATAACCTGAGTAAATTTGATGTATTGTACTCTGTGGAAAGTTGGCTAGCCTAATGATTCAAGCTGGTCATCGTCAGTGTTCAGTAGTCCACTAGCTAATATTCGGTTGTGACAAAAACTACCTAGAATCTATTGATATTTAAATTTCCAAAATAAATGAATTTATCATCAGATGTTATTAGTATAAGGATCTCAGTTAGCCAGCATTTCAAATTCAAGTTAGGAATTTTCATCACTTAAAATTTAAAAAAAACCTGAACCGCAATAATCAATTTCTTGGGGGTGTCATACTGATGACAAAACCGCGTATAACTGAAAAGAATTTACGGAACTCAAAAAAACAGGATGTGGATATCTACGCACAAAGCTATAGGTATTCCGGAAAGTTTATAATTTCAACAGAAATTCCGACTTTTGAATAAAACTGTTTTACAAATAAATTCGCTACTCTATACAATACCAAAGTTAAATCACTTCTTCTATATAGGGTCAGAAATTTGGTGCGTCTCAAAAAGCCTTTCCAACAGGCGGCTACAGACTCTTATTAGCAGTGATTTTCATTGGCTCCATATTGAAGATAAAATGGTTACAAGGAATTATCAACAAGAAACTGTGGGAACAAACCGACCTGGAACTTATTCCCCAAGAAAAATGCCGAAGAAAATAAGTGGATCGGACAAACACTGAGGAGACCGTCGAATGACATCACGAGCTAGGCAGTATTTTTAGTGAAACCCATGTGCTTCCAACGGTGACTTGAAGGAGACCGTGTGAGAAAGAGATTAAAGACTAAGGGCAGTCGTGGAGTGAGATGAAGAAGACTTCGGAGAGCGGGGAAAAGTGGAGATGTGGTGTTGAAGCCTTATGTTCCATTCGGCAGCCAAGGTAACAGTAATAATGCTTAGTGCTGTATATATTGCTTCTTGAAATTTGGCTTTTTTAATATGCATGTAGTAAATAATAATATAATTTTTCCTTCACGTTCCCAGTGGAAAATAGGGCTTCAAGCCACTGGCTTGAAGTTTCTGTAGCAGTGGTGTGTTTATTTTTACAGGATGGGGTTGCTAGCCCCATACCCAACCTTTCCTCTTTACCAGGATTATTTCTGGCTTAGCGAGGTAAAGGAGTGCGTCGGTGGCCAGGGATCGAACCCCGGACCATATGCATGGTCGGCAAGCGTCCTAACCGCTGTGCCGCCGACGCACATATGCATGTAGTGCATTCATTTATATCTTTGTTTCATGAGCAAAGTAATTACGTATTCTTGGTGGTTAAAACTTCTGATTTCTACACACTAATCATTTTCGATGGTTCATACATTTATTCCACTTTATGAATTTGAATAAAGCAAAAACAACAGACTGTGAAGAACAAAATGGTACAATCATTTATTTCGTTGGCTTCTCATCATCTGCTTACAGCTAAAAGACATTATTAAGTTTGTGTGCAGAAACAATTCTAACTTGCCTACAAAAAAAGGGTTCAATCTTAAACAAAAAATTAATATATGCATACAGTGGTGGTAATAATAATAATCATTTTATCCTAAACAATAATAATCATACACAATAGAAGGTGTGAAGGCTCAAATGTCATACAAATCACAGTTGAAAAAAGCCTATCTTCATTCAAGTTGATTTTAAGGGTGAAAATATTGTAACAATAGTCAACATAAGTTTGTGTATGTCACTAACAGGAGTTTATCCTGCAACTGTCGGACAACATGTCCTTTGGTGCAATCAAAAGTCGGCAGATACGCTTCTCATGTTGATTGCAACTGTGTATACACGTTTACATACATCTGAAGTAGTACTTACATTCGGAGAGCAGTAAGAAGAGCATATCTCCTGTTTTCTGAACATGTGTCAACATTTGCAATTGATAGTGTTCTCTGAGCTCCTTGGTTTAATTGCGGAGCTTTCATCGTCTTTCTGGACGACATCCTCAGCGCAGTATTTAGGATAAAGTGAAATGATTTAAATTTCTTCATGAGTCTCCCGGTAACCATCTTTAGATATTTATTGACCGTTTTCTATTGATTGGGATGGTTACCGGGAGACTCATGAAGAAATTAAAATCATTTCACTTTATCCTAAATACTGCGCTGAGGATGTCGTCCAGAAAGACGATGAAAGCTCCGCAATTAAACCAAAGAGCTCAGAGAACACTATCAATTGCAAATCATCCACCTGAGTTACAAATCTTTTCTAGTATTTCATGTGTCAACATGCCTACGTGTTTCACGAAAGCAAATGCCTTTAAAGGATTCATTAGCAGACGTCTACTTGACACGGGTCATGGGGTGAAAGTCACACAACTGTTCAAAATTATCAGTAAGCAAAAAGTGCAGTTCTGCTCGAGTTTGCTGAAGCAATATCCCCCAAGTGTCAGAAACTCGATTTATGCGCTCAGAAAAAAGTTGTTGTCAGTCTTTCCTTACCATGCTAACTGGACGTTATCATTCTCACTTTCATTTGATTATGTAATGCCGAAAATTTCCATTATGTATGATAAAATACTGTTTGGGATAAAATGATTATTATTATTACCACCACTGTATGCATATATTGATATTTTGCTTAAAACTGAACTCTTTGTGTAAGTATGTTAGAATTGTTTTTGTAGATAAATGTAATAATGTCTTTGGGCTGTAAGCAGATGATGAGAAGCCAATGAAATAAATGATTGTACCATTTTGTTCTGTACAAACTGTTGCTCTTAATTTGTTTAGTTGATTCCAGAGCTGTTTTCTGCGTGAACGAAATAGATTACTGTCTTTCCAGTTGATAGTTGGCATCTTCCACATCCGTTCCATCTGCTCTCTCAGACTTCCAATACTTCTACTTCATATCTTCTCATTTCTACCTGGGCAGCCTTTCCAGCTTCGCACATTGTATGAACATTCCACATCCCCATCCTTATTTTTGCTTTCATCGAATGAAGGCACATCGGCTGACTGGCTTCCCGAAGGCTTTCACCAGCCTACGTCATTTCACTTCCTCGAAAAATAAGGTAATTGTTTATATTTTTAGCATTTTGAATATATGTATGCTTTGAAGTTTCTGCAGCACTTTGGTTAAGTTTTAGGGGTGGAGTTACTAGCACCACGCCACAACCCTCTCTCTCTTTATGCGAGCTTGGGACTAGCTAGAAAACCTGGAAATTTTCGTCACTCAGCATCAACAACAAAATCTAGTCGGATTTTCAATACAAACGTCAAGTCAGTCACTTCTTCTATACGGGTCAGGAACCTGACGGGTGGGTCACAAAGAATATTTCCAACAGCCTGTTGCACACTTTCATCAACAACTGTCTCTGCTCTATACTGAAGATAAGATGGCCGGACCGGAAAGAATCGCCAACCAGGAGAAAGTGGAGATGGATGGATTGGACACTCGCTGAGGAGGCCTCTGGGTGACATCGCGCGCGCGTCAGGCCATTGCTCGAGTGGAACCAGGCCGAATGGGAAGCGGCGAGTGGGACGTTGTTGCAAGGGTGACATGGAGGAGATGGTGGGAAGAGGAGTTGGAATAGTATGGACTAACATGGATGCAGGTGAAACGTACAGCAGAAGACAGAGGCAAGTGGAGACGTGCAGTTGAAGCCCTATGTTTCACTAAGAACCTAAGAGAACAATAATACAATAATAATAATGATAGAGCTGTTTTTGCCAACGATTAAAAGAAGGCATTAAAGCACTTGCAAATAAAATCATCACCCAAAACAAGTTTCTTTCCATTTTAAAACTATTCAACAGAAAATTGCCAAAATTTGATTTTGGTATGCAGATATTCGTTAATCTTGAACAAGGTCTAGAAAGTCTGAGGGTACATGGGGTCGTTTTCTGATAATTTATGATATTACTAAACTGCCATTTAGTGTAAGCAGTGATTAATCGTCCTAAACCCTAATTAAAATATCCCTTTCAGGGTTAGTGAAGTCACTTATTATTCCACGATAGGCAAGAGACGTATCAACCAACGAATAGGCTTGTGTATTGCAAAACTTCTATTGGGAAGAATTTATTCTAAAAAGAAGGTAGTTGATTCAGCGTCAGTCTTGCTCTTTAATTATGTTTTAAAAGCAAAAATTATATCATTCAACGTTAAATGTTAGAGGCATTTTAACGCAGACACTTAGACAATGTATTGCTGAACAAAACTAATATTCATGAAATCGATTCACTGTATACTATACACACATATGAAAGTGATATTTTAAAAAAAAAGTGTAAAGCAACTGCTGTTTAAATTCCCTTAGGTTGCGACATCTGATCTGTAAAATGTCATTATCATCCGAAGACTATGAAAGAAAAAAATAAATAAGTCTGTAGCATAAATAATAATAAACACGAAACTAATGCGCCATTGGAAATGATTTTTCATCACGACAATATATATATATATATTTTATTCCTTTACGTCCCCAGTGGAACATAAGGCTTCAAGCTGGAGGCTTGAAGTTTATGTAGCACTTGTGATTATTTTTACCGGATCAAGTTGCTAGCCGCATGCCTAACCTTCCCTCTTTACTGGCTTACCGAGGTAAAGGAGTGCATCGGCCGAGGACTGAACCCTGAACCATCTGCATGGTAGGCGAACACTCTACCGCTATGCCACCGACGCACCAGATAGATAGATATAGATACACGCAGAAAAATTTGGAGCCGATGATATATGTCTGATTTTCCACAAACTGGATGATATGCAAGTTAAAAGCAACAAGTTGGCAGAAGAAGCCTCCAGAGAAGATGTGACTTCAGGTGAACATAGAGAAAACAGAGGTGATGAAGATCCCTGGCCAACACCAACACCACCAACAACAAACAACAATTAGCCAGCATAAATGGGAGAAATCTTAGAGAAGCAACCTCCCTCACCTACCCACCCACCTAGGAAGTATCGTTTCACCAACAGACTGACGAAATTGACGAGGACATAACAGCGAGGATCAAGAAAGCAAGGCAAGCAAGCTCTCATTAATCTCACCAAGTCTGTTTGTAGATCAACAGTACTCAGCATGAAAATGTAAATAAGATCCGGATTTTCAACTCCAATGTGAAGTCGGTGCTGCTTATTATACAGGTCATAGACTTGTCGCATGATGAAGAGCACTTCGAACAAACTACAGACCTTCATCAACAGCCGTCCTCGCTCAATACCACTTAAGATCAGATGGTTGGCCAAAAAGCATCAGCAACAGGAATCTCTGGCAATGAGCGAACCAACCCATCAGGAACCGATTGTGCAACAAAAATGCATGGAAGAAATCGAGGTGGATTGGCCAAACTCTGAGAAAACAAACCATCAAGTGAGTGGCATCACACTCCAGGCCGTCGCTCGAGTGGAACCTGAGTGAGAAGCGGCAAGTTGGTCGTCAGCGAGAGGGTGACATAAAGTAAATCATGTGAACAGGAGATGAAATCATGTGATCAGACATGAAGAGAGGTGAAAGCGTTGGCGAGAAAAGCGAATGCAATGTAGACGTGTGGCTGAATCCCTATGTTCCTCTAAGAACTAAAGGAAACAATAATAATATAAATAATAATAAAGTAAAGAAGTTTAAATTCAGAAAACTAGGGAATACTGGACAACTGTTTCGCACCAATTACCCCATAGTTAGGGTCGAACTCAGGAACTTCAAGTTACAAAACGAACTCATTGATCATTCAGTCACCAGGAAGAAATCCAATGGCCTGCCTATAAATCCTTACTTCTACTAGTTCCCAATGTATATCGGGGCTATCAATCAATGTTATAGCTAAGTGTACGTCCTCACACCAAACTTGATGGACTCTGATGATCACGACCTTCTCTTAGAACTTAAGGAAACTTCATCCTATAACCTGTCACTGGTGAGCACTAGATTAATTTTGAAATGTTGGTTTGCAGAATGAGTAACCAGTAGATTTGAAGGAGACTTACCGTGCAGTGAAACTATCTCTGCAGAGTTTTGTTCTTTTAACCACCATAAATAGATTGGCTTGCAGGTTCTTTTTCAAGCAGAAACAGTTCAGAGGTACTTTATTTATTTACTTTTCGGAGGTTTTGCGTTGAAATCTGTTTTATTTTCAAACGGTGTATTACTGTAACAAGCTAATGCACAAAAACTTAAATCTGAAGCGTTGGTTAGTTAGATAGTAGTGAATAATATGTGAAATTCTTTACCTATATAATAATCAACATCATACATTATGATATTGAGTTAGTGACTAAACTAAACAGCTTGACTGTTAAATTTTAGTCGTAACTTTGCGTAATTAAATTTTTAGCAAAAGTGCAGCTAGATTTATACTTCAGCGGTAACATCCACTAGATGCTGAATAGCACGATGACTTCAGCTATGCTATATTGCTCATCAGGTGCACCTGTAGCAAACTTCACAAGTGAAGTTACCACTCAATTACTTTCTATATCTACAAAAGAGAATAAGTTGCCAAACGGGTATTACCTTAGTGCTGATCATTGGTGACTCGTAAAGAATATCACATGGGTGTTGAGGATAAGTCACTGCCTATGTTATATTATACAAGCGTCCCGTACTCAGCGTATTCCCTTAAAGTATTCCTTGTAGGACGGGACTATGCCCTTAAAAACATTGACTAGTATTAGGTTATGATGGATTATAAGTTTTTGTCGAATTCAGTAGTCTTCAGTAGTTCTAGTTATAAACTCACTATATGCATTAACACACAACCACATAGTAAGATGGGACACAGTCGAAATTCTAAAAAGTAATATAGGTAGGTGGACAGAGAGGTGGTTGACTACTGAATCCTGGTTCATCGAGTCTACATCCAACACATGCCGTAGAAGTGACTCAACGCAAATACCAGAAATATGGAAGATACTGTTACTAGTCAAATCAGAGGATAATAAATAATCTTAAAACGTATTCAACTTACATTATAACATTCTAACAAGTTACTTATCTTTACTATTTAAACATCTTACTTCCCATCTTACTGTATTTCACGGATAACGCTAATATTATTTCCGAATGTACTTCATCTTATATCAATTTTATTCAAAGCGTCTAATCAATTTTTATGCATGTAGATAAATGAAGCAAGAAAGTTGTGTGAATAGTGCCTTGTTATGAATATGAGCACTAATTTATGCTCGAAACGTCATTGGTAAATATTACTGAATAACACTGTATAATCTTATCGAAATAAAATTATATCCATAATAGAGTTATACTCTACCACAGTACCCAATTTTTATCCCAGCACAATTGATGATGCCCAATTTTGGTACACAGGAATAAATAAAAAAGAGAGCTGACTTACTTTTGCATAGCGTTACTATTTAAACGACTGTTACATCATTGTACAATTGCTGGTTCTCCTGTCAGTAATTTTGCTAACTTTCGCTTATACTTCTTATATTACTTCTTAAGATCAGCTTTAAATATTGTGTGAACACTCAAGCCCCCCATGCCTACTTCTGCTTTCGTGGAAAGAAGACTTGTAGGTCAACTGATGTCCAGATAGATTTCACCTACCGGTTTATCCGTCCGTATATTGAAGATCCTTCCTGATTTAAATGATACATAGGTTTATTCTTCTGTGCTTCGCATTTTCAGTAGGCGTTATTCTTTTTCGGGTGGAATTACTAGCTCAGTATCTAACCATTCCTGTTTACTGAGCTTAAGACGGGCTGGTGCACTGGGTCAGGTTATGACGCTAGATGTGAGAAACCGATCACAACTAGGTGGTGCTGTATTTTAATTTCGTGTTTAATGAAATTAGTCATCAAGGTAAGTGAAACTACGAGTGTAAGCAAATCAATATATTGTACAGTCCCATAACAGTGACCTCATCACTTAGGTTTTGAAGTTGTACGCGAAATAATGCCTTCAGATGACCATTTCACGTTTACACACTGCGAATATTCACAACTTTTGTTACATGTAGCATGAATACACACCAGATCTTTTATATTTGATGAGTATGATTTCGAAAGTATTTTTAGTAATTTCTTTTAGTTTTTTCTCAAATTACACAACTAATAAATTTGATATTGAGGGAAAAGTGAAATTTATATTATGGTTGGTTAATGTTGTTCTCAACAACTATCCATCTTACTGAAGGACTGATTTCTGTCAGTTTTCTAAACTTCATGCTTTCACAACTGAGACCAATAATCTGGGAGAGACCAGTGGCCAATCGTCAATACTTCAAACTGTGTGTATCAGTTTGAGCGTGTTTGTGGCAGGAAATACGTAGGTTGCACAGAAAGGTGGTTGTTTGCTCTAATGATGCAGCACTCACCCGAGTGGTTGAAAATAAGCTGAAGTCAAGGTACAAAAGAGTCCGACAACTGAGTATCTATTGAATTGCAGTTATGGTATTGGCACTGTCACGCCAGTGACTGTTGTCAGAAGACAAATAGACAGAAAGATGCTTGCATTCTCGGAAGCCTGTATAATTAGAGTTTATGAATCCGGTCTTTGTTTACAGAAGCAAATGGTTATCGCTTGCAATCCACTATGGTAATATCTTTTCTTATTAACTGTTCTTATTGTTATTACTACTTCATTCCATGCCTCATTATTATTATTCTTGAATCAGTTAGAACTGTCCTTTACCAGTACTACTGTCTTAACTCGTTTCACGATAATAATTGTTTAGTTTGCAATCGCAAATATTTTCAAATTCTACCACTGATAACTAATTGTTCATTTGAGTGGTGTAATTTAACCGTATTCGATTGTTTATCCTAACTGTAGTCTCTCATAGCCTTTTCCCCTTATCTATCCGTACTTGTCCTGTACAACATTGGAACCTGTCGTTTCGTATGACGGATTCAGTGTATTATTTGTTTTTAAGTCAGTTTCGGTTTTCTAGTTGATTGATTGGATCAAAATGTCTTGTCCCTATTGACATGTTGGTGGCTCTTAGTGCTGACGCTTCGAAGATATCTGAGGATTAACCTGGATTAATTTAGTGGATGGTGGTGACTAACAGTGGAGTCCAAGATGCTACCATCGTCTTACTTGGGACTCGTTAGTTGGATGTTTCTGCATTTCCTAGTGAGCAGAGGTGTTCCCATGGGGAATGGAGCCAAGTATTTACCCTTTAAGGTAGAAAATCGTTATCCACTAAACCATCTGAGTTACAACGGCTAAGTCTTATGCAATGGGCATCAGTTATTATTTGGAGGATTTCGACTAACATCGGAATCCAGGATGTGCATTTTATCTCATTTGGAACTCCTCAGTTGTGTGTACTTGTAATTTTCAGTGAGCAATAGTTTTTCCACTGACATACTAACAGAGGCTGAACATTTTACTTCAATATAAGCGAGCAATCAAAAATAGGGCATTCATTTAAAGGAGTAATAATTGATATCCTTTTCGCAAAAGGTGGCTCTTGTGGCCAAAGCTGTTCAGTGAATAACAGTTGGCCGTTGGAAACGATAGGTGCTGGATCCAGGTGTCAGTGAGGACATCATCATCATTACTCACTGGGAATTCCAGGTACATCCAACAGACGAGTCAATAACTGTACGAAATATGTATCGTGGATTTCACTGCTAGTCACCATTCACCAAATCAGCAGACTGATATCAGTAAAATGGTAAATATCTTGTTAAACTCCATCGGATAAGGCATGACGTCTCTGCCTGTTATATGCGGCTATAACTTAGTGTGCTTTAACGTTATATATATATATATATATATATAGTTACATAAGCCTATTGAGGTCATTTCTTGTACCGTATATAAATTCACGTCAGGTATGGCATAAGTTGTGGGTAGCGAATACTGTAAAGTTTGTCAAACAATGAAAGGATGAATACTTTATTGATTGAATAGATGAAAATGTGTCTGGAAAGATAAGTAAACAAGATTAGGAACCACTTATTGTTCCACATTTCCTACATGTTTTTTTTACCAATGTTAATATCCAGTGCTTACATGTCTAAACGTTAAACACATCCTACATGATGTGAAAAAACTACAAATGGCAATGGTTTTGCTATGAAGTGTTTGTTTCTAACACCTGAACGTGAGTGAAATACAGACTGTCAAGTGTTTCATCAAAAATCAATGAACACTGTGTTTACGATTTTTTAATTTCCTTGTTGAGAAGATTGATGGAAACATTGGAAGATAATTCAAGACAAGTCAAGGAAAACAAGTACTGGTTAGAATATTTATGTATGAACTCATGATCTTACCTGTAGGCGAGATCATGTAGTTGAAGGTAAACTTTAACTAAAATGGTTATTGTTTAAAGACAAAAACTGTTTCAAGTATTTGTTTTTAGGGATTTGGTTGATTGGTTACAGGATTTCATCATGAGCTGACACTGCTTAGAGAACCATTGGAAAATCTGGGAGTACTGGACAACTGTTTCGTCAGCCTAGTTTGGGACTCTTCAACAGTACGCACCCACCGGGGTTCGAACCCAAAGCATTCTGGTTACAAGGCAAGTTCTTGGACCATTAAGACAATGAGACCCGATCCAAAGGCCCAAGACATTGGCTAGAGGTTGCGCTATATCGTAGGTCGGCAGAAGTTAGAATTCATGCACTGGTTATTGGATTGGGTCCCAGTGGCTTAATGGTCCACGAGCTAGCTCGCCTTGTAACCAGAACGTCGTGGGTTCGAACTGGGGCGGTGGGTGCGTACTGATGAAGAATCCCAAGCCAGGTTGACGAAACAGCTGTCCATTACTTCCAGGTTTTCCAGTGGTTATCTAACGAAAAGCTGTTTTAATTAGTGAGTTAAAGCTTCAGGCTGTTTCATAACGTTCATGATGAAATCTACTTTGAAATCAATCCAAATCCCTACAAAAATCTGTAATGTAAATACCAATCTCCAGATCATTCATACTTGCTGAATGGAGGATGTCCTGAAGCTGTACTGAGAAGTCGTAGTCAGTCGAATCTACCATGTCAAGGTGAAGTATATACTCATTGAAGTCACTGGTGAGGGTGGTGCTATTTTACAAATTCCCGAGAAATTAGAGCCCAAGAACTTGGCCACATTATGTGGAAATCCAGAGTTCGACCTATGGTTGGATCGTGAGTGCTTCACTCTTCACTCTAAGACGAAACAGATCTCTAGCTCTTCCGAATTCTAAAAGATCTATTACTTATATTTGTGCGTGACGAAATCGACACTGAAGTTTTAAAATGACTTCAAATTAGATTTTAAAGCCACCCTTACCTTTCATTAGGTACCAATATCAGGAGGATTATTGTAAATATCGAGTGTTGGTTTGCAGTAATTTGATTGGCTACAGGTTTGATCACAAGCTGACGTCAGTTATAGAAACTTTTGAGAATCTAGGAGTACTGGACAGCCACTTCGTCTTAGACTGAAACTCTTTATCAGAACGCACCCACCAGCGTTTGAACTCAAGACCTTGTAGTTAGACCTTTAAGCCACTGGGACTCGATTCAGTGGCCCAAGAATTCCAACTTCTGCCAATTAGATATAAATGTATATATATATATATATATATATATATATATATATATATATATATATATATATATATGTATTTGTGTGTATGTGCTTCAGTGGCACAGCCGTACAATGCTCGTTAACTGCATCTCATGTGGTTCAGTGTTCGATCCCGAACCTAATCACTCCTTTATTTGGCTAAGCTAGTAATACCACTAGTGAAGAGGGAAGGCTCGGCATGAAGCTAACAATCCCATCCTATAAAAATGAATACCACTGCCAGCGAAACTTCAAAGCTCTGTCTGGAAGTCCTATTTTCCATTGGGGGCGTAAAGGAATAGAATAATAAAATGCAGCTATAGTGCAACTGCCAGCTAATATCATAGGTGAGTAACTTACCAGAACTGGTGGACCCCTTAAGCCCTTCGGGGACAGCTGTCCAGTACTCCTAGTTTTCTCAGTGGTTCTCTAGTCAATGTCAACTCACCATTAACTCTATTACCTTAAAATTTTCTAAATGAACTAAACTTGGCTTAGTTACATTATCCAGAAATTACTCAGTGAAACCAGAAAAACTTTCATAAACAATTCTCTGAGATAGATACACTGTGTACTACCTGATGATACTACCTAGTTGTCCAGGTTCAGTAGTCTGGGGCAAAACCCGAGAAATGTTTTAGCAAATTAGTCGCATAATAACACACTGTCTGATTTTATGAAAACACGTGTTTATTGAGATTCAACACTGAAAATAATAAGTGAAGAATGAAATATCAGTATATATATGTATAATTAACTAATATGCGACTTCCTGTATGAATGTGATTCATAAGAAATTGAACAGACAACTGAGTAATAACGTAAGCTTGGTTGTCGAATGGACCTCGAACGGGAAACGACGATGTGGATGTTAGTCCGAGGGTGAGATGGAGGAGGAGACCAAAGTTTTTGGGTAATTGTGAGGTCATATGAAAATGACTGCAAAGAAGAGTTTGAAATGGAGATGTGGTGTTGAAAGCTTACCTTCCAGATGGAACTTGGAGGGATAACAATAGCATTTTTTTTAATTTAATTTTTTTTTTATTGTAGCTTGACTCCACACAGTATTTTTGGTACAGGTATAGAATTTTCAGCATGTGATATCAGTAGCCCAAATTTTGCAGGGTGACAATTGGCATCAGGTGAACGTCGGCCAGGGATCGAACTCCGGACCATGTGCATGATCGACGAGCGTCCTAACCGCATGCCACCGACGCAGTTGAAATGCAAGGCTTTATCACTCATAACACTCTTATGTTCGATGTTGTGACTGCCTGAAATACATATTTCATTATTTTCTGATTAAAGGTGAATTTAAATAATATACGATCTTGTAAGACGAAATAAACAACATCCTTTAAATGAACATTAATTATTCACTAGGGTGAACAGATGGCAATTATTTTTAATTTTCTTACCACTATGTTTAGAAAAAAGGAGATAGTTTCATAAAAAGAAATGAAAACAAACCAACCTTTTTAATATACATACTCTTAATGCGGTGGAAGAGATGTGACTGGCTGTCTAGTATTTACAACGAAATCAACATGCGCTTTAGCGTATGAATAAAAGAAGATTGAAACTATACCAAGAAATGAGACATTCTGATAAGCTCATCAAGAGTAA
Source organism: Trichobilharzia regenti (assembly GCA_944472135.2). Classification (NCBI taxonomy): domain Eukaryota; kingdom Metazoa; phylum Platyhelminthes; class Trematoda; order Strigeidida; family Schistosomatidae; genus Trichobilharzia; species Trichobilharzia regenti. The sequence goes on along the minus strand of OX235265.1, from coordinate 48,039,209 downwards.
ATACAGATGATAAATGTGTCCTTGGGTTACAAGAGGTATTTACGGCTTCACCAGAACATTTCTCTGTTCTCTGTGGTCATTTTCAATAGGTTCCGTGATTGCCCACAAGCTTTTATCTCTTCCTCACAGAATGTCTCTCACATCACCTTCGGACCCATGAGCAACTCACTATTTCCCATTCGACTTCCACCTGAGTGATTACCTGGTGCGTGGTGTCATTCAACTGTCTCCTCACTTTGTCTCCAATGCATATGCATCTTAATCTTTGAGTTTTTGACGTGACAAGTTATTAGTTGGTTTATTGTCAGAGTTCTCAACTGCCTGTTTAACTCTTCTGATCGACCATCTGATTAACATTGTTGATATTCAAGTGTTGGTTTGTAGGGATTTGATTGGTTACAGGATTTCATAATGAGCTGAGATCGGTAAGAGAACCATTGGAAAACCTGGGATCAAGGAGCAGCTGTTTCATCCTAGTTTGGGACTCCTCATCAGTACGCACACACAGGGGCTAGAATCCAGGATCTTCTGGTTACAAGGCAAGCTAGCTCGTAGACCATTAAGCCACTCACTGGGACCCGATCCAATGGCCGACCAATGAATTCGAACTTCTGCCAATTCACGACATAGCGAGACCGCTAGCCAATGTCTTTGGTGAGTATTTGTCCTCACACCCGACCTGCTGCACCCTACTGGTAATGACTTCTCACTAGAACCCTAGGTAACTACCTACCTGAATAGGGCAAGTCGCTAGTGAGCATCTCACCTCCGCGTACTGATGAAGAGTCCAGAACTAGGACGAAACAGCTGTCCAGTACTCTTAGGTTTTCCAATGGTTCTCTAACCAATGTCAGTTCATGATGAAACCGAGTAACATTATTGAGTAAAGGCAGTTGTTGCTACTAGTCTGCCTCTAGCCTGCTGGTAGTATTTTCATCGAGATATAGGCCAACATTCTGAACCATACAGAAGCAGTGAATAACTTGACTTAAGTGTTGAAAGTGCTGAGCACAATAGATTTCCACATTGCTTTCAGAACAATGAAGTATGTCTTTCTTTCCTTATAACAGTGAATGAAAATATTCGCATAGTATGGGAAAAAATTAACTTATCTTTCTACCTCTAGACTTCAAAAGAAAAACAGTAAACCTAAGTAATATGTATAAATAGTGCACATGTACTCTCTATTTCAATATTGAATTACTCATATACACATACATGTATATAATAAAAATTTCTCAACTTTGGAGAGACGAAAAATCGTTATCTGTGAGCTTTTATTTTGCTATAAGCCGAATAAATAACCTCTTTTTCTGTTATGTTATTTTTGTTTTACATGTCCCAGGTGTATACACAGACAGTATGCAGATCAAAGCGTAAAACAACGAATATTAGCTGATGTGAACAAAAAGTTAGCTAAAGTTGTACAGTAAAACTGGTTAATTGAAGGTATAAACAAATTACAAATTACCTACATCTGCATGTCTACAAAATTTGCACTATTTTTCCGAAAATATCTCTGAGGTGGGAATCTGTAGCGTTAAAAAGAAACTGACCGGTGTAAGTGTGGATAGACTACTTAGATTAAGCATGTCAGATATAATTAGACAGACTCTTCGTTTTAGGAATATAATCCGTAGTAGCATTTTGACACGATAGTCAGAAAGCTCTGAATACCGTTGTAGGCGATAGAAGATTTCTTTATCGAAACAACTTCGAATATGTGCAGTAGAAAGGATTCAACACCTACCAATGACAAGTGAAAGACAGAGTTCTCTCAAGATCTCAGGTACACCTTGTCGACTGATGAGTGGCAGCAAGCACCAAGCATAGATTGAAAGCCTCCAACAATCTAAAAACAACATTTCAGAATGTAACCTGATGTCAAGCCACCTACCATGGTAAGTGAATGACCAACTTGACTGTTGGAATATAGTCTGCATTAAATAACGGACTAGAGGCATGAAACCAGTTACTAAATAGTGTCTAATAAAAGTATTAATAGAGAGAGGACCAGTAGTTCAGAGAAGAGTCTGTTCTCGGTGAATTCATTTTCACGCCTGTACAATAGCAAATATATATGGTTATTCTGAATGTGTGTGTACATTGACTTTTTCAAACGAAAAAACAATTAGTAAGTTTTTGGTGGAGTTACGTAATACAAAAGGCATTCAGAGGAATTGGATGTTGATATAAGAGAGTATTAAAAAAAGTGATAAGTTGTTGCAAACGATTGTTAAGGAAGAGTGACGTCATAACATGAATAGTTTGATGAAAGAGTTGTGCTCAAGGTTACATGGAAACAAAATAAAATTTGAATTTTTATTTTATTCCATCACGTCCCCAGTGGAGCATAGGGCTTCAAGCTAGAGACATCAAGTTTCGACAGCAGTGGCGCTTATTTTACGGGATTGCGTTGCTAGCCCCATGCCCAAGTTGACGTCTTTTATAGGGCTGTTACTGCTTTAGTGCAGTAAAGGAGTGCGTCGGTGGCCGAGGATTGAACCCCGGGCCACATGAAGCGTGGTTGGTGAGCATATTACCGCTTTGACACCGACACATTAAAATATGGAATTACGTAAGAGATTTCACTAGTTAGAAAAAACAAACATACAAGTAAAAGTTAGGTGAAATCAACTGAAAATCCGTTCTTTCTTTCTCTATCGATATTCTTTTTTTCCAAAATGGTCCACTTATGAAATCCCGCCTCCTGTGACTATTCATACAATAATCAAACTCACTAAGTTGAAATTAGATGAAATCACAATAAAACTAAATATCTATACTCCAACAAATTACACTGCGTTATGAATTTATACTAGTGCCAATGCCTATAATGTTAGTGAAACTCACTTTAGTCAAATTCTAGCTCTACCCCCAAAAAAATTATTTTGACTATATTTCATGTCACAGAATAGTACACTAAGAATAAAGACTCGACCGATAATAAACTGAATATATATATATATATATATATATATATATATATGAAATATTCATCATTAATTGCAGTGACAACCAATGTTAAAGTCTAAAAGTGCTTACTGAAAGTTAAAACGTACCGACTGTTTGTACTTTAGATTGTTAACAAAACAATAAAAAGTTATGTTTCCATGCTTTCTTACAACGACAGAAACTGATTTAATGATGGCTGTAAAAACCAACTCACATACCACCTTGTCTGCAATAAAAAAACACAGGAATATATTATGCTATAATAGAAAAATAAAGAAATATTTTTTCCACACGACTGGTTGTGATTCGTCAACTGCAAGCTGAAGTATCTCAGCTTCATCTCTTCTTATTATCTGTGGATTCACCTGTTCCCGTGGAACCAGTTACATAAGACACTGTCCTAGGAATATAGTTTTGTCATGCTTGGGAACACCTACTAATGTGGCTAAATGAAAGTGTAGTAAAAGCCATCACCATTTTGATATTAGGCTCCCTGGCCCAAATTGGCAGTATCCGGTATTAAATAAATTACCACAGGCCTCTAGATACCGGCATACTCCAAACAGCAGAGGCCATTACAGATGGCTTAAAACAACTGAAGATCTGCGTGACGAAAAAACAAAACCTCACCTCCTCTGGAACCTATATTATTTTTAAAAATTTATTTGATATTCAATTTAGTGCTGTATTTAGATGCATATTATCGCTTACAAATGCTTTTGAATTGTAATCTACTGATATTATTGATTCAATGTTATTTAAAGCATTAGTATTGTTACCGTGCGTCGGTGGTATAGCGGTTAGTACGCTCGCCGACCATGCATATGGTCCGGGGTTCGATCCCTGGCCACCGGCGCACTCCTTTACCTCACTGAGTCAGAAATAATGCTAGTAAAGAGGAAAGGTTGGGTATGAGGCTAGCAACCCCATCCTGTAAAAATTAAACACTGCTACAGAAACTTCAAGCCACTAGCTTGGAGCCCTATGTTCCACTGGGAACGTGAAGGAAAAATTATTACATTATTTATAGTATTGTTACCGGCAATGTGTTTAATTATTACACATATATAACTATTGAACCTGATGAATGATTTATCAGAATACACAGTCTTTGTATACTGAACAGTCTTTTAGAGTGTGGGCTCCTCTAATCAATTATATATATATATATATATTTGCGTCTCTGGCACAGTAGTTATGACTCTCGCCGACCATGCCAACACACACCTGATATCCATAGTCAGCCTGCATAATTTTGGCTACCAATATCACATGCTGAAAATCCCATGCTTGTACCATGAATACGGTGTGGAATTAAGCTTCAATCGAAAATAATTTAAAAAAATAAATATATAATTGTAATTAACTATTTTCAGGGTACACAGTGATTGATTTACTTTTACATAATTGTTTTTTAGAGTATCATAAATAGATTTGTATGTAATATTTTAGTTTTCATAACAGTACGACTATAATCAGTACAAAAAATGGAATTCAATTTTTGAAGAGTCTAGGACCTGTAAGTTGACCTTTTTTCATTTTTTATATTCAGAGTGGAGCATAGGGCCTTCAAGTGTCAATGTTTCATTTGTTGAGATGTTGTTTCCACAGGCTGGGTGGGGATACCAGTCGAAAGTTCAGGTTTCCCTCTTTCTCCTGGTTGGCTATCAGTTACTAAAACAAAAACAGCGGTTTCCGAAGAATGAGATGGTACCCTCGTTTGTCTAATTCACTTCTCATCAGCCAGTCACATCGCAATAGATGAATTAAGTTTACGTACAGAACAATTTTAACATGCTTGCAAATGTTACGTAATGTCATTTGACAGGAGGTTCCAAAGTCGCTGAAAAAATATACATGACTTATACACAGAAGGTGTGTGTCGATGGCACAGTGGTACGATGTTCGCAGACCACTTTTGTGGTTCAGGATTCGATCCCAGGCCGATGCATTCCTTCACCTCAGTAACCCAGTAATAAGGTTGGTAAAGAGGGAAGGTTGGACATAAGACCAGCAACCGCATCCCGTAAAAATAAACTCCAATGCCACCGAAACTTCAAGCCTCTAGCTTGAAGCCTTATATTCCACTGGGATTGTGAAGGTAAAAATCAGTACACAGTAAGAGTCAAGGCTTCTGAAAAACCTTAACTATTCCTAGTAATTAGAAGTATACATTAAACTGCATATTTGGCCTCCTCTTATGGTGTAAAATAGTTCACACATTACAGTCAAAATATTCTGCATTTTTGACCATTACATGTATGTATATTTCTTTGCATTAAAGTAATCAGTCAGAATTTATATGGCATGAATCGATTCGACCCTCAGACCTGTGTATACAATACTGAATAGTTACACCATTAAGCGAATAACAAAGCTGGTAAGCACCAGTGGTTGACGCAAGCGGAGTTAAAGTACTCACTCATCCAAGTCAGCAGTGTGTATCGCATTGCATATTAAATAATCAGTATCTGATTTCTGATAGATAGCATAAAAAACTACACACAAATTGTATGCTTAAGAGGGATTAAAAGTTGTTTAAATAAAAAATAGTTTTCTATATTTTATCATTCAAAGTTTATAAAACCATGTGATCTCGCCTGAATAAATACGGACAATGGATGATAACATTGTCTTAGTCACGAATGTTAAATATTTTTTTTTGACAAATTAAACATATTTATGATTCATAAATTTTTTTTAATTTGCACGTTACTATTAATCATCAAGTTATAAGACAGAGGTTGATTAAAAGTGTGTATATGTTTTGAAGGCAGCCTACACAAACGGATTGCTGCGAAGTTAATTCTGAATGTTAGATGATTTGAAGAAGTCAGTTAGTATCTTCGGATATAGGCATCTTGGTTACTGCTACCCGTTTCTTTTTTCCTTCACGTTCCCAAGTGGAAAATAGGGCCTCAAGCTAGTGGCTTGAAGTTTCTGTAGCAGTGTTTAATTTTTACAGGATGGGGTTGCTAGCCTCATGCCCAACCTTTCCTCTTTACTAGCATTATTTCTGGCTCAGTGAGGTAAAGGAGTGCGTCGGTGGCCAGGGATCGAACTCCGGACCATATGCATGGTCGGCGAGCGTCCTAACCGCTATGTCACCGACGCACAATTGCTAACCGTTAATAAGGTTTATCTGCAGTCATGAAGGAAGTCACGTTTACTCATAGACTCGAACACTCGTCAATTACTGCTGCAGTCAGTAACTATTCAAGCTCACTATTAGCCTTATGTAGGAGTTCAATGGACTCAGTGATCGTCCTTATGGAGTAAATAATATCATGTAAGCTGAGATCCTCCAAAGAGCATTAGTTCCTTAAGGAGATTGTTGATGTGTCTTGGTGACAAGTCCCAATAAAAACGCCGAACCTAAATACACGGATTTCAAATAATCAACTTCAACCATGTAACATCAGTTTGATCAGCGTCATCATCTTAAATTGAGTGAGAATAAAGGCTACTGAGACGTGTTTTCGCTCATAGTAAAGCGAATGTCACAACACATATCATAGCTGCGTAAAAAAGTTAATAGAAAAATAGACAGACAGATACCTTATTGAATTGAATTTTTTGATTTTCCCGTCGATTGATTGGACCGAAGTGCTCGGTCTCAGGTTGACATGTCGGCTTCTTGTGTAGATGCTTCGACGATGTCAGGGCATTTAATTAGTATACATCCTGGATTCCACTGCTAGCCACCATCCACTAATTGTAGACAGATACCTTTACAATTGACATATGTAATATTTGGCATGATTACAGCATTCCTTTTAAGCCAGTAACACTGGCTTTTTGACGGTCAGGGATTATTTTGGGAATATAATTAAGCATGTGTTATTTTCAAATGACAACATAAGAGTTTTTCTCTGTTAGACACACTTTTTGTCTTGTTAGCAAACGTCTAGAACAAAGTCTAACATCTCTTCTTATTGTGAAAATGATGTTTAAACAAATAAGATTTATGCTGTTCGCCTGTCAACATTTGTGAAGTGTTGTCAAACACAACGGTTGAGAGATACTGACAACAAGAGAATTTTCAGGAAACACTTTTAAAAATCGTTTGGTGAACCTACTTCAAACTTTATAAATTTTATTTTTTAAATTTTAAATGAATTTTAGGTTTTCCCGTCGATTGATTAGGCCAAAGTGCTCGGTTTCATGTTGACATGTCGGCTTCTTGTGCAGATGCTTCGACGATGTCTGGGCATTTAGTTAGTATTTAATTGGTGGATGGTGACTAGCAGTGGAATCCAGGATGCACATTTCGTCTTATTCGGGACTCGTCAGCCAGTAGATGTACCTGCGTTCCCCAGTGAGTGATGATGTTCCCACCGAGGCGTTTGAAACTATGGGCACAGGGTTCGAGCCTCGGTGGGAACATCATCACTCACTGGGGAACGCAGGTACATCTACCGGCTGACGAGTCCCGAATAAGACGAAATGCGCATCCTGGATTCCACTGCTAGTCACCATCCACCAACTAAATTTTATGAATTGTATTTAAAATTCTTACTATTGTTTGGCTTTTTGGCTTTGAGGACACCAAAGTGAGGATTGGGAAAGCAAGGCAAGCAAGCTTTCATTACTCTCACGTCTGTGTGGAGGTCAACACAACTCAGCATGAAGATGAAAATAAGATCCGGATATTCAACTCCAATGTGAAATCACTGTTACTATACGAATCAGAGACTTTGCGCGTTAAGTCAAAATTACGCTTCTGATTTATGACTATTATTTAAGTGAATACATTTTTGAATCCTTCAGACTTCCAAGATGATTGAGAAAAGACTGAGTGATGTTATCTGAAAATGGAACAGATTATTACACCGTTGTGTTCCAAATAGAACATTTCCGTCTCGCTTTATTCTCTGCAGTCGGTTTTAGCAGGCTAAATGACTGCTCATAAGCTTTCATCCCCTCAAATGATCTCCTTCATGTTACTCGTGGACACCAAGTTTGTTGCTATCCATTTTGGTTCCACTCGAGGGACTGCCAACAGCATGATGTTATTTAAATATTTCCTCAGAATTGGTCTTATCCATTTCCATCCACATACTTGTGGTCGATTGTTTTTTGGTCAGTGAGTAGCTAGTGTTCCTTGTTGTTCATCGTTTCTTATGGGCCAATCTTCAGTACGCAGCCAAGGATAGAAAGTTTCCATGAAGGTCTACAGTAGCTTGTTGGAAATGCTTCTGATGATGTATGTACCAAGTCTCTGAACTATACAGAAGCATTGCCTAATTTGACATTAGCGTTGAAAATCTGAATCTTATCCCTTATGCTGAGTGCAATAGATTTCCACATTGATTTTAGAGCAACCAAGTTCTGTCTTGCTCTTTTGATCCGACCCTTTTACATCATCCATGCGACCTGTAGTCGAAACGGCACTGTTTCTGCAAGTTGAAAAGGCTGATGAATTTTTTTGTTAGTCGGGTGTCTTCATCATATATATCTCCTCTGTGTGTACCCCTTGAACTCCTACCTTAGCCTCCTGACTCTCCTGACAACTTATTGCTTTTATCTCTTAGATATTTCAGTTTGCTTAGAATTAGGAATAAGTCATCCATGAAGCTAAAATTTTCCACGTTGTTTTGTCTTTGATCCAACGTATACTTCCCCTTCTCGCTCCCCTCGATTTGTGGCACCATTCTGTCCATGCTAATCAGGAATATCATTGGCGATTGAATTCAAAGGTTTTACTGAGCTTTTCGTTATGAACTAATCAGTATGTAGCATCTCCCTTAAACTGACGAATGAGTACTACATTCTTTAGTGTTAAGACAGTCACAGTCTACTCTATGGAAAGACTGCTCACAGTCGATAATGCTGAACAAAAGAGAGTTCACCAACATTGTAAACTCTGTTCGATGATGATGATGTGCATATGATTTACTCTCCCGAATTCAGATTATTTCTCACAAAAATGGGATACATGTCAATGAATGCTTCGTCTCAGTAAATTACTTATCTTTAAAATAAGGTATGCTTCTCTATTCGGCTTCATTTGTGTGTGGTGCTTTTTTGCCAGTTTCTAATTAAAGATAAATTCATTACTAACGCAATCTATAAAAGTCTTCTTCTTTACATAATCATACAAAAAAGCAAATTTAAAAGCGTGACAGGACGAGTAAAAAATTCAACGAAGATGTGGAAATTTTGGCAGAGGAAAGAAAACTTCTACTCAACAACAAAACAAAAACATAACAACAACATACTTCCATTTTTATTTCTTTCCTACTCGATCATGTCCATTCGTAAACTTATTGTGTTGTACAGATGCTTTTTTTCCCCCAGTGGTAAATGGGAATAGTATCAAGTAGTTTTCGCCATCATTCATCCCAATGCAAGCCTTTTTTGAGCATATAACAACTTACTTTACACTTTTTATACAAATAGAGGAATACTTAAGTATGTATGACAAGAAATACTTTCCTTTTTTGTCAGTTTAACGATAAAAGAATGTCTAATGTCGTCTTTGCCAAAATTCCATGCATGTTATTCTTTGTCGTTTTCAGACAGTTAGCTAGCCAGCTAGCTAGCTAGCTGGCTAGCTAACTAACTAACCATGTATTACTAGTTAGACGCATAAACTATTTATCTGTTGACATTTCAATAGAAAAGCTTGACTGGAAGGAAACAAAAATCTTCTTATACACAGATGTATTGTGTAATTCAGTCACTGTTTAAGTCGCTTGCGTGAACACTATTTGACAGTTGACGAATGTGTCAGCTAACACTTGTCTGAATTTTTAGAGGTGAATTTCATGATCCAAAACTTAATATGTAAAAATGAATACTGCTCACCTTAGTTTCTCTAGCTTACACACATCAGGTGTATGATATTATTTTGTAGCCAGATAAATATTCATAGGGAACGATATACAATTCAGCTGCGCTTATGCAGCAAGTTGTGTTGGCCGTTGCTCTAGAAACTTAATTTTTCGTGCTCTTTCGGGAACATCTTTCAGTGTGGTCAAGTTAAGGTGTAGTAAAAACCATCAACAGTCCGATATTACACCATCTGATCCAAACCGGTCACAAAGCCAGCATTGCAGAATCCTTCTCTATCATCTACCGGCTATAGAGATTCGCCTAAGACAACCGGTAACCTGTGAGCAGAAGAAACAAGTCCAGCAAGCCATTACTATTGCCCTAGCCTTCAGTGGAGACTATAAATTCATGAATTTGTATTACTTTTTTTTCTACCTTTCTTGATATTCAGTGTACTCTTATGTTGATGTTGTCGAACTGTTATCCATTGATGTTATCATTAATTCGTTTTTATTTAAACATTGATGTTGTTAATAACACTAATTCATTCAATATAATGTACATATATATATATATATATATATATATATATATTATATATATATATATATATATATAGAACCTGATGATGAAGTTATCGTTCATTCTTTTGAAAACTTTTAACAAGCCTTTTTCAATCAGTTACAAATGGAATAAACAAAAGAAAAAATTAGCAGGGCATTGATGGATCAAAGCTATGAGAGTTGTAGGGCTAGAACACACTTTTTCTATGTACAAAGACCTCTGACTTTTCTATTTCGATGGCTAAAGTTTCAGCAAAACAGATGAGTCGGGCACGTGGTGATTTCAGGAAGTTATTTCTCTCATCCTGTATAACTTCATAGAGGAGAAGGCTGTAGAAAAAGGGTAATCAATATCGACTAGATGTTCAATGATTATCCCACTTCCACAGCTTCTTAACAGCTCATGATAGTGCTGTTTCCCCCTTCTGAACAAAATCGTAGTCAAACAGCTTATATAACTACTTCGACAAGAGCAGGTGAATTAACAAAAGAATACAGGGTTGGTCAGCTGCATTTTCCTATCTTACAAGTGACTGAATAGTATCGGTCGACCAGGAAACGCTATTCTCAACGATGATGCAGCAAATATCTTTTTCAAGGACTGTTAGATTCTTGTTTTAATGATGTCGGCAGCTAAGTCAGCTTTGAATTGAAGGTTCATGTACAGCTACTTTTTGGTGACAGACACTAAGTCACATTTATGCGTATATACGCAAATTAGAAAACTCAAATGATGTAGAAGTAAGATCTTCAAACAAGCCTAGAAGTATTTACTTCACAAGCGTTGACTGAATCCATAAATTTCATTTAAAACTGACTAAGTTTCCACTTGGCACATACGGTTTCACATTATATCCTGTAGGCATAAGTATACTAGATAACTGGATATCACCTGTGCTAACTATCTCGAAATTATTATTTCATTAGCAACTGGATTTCGTAGCTTATTTGAGACCGATGGTTCGAATCGTGCTTTCAATCATTACCTACTATAATGATAAAAGTGTACCAGTTCAAGACTGTCTTACGCAGTTTCACCGTCAATTATTATATGATACAGAAAAGAACACTGTGTGTAACAGGTCAGATAGAAATGTGAGTATCAAGTCGATGATAAGAATCTGAAAGACTAAGAGTGACATCCTTGTATTTCGAACATGAGAATTAACAGTCATCTTGAAAAACTAATGAAAACTGAGGTGTTATTAGCTTTAGTAGTAACCAATATTGGTAAGGATACAGGAGGAGCTTATAAGACTTATTGCAAAAAACTTAAGGTTTATTTTATTCTTCTATGTTCCCAGTGAAACATAGGGCTTCAAGATTCAGCTCTGATGTTAAAGTAGCACTGGTGTTTTTTTTGAGGTGGGGTAGTTAACCCCACCCCACCCCACCCCTAGCCTTCCCTCTTTATCGATCTTACTAACGGTTATGCGAGGTTAAGGAATGCGTCAGCCGGGGACCAAACCCCTGACAACGTCAGCAGTTGACAAAATTTATATACCCAAAATGCTGATGTACTGATATTTACAATACACAAAATTAATTATATCGTTGATCTTCAAAGTGGTATGGCTGCTTTTGCCTCATTATCAAACAACCTTGGCTATGATTGGTAACAGGATTTCACCAAGAGCTGACATTGGTTGGATAACTATTGGAAAACCTGGGAGTACTGGACGGCTGTTTCTCCCGTCCTAGTCTGGGACTCTTCAGCAGTATGCGCCCACCAGGGCTCGAACCCAGGACCTTCTGGTTACAAGGCTAGAGAGCTCATAGACCATTAAGCCACTCACTAGGACCCGATCCAACTACCAACCTATGAATTTGAACCTCTGCCAATTCACGACATAGCGAGATCACTAGCCAGTGTCATCGCTGGCGAATAGTTGTCCTCACACCCAACCTGCTGCACCCTGCTGGTCACAACTTCTCAATAGAACTCAGGTAACTACCTACCTGAATTCGGCCAGACGTCAGTGAGCATCTTATTGATATTCAAGTATTGGTTTGTTGGGATTTGGTTGATTGGCTATGATTATTTGTGGGATCATGTGAGTGCACCAATGGACAATTTTGAACGGCGACAAATTGTAACATCAGTTTTTCCAATGTAACTTCGACTGATGCCGGTATTTAACGGAACCGACTAGGCAAAATTAGCTACGTATTTTACAACCAACTAAATAACTCAGCATGAATATATAACCAGATAATCATAAAAATGACAGATGAGCAGTATTAGTAGTAATAATGATAGCCACAGTTATAAATTATTCATCTATAAATTTGCTGAACTCGAAGAAGAAAAGACATAGGACAGGATAACAGTAGTGAAAAAGCCTCTTGGATAACAGATTTTTAGTGAGATATAACTAAGTACAGTCATACTTCTTTCAGTTAGCATCGAAATGGAATGAAATAATATAAACGAAGAGAGAGAAAGGTAGTCTCCTTGCTACCGGTTATGTTTAAATAAATTCCACTGTTCTGAAATCTGTTGGCAAATCACTACTAAACATTATATTACACACATGTCTTTTAGTAAATAATGTGTTTACAGGAGGTTTGTTTAGATGAACTCTTCATCGCTATTTTATGTTCTTAGATAAACATTTAACATTACTACTTATGTTTATGTAGGTTAACTGAATACATAACCTGTGTTGTCGCTGAATTTCACATATCATTAGTCTGATAATGCCGTAATAGATGTTTGGTTATCTAATTTTCATTCCTTCTGATCCTAATGGAACATTTGGATATCAAGCGAGGCTGAGATTGACAAGATTTATGTGTGCCTTGCTCGGAAATGCAACCTGAACTTCCTCCCTGGCTGGCAGTCATTCTGTCAATGGACCATTGATGAAAACGTTTGGTTATTATACCTAATGAAATTCGATTAACGCGGCATAAATTGTAACCCGCATAAATGTGGATTGAGTCAGTTCCCCCATACGGGTCAGAAGCTTGCACTGAGTGTCACGAAAAGCATTTGCAATAGGCTGTTACAGACTTTTATCAACAGCTGCCTTCGCTGGCTCCACGCCGAAGATCCAATGGCTGGCCGGCCAAAGTGTATTAGCAACAAGAAACTCCGGCTCGGAACAAGCCAACCGAGAGCTGGTCACTCGATAAATACGTAGGAGAAAGTGGAGAGGGACTGGGCATGCGCTGAAGAGGCCGCTGAATGGAATCGCGTGCAATGCAGGCAACCACTCTGGTGGAATCTCAATGGTAAGTGGCGAGTGGGTCGTCAGTGCGAAGGTAACATGGAGTAGATTGTGTGGGGAGGAGGAGATGAGAGATTATGTGCAATCATAGACCCAGCTGAAAAGTACAGAAGAGAACAGAACAAAGTGGAGATGTGTTGTTGAAGCCCTATGTTCCACTAGGAACCCAAGGGAACAATAATAATATATAATAGGTAATATAGTATAGATAGATATACGGATCTAATTACTATGGAATTAGCTTTTCATTTCATTCACAAATATTCACTAGGTTGTGTTGGAATAACAGAAATTTATCTACTGTGGATTAGAAACGTTTCCGGAGATTCTCCTTGCTGCGAAACATAATTTACTTCAGGAGTGTGTATGTCACTTAGTATATTCATCTGCTAAAATAGTGCAAAGTCTTAAACTAACCTTTCAATGATGATTAATGAACATTGTAATTTTTATTTCAAATACTAACTTTAGAAAGTAGTCCAAAAATTGCTAAGAATTAATTTTAAAAGAAAGTAAGAAATACATTTGGTAAATCCATAATATGGAGGATTTCATCATGAGCTGACATCAGTTAGAGAACTACTAGGAAACCTGCGGGGAGTACTGGACAGCTGTCTCCTCCTAGTTCGGGACCCTTCATCAGTACGCACCCACTTGCGTTCTAACCCGGGACCTTCTGGTTACAAGGCGAGCTTTACAAGCCATTAAGCCACTGGGACCAGATCCAAATGGCCCATGAATTCTAAATTCTGCCAATTCACGACACAGCACGACCATTTCGCAATGTCTTCTTCGATGAATTACTGCCTCATCTTCGAACTGCTGCACCCTACTGGTTGTGGTTTTCCACTGGAAGATGTCAGCTCATGATGAAATCCTCCATATGATCAAACAAAATCCTTACAAAACCAATGCCTGAAAGTCCATAATATCACTTTCAAAGTATTGCAGGCAAAATTGACCAAGATTTTGGGAAGTGAAAACACAAAGACACATATGAATTTGATGTAGGTTACCTGTTGCGTAAGTAATAAATCAGTTGGTTGGAAACTGTGTTTCACATTAAATTATAACTTATAGACAATACTCAGACAAACATATATTTGGGATCTTCAGGAAACTGTGATATCCATACTTATATTGCTAAACAGTGATATTAAAAACTCCTGAATTACTCGATGGCAGTTCTCTCCGCAGTGAGGATGGTCAACTTTGTAACTGCTGGCAACAAAACATTGGTCAAGTATGCAGTATGGCCGTTTGATTAAATGACAGCTTTTCTACCTTGTCGGGTGAATAATTCTTTTGGTTTTAAGTGTTAAAACTATGTATGTGAGAAACCTTGAATACAGTCTCATGCGTGTAATCAAATATACTAGTCCTAGTATGACCTTTTACTTTTCATTTGTGAAACAATGAATTTTGATGTATCCTGCTTAACGCACAGAAAATATATCATATAGACTGATTGTTATGTCTATAAATGAAGAATGTCTCAGTTCAAATTTTAGAAAATCTGGTGATAAATTAGTTGTTTTGATAAGTTCAAAGATTTCCTTATGATTTCTTCAATCTGGTGACTTGAGTGCAGACAACCCATGATTATTACTAGACTTTGTAGGAGTCAGAATAAAATTTTATTATCACTTTGTATTTATATCTCGTTTAACTTAATCTATTGTGTTACAGGATTTCATCATGAGCTGATATCGGTTAGACAACCATTGGAAAACTTGTAGGGAGTACTGGACAACTGTTTCGTCTCATTTTGGGACTCTTCATCAGTACGCGTTCACCGAGGATCAGAGCGATCACCTCCTGATTAACCTATTGTGATTATTTGAGTAGTTTAATCATGCTTTTAAATCAACACATATAATCGTGGTTATTTGAGCCTTTTTACTAACTCCATCACAATCTTGTATCACTTAGAGCGCTGGACAGCTGCTTCGTCTCATTCAGTGAACACCATTAACCCCATCTGGGAGTGAATTTAGGACACTCAGGTGACTACGTAAGTCTGTTGACCGTGAAATTGGTAGGCCGGAATACAATAAGCCTTGAATTGTAACTTCTCTCACTTCTTGACATACGACCAGCACCATTCAGTACTATCGATGGAAATCAGCTTCATAATATGATATGGTAGATCCTCAACGACCACAACTTCTTGTTAGACTTTCGGGACACCTATCCTGAAGCCACTTATAAATGAACAGGAGACTTATAAATGTATCTATCTAAACTTCATGCGGCTTTTATTTATTATTTATTATTATATATCTACGAATTAAAGCTAACTTGCTTTATTACGGAGTAAGATATAATTCGCTTTTCTATTTCTGAGGACAAGTATTCCGTAAAAGAGTTTCAGAGTTACACGGCAGTCTCATCAACTCAGCAATGGTTTTGAAACCCTACAAGAAGCTCCATATTATTTTCCACTTCGACTGCTGCCAGCCATGGTATGTATCTTCATTAGACTGTAGGTAGCGACGTCAAATGTACACTAGGACACTACCAGAAAATTGATGTACATATATACCTTACATCAAAATGTTCACTTGCACATGTTCCCTGGATCATGATTCTTTTGACTTTCTTTTCATGTTTTCATTGTTGTTTTTCGAAGATCTTTTATTTCTCCTCCTCCTCGTCGTCATTTAATCTATCCTTCCACCATTCAATATTTCTGCGAAGGATACTACACACACAATGTACTAGTTAGAACAATCTTGTCAGTAGCATCTACCACACTATAACCGCAAGGTGCTACAGCAAAAATTTGGCTGAAATCACAATTCTTGATGCTTACCTTCATACTATCCTCCTAAATCCAATCCTAAACTTAGAGGTAGAATTCTACTGTAATAGTCATTTTATGTTGTTTTAGGCTATGACGTGGATTTATGACACAGATACATACCAACTAGCCAAGTATGCACTCAAGGCGACATTTGACATCGGAGTTAGTCAAGTGAATTCCGCTGAATAAAACAAAAAACATGCTTAGTCTATATGGTACTTATCAACATCATTATTAAGTAACAACGTGACTTTGTCTATTTATCTATTCTGGCGAAACTTACAAATGAATATATATATAAACATAATATCAATGCCAAAAACTGATCTAATTTTAAGCGATATGCTCCGGAAGTTTTTAATTTTTATGTCAAAGTTAGTCATTAAGTGAATGCGCAAATCATCAGCAAATCGATTAGCCGTAATAATAAAAGGTATGCAAAACATTTTATATGGTTTTTGTATTCATCGTAATTATTGTTATTATTATTCTTACTTTCGTAGAAATTAAAGTAGAAGACATTTGAACAGATCACGATAGACTGCAAGGTAGCATCATGCATCAGTGTGCATAATATTTAGCTTTGAGAATGTATAAGTTTTAGGATAAATATTTTTTTTCATGTGTCTGTTTTCCATTGAGCATATCTACAGTTAAACAATCTAACCTACTACTGTTATAGAAGAATACTCTCCGGGTATCTTCATTTCAGTTTCACGTGGGTTAGATCGGTCAGAATGGCTGGTGAGATCTTTATGAGTTACACGTGTCCTTCGAGTAATAATCACCTTCCTGATGTTAAATCTCTGTTGAATAGCTGAACTTCAAACCACCTACCTAACGATTCTGAGCTCTCAACATTAATAAGGTTGGATGCAGGTGCGTGTGTATCTTGTCGAAGATTCTTGAAACAGTACTTCTTCATTTTCAGAAACTATATAAATGATTAAAAGGACATTTCGTGTGCCTGTTCCTACTCTTGCTTTCAACGGGAGAAAATATTTCGGCTGACTGTCTTCCCGAAGGCTTTTACCAGCCCTCTGCGTCATTTCGCCTCTCCGATTCCAGCGAAGAATTAGATCATTCTTTGAATTTTTTGCGTTTTTAATATATTTTTCGCGTGTTGAAGTTTCTCTAGCGGTTTGATAGGTTTAGTGGTGAAAGGTTGCTAGTACTATGCCTAACCCTCCCTCTTTATTCAGGCTTGGAACCGGCTAGAAAACTAGCAAGCTAGTTAACCAGGCGAAATTGTAGGAGGAAATGGAGATGGACTGGGCACACATTGAGGAGACTGTCGTATGACATCGTGCGCAATGAAGGCCATTGTTCGAGCGGAATCCCAGTGGGAAGCAACGAGTGGGCTGTCAGTGCAAGGGTGACGTCGAGAAGATCGTGTGGCAAAGAGGAGATGAGAGATTATGGCCAATCGTGGTCCAAGCTGAAGAGGATAGCAGAATGCAGGACAAAATGTGTTGTTGAAGTCCTACTTTCCGCTCGGAACTCAAAGGAATAATAAAAATATGAATCATTACGTAACCGCTAAGTTTATTTGGTTATGGTCTGAATGCATGCAATCGATCTCTACGTTCTACTGTATAGCTGACAAAAACTCGTTGAGACATGCTTATCACGAAATGTTCCAATATCAGTAAAAAGACGATTATTATTCAATATTTTAGCGGTTCTATTAAACAACAATAATAACGTCAACATTCAAATTTATCTCAGTAGTGATGTGAAGCAGACAAACAGGCAATGTAGGTTTTTAGATACAAAACAATTACTCTAAGAGGAAATTAATTAACCAAAGTTTTACTGTAAAAGGTATCTTAGAATCCAGGAGAATATCCTCAACGAGGTGGAATCATGTGCTCTATCCAGAAGAATTCCTCACCAGCGGCTCCTGGAGATAGTCCTGCGTCAGAATGACCTGTACTTACTCAAACTAACTCGTATTGTCAAACAAAACCTTGGTAATGTACACTTAGCCCCAAACAGAAATATTACAATTAAAGATTAAACAAAGACAAAGGCAAATATTAAAGGAAGAAATCAAAATGTAATATACAAACAACACTATTTGGTGATATACAGTCTGGGGGTATGACGTACAATAATTAAAAAGTTAATTGGAATGTCTAAATAAGTACAAATATTATAAATGGACCTTCCAGGAGGGATTTTCTAAACAATATGTCCATTAATTATTATTATTTCTATTCATTCCTGGAGGAACATAAGGCTTCAGCCGCACGTCTCCATTGCGTTCGATTCTCTGCTAGAGTTTTCGCCTGGCTCCAAGTCTGCTTACATGCTTTCATCTCCTCTTCATATGACCTCCTCCAAATCACCCTTGGACGACCAACTCGCCGCTTCCTATTCGGGTTCCCCTCGAGAGCTCGTCTAGTGATGTCACTTGGTGGTTTCTTCAGAGTGGCCTGCCGATTCACCTCCATTTCTCCCCACATTTTTTGGTGCACAATTGGTTCCTGGTTGGTTCGCTCCCAGAGATCCCTGTTGCTGATCTTTTCTGGCCATCTGATATTGAATATTCAGCGAAGACAACTGTTGATGAAAGTGTGTCCATTAATGATTATTAAAAAAAACTAGAAACGATGGTTCTGTCAACAATAAGGCCGAAAGCATGCGTATATTACGCGTGTGATATATGTGTAATAATTAGAAGAAATGATTAAGAATACATCCACAACATGAACAGTAACTTTTTCAACGATGCTAGAATTACATGAGAAGATTCAGATAATTAGATTTCATTCTTGGATTTCCTGCTTAGGAGAACAAGAACAGGAGAATTACAATTTCAGTTACACATGAAGTTAACCAACATCGACTCGATACTCAATTAAGACATCACAGTGTGTTTACTTTGAGGAGAATAGAGGAGAAAAACCTTACGACAGTCCAAACCGAAAAGTGAATAGTTATAAAACCACATCAAGAGGCTTCACACTCAATCCGTTGCACCAACACAAAATCATTCCCTGAGAGAAGAAAGGAGAGTCATTGTTTCACTGGCTCATCGTTATAAAGGAACTTGTAACACTGACTACTTAGAAGAACAACTCTTATTTCTCAGAAATATCCTGACTGGAAAATGATACTTGGCACGTTTTCCAGAAAATAAAAAAAACTGAAGCTAAAGAGAGAAGAATACAGTTCACTGCTCCTGTGGAGATAGGTATATTGTTCGTTCTATGAACATCCTTTCAAAACATTTTAGACAATATTGCCCAGCCCAGCTGCAAAGGTTAGACACTTGTTCAATCAGAAGACAACTTTGCTGAGCCTCTTGTTCCTTTCCCTCTAACATCCCAATATAGACCAATATTTCTCAAACCACTGGAAAATTAGTCAAGCCGTTTTTAATAGATGTAACTTACAAATCAAAACAATCTCTTCACCTCACATAATGTAAGTTGGAACACCCAGTGATATGTGTAATTAAGCTTGACGTCATCTATATAACAGATAACATCAACACTATATAGTCCACAGCAGTCAGAAGAGGCGCTATGCTTTTTCTTATGTGGATAACTATGGACATCATTTCGACTTGGAAACTGTGGGAAACTTAAGTAGGGAGAAGACGAGTACTGCTAAAGAATTACGTGAAGCCCAGTAGTCACATCAAGTTACAAGCAACAGGCATATAGATGCAGATCATATCTATCGGTCAATGTAAAAAACAAGTGATATTGTCAACAGACTAAACGTGAGGTCAGCTAAATGAACAATACTAATGCAGGTGAATACACTGGTGAAAAGTTGTCAGAAACAACCTATCATAATGAAAGCCATCGTAGAAGACGGTTGTTTCAATTATATAGAATTCAAAACCTCACTTCAATTTGAAGTTAGTTGTGAAGATGTTGTCTAGCTAGACAACAGGAACGTAGCAATTAAATCATCCAGCTTGGTGAACGCAATGGAACCAATAACACCTACCTGCATGAAACCATGGCCTCTGTATCAGTAAAATACACACAAACCCAACATTTGAATGACAGTAGACAGTACCAGCTTCATGTAGACCAAGAAGAACTAATATACAAATGTTTCTTTGGAGGAATTTTATTGGTGTCAAATTTGACCACAAAGTGTCTACTGTTAGAGAACCGCTGAAGACTGGACAGTACTGGACAGCGGTTTCGTCATCAACTAAAAATCTTCAGGAAAAGGCAGCCATGACCCTAAAGACGGCGTGTTGACCACTTAGCCACTGGGACACAATTCAAGTGCCCATTAGTTCGAACTTCCTCCAATTCGCTATTTTATCGCTACGCCAGACAGCGTCATCGATAAATAATTGCCCTCACACCCGGCTTGATGACCATCACTAAACGTGACTTCCCCCTAGAACTCCTGGCAAATTCGTCCTGTAGCCTGTAACTAGTAAGCATTTGATTAGTATCAGGTTTGATTAACAACTAACTTCAGTTACAGTACCACTGGAAACCCGGGAACACTGTAAAGCCGTTTCATTCTACTTTGGGATTCTTCACCATTACACATCCATAACCTCAGCGAAGATCGAAACCAGACCCTTCAGGTTACAAGACAAGCTTGCTGACCTTTGAACCACTGAGATGAAATCCAATGACCAGTTCATGAATTATAACATCAACCAGTTCACCAAAAATTAAAATCTCTATATCATCAAATGAATACAAAGCCAAACAAAAATTCATTTATGCTATTCATATACAGAACTATTTGGCAAACGTTTTTCTTTCATTTTATTTATAAATGGTGCCACTACTGCTAATTTAGAATGTGAAAAAAATAAACTAATTTCAAACACATAATTAACCCTTTTAGTATTTTGTTGATGATACAAACTAACTGTATGTATATGACTTAGCTTATGAAAATATTGTACATATTTGGCAGCTTTCATACTTTGTACTTTATTATTTTTTTTTGACCTTGAATTGAACATTCACTTAACTCATGTTATTCAATAATCATTAGTAAAATATTTTAGGCTAATAGGAGGTTATTTATTTGACTACAGAGTAAACCAAATCGCTGGTTAACATAAGTTAGGGGAGATAATGAAAATTAAAACAAAAACTTACTGAAAGGAAAAATTATGATATCATTGAAACACCACCATATAACATAAAGTTAAGATCACTTGAGGCGTATTCTTACACATTAGTCATACTCAAAATTTGGCCCTTTATAGTATAATCGAATCAGATTTAGTGCCAGTAGGACACGAGAATACTGGTGACCTGTTTGAATGAAGAACAGGCTACCTGACATTTTCAACTAACTCAATCATTCCTATTTTAAACTTTTGATTTGTTGGGATTTGATTTTTGATTTTTTTTTTTGATTTTTGATTTACAGCTTGATTCCACACTGTATTTTTGGTACAAGCATGGATATCGGTAGCCCAAATTTCGCAGGCCGACCATAGATATCAGGTGTGCGCCGGCGTGGGCTCGAACCCCGGACCATGTGCATGGTCGGCGAGAGTCCTAACCACTGTGCCACCGACGCACTGATTGGTTACAGGATTTCATCATAGGCTGACGTTGGTTAGAGAACCGTTGAAAAACCTGGGATTAAGAAGCAGCTATTTCATCCTAGTTTGGGACCCCTCATCAGTTCGCACCCACCGGGGTTCGAACCCAGGATCTTCTGGTGAGCTAGTAGCCACTGGCATCCGATCCAATGGCCCATGAATTCTAATTTCTGGCAATTCATGACATAGAGAAACCACTTGCTAGCCAATGTATTCAGCGAGTATTTATCCTCACACCCGACCTGCTGTACCCTACTGGTCACGACTTCCCACCAAAACCCAGGTAACTACCTACCTGAATAGGACAAGTCGCCAGTGAGCATCTCCTATTCTTATTTTCCATATCACTATTATTATTTTAACTATTCACTTGCGTCCTTGAGACAAATTACACTCAGGCACATTTTTTAATGGGCTTTCAAACTCCCAGTGCGCTTTCCTCGGATATGAAGGAAAAATATCATAAAGAACTAGTCTATGGTTCCGAATGAACAGTATTACGTCACACGATATACTGCGAATGACTATTTTACTTGGACAGCCTGGACGAATATTTTGACTAGAATAAGGCTATTATTATTATTGTAAAAATATGTCTGACGAGATCGGTTAAGTATACTACCCTGAAATAATAAAAGTTTAAAACATTCAATCACATTCTTTACAGTCCTCTCGAAATGGTACGCCCTGACTGGCCATAAGCTGTCATATCCTCTTTATGTCATCCTCGGATGCCCAGCTCGTCGTTTCCTGTTCAGTTTCCACTCGAGGATTTACCTGGCGTGTCATACTACTAGATGGTCTCCTCATCATATGTTCTACTCATCTTCCTTTTCTTCAGAATATCTGTTGGGCGAAAGGCTATTCACTGGTTCGTTTCCGCGGTTCCTTGTTGTTATTAATCTCCAGTCATCTGACCTTCGGTAAAAAGTCAAGGCTGTTGTTAACAAAAGTTTAAAGTCTGTTGGAAATGCTTTTTGTGACGCAAAGTGCAAGTCTCTAGACCATATAACAAAACTGAGCTAATATCTGTGTTGAAAATTCGAATTTTGTTCCTTACGCTGATTCCAGTGGATTTACACACTGTTTTCAGAGTAATAGTCAATCTGAGGTTTAACATTAGGTTGGTATATATCCACATATCGCCCTACTGATGATATAAAAACATCAAAGAGATGGATAGCTCTTTGTCTTCTGACTAGTCAAACTATTTTATTATTACATTACTCACTCTAACTCAACAGTAATTAAGTTTCGGTGATGATGGTGGTGCATGTTAATCGTGTGATGATGAAGGATCCCTGTGAATTCTTTTGAAAGCTAAAGTTGTTTGAATCACAGAATGACAGCTGCTTGAAACAATAATTAGTAATTAAGCCAAGAAAGCCAACATCAACTGACAAAAATCAGCATAAATGCGAGAAATCTAAGAGAAGCAACCTCCTTTACCTACCTAACTCAGAAGCATCGTTTCAACTACAGGCGGATGGAGCTGGCGAGGATTGGGAAAACAAGGCAAGCTTTCATTACTCTCAGGTCTGTGTGGAGATCAACAGCACTCTGCATGAAAATGAAATTAAGATCCGGATTTCCAACTCTAATGTGAAGTCAGTGCTACTAAACACGGATCAGAGACATGGCGTAGCATGACGAAGGCACTTCGGACAAACTACAGGCATTCATCAATTCATTCACCAATAGCTGTTTTCGCTCAATACTACTCAAGATCAGATGGCTGGCAAGAAGAGATCACCAACAGGGATCTCTGGCGAACCAACGAACGAATTGTGCAACAATCATGCAGGAAGAAATGGACGTAGACTGGCCATACTCTGAGAAAGCCATCAAGTGAGTGACATTACACGCCAGGCCAGCCCTCGAGTGGAACGTGTCAGAATGGGAGGCGGCGAGTTGGTCATCAGTTCGAGGTTGACACGAAGTCATGTAAAGAGGTGAGAAAGCGTGTGGGCAGGCGTGCAGGGAGGTCAAAACGTTGGCGGAGAACCAAACAGAACGGAGATGTGTGGCTGAATCCCCATGTTCCTCTAAGAGCGAAAGGAAACAATGATAATCAGCCAAGAAAGTATGCAAATTAGCGAGATGGTATATACTACTACTATACACGAGTAGCTGGAAACTACTCACATCAAACAAAGTGGAATAAACCATGAAGTAATTTGGTGGATGACAATTAGCAGCGGAATCTAGATGCCAATTTTGCCATAATTGAGACTCGTCATCTGAATGTACCTGAAATCCCCAGTAAAAGATGGTGTTCTGACTCAGACTCGAACGCCTTGTTCCAACCGATCAACGAGAAATTCACAAAACAAGGAACTCTACCAACGAGCCAATCAAGAACCGGTCGGCCAAAAATTATGGAGACGAAAACGGAGGTGAATTAGAAGTAAGCTAAGGAGACCATCGAGTAACATCGAAGTGCCGAACTGTCGAATAAAATCCGAGTGACGACTAACACGTCAGATGTCTGAAGGTGACATGAAGGAGATTGTGTGAGGAGGAAATGAACAATTACGAGTAACTATAGTGCCAAATGTACAGGACTGCAGACAGCAGGATGAAATGGATTTGGGCTGTTGACTCTCTAGGTTTGATTCGGGACCTAAGAGAATAATTATATAATGGATTCACAAATGATTCCAATCCCCAAGAAATATATTTTGTAACTAAATATAAACCAGTCGAGATTTCCTGGAAATTATTATTACATTATTATTATTTCCTTTAATTCCTGGAGGAATATAGGGCTTCACTTACACGTCTTCATTGCGTTCAGTTCTCTGCTAAAGTTTTCACCTGGCTCCAAGTCTTCGAACATGCTTTCGTGTCTCTTGATGGCTTTCTTAGAGTATGGTCAGTCTACGTCCATTTCTTCCTGCATAACTGTTGCACAATTCGTTCCTGCTGGGTTGGTTCGCCAGAGATCCTGTTGGTGATCTCTTCTTGCCAGCCATCTGATCTTGAGTAGTATTGAGCGAAAACAGCTATTGGTGAATGAATTGATGAATGCCTGTAGTTTGTCCGAAGTGCCTTCGTCATGCTACGCCATGTCTCTGATCCGTGTTTAGTAGCACTGACTTCACATTAGAGTTGGAAATCCGGATCTTAATTTCATTTTCATGCAGAGTGCTGTTGATCTCCACACAGACCTGAGAGTAATAAAGGCTGGAAATTATTGTCTGCTAAATTAATTTTAAACAGAAATCCGAATTTTCTATTATCAACAAGATTTTTGTACTTTTCGTTGAGATTTCATCTGAGTTAAGCATGACACATTATGCCCAAATATATTCTACTACAATTGGTCATGGCTTTAGGCAAAAATATAGTCACAAAAATTGAATCGATAGTCAGTAGCGGTACTTTTTTCTTTCTAAATAGATGTCAGTTTTATATCCTGTGAATAGGTTGTTTTACTGGTATGAAATCCTAAATATTATTTCAACAGTTATCAAGTCAATTTATTGTAAGGCAAATAAATGAAACGACTGAATAACGAATATTTTACGTAGTTATTATTTACACATAAAATTAGTCGTGATAAAATTTCGAGAATCGCTTGAGAACTGCTCTTGATTATTTTATACATTGATGACAACTAATCAGTGGAATTTGGACTTATTATTATGACTTTCTTGGTTCCCAACTAGGATGTAGAGTGTCCACCCCACATCTCCATGTTCTCTGTCCTCTACAGTTGTTTCGCATTTGGGTTTCACTAGGAGGTCTGGAACGTGGTGCCACTATTTTATAAATATTTTTACTCTGCTTTGAAGTTTCTGTGGACTCGATTACGCGCGCGCTTTTCGACTGTTACGCTACATTTTGCTCATAAATAAAAACTTTTTTTACTTAAAATTTTATGCAAAGATTTTGGGGAAATTATCAAAATTTTTAACCTTTCGAACACTGAATCCAAAAAATAAAATTTTTTTGACAGAAAATACACATAACCCTTTTTGGTTTGTGGATTTTTTAAAAAAAAACACATTATAATTTTATATATTGTTGGATTTATTTTTAAGTTCCCAAGTAGTGGTTTTTGGTTAAAATATTTTTTATTAATTAAATATATTGTGTTTTTTTTTTTATATTTGTCGTCTCTTTTTCCTTTTTTTTGTGATTTTTCTTTTGTTGTGTTTTTCTCTTTGTTTGTCTTTTTTTTTGTTTTTGGGGGGAGCAACCAAAAAAGTTTTTCTCTCTAATTTTTTATTAATTAATCTTTTTTTTCTCGGGGGAGGCACCCCCCCCCCTAAAAAAAAAATTAAAAAAATGTTATACCCTCTCCACAAAAAAAAAATTTGGGAAAGGACCGACTAAGAAGGGAAAGCTGCCCAGATCGCCAACAAGATGAAAAAATACGGAATACAAGTGCTGGGAATATGTGAGAGCAGATGGAAGGGGGGTGGACTCACCAAATTGTCAACAGGTGAGTCAGTGATCTCCTCCGGCCACCAAGAAGATAACCACACGCCCACCGAGGGGGTGGCTATCATGATGTCACCAACGGCAACGAAAGCCCTGATACAATGGGAGGCGATTTCGTCCAGGATAATGACCGCCAGGTTCAACTCCAAAGGAAGGAAAGTGTCAATCATACAATGTTATGCACCAACAAACAACGCAGACCTCAGAAAGAAGAAAGAATCCTACAGCCACCTACAGGAAACAATGAACAATACTCCAGCTGCCGACATGAAAAAACTAATGGGAGACATGACCGCCAAACTGGAACCAGAAAATACGGGAGGGAAATCATATGGAAGAAAGGAAAAATAAAGAAAAAGGAATCTCGCCCTTTCCCCTCAACAATGGTTGTGGGTGGTAAAAAAAAAAAAACCAACAGCTTGGGCACCAGCGGAAACCAAAAAACAAAACCCTCTCTAAAGGAAGGGGGGGGGCCGCTCGACAAAAAAGAAGAAAGGGGGCGGGTTGCAACCCCTTCACAAAGGAAAAACCAAAAAAAAATAAAACTTAGGAAAGGGGCGCAGAAAACCAACAACCAATCAAACACAAAAGGGAGGAACCAGCAAAAAGATCCTTTTGAAGAAAAAGGAAAAACAAAAAACAAATCAACACAGGGAAGGGGGGGGGAAAAAAAAAAAAAAAGGGGGACCACAAATAAAAATAAAAAAAAAAGAGAAAAAAGACCCCTACACGAATAAAAAAAAGAAAGAGAGAGAAAAAAAAAAAAATTTCCGCAAGAAAAACAAAAACGGAGGAAAAAAAAAAAAAAAAAAAAAAAAGAAAGAAAAGGGAGGAAAAAAAAAAAAAAATAATAAACCAAGAAAAGAAAAGAAAAGGGCAGGAAAAGAGCCCCCCCCCCCCAAACAAAAAAAAAACCTTGGGAACGACAAAGAAAAAAAAAAGAAGAAAAGGAAACAAAAAACAAAGAGGGGAAAAGAAAAGGTGGACAAAAAAAAATCTAACCCCCCCACCAACACACCACAAAACAAAAACGGAAACATCAACCCCCCCCCCCCAACGAAAAAGGTGAAACAATAAATAATTAGGAAAAAAAAGACCGGGAGAGATGCAACCAGCAGTGGAAATAAAAACAGACACAGAAACAACAGCGGAACCATACGGAGGAGGGGGAGGAGGGAAAGGAACCGAGATGGGAGGAAAAGTACTTATTTAAACTTCAAAAAAGGAAATAATTAATGTAAAAAATGGCGGGAGTATTTTTTCCCTTCCACAAGAAAAATCATCCCTGGAAAGAAAAAACCCAAAAAAATCCGGACGGGCGGGGAGAAAAAAAAAAATATATTAAATCACACCCCTATCATATAAAAAAATGGAGGGGTCACCTCTCTCTCATCTCTCCACTGAAAGACCGCCCGGAGAGGGATGATACTCACTCTCGCGCCACAATACAAATCTACCAACTATACAAATAAACCGCAAAACAACAACAAAGAAAGGAGGGGGAGGGGGGGAGGGGGGGGGCTCTACCTAATTTCTTTTATTGATTGTTAAGAAAGAAAACAAAACCAAAAAAGAAGGGAAAAAAAAAACAAAAAAAAAAGAGGAGGGATTGATATGATTTTTCCTTAAAAAGAAGAAGGAAAGAAAAAAAAGAGAAGAAAAAAAAAGAATTCACTCAAAAAAAAAAAAAAAAAGATAATACCCAACAAAAAAAAAACAACAACACACAAAAAAAAAAAGAAAAAAAAAAAAAAAACACCCCCCTCCCGTCCCAGGAGAGGGAAAAACCAAAAGAAAAAAAAAAAAATTTTTCTCTATTTGGGGAACAAAAAAAAAAAAAAGATTTTTCAATAAGTTAGATGAGACATGGGGAAAAGAAATCAACAAAATAAACCTACTTTCAATCCCCATCAAAAAGAAGAAGAAAAAAAAAAAAGGGAGGGGGAACAACAAAAAAAAAAAAAAAAAAAAGAAAAAAGGAAGGGGGTGGGCAGAAAAAAAAAACACAGCCACGGAGAAGGGAGGGGGGGGGGGGTGGTGGAGGGGGGGGGGGAGGGAGGAGGGGAGAGAGAGCAGAGGGAGGGGGGAGAAGTAAAACAAAAAAAAGGGAGGGGAGGGCGCTCTTCCTCCTTTAAAAAAAAAAAATAATAAAAAAAAAAAAAAAAAAAAAGTTTCTGTAGCGATTGGATAAGTTTTCCGTGGTAAGGTTATTTGCCCCCAACTAAATCTTTCTTCTTTTTTTGAGGTTAGAACAGGCTAGTAAACTACTAGTGAACTATTGAACTTACCAACATCGTTTCATTGGTAACACTTGCTTATCATCACAATGTGTACCTCATTGTACTCTGAAAACTTTTGTGTCATTTAATATACTACTGAATACCAATTTTAGCTATTCAGTATGAGTGAGCGGTCACTTCATATCTGTCTGCTTGCCTAAAACATTTCTGTTGCTAATATATGTTGTAAAAGTTGTGCTCCAATTTATGTCAAGTCCATAAAGGCATGAAGTGAGTGAGTCTACTTGATTCTATTGTGTGTCATTGTGTTTAAAAGACATGTCGGCAGTCATTATAAATCTGAACAAATGTCTACTTATTAACTCCTGAAAAAAACGCTTTAAGACTTTAAATTAGTTGAATTATGATTCGCACGAGTGACTATGACATTTTCCTTGGAAATATGTTACATTCTGATCATCTAAATGTGTAGCGTCGATAGAAGTCTGCGTTTTACTTTCAAAAGAAAAATATTTTAGTTAAACGATACTGAAAGGAGGTTAGATTACAGTATAGATTACTATAATTCGTTTAGCATAGATCCATCCATTCCAGCTTTAATGGAATGGATAAGTATTGAGACTAAGCGCACATCAACTTACAAAACTTGGGCTATCTAATGTAAAATCCTCAGACAATAGCAAAATAGTAGTACCCGTTATTATCCGCTACCTCAGTAGTTGGTTTCTACTCAGGAAAAGTTCATATAAACGCAGAAGACATGTAACTGATGATGGAGGCCTTAAAAGATCACTTTTTCATATTTAAGCGGTCATGTTTAAACTAATGTGCCTTTTGTTCTGTGATCGACATCTCTGACAGACTGAGTCACAAAATATCAACTGTGTGGTTTTAAATATGACATGCGATTGTTAGCTCGTATTCTGAAACATCAAGGGTATAGCGTCTGTATGGATCTCCATCGATTGTTTATGTAAGCACGAGACCATCAGTATGTCTTGGAATGTCATAAAGGCAGTTTAATCCAAAACCATGGAGTCCGTTGGAATGGAATTCAATCCATGATGACTTGAATCAAGACTTTCTCTGAAATGCTTAGACTACTTCGAACCATAAGCAAATGAGTCTTGTGAACCAGAATCTTGTTGGTGTGCATCTACTTTATTTTGAGCAACTGTTGTATGGTCTTCGGAAATATATGACACACTGGAGGACTCGTCAGAATCACTCACGGATAAGGTATCTAACTGATGAGTCCCATTAGAAATGTTATTAGTTTCCTAAGTCAACTGATTCTTGACACTAGTTTTATTTCTTTGATGTTCAAGATGTAGAAGATTCTTTTCTTTCCTGAGGCTACAACAGTATTGTGCAACAAACAGTCAATATGGAAAGGTTTATAAGGCATAACTGCCCTGTCTTCAGTATTTCCTTGTGACAATACATTAATAATAATAAATAAATAATTTTTCTTCGCGTTCCCAGTGGAACATAGGGCTTCAAGCTAGTGGCGTGAAGTTTCTGTAGCAGTGTTTATTTTCCAGGATGGGGTTGCTAGCCTCATGCCCAACCTTTCCTCTTTACCAGCATTATTTCTGGCTCAGTGAGGTAGAGGAGTGCGTCGGTGGTCAGGGATCGAACCCCGGACCATATGCATGGCCGGCGAGCGTCCTAACCGCTGCGCCACCGACGCATACAATACATTAGTTTCATTAAACAACGGTATGTCAGGCACTTCTTGGACACTTTTCAAGATTAAGTCACCTGAAGGTACATGAAACCGTTTATATTAATCTGTGATCTGATCTATAAAATAACATGAAAGAGGAAGTGTGGGTGATAAAAAATACTTATTAACAGTGAGTGGTCTTGATCAAGAGTTAGAATAAGTGCAGTCATACCATACAAATTCTTAATTATGGAGGTTTGTTCCAAAGAGTGGTCTGGAGTGCCAGCTCACAGTTTTCCTCTCCTAGGTGTACAACGAGCTCTTATAAAATGACTATAAATTCGAACGGCTTATAGACCAAAATAAAAAGGGGATACAGTCTTGAAAACCATAGTTTTAACTTGGCCGAAGTTTCGTGGAATGAAAGACGTATCCTATTGATGGTGGTTCCTTGCAGATTCTAATGATTAATGGATCTGTATTCTTCCTCATCTTTTTGCCTTTTCCCTGAGTCATTTCCGAAATTCCGATAATAATAATTTAATTGCCAGTAGAATTCATGTTTGCCATTTTTCACGTTTTCACTTGAAAACATCACTGGTAAGTCTCTGTTCGTCTTCTTTGTAAATTCTCTTCATAAAAACAAAATAACTTTACTAGCTGCATGTCTGAGAAAAATAAATTAGTCTTAATCTAAGAGATGTCTAAACACTCAAAAGATAAACAATACAAGGCATAGTTTGTTGAAAAAGTAGTTTTGAGTAGTCTTGAGTTTTTTCTTTTGGCTTTGAGAAGAATGTGTGAAATTTTACACTTGGTTACTATGTTAGTTGCTGTGTTAGTTTGTTATCACCATGGTAGTAGAAAGTGTTGTATATCCCCATTAAAGAAAGGTATAATTCAATTTTGTCAGGAAACGTACAAAGGATTATGATTTTGATATGATAGAGAAGATTTGTAGCTCAGGTGAATGATTTTGATGTGGTTGTGTTCTCTGAGCTGGATAGTTGATTTGCTAAGCTTTCATCGCCCTACCAGGCGATATCTTCAACGCATACTTCAATTTGAAGTGAGCTTTCAGAGTTCTCTATTTCAAAAAACACAACATTGGCCAAAGTGGACGTCCCCTTCGTCTTCGTATCCACGAACATAAGCTAGCCGTCAAAAGACATGATATCCACTCCCTCATATCACTACATACAGACAACCACGGAGATCAATTTGACTAGGACAACGTTCAAATATTAGACAGAGGAAACAACAAGCATGCTAGAGAATTTTTAGAAGCTTGGCAATCCAGTGAATCAATCAATAGACATATCGAGATAGACAAAATGTATGAACTGATAAGAAAGAAATCTCACACCCAGAGAGTCAAAGTTCAAGTCAAAGAAACAATTAATTCCAATACAAGTAACCTGGAAGGTATGAAAACACACAAAAACAACCAATCACGTCCCAGGTCACCGACCAGGAGAGATGATTAATAAACTCGTGGAGAAATCTAAAAGCTCACTTCAAATTGAAGTATACGCTGAAGCTGTTGCCTAGTAGGGCAATGAAAGCTTCGCAAATTAACCATTCAGCTCAGAGAACACAACCACATCAAAAGACTACGATTTTGTATGTTGGAGCAGTTTGCATCAAGCTTAACAAATAAAGTGTCGTTGAGGGCGGTCATCAAGGAGTAAATCTGATATCCACCAGCATTCAAACAACCGAATATTGAATTACAGTTAATAACAAGTATTCCACAAAGTGTACGTCACTTTTTCAAGGGTAGAATGCCCACCAGCAACACACGTGGTCCAAAGTTCGAATCTCGACTGCCAAACCCTCAAGACTCTCCTAGCCAGTAGTAGGCCTGAAAAACAGGCGAAGTTTGTGCTTGAGGTTAGCAACCTTACCGAGGTGAAACAACACAAGCACTTACGACACCTCAAATCCTAAAGTTTGAAGTTTTCTCTTCTACTGAGAATGTAGGGGAATGAAAGAATTCCAGAACATAATGATTTTTTAGAGAGAGAGAAAATACAGATACAAATATCCCTTGTCGTTCTGGAAAATGAAGCTTTTCGATGATTTAAGATGGTTAGGGGCAGTTGACGGAAGCCTTGAACTTAGGCTTCATGCTAGCTGGCACTCATCAGTAAGGGATGTCTGCAACCTTGAAGGAACTCATGTCCCTTCTGAGATTCGAACCAGCGTTACCCACACTCAAAGACGTTACCATTGAGCTAATATCATAAAATAAATGTGCACCTTGATGATGGGCTACCCAGAATGGTGGTCACATTACAATCTGACTGATAGAATTCAGTCTGCACCAATAAGAGGACCACACACATCACACTAGTTACTAGTGTCCAATTAAATGAAGCTTTTCATTCAGAAATAGTTGCATAACCAATTGTTCATTTACCAACATTGATATTCGCAAATTGACCAAAATAAAAACAAAGATATTGTGTTTATTATTACAGAATGTGAATGAATTATTTGTTTAACAGAAATTCGAATTCCTCAATAAAATATCCACGACTTATTTGCACCTAAGATGCCTAAAATGTATAATTTCTGGTCGCATAATAAATCCTAATAACACCATCATGAGAAACTGGTCTATTTTAGCGCAGAAAGAAAACAACAACTCGTTACTGGAGTTATGAACAGTGAACTAAGTCAATCCTACCTACCTTCAAGTAGGTAGTTATAGTTAGCAAGTGTCCTTCATATCCAAATGTATAGAAATCTAGAAGGTATCAGTGGTCACACAGATAAAAATGGAGTAATTCGTTTTGTATTATTTTGTCTTTATGTGGAGAGACATGATTCATTGCATACAGAACTTTGGATACTATCGTTGGATCTCATATATCTACAATATTCCTCCATGATTTACTGTTAACATTTCAAGGTGGAAAATGTGAACTCACAGGTTATTTTTATATAATAAAATATTGGTGCTGAATGAACACTAAAAGTTAAGTCATTCCAGTACTAACGCTTAGGTCTAATGCTAAAATTCAATAAGCAGAATTAATGAACGTAATGAAGTTTGGATGATAATACAATGAGAATAGATATATCCGGTACAGTTAAAACAACAGCGATGCAGTTAACTTCAACAATATAGCAATCATATAACAATCAAAATAATATTGCATTGATATACAGAGAAAGACCAAAGTCTACATTATGAAATGCCCTCATGTGACCAGGCATTTATCGCTTCTGCCAGGTAAGTCTTATTCACCGCCTTCACTCGGTGAGGATGCTCCTGAAAAGAAATTCAATAGCGAATTTGAACGTCTAGTGTTTACACGCAGACTGGCGGACATCCATGTCTATCAAAGGAGAGCTAGAAGACTCTGATTCTATACCTACAGTGTACACATGCTACGGGATCCGGAAAGATCAAATGTTATATGGACCTGTTTTAGTCACTGGTAACCGTGGGAACACAGCTCTTAACGCTGGTTCAATTCTTTGTGAATCAGGCTTCAAAGGCTCGAAGGAGGGGAGGCCATCAGCTTCCATCTGGGAAGCTGGACAGTATCACAGTATCACCCTGACACACACACAAACACACACTATGAGACTTTTGTGTGGCGCACCCATTGGTGCCTACAATCTACAAAGTTTGTGTTTTAGTAATGAAATATAATTATAATAGACTGATGTCTGAAAAATATGACAAATGATTTCCGTCGGTATAGACACAGTCTAGCAGGAATACTTGCA
Source organism: Trichobilharzia regenti (assembly GCA_944472135.2). Lineage (NCBI taxonomy): Eukaryota > Metazoa > Platyhelminthes > Trematoda > Strigeidida > Schistosomatidae > Trichobilharzia > Trichobilharzia regenti. Next base: position 48,005,219 of record OX235265.1, on the reverse strand, counting down.
AAATTACAGGTACTTAGATGCGCCACACTTCATGACAGTTAACTGATCTACTAGTCTGACAAATGAATACAATTCTCTTTTATCATCCGTTTTTTTTAAATAACAGTTCTAAATGTTGTCATATTTATTTCTTCACTAGTACAAACTATGTGCTTGTTATTAAACAAAACAGACTTATATTCCAATGATAAGTAGAACTTTCTATATACGACAAATACTGACTTCTTATAACTAGTACACAATCAGACGACATTTACTAAAATTAGAAAACAAAAATGAACCAGCGACTATCATGGAAAGCCATGCTACTATTATTATTATCATTTGTAAACGATAGTTACTATTTCTGTTAAAAATTCTATTTTAAGATATCTCTGTAACATTTATCGAATGATCAAGTATCCTTAGAAAATACTTCAATAAAAGTAAAGTAAAGCGGAGAATACTGTGATTGAATCCTGGATTCAAATCTGATTATCGCATGGCTTTAAATTATCAGCCTTCTAAATTATCATACCTGATAGTCTACAGACTGAGATACCAAACTGGACTATTGATCTTTTTGTTTGAAATAATGAAGTGCTCATGGTACAAACTGAATATGTCTGAGATATATCGTAAAGTCAGAAAAGAAACACCAAGTTAATGCCTTCAATGTTTAATTTATTAGAGTTATGCGTTGCTGACCCTAATACGATGTCAGTGGCACAGCGGTTATGGCTCTCGCCGATCATGCACGTGGTACGGCGTCCGATCCCCTGCCGACGCACACCTGACATCTATGATTGGCCTGCGAAATTTGTGCTAACGATATCGCGTGCTGAAAATAATCAAAAAATAAATACATTATAAATTGTTTATTTCCCTCGAAAGTGATCACTAATTGACACATTTTGAGAACCACTGAAAACGAAACGGTAGTAGTGGATATCTGTTTCGACCTTGTCTGGGAAACTTCAACAGCACACACCTATGATACTACTGGGGACCAAATCCAGGACCTTCAGGTTACGAGGTGAGCTCATATACGATTCATCCATTGGGGCGAAATCAAATAGCTAGTCAGCTCAAACCCTATAACCTGAATATCCTAGTTTCGATCCCTGGCGAGGCCATGGGTGAGTATTGCTAAAGAGCCTTAAATAACTACGAATTAGCTGTCCAATACTCCCGTAAATCGGATAAGTCTCTAACTGAAGTCAATTTGTGAACATTCTTGAAATCAGTCAAATCCCTGAAAACTGAAATACTTCAAAAATGTTTGTTACCTATCAAGTTGAATTTGGAAAGTGAGGTGTCTTTAACGGTTAACATATTTTATGCAACCTATTCTTTCATGTATCGTTTTCTGGTTGATTATCAAATTCAACTCGTGAATAAGGAAAAAAATCCCTTCGTCATCAGGCCAAAGACGTTTGTTGGCAAACATTTCTCCTGACAAAATTTTTGTTAACTATTTCCACGACATTATACATATCTGAATACTTTTTTGTTAAATAGGTAAAGATTATAATAAAATTAATGTTCACCGATGCATAAATTTCCACTGAATATATAATACTGCCCAGACTGACGTCTAAAATTCCACTTAAACTTAAAATGTGGTAGAACTATCAAAAAATTCATAATATTAGTTACAATATATCTTTCATTATATCAGTTATTTATTTCTCCTCTAATTTTCCAGCTTAAAACGTTCAGGTTTGATTGAAGATTGATACCAGTTAGAAAACGACTGGAAACAAGAAATACTTGACATTTGCTTCATCCTAGCTTGGAAATCTTTAACAGTTTGCACCCAAGACCTTCAGGTTATATGACCAGTTCTCTGACCGTTTTAGCCGGTCAGACAGCACCTGATGGGATAACAAAATAAAACTTAAAAATTAATCTAATACTCACCAGTGATTAACTACAGGACGAAATTGTCTGAAGTTCTAGTGGGAATTACTGACCAATAGGGTCTACTGAATGGCTCCAATGTGAATGAGTGACATAGATGGCCAGGAAACAGTACATAACCAGAGTGAACCCATAGTATTCATCTAACTCAGCAGTTTCTATAGTGTAGCATATCGAATATTTGGCATAAATAAGTACGCAAATGTTAGGACGAAGGCGATTTAAAGATGTTTATGTGAAATAGTTTTCTGTATTTCACTTAAATTTTACAAAATCATGAATTAAAATTAACAATGAGTTATACTACTATTTTAGGTATGAATTTTTAATACTTTTCTGAATAGAATCAATTTATGATTCGTGTTTTGAGGACATATACTCTTCAATAACATTAGGTGGTGTCGACGTTTAAATCGCAAATCAACAGAATTTAGACTTCATGAACCATTGGATTCCGTCCTATAAGCTGAATGGTCAAAGTGATCACTCCGTAACCTGAAAGTCTTGGCTTCGCTTACCAGGCACGTTCAGATGATGAGTCTCAAAATTGGCACAAACGGATGTCCAGTACCCTCAGTTAGTTTTCAGTAATTCGCTGACCGATATCGATCCATGATCAAAACTTGAAACCAATCAACATTTGAAAATTAGATCATTCAGTAAAACGTATGAGTAGATATGAATCATTTTGATAAAACGATTTCAGTGATCATTGCTCAAGTAAACAAATTCTCTGAAGAGGAATAACACGTTTTTGTTCAAAAATAATTTTAGGTAATTATGTTCTACCCACGCAAAGTTTGTTTAAATCATTCAGAATTTACACGTAAATTCGTTTGTTCGTAGTGAATATCATTCATTGAGACAGCTTATAAAAACATGAACTGCAATACATTTCAAGACGATGTAGAATAATGTGAACTTCACATGAGTAATTAATCTGCAATCAACTGTCTATTATATTTTTGTGCCAATTTACCTAATAAATAGGGCTTGGATTTTAGAACATGTATATTTCAAAAATAGTTCTATAATGTGATGTCATTTCAGTGGGAATTTTTGTAAGTTTTTCCCGTTCAAGCACATCGTCAGTTATTCTGATCGTAAAGGTAAACTAATATCACTTTATTTTACCCCAGTCATACCTATTCAACTTCTTGTCTGCTTTTTTATTCCTGTACGTTCCCAGTTGAAAACAGGGTTCCAAGCTAGACTTTTGAAGTCTCGGTAGCAGAGGTGTTTATTTTCACGGGGTGGGGTTGCTCACCTCATGCACAACCTTAGCGAGGTAAAGGAGTGCGTCGGCCAGGGATCGAACGCTGAACCAGATGTGTGGTTAGCGAGCATTCTACCGCTGTGTCACCAGCGCACTACCTCCTGTCTGTAGCACATAATATTTTCAACCCTGTTTTTAACACTTCATGTTTTCGTTGCAATTCACTTTTGTGAACAAATACTGCATGTTAAACACGACTGTGCATCTAAAGAAAGTGAAATCCTCTTCGCTAAACAACCTGTTTTGCTCTTCATAAATATCTGGGTGGAGGTTATTCACGAGGACTAAGTATACCCAGCTTAAGTCATCTTTTATGAGATCTGTTGCTGATTTTTCAGATGTTAGTTAGCAAGGATTACATTGATTTTAGGTCTTACCACCACTGAACACCAGTCAGGGAGTACTGGACAGAGCTGCTTCGTTCTAGTATAGGACCTTCTAATCACGAACTAGTCAGAAGCTAGAAATAATGGACCATTAGATTTGTCTGAATGGTCAACGAGCTCAGGTTTGATTTCCATCAGGGCTATCACGATTGAGCACTGCTGAAGAGTCCTAAACACAGACGAAAACAGCTCTCCAGTTCTCCTTTTCTGATTTTCAATAGTTCTTTAAATAATATTAATTCGTGACGGAACTTAAAATGATATTATTATCATCTACAAATTCATCACTATGAAAAATAAGAGAATAAGAATAAAGTAACAGCAGCAGCTAGTTAATAGTGATGCACTACAGTATTCTCACACAAAAAAGAGCAGTTCGTAGAAGATTCTCATTGAATATTCAAACACCAATTACCCACTAGTATAAACCTGGATGTCTAGACTACATGATTTATGGGCATTCTGGATTAAAATTTAAACTGTCAGATTTTCTTCACGAACTTAACATCAGTTGGAAAGATCTCTGAAAATCAAGCAGCACTGGACAGCTGTTTTGTCTCATTTGAGGGGGCCTCTTCATCCGTGCTCATCCACAACCCTACCAGGGATTGAGCCCAGAACCTTCACGTTACTGCATCAAGCCTCTTGACCATGTCAAGGTGAGATAAATACTCATCGAGGGCGCTGACGAGTGCAGCACTGCTTCAAGAGTTCACAAAGTGAACGGCCAACAAGCTTCATCTCGTAACCTGAAGGTCCTGAGTTCCATCCTTGGCAGAATCATAGGTGCGCGTTAATGAACAACCTCAAAATATGATGAAACAGCTATTCAGTACTCCCTGCTTACAATGATTTCTCTAGCCGATTTCGGTTTGTGACAAAAGTTTAACAATCAAAATTATACAAGGGAAAGGACAACAAATGAGGAAATAACTACAGATGGTAAATAAAAAGAGATAAAAAGAAAAAACAGCAAATAAGTAAAATAAATAAATAAATCAACAAGACATTCTGAAAATAAGAAGAATAAAAAATACCATAAGCCGAAAACAACAGCAACAATAATAATAATAAATATAATAATAAAAGCAATAAATATAAACTGTAACCACTTTAATTAAAAACACAAAGAAAGCAAAGTATTATTGAATAAACATTCTGTTACAGAATCATTTAAATCTAATTTTCAATTCCCCTACTTATTCTTCGTCTTCACTTTCTTTAGTGTATTCACCCGTCATGTCTATCATCAGCTCTAATTTCCTTCACTGCATATATACGTCATTATCCATCTGTAGACATGTATACAGATTGAAGTAGTGAAAAAGTTGAATAACCCGTCTAACCGATGACTTGTTGTTCCCGTTGTTCCCGGTGTTTTCAACTTGAAGTCTTCTTCTTTTTTCATTATTTAATTTTATTTTTGTTTTCATTTAATTATTTATTTATCTATCTATCTATTTTCACTCAATTATTTACTTCTATTCACATGTTCAATAAGCAAGACAAAAATGAGACGAATGATTCATTCGTCAGTATGGTCATTGCCATCTCATCGTGTTGTTTATCTCTTCAACAGTTATAATTAATAATTGATGACGAACGATATCATTTAAAATTATTTGCTTGTTAGTCTGAATTGTTGCCCAAACACATAGGCACACATACATTCCTTAGAGAAGTTGAAAAGAGTCATTTGTAGACCGATTTCACCTTGCACAACATCTATATGTATGTATAGGATTCCTTTGGGTTCCGAGTAAAACACAGGGTTTCACCAGCACATCGAAATTACACTCTGTTCTCTACAGTCTATTATAGCTGGCATCATGACTGCTCATAAGATTTCATCTCTTCGTTACAATGTCTCTTCCATGTAATCCTCATACTCCTAAATCTAGTCGATGACCTGCCTGGCACGTATTGTCAATAGAGAGTCTACACAGAGTACCTCACAACCTATCTCCATTTTCTGCTTCATAGTTCTTTGACAATGAGTTCTCGATTCCTTAGTAACCTGTCAGAGTCATATGAGGCTTGCTTATCCTTTCCGATTAACCATCTGATACTCATTATCGAGGTAAAAAAGCCAGATGTTGGTGAAATTCCGTCGTAGGCTGTGAGAAATGCGTTTGATGACAAACACACACATGCACACTCAGACTCTGAAAGATGTTGAAGCACTGACTTACTTGAAATTGGCGTTGAAAATCTAAATATATCTGAACATATTCCAAGAAACTTGTGCCTGAAAGGAAGCTAGTATTCTCAGAGTACAGTTACCACACATATTGTTGATACTGGACATCCCGTAGAGATTTCTAAGTCCTTCAAAATATTAAACAGATGAGGGACAGCAAATTTACTAGGATTTGCCAAAGCGATCGCAATCAAACGATTCAAACCAGACTTATGCGTTCAGAAAGAGAGTGTAATTAATCTCTCACTACCTTGGTAACTGAATTTTGTTTTTGTTCACATTAATTAGTCATGTAATTCACTGATCTCAACTCACTGAACAAATCCCAATCTTATATACTGGAACCGTTTTTGTTTTTGGAGTTACTATGTGAACCTACAAGCTAACACTGTTTTCTGTCTCACCCCTTCCCCCTCTTTTCTTCTTTGACAGCGTATAAACTGATGATGAAAACTTAAACTAAAAAAAAATTGTAATGCTCACATTTTGGATGTGTGAATCTTATAGTATTTGTTCTCTACTGCGACTTAACAATCAAAGTATTTCATTATCAATCTCTATAACCATTGAAATGTCAGGTAGTTTACAGCTGATGAGAACCTGTGAAATAGAATGATATCATTTTATACTGCTAATTTCGTCTTCCTTTCCTTTTACGAGTTGGTCACGGATTGATATCAATTAGAAAACCATTGAAAATCAGCACTGGAGTATTGGACAGCTGTTTCATCCCTGTTTGGGAATCCTGGGCAGTACGCACCCACTAAGGTTCGAACCCAGGACTTTCCGGTTACAAGGTAAGCTTGTATGTGTCATTCAGCCACTGAGACCTGATTCACTGGCCACCAAATGAATTCCGACTTCCACCAATTCGTGATTTAGCGTAACCTCAACCAATGTCGTCGGTGAGGCATCGATCCTCACACGTGACTGGATGGACCTCACTGGGTACAACTTCTCACTAGAATTCCAGGAAACTCCATTCTGTAGAAAGTCACCAGCGACCATCAGAATAATTCTCACCGAAGACATTGGTTGGCGTCGTGCTAAATCACGAACTGGTAGAAGTTAGAATTCATAAGCCATTGAATCGGGTCCCAGTGGCTTAATGGTACACGAGCTTGCCTTGTAACCGGAACGTCGTGGGTAACTTTCTCTGACATCTTGTCGGTTCCCTCTTGCAGATCTCTGAGTGTGTCTGACGTTAAACACAAATCATCTGCGAAGTCCAGAACTTCTACAGTCTTCTTATCAGTCCAACATATCCCTATCTTCTTGATCCCCACTGTCTTCCACATGACTCAGTCCACTATAATCAGGAATACCACTGGTCATAGTAGTCAGCCTTGTGCTATACTTAACTTTGCGTTATGGATCTTTTGGCATGCGGTACATCTGATGATCTGTTTGCAAATAACTAGTTTTTTATGAATCCACCTTGATCCAGGAGACATTTTGCATCCAGTGCACTTTTTGTCCCTTAAAGTTGATGCAGATTAATATTTTGTTTGAGGCTGGATTCCATGCCAAATATTTCAAAGCTTAAGTCAACCTTCTTTGACAACTGGTGTTATACCAGAGTACTATATGAATTCATTTAATCATACATCCGTTAGTTAGCTTATTAAATATCGTGCAATCAGAGATAGAGAGGCAGAATGAGAAAAAAAAACTTACACTTAATTTCAGCCTACATTATTCAATTCGACCAACGACTAGACACATTGTAATAAATTATTTATATTCTAGTAATTTTGATTGTTTTGGACAAATGCCTGTGATAAACAAACAGTTTGCCAAAAATTATAATGTTATCTAGGTGAATATAGGACTACAGATTCTGACTTTATTCTCATTTGGACTATTCGACTAGTTTGCTTTGCCTTATTGTTGCACTCAGCTTCTTTAATATTACTCCATGAATACTGGTGAATTTTTAAAATCCATTTTCATAATAACACATGGGCCAAGTTAAACTTTAAGCACCAGTAAGTACCAGTGGAGTGCAACGCACCAGCGGCATTGAAACGCTCATTGAGCTTGTTATTGAAACCTGGTAAATCATACTGTAATCATGATTAAAACGTGCTTAATGAGGTGTTATGTTAATAAATTGGATATCTGGCCAATTCCAGGTTAGGTTTGGGAAAGATTAAGGTAAGGTTTAGGCTAAGCAGAGATTGCGGTTAAGTTAACCTAACGAGTTCGATATTATGGTTTGTTCAAGTTAGGTTAGGGTTATTGCTTGCATTAAGAAGACTAGATAACTAAACGCACAGACTATGGTTAAACTACTCTGCTGACACACCAATCCAAAAGTGAAAGGTATAATTGTCACATGTCAGAGAAGGGTGTCCTGAATAATAGCTTCATTCCTTTTAATTCATTATTTTCATGAATATATGTATTTCATACGTGGAAATCGCCTTTATCATGTGGTTACTGCGTTCATGTTCATTTGTCCGTTGGTACTTACTGGTGCTTAAAGTTTAACTTTGCCAACATAAGTATAGATTGGCTACAGGATTTCATCATAAACCGGCATCTATTAGAGAACCATTAGGAGACCTGCAGGCGGCACTGGACAGCTGTTTCGTCAGCTTCGTTTGCATTATTCATCAGTACGCACCCATAACTCAGGATCTCCTGATTACAAGGCAAGTTCGCAGGAAATAAGCCACTAGGACCTGATCAAACGGCCAAAATATGAAATCCAACTTTTGTCAATTTACGACATAGCGTGACCACTAGCCAGCGTCTTTGGTGAGTATTTGTCTTCACGCCCGACGTGCTATGTAAAGATTAGCTGATAGTAACTAATTTTATGAGTCCGGTCCTGGGTTTGTAGCAGAGTGAATTCTATTAGTCAAGTTTGCAATATGGCCGCCACGCCAGGGAGATCACCATCACGATGCACTCTGAAGAGTTGTTATTAGATGACTGGAGGCGATTGGCGAGTGAATGAGCATGGTGGCAGTATTGCATACGTGACTGGTCGAATTCAGTCTGTGTGAAACGAAGGACTAGACGTATGATTTTAGTTACCACTTATTGTTCAATCACAGTATCCATTACAGTTCTACAAGAGGTCAGTCGCGAGCTTAAACAGTGGCGTGTCTGACAGCAGCACTGGGCAACGCGGATTCAAATATCAGAAAGTAAATGAGTTCCTTCAAGACTGCATGTAGATTTTGCTGATGAGTGCTAACAAGCCCGAGACCGGGGTCCAAGACTCCCTGCAAATTACTTCAAACCATCTAACATAGATTAATTAATCCATGAAATAGGGGAGTGTATCCACTCTCAATTTATAACGGTGAATTTAGTATAACTGTGTTCTCCAAGTTCAGTGATTCAACTATTAAGTTCTGATTGTTTTTTCAATACAATAGTAGTTCCGCTGGTGACCCTGAATGAGAGTGTACGTCTCCAGAGATTTTCTCCCCCATTTGTCTACTTGTGTTGCTATTGATTATTGTTTTAACTTGATAGGTGACCAGTACCTTGCTTTATAGATCCAATTTATATATATATGTTTCTGGTGACCGAAGCTTTGTTTCTGGGAATTCCCTGGCACTCTTTGTGTATCCTTTGTTGTAGATATGTACGTTTTCCCAGTCGAATGGATATCTGTAGACTGCTGCATATACTGGTAGTAAGAAATGGTTACTGTGTCTTTCGGCATCTATTTTTAGTCAAATTATTGTTAGTTGTATGCCACGAACCAAAATTTAAACGTAACTCTACTATGTTTTTTATTTATTTTGATTACAGCTTGATTCCACGCCGTACTCTTGGTACAGGTATGGAATTTTCAGCATGTGATATCGGTAGCCCAAATTTTGCAGGCCAACCATAGATATCAGGTGTGCGTCGGTGGGGGCTCGAACCCCGGGCCATATGCATGGTCGGCGAGAGTCCTAACCACTGTGCCACCGACGCATCATCACCTTTTCATATTTATATAATCCAAATGACAGAGATGTTGATACCAAAGTACTTGACAGCTGACTGCTAATTTTCATTCAGTAATTTATCTATCTTCGAAAGATAAGTAAAATGATAACAGAAAGTTCTGTCAGAATGATAATAAATATCTCAATTCCACTAACTGAATGTCGCTTCTCCGATTTTACTAATCACCAGGAAAACTAAACTACGTGACCTATCACGTACATTCCAGACACGACAGTAATCAGATGCGATTGTACATAATGTAGTAAACAAAAAAAACGATAATTACCACAGAAGTGAGTTTACACACATAACAATTTATTAAGTTCATTTTTTGTTTTATGCATCTAGAAGATAACATCACTAAGAAAATTTCATTTTGATACCAGACTTAAATGAATGTGGATTTATTGTTGAGTTTAAGTTTTCTAAAGTCGTTAAACCACTTTGGATTTATTTTAAAATCATTTCAAATTACACTTGAGTCCGCCAAGGTTAGTGTAAGGACAAACAATCCCCGATAACATTCGCTGACATTCTATTATAAAAATAGGCGATAGTTATAATTCACGGGTTACTAAATTCCATTTCGGTGCCTGGATGGTCAACGTGTTCACCTTGTTATCTGAAAGTCTTGGGTTCAATCTCTGGCGAGAGGGTTATAGTTGTGTACTTCTAAAGAGTTTGAAAACTAAGACGAAACAGTTGTCGAGTATTTACTGCTTTTTAATGGATTTCCGAATGAAGTCAGTCCACGATCCAAATTGAATAATGGTTGACATCGTTAATAGTACTCATTGCATTATTAGTGGTATAAGCGATACCAGTTTAATTAGTTTGATACATGTGTGGTGGCTGCTCCACTGAAATTTTACAAGAATACAGAGAAAACTCACAAATGCAAGTATTGTGTATCTTTCTTCAGATTTAACCTGTATGCTAAAATGTAATTTAGGGAATTTAAATACAAGCTACTTAACAAACAAAAAGTCATTAGGTAGACATAACTTGTGAGATCGCCATTAGGTATCCAGTGAATTCTTATAAATAGGTGTGAGACAGCGTTTCTTTTCTCCCTTACAAAATAATTACGCGTCAATGTCTGATGATTGTGAAGAAATATGCGTATCACAATGATTCCTTATACTTATTTATATATTCTCCCTTAACGATACATTAATGAGTAAGACTTTGGCCACTGTTTCACCTATAAAACTGCGTGTATTCTCTTAAACCTTCTTCTGAAACTTTGATAATTTGATAATTGGAGATTTCCCTTATTTTCCGAATTAAAAGTGACGGAGCAAGGTGATTTCCTGCAACATCTGTTTTCGAATAAAATGGGAATAGTTATATAGAAAATTCATTTTCTGATGCACAATAGTCTGGGGTAAAATTTCATGTTATTATGACTATTAATCTCTTGGATACCATTTTAAATATGGGGCTTCAACAGCACATCTCCAATGAATTCTGTTCCCTTCAATACTTTTTAGCTGACCACTCCACACATTATTACTTTCATGTCATCCTCAGCCGAATGTCCAGTTCGTCGTTTCCCATTCGCGTTCCAGTCAGAGACTTGATTTATGCGTATTATCACTCGATGATCTCCACAGTGTATCTCCAACCTATCTCTATTTTCTGCTTGATAGTTCTTCGACGATGAGTTCTCAGTTGGTTAGTAGCCTGTCAGAGTTCTGTAAGGCTTGCTTGTCCTACAGGAGGTCAGTTGCGAGCCTGAGTAGCTCAGTGGTAGCGACTCTGATTGAAGCCTCACTTGATGACACTGACTCGAATCTCCGAAGGGACATGGTTCACCTTCGAGATTTCAGATAGGCCCTGCTGATGAGTGCCGACTTGCACGAAAGCTTCCTGCAGATTTCCTCCAACCATCTAGAATCATCTGATACTCAGTATTCGGCCAACAAGGAGAGATGTTGATGAAATTCTGTCTTAGGCTGTTAGAAATGCTTTTGGTGACAGTGTGTCAAGTATCTGAAGTACAGTGAAGCATTTAATGACCTGAAGTTAGTGTTGAAAATTTGTATTCCTACACTGACTCCATGGTAATGATTGCCTGTTTTTGCTTTCCCTATCAGATCATGACTGGCTATGGTATATTTTTTGGTGATATACGGTAATAAAACAAAATTGTAGCTATAAAAGTGGTATTGATTTCATTGTATACTTTAGTTTACTCACTTTTGTTTCCGAAGAGTCAAAACTATGTGACTTCCTTATATCATCGGGCTACCTAATTTTCCATAGAGCATTAAGCATCAAATTTACGCAGTGATATCTTACACCTAGGTAATTACATCCTTATAGAATAGCTTTTACCTACACATACTTCTCAATGGCTTTTAGTATACCTTGTTATGTTTTCAAGAGATGAAACCGTCGAGAGCTTGAGCGTCATTTGAACCAAAACACATTCCATCAAATAACATAATCTAGACTACTATTTTACTTGATCTTATACAGGGAGTAGATGAAACACTGAAAACTCCTCGCTGCATTCAAATTATTATTCATAATGAAGCTATTACCATTATTCCATGATTTATCATAAAATGACTTCAATCAGAGAACTGCTGAAAATAGGGGAGTACTGGACACCTGTCTCGTCCTTCTATGAGACTCTTTAGAATAGAGTCCACACAACTACACCAAAAAGGGATAGAAGCTATCAATTTGAGATTACAAGGCGATCTTGATGACCATTTAGCTACTGAGTCGAATTCCGATAACACATGAATTCCAGCTTCTACCAATTCATGAAATATACAGCAACTGCCAACCAATATCACTGTTAAGTATTCATTCTCCCACCCAACTTGGTGGACCTCTCTGATAACAACTTCTCACTAGAACTTCAAAGGAACTTCATCCCAGAGTCAGTGATTAGTGAGAGCTAGACTAATTTTCACTTATCATTATTACTGAAATACAAAAAAGAAGATGATGAGAGAGAGAGAGGAAAGAAAGAAGTATTTTTTCAAACCATTTTTGTTTCTACGAACACTGACTAGAAATATTGAGTTAACAACATACTGAAGGTTGATATTCCTAAGGGAAAGCTTAAATACTTACGTTGATTTTAGTTGTTATAACTGATTTAAAAGTGATTTAGTGTATTTACTTATTGATTTATCTGTCTTTCAGTTATTAATTTCGGCTGTCATAATCAAGCAAAGACATGAATTTTTTGTTGTTGAGGGGTGTTGATGATAGTATCAACTCAACCGTAAAATTTCACTTTTATAACAAGCATAATAACATGCATAGTCAGTGTTTAATAAATGACAGCAATTATAAGTGAGTCATCAAACAGAGTTCGAATTTCTATCTAGTATGTTGAATGATCTTCAAAGAGCAATTTAATGTTTTCTAACATAACTAAACATCTAATATATATATATATATATATATATATAGATGTTATCTGCATGTGACAAAATAACATTAAATTGTTTATTTTTACAGTTTTCAAAAGAATACTTCACACATTTAAGCCTTCATTTATCACTATATATTTTGTAAACATTCCATTGATAATGTAGATTTCGTGACAAACCGAAATCATTCAGAGAATCGTTATTTATTATGGAGTAATGGACAGCTGCTTTCACCCCTGATTGGGACTCTTAAACAGTGCTGTCCAGAGTCTTCAGGTTACCAGAAAAGTCATTCAGCCGATTTCTCTTAACTTTGCGTTTCTGTACTACTTCAAAACTAACAATTTTTGAACAGAATGTTGTATTTATCGTATATTTCAGACTGTTGATTATAGCGGAAATGTTCAAAGCATATTACTTTTATGGCATACAATTGTTGCCTTTTATATACTTGTTAAAATTTATAGACGAAATGCTTTGGTTCATACCAAGCGGCATAACTCTATTAGAAACGAATGTGCTTAAACTAAAGTGACTTCGCTGGCTACTTACAAGCTGCTAAACATTAAAAACATTAACCGATACAAATTTATGAACTTACGAAGGAGAGATAAAATGAGAATCAAAATCTAAATCCACACATCCATAGTAATATCTGCTTGCATTGTTTATCCTTAAAAATAACGAGTTTACCCAATAGAATACAAAACTATTATTAAAGCCAAATAAACGTAAATTTAAATAACTTTGTCCATCATCTAAATAACAGTGGCATTGAAAGTGAGTACAGTGTGATTTAACTCGGATTTAACTGAACTAAGGTACACTGCAACTTAAAATTAGAAAAAGAAATATGTTGTCTTAATTTTGGTACAGAACGTCAGTTTGTATATTGATCAAGTGCATTCTAATATTGAAGGTTTCGCTCCAGCTTGACTTAAATATGCTTTAGTCTGAAATGTCTTCAAAAAAAATTCATAAACTAACCATATTTTTCTGACTGTAGTGAATAAGAAGAGAAGGTAATTATTCCAGTTGGTAAATATATACACTTGGTCAAAACTGTTAACTTTTGAGTGTCATCATCTAATTATTAGGAGTTACTTGGTGGATGGTGACTAGCAGGAGGGACATCATCACTAACCACGTAATGCAGGTACATCCAATGACGAGTCCCAAACAGAATGAAGTGCGCTAGTCACCATACACCAAGTAACTTCTAGTTACATGCAGAGAAATCGTGGAAGCATCTGCAAAAGAAGCCGATATATCAGCCTGAGATCGAGCACTTCGCTCCAACCAATCGACGGGAAAATCTAAAATTTAATTAAATCATCTATTTATTGTTGCTTCCACAAATTTTTGTCCACTGTGACTTCATTTCATGTCATTCCACCACCTTTAGACATGTTCTGAGGAAATGTCCATTTATTTCTTCCATGTCAATCAGAAACTTTGCGTACTCATCACTAAAAGTATTTCCAGCAGACTAATGCAGACGATGACTTCGCTCGACTTTCAAGATCAGATGGTCCTCTAGAAAGGATTGTAAACAGGGAATTCTGGAAACGAACCGATCTAGCACCAGTCACTTAATAAATATTCAGAAGAAAACGGAAAAGAATTCGACACACGCTGATGTGATCACTGAGTGATACCACACGCTAACTAAGCCTTTGTGGCGTCAGTGGCACAGCGATTAGGATTCTCGCCGACCATGCACATGATCCGGGGTTCGATCCCCTGCCGACCCACACCTGATATCTATGGTCGGCCTGCAAAATTTGGGCTACCGATATTCATGGTGAAAATTTCATCCTTGTACCAAAAATACAGTGTGGAATCAAGCTATAATAAAAAAGAGAAAGTGTATCTGAGAAATTTGATTGATTTAAATACCATCTTAACTTCAGCCTCATTTAGAGTCTTGAGTAAGGCTTCCGATGTCCCTTCTTTATACAGCTGTACTACATAGTATCTGAATATGTGAAAAAAACTGAAGGATATGTTCATATTTCAATACAGTGAATGTGTCGTCCACGAATCTCCACTGTAACCCAGGATCTGGATTAAACGTTCTACGAGCTTTATGCTCCCAACTATCCAAAAATATGTCTGCTAATATTGGGGATATTTATGAAATCGGGCCAAAAGCCTAACTAGTAAGTCAGAAGATTTAAATAGTGAAGTCAAACAAATAATTAAAAATATTAAAAGTGAATAACTATCCACCAGAATTTATTCAGAAATAAATGAAGATCCATAGAAAATACCGAAAATAATAAAGAATTCAACGCCTCTGTAATACTGCCTTATAAGGAATGAACGTCAGAGGCCAACTCAGGATTCTAAATTAGGTTGGAATAAGAGTGGCATTAGACTTTTTCGGCTTAAAGACCTAATAGATGCAAATTAAGAGAAACAAAATAGTATAAATCACCGAAAAGCATGTAATGGCTATGAGGTCAATAGCATAGGTTAAATAAACTATTAGATCGGAGTCATCTATATTATTGGAACATAAAAATTTAGCTAGACCTAGAATAATCGACCTCGCCAGGTTAAATAACTTAGAAAGATGGCCCAGCCATTGCACTGCATTCACTTGCATATAATCACAAAAAAGGGTGGGACAGAGTGATAGTATTAAAAAGTAATATAGTTAAGTGGAGGGAGAGGTTAATGATTCAACACTGCACACACGCAATCGGAATGACGCAACGCCTATACCGAAGATATGGAAAGCGGCAACAAACAGCAGAGGGGAAGTTGAAGAGAGAGTGAGTGAGTAAGTTACAATATGCATAATACAAACTGTGAAATCGTGTGACTGAATTGATATGATTATGAATGGCGATAATTTATGCTTGAAACATCATCCGTTTGTTAATATCGGTTCACTGCGTGATATTTAAAATAAACTTATCTAATATGGAATCGCATTCTACCACAGTGCCCAAGTTCCTACACTACTTACATTAATGAATTAATCCATTTCAGCCTAAATTTCGTTTTAGCAATTGAGTTCACTTCAGAGGAACGCCTCTAAATCGAGGACAAGTTTTTTTTCTTCTTCACGTTCCCAGCGCAAACTAGGGCCTCAAGCAAGTGACTCGAAGTTTCTGTAGCAGTGTTTAATTTTACAGGATAGGGTTGCCAGTCTCATGTCCAACCTTTCCTCACTACCAGCATTACTTCTGGCTTAGCGAGGTAAAGGAGTGAGTCGGCCGGGGATCGAACCCCGGACCATGTGCATGGTCGGCGAGAGACCTAACCGTTGTGCCACTGACGCGAATTTGTGAATAAATTTCTCGCCTTTTACTAAAGAGGACAAGTTAGTTACGTTTATTATTTGTATTATTAAAATGCTGTATTTATTCAAGGGATAGATTAAACATTTTAGTAGTGAAAGATTTCATTTATGAGAAATTGATCGCCAAAAATCATTTCATGCATATAAAATGTAAACTACAAAGGTGTATGCAGAAATTCAAAAGACTTTACGAAATACTCCACAGTTCACATTATAGGAACTTTCCCTTTTTTGCCCTGAGAAGTCTACAGCAGTAGATTTAAAACTAACTACATATGTACATCAGAATAAATACTACTCCTAAACATTGAGACGCTGATTAGATTGATTTTGAAATGATGATAAGAGGAAGCCTTAAGAACATGTTCAAATAGATCACATTATTAGACACCAACAACGTTAAATATATCCGATTACTGAAGTCACTCACCAGTCACTGTTTTTTTCCTTATTCCTTTTCGTTCCCAGTGGAACATGCAGTTTCAAGCCAGAAACTTGAAGTTTTCGTAGTAGTGGTGTTTAGTTTTACGGGTTGAAGATGCTAGCCTCACGTTCTCTTTACCAGTCTTACTGCTGGCTTAGCGAGGTAAAAGAATGCGCCGGTCGCCAGCGATCGAACCCCGAACCAAATGAGATCAGCGAGCATTCTACCGCTGTGCCACTGACGTGGTAAATCAATATATTATACTTATTTGCATTCACTATCGAGAGGTATATGTGATCTTGAGGAAATCCATACTACTTCTGGCACACAAACTTTTGTCATCCAGCGAATGTTACAGATTTTAACGCTTAGCCATACAGATGCTGGATGACAATCTACAGGATCAGTTTATGCAGACAACTTGTTTAAAAGCTCCTTGACTAATCAAGCTGTTTTGTTATGAATGTGTTTTTCTAGGTCCATTTATCAGCGAAACATACGCTGTAGAACACTGAAACGTTTTTTCCTCGGAGAATACACCTGAAATAGGCTTAAGTTTGTCAGTAAAGCATGCATAATTATTTTTATAAAATTTGTTATGAATTGGCTAACATCAGAATGAATGTTCTTGTTAGTTATTTTTCAGATATTTGACTTCTACAAGAATTAGAAAGAAAAACACAAAACAGTCTAATAAAACACAACTCATTTCATGAATTATCCCTATCAAGGCGTTAATGAAAAGAACATAAAACACGTGGTTTAGCGAAGAGGGTCTACTCTAGGCAAATCCATTCACTAAGCTTTTCAATCGTACTTATATACATTTCATTCACAAATAAGGGAAGTAACAAAAGTGATGAGTTGTCACGGACATAGTTGTTAATGTTAGTCAATACATAAGAGGAGTTTAACAATCATGTTAGCGTTACGTAATCCGACAAATAATTTAATGAGAGAGTTGTAATCCAGATGCATATAGAAATACAGGAAAAGAGTTTGAAAGAAATACAAACTATACAAAGAGTTAGAAAACAAAACAACAAAATCAAGTTAGTAGAAATAAAAAAAACTTGTCACCATCCTAGTAGAAGTGGCTGAATAATTTTGCTTTGTGTGAAGAGCCATAATTTCTCCATGTGAATGACTCGAGCTTCAGCAATGCAAATGAGACGAAATCATACTGTCTTTGACAAGCGGATGTTCACCTTATAGATTATCTTGAAGAAGAAGTCTGTCGACATAGTGTTCAGTTAAATCACTCCTTACAGAGCCGCTGCTACCTTTCTGCACCCATGTGGGTGAATGGCGTTGAACACTCGTCGAACAGCCAGTATACCCAGCTCCGGAGGAATAGGTGGACTGATATGCGCACATATTTCCACATACATGGCAGTAAATTTAAAAGAAACGATATAATACTAATGAACAGATTAAACGGTTATCGTACAATTCGTCAAAGTATGAAGGAATTTATCTTGTCAAGTTTATTAGCGTTTAATGAAGAAATTTCTCACCTATCAGTCATTCAACTAGATGAAACAAACAACCTAAAAGTTTTGTAGAGTACATCACAGTAACCAATCAAAACATGACTATTTGAAATTACAATAAAAATATTTACCAAGGGATTTCATCATGAGCTGGCATTAGTTAGAGAACCATTTAAAACCAGCACTGGAGTACTGGACAGCTGTTTCGTCAGCCTAGTTTGGGACTCTAGCAGTACGCACCCACCGGGGTTTGAACTCAGGACCTTCTGGTTATAAGGCGCACTCGTTTGCCATTAAGCTACTGGGACCCGATCCAATGGCCAACCCATGAATTCTAACTTCTTCCAATTCACGACATAGCGCAACCGCTAGCCAATGTCTTCGACGAGTATTTGTCCTCACACCCGACCTGATGCACCCTACTGGGTTCGAACCCCGGTGGGTGCGTACTGGTGAAGAGTCCCAAACTAGGACGAAACAGCTTTCCAGTACTCATAAGTTTTCTAATGGTTCCCTAACCAGTGTCAGTTCATGATGAAATCCTATAACCGACCAAATCCCTACAAACCAACACTTGAAAAGGTTTATTGCTCAGAAAGATGATTTTGGTGTCACTGAATTCTATGAGCTATGGGATCTAACTGCAGAGCTTACGATCTACTAGACAATATTTTCAGCGCTAACTTCAAAGTATATCAGCTGTTGTAAATAAACTTTTACTGCGTGAATACCAACGTATAAGTGCCCTATATATCTTTTCCAGCAACTACACTACTGCAACATTGTTTCCTCACTATTACCTTAAGAAATGAATTGGTTTTTCAACTAAAGTATGCTATGCATACTTAATACTAAGTGATTTCAATGGTTGAAAATCACTTATATCAATTAATATACCTCGTTAACCAGACAAAAGTTACCTTAGCGCTGACGAGCTGCTCTAAGCATCCAGGGATGAGCAATCAGAGGTCTTTATGTGAAGTAATTTTTTTAATCCTTAATGTATGAAGCAACTGCTGTCTAAATTCCCTTAGTTTGCGAAATCTGATCTGCAAAATGTCATTATCATCCTAAGAATATGAAAGAGAAAAAATAAATAAGTCTGTAGCATAAATAATAGTAAACATGAAACTACTGCACCATTGGAAATGACTTTTCATCACGACAATATATATATATATATATTATTCCTTTACAATCCCAGGATTTCAAGCCCGGGGCTTCAAGTTTCGGTAGCACTGATGTTTATTTTTACAGAATAGGGTTGCTAGCCTCATGCTCAACCTTCCCTCTTCGCCAGTCTTATTACTGGCTCAGCGAGGTAAGGGTGTGCGTCAGCTGAGGATCAAACCCCGGTCAACGAGCATTCTACCGCTGTGCCACCGACGCAATGTTTACTAAAGAAGAATATCACATGAGATTTCTTAAAATCCTGGACTATTTTGTGAGTAGACAACACAGATTGTTGTTTCTTGACAAGAGTTAAATTTATAACAGTGTAAGCAAACTCTAAATCTCCAATATTCCTTTTTACATCTATATAATTAATTACAATGATTGTCGACTTCCACCTGACACATAACGACCAAGCAAAATTCGTTATATAAAAGTGGCATGTTTTAATTCCGAAAAATACCGCATAATATAGTACCTGTAAGTTTCACTACTCTTTGAGTACAAATAATGAACACGATTAGAATTACGTCTTATTAACGGTAAAAAAACTAATAACTGAAGACGATTTGCCACTATATATATATATATATATATATATATATATATATATATATATATATATATATATATATATACTTAATCCAAAGAAATCAAAACGTCTTTAACACTGAATTTTATGTTAAAGTTAAATCAAAATCAGTAATAAGTAGCCTCTCAAGATAAAAGGAAGAAAAGGCTATTTACTGTTACCGATGACAACGAAGGACAACAAAACACGAATACGTTCAACCCATCAGAAGACTCTAGAAGATATGGAACTCACGCACGATTTATGTCTAATCCAACGCAAATTCAAACACCGATAAACGGAAACCAACAGGTTTACAAAACACGCTGCCAACAAATTCGCGAATTCAAGTGAAGACGGAGAACACAAGAGTCATGGAGATACCTAATCACCAACAAAACCAACAACAAATATCAAACAATCAAAATCAAAGAGGGAAATTTAAAGAAAGCCAACCCCTTCCCACTCATTTCAAAGGCATCGTCTGAACTAGAGGCGACACAGACGAGGGTGTCGAAGGCAACAAGGATCGGATAGGCAGGACAGACACTATCCTTTAAAATGCATTAGGAAGGTCGAAAAAAGCCAAAGGAAAAATAAAAATAATAATAAAACTAGTAATAATAACATAAATAAGAGAGAATATAAGTCATCTACAGTTAAACCATATAAAGAGGGGACATCTGAGACCCTACGTAGGATGCTTAATAAAGCAGGAATTAGGGTGGCATTTAAACCAGGGACAAGCTCTGTAGGTTAAAGGACCAATAATATAATTTACAAAATAACATGCAATGACTGTGAGGTCAGCTACATAGGTCAAACTAGTAGGTTAGGGGTAGTCAGATTGTCGGAACATAAGAATTTAGCTAAAGCAAGAATGGTTGACCCTGAAAAGATAGGTAATTTAGAAAAAAGCTCAGCGATTGTAATGCATGCATTAACACACAACCACACAATAGGGTGGGAGAGGGTAAAAATTCTAAAAAGTAATCTAGGTAGGTGGAGACAGAGGCTGATTACTGGATCCTTGTTCATCGAGTCTGCAACAAACACATGCAATAAGAATGACTCGTCACTCATACCTGAAATATGGAAAATACTATTACCAATCAAATCAAGTGAAAATCAAGTGAAAAATAATGGAACTATATAAATGAAGTTAGGAAGTCGTGTGAGTACCTTGATATGATTATGAGCAATAAACTGTGCTCAAAACATCACTGTTTAACACTGTGAGACTTTATCAAAACAAAAATTTACCCATAATGGAAGGACAGACACTCATTAATCTGAGATCAGTGTGGAAATCTACTGGACCCAATGAGCATAGGGAACAAGACTCTGAATTTAAGCGTTAATATCAAGTCAGCCAGTGATTCTATACAATATAGAGACTTGACATGCTTGTCACCGAAAGTACTTCCAGCAGGCTATAGACTCATTGTCTGTTGTATGAACCAGTCGACCACAATCAAGAATATCATCGGTAATAGTAGACGGGTTTAGTCCACCCCTGTCTTTATTTCAAAAGCACTGCCGAGTTTTCCTTCGTGAATCACCTGACATCTGCCATCATCATCTAGCTTCTGAATAAACCTGATAAAGATAAATAACTTCACTGTGGCCAATTGTTATTTCTGAGAATTTCTATATTCTCTTATTTACAGGCTCTGTACAATCGTTTTTGTTTGTTTGCTAATACGCTCCTGCAGGAAAAGCCTTAACTAGAAAAGTGAACAGCATGTTAGCCTGAATATATGCTGGCACCAGTACACACTTATTGTCTTGTGAAAAATCCGTTGCATAGTACAACCTCGTCATTTATTTGAGTAATAACCGTGTGAAATTTTCCGACAGATTGAATTTAACACTAACAGTGGTCCATTCGAGATTCTTGTCGAGTTTTTGAAAAAGATATAATCTGGATAACTCTTTACCATCACAAATGGTTTCAAACTAATTGTACACTATAATAGTAATAATAATATAAAAGTAAATGACTCATGAAAAATTATATTGAAAATAATCTTCACGTATAATTTTTTATCTTGTGTGTGTGTGTGTGTGCGTATTGTCAAAGTCGACTGAAATGATACATTAGTGTTTTCGTGTTTTGCTTCCTTTTTCTGTGTGTGTAGCTCAGACTAAGAAAGCTCATTTTATGCGTTTCTGAGAAATAGTATAACGCTTAAAAGCGTGTGAATATATTTCACTTCAAGAAAATATTCTTAATACTCACCAAGTGTACAGTTAGGTAGGTAATTTAGAAATAAATGTGAACATTGCTCAATATCACATGAAACATCGTATAACTTCATTTTTAATGTTCGGGGAAAAAACATTGATTATAACACGATCTAATTATATCTCAAAAAGTTTTGTTTGTTATATTTGAGATAAACAGCACTATGTATATTACTATTATTTCTAGAGGAACATAAGGCTTCAGCGTCTTAATTACCTTCGGTTTCCTGCCAACTTTTCCACCCTGCTCCAGGTCTGTCCACATGCTTTCATCTCCTCCTCGCATGACCCCCTCCAAGTCACCCTCACGCTGACGACCAACTCTCCGCTTTCCTTCCGGGTTCCACTAGAGCAATGGCTTGTCTAGTGATGTCACTTGATGATTTCCTCAGCGTATGGCCAATCCATCTCCATTTCTTCCTGCTTATTCTTTTCACAATCGGTTCCTGGTTGGTTTGCTCATTGCCAGAGATCCGTGTTGCTGATCTTTCCTGGCCGGCCATCTGATCTTAGGTGGTAGTGAGCGAAGACAACTGTTGATGAAGGTCTGAAGTTTGTTTGAGATGCTCTTTATGACGCGCTGGCCAAGTCTCTGATCCGTATAGTAAGTAGCACTGACTTCACATTGAAGTTGAAAATCCAGATCTTATTTTTGATACTGAGTGCTGTTGACCTCCACACAGACTTGAGAGTAATGAAAGCTTGTCTTGCTTTTCCGATTCTGGCTTTGATATCCTCATCATGGCTTCAAAAAGGTGGCATTGGTTCTATCTAAATCACTGTAAATGAGCATTTTGTCAGCCTCTGTCACAACATCTCATCATGACTCATTATTCAGAGACATTTACAAATGCAATAAAAGTCTACCAAAGGCGTTGTACTTTCAACTGTTTTCTATCGCAGAAGTCTTAGTCATGCGCATCAAAAAGCCGGAGCGTTGTGTTTAGAAGAAGATAGTCCAAATTCATCCTTTTAATGTAGATTTAGTACTGTTTGGCTTCTTAATTGTCGTTATTCCCATTCCCTTCATATTTCCATCTTCAGCAATAAACACCACTGTTTCAAGTATTGGTTTTGTAGGGATTTTGTTTGACTGGATGTAGGAAAACATCATGATCTGGGACCCGACCCAGTGGCTGAATGGTCTATGAACTCACTAGCCTTGTAACCAGAAGGTCCTGGGTTCGAACCCCGGTGGGTGTGTACTGATGAAGAGTCCCAAATTAGGACGAAACAGCTGTCCAGTAATCCAAGGTTTTCTAGTGGCTCTGTAACTACTGTTTGAACTTCTTTCTACGCAAATCCCATCCAACTCTATCTTCATCAAAAGCTACTTTACTGATTACGGAAATATTTTATAATCCTATGTAGTTTTGTTTCTGTGCCCCTTGTGATCTATATTCACACTTTCTAACTTTTTAATTGAGTTGAAAATTGTTATCTCCCTTAATTTCCTTTTGCTACTATGTTGAATAAATAATAATTGTAACACTGTATAGCCTTTGTGGATAGAACTACCGAATAGATATCTTCCCTTAGCCTCTTATCCTCTTCTCTTTTAATATTGTATGCGTGACAGCTGATCTGATGATTATTGTTAGTGTTATTTTTCCTTTGGGTTCTGAGTGGAACATAGGGCTTCAAAGGAAAATCTTCACTTTGTCCTTTAGCTGGCCACATGATTTCCCATAATCTCTCATTTCCTCTATTTCACTCTCAGACACTCTTCGAGTTCCACTTGAGCAACAGTCTGGCGCAGAGTATCACCCAATGGTCTCCTCAGCATGCACCGTACCCATTCCCATGTGTGCAGCTGAACATGATTTCAATTATTTTAGAGGAGTCGCTTATTGCCAAGTTGATGTACACATGTGGCAAACTGCACATACCTTACGTTCTAATCACCTACAGCACGTATCCTCTGCATCATGCTTCTTTTGTCTTCCCGTCATGTTTTCCATGTTGTTTCATGAAGATCTTTCCTTTTCGCTTCTTCCTTGTATAATTCATTCCTCCTTTATGCAATATTCTTCCAGAATGCATATCACACATAATATACTACTTAAAAAATCTTTTTAGTAACACCCTACGCACACATGTTTTTTTTTAGAAAATTGACATAATAACGATGAGAAGAAAGGGTGAAATAATAAGTATGATAATTATTAAAAAATATAAATAGAATTTCTGTTCATTTCTATACTTTTGTTGACATATAAAATTGTAGATTAAAGAGCAGATGGTATGGTAGTAGGAAATAAATAGCGAAGACTGTCAAATACAGGGAGATTATGAAAATGTAGATTTGCATTTATTCTGATAACACGCTTTTTTATTAGTTAACGTTTTATTACGTTTCTTAAAAACAAAACTATCATATTATTTTGACTAAATGGTTCTTGTAGGTTAGATTACTGTGTGTGTGTATAAGACGCGAGTACTGTAAGTGTCTTGTGAAATGTATTCGGAGTACTGTTCAGCAAGTATTACTTTTTATTGTCCCTTGGGTTCCTAGTGGAACATAGGGCTTCAACTGCACGTCCATTTCTTCTGTCTTCTGCTATACTTTTCGCCTGCATCCATGTTAATCCATATTCTTTCAACTCCTCTTACACGATCTCCTCCATGTCACCCTTGGACGTCCCACACGCCGCTTCCCTTTCGGGTTCCACTCGAGGGCTTGGCGCGCGATGTCACCAGCGGTCTCCTCAGCGAGTGTCCGATCCATCTCCACTTTCTCCTGCATATTTGTTGGGCGATTGGTTCTTGCTTTGTTTGTTCCCATAATTCCTTGTTGGTGATTCTTTCCGGCCATCTGATCTTCAGTATTGAGCGAAGACAGTTGTTATAAAGGTCTGCAGCCTTTTGGAAATATTCTTTGTGACCCGCCAAGTTTCTGATCCGTATAGAAGAACTGACTTTACGTTTGTATTGAAAATCCGAATTTTGTTGGTGATGCTGAGTGACGAAGATTTCCAGATTGATTTCAGGCTGATGAATGTGTTTCTCGCCTTCCCGATTCTACATCCTCGTCCGCTCCTCCTGTAGTTGAGACAATGCTCCCTAGATAAGTGAATGAAGTAACCTCTTTCAAATCCCTCCCGTTGATGGTGATTGACGTTGGATGTTGTTGTTGTTGTTGGTTGGTTATTTTCATAACCTCCGTCTTGTCTATGTTACCTGGAGTCCTGTCTGCTGCTTCTTCGACCAGTTTGTCGGTTTTCGCTTGTAAGTCTTCGATTGTGTGTGACATCAAACATAATCATCCGCGAAATCCAGGTCTTCTAGGTTCTTCACGTCGGTCCAGGATATTCCTGTCTTCTCGTTTCCCACTGTCTGACGCATAATCCAGTCCACCACAATTAGGAATATCATTGGTGATAATAAGCACCCTTGTCTGACTCCTGTGTTTACTCCAAACGCCTCGCTGAGTTTTCCGTTGTGGATCACTTGCAGGTGCCGTTGTCGTACAGCTGTTGAATAAGGTTGATGAATATTTGGGGTACGCCATAGTACTCGAGTAATTTCCAAATTACTTCACGTCAACGCTGTCGAAGGCCTTCTCAAAGTCTATAAAGTTGAGGTAGAGGTTTGATTGCCATTCCATGCTTTGTTCGATGATGATGCGTAGAGTTGCAATTTGGTCAGTACATGATTTGCCTTTCCTGAATCCAGCTTGTTCTGGTCGGAGTTCTGTCTCCAGTGCGTCCTTTAATCTCTCCAGGATGATGCGACTCAGGATTTTACTTGGCGTCGATAGGAGCATGATTCCTCGCCAGTTCTTGCAGAGTCTAAGTCGCCCTTCTTTGGTAGTTTCACGAGGTAACCTTTCCTCCAGTCAGTAGGCACCTTTCCCTCCTTCCAGACCTTTTGCAATAATGGAGTCAGCATGTCTGCTGTCGTCTCTGGGTCTTTCAGTGCTTCAGGGGTATTCCATCTGGTCCGCTGTTTCCAGCTTTCAGAAGTTGATTGCGTTCAAGACTTCAGCTCTCGTTGGAGGTTGGTGTCAACTTGCAGTTGTGTGCGCTGTTGTTGGTATTTCTGGACGGTTGCAGGTGTGGTCGTTCAAGAGTCCTTTGAAGTGATCCGCCCATTGTTTAATCTGTTTTTCTTCCTTGGTAATGGGTTCCCTTGGCTGTCTTTTATAGGTTTCGCTTGTGTTGGTCTCTTCCCGGATAGAGATTTGGTTATCTGATATAGTGTCCTCAGGTCCCTTTTGCCTGCTGCCTTTCAGCTTCAGTGAGTTGTCGTAGAATCGTCTTTTGTCCTTCCTAGCACTTTCTTCACTTCTTTGTCCATGCTTGTAAGTTGAGCTATCGTCTCCTTCTCCTGTCCGTCCTTGCATTGAATCATTTTCTCTTTCACCATTCTCCTCTCTTCTATTAATTTCCAAGTGTCCGTTGAGAGCCATTCCTTGTCTTGTCTCTTCTTTCTTCCTAGAACCGTTGAACACGTTTCGTTGAGAATCGCCTTCAGAGATCCAATGTTCTTCCACGCATGATTCTTCAGTGATGTCGCGTAGTGTTTCCTGCTTTGCTCTGACAGTTGCAGTGAAGTGTCTTTTGTGGTTGTGTCCTTCAGTAATTGAGTGTTGAACTTGCATTGTGGCCTATCCCCAGCTATCCTCGAGGCTTTTAGTTTCACCTTGAAAGTCCCTTCTACTAGATAGTGGTCTGAACCCACATCTGCTCCTCTCCTTGACCTTGTGTCCAGTAGGCTCCGTCTCCACTTTCTTGAAATTGAGATGAAGTCTATTTGATTCTTGGTGTTTCCATCTGGTGAAATCCATGTCGTCTTGTGTATATCCTTGTGTTTGAACACACTACCACCAATCACCAAATCATTGAAGGCGCAGAAGTCTGAGAAGAGTTCACCATTGTCGTTCATTTCGCCGAGGGCCTCACGACCCATGGTGAGTTCTCTTCCTGTGTTGTCTCCTCCCAGCTTCGCATTCATGTCGCCCATCAGGATTTTGATATCGCCATTTGGGACGTTGTCCATTATTGCTTGTAGTTGTCTGTAGAACGCCTCCTTCTTCTCTTGTTCTGAGACGTTTGTAGGCGCATAACATTGAATGACTGTAACTTTCCTTCCTTTTGAGTTGAACCTGGCTGTCATTATCCTGGAGGAGATTGGTTCCCACTGCATGAGAGCTTTGGTTGCTGTTGGTGACATCATGATGGCCACTCCCTCGGTGTGCTCATGGTTGTCCTCTAGGTGGCCGGAATAGATTACTGTCTCTCCAGTAGGTAGTTGGCACCTTCCAGTTCCGTTCCATCTGCTCTCGCAGATTCCCAACACTTCTATTCTGTACCTTCTCATTTCAGCGGCTATCTGGGCAGCCTTTCCAGTTTCGTACATTGTGCGAACATTCCAGGTACCCATCCTTACTTTTGCTTTCATCGAAAGAAGGCACATCGGCTGACTGGCTTCCCGAAGGCTTTCACCAGCCTGCGTCATTTCACTTCCCCGATTCCAGCGAAAAGTAAGGCTATTGCTTATGTTTTAGAATTTTTAATATATTTATTCGTTGAAGTTTCTGTAGCGATTTGGTTGTTTTACAGGGGTGGAGTTGCTAGCACCACGCCCCAACCCTCCCTCTTTACCCGGGCTTGGGACCGGCGAGAAAACTAGTAAGCTAGTAGCCTAGCAAGCTAGTATCTGGCGAGGTTTCGGTGTATAGTACACGCAATAAATCAAGCAATGAGGAATCGAACACATTCCATTAGGTAATATATTCGAAAAATGAAATATTCATGGAAGGCCTTCCTGATCTCATATCTGCTAAGGAACTATAAGGCTATGCTATTCATCTATGAATACTGAGATGTGTTAATGACACGATTCACTGTTTCTAAATAACAATCAAGCCGCAGTTTTAAATTATGGTAACTGATTCCAGTCTAAACAGTAAAACGAAGAAACATTATTGTTATTATCAGTTGATTCGTATTCTGAGTGGAGCATAAGACTTAAGCAGAACATCTGTACTCTATACTCTGTTCACTTCCGTCGTTGGCACCTTGCTCGATGACCCCCCACAAGCTCTCAATACCGTCCAGTGACCTCCACCATGTCCCCCTCGGATGCCCAATTGATCACTT
The DNA here is from genome assembly GCA_944472135.2 of Trichobilharzia regenti. Lineage (NCBI taxonomy): Eukaryota > Metazoa > Platyhelminthes > Trematoda > Strigeidida > Schistosomatidae > Trichobilharzia > Trichobilharzia regenti. Next base: position 47,976,775 of record OX235265.1, on the reverse strand, counting down.
CCCACTAGAATTTGATTTCACAGGCTGCCCTGAATTTAAATTCACTTGAATGTCACCTCAACATATATCCAGTCCTTGTCCATTTTGTTCTGCACGTGTTGGCCATTAGGTTTTTTGAATGGTTTGTTGTGAGAGTTCTTTATTGTTTATCATTTCTGGTCAGCAGATTAGAGTTTTGTTCCTTATACAGTAGACTTCTGTATCGATTTCAGAGTAATGTATGACTTTCTTGTTTTGACTATTCTGTTTGACTACGATATCCTCATAGGTGCCGCGTGTAGTTGAAATGATGCTGCCTGTTTTGGCAACGCGAAGAAACCACTTGTCTTAGATTCCTTTTATCTATGGTAATTGGTGCTTCAAGCAGAGGAGAAATAAGCAAGAAGGGAAATGAAATACCTCATCAACTGCTTCTAATTACCTTACCAGTACAGTAGTAGTATGAAGTTCAAACTTAAAAATTTCGGATATTCTGAAACTATTTCAGCATAATTAACGCCTGAGCTCATATTGATTTCATTGAATGAAGAATAATAAGTGATTAATTTGTGCAAATATAGTAACAATATATCATGCAGAACATTTGATCACAATTTCCAGTGATTTATTTAATATTGTAATATCAAAAAAAACCAGTCTCTAGAAAGCACCTCGGTGTACTGTAGTTGTGTTTGTGATATTTCACATCTGACTGATAAAAACAGCAGCTACATGTGTCAGACTAGATGTCATCATGAAGTGATGTCAACCAGAAAACCACCGGATACGCAGCTAAGGAATAATAACAAGCTGACCGTGAGACGTGATGGTTACGTCTCATTCACAAGGACTTATATGAGTCACTTCAGAGTATCATTCTAAAGTGGTAAAGTCACCTGGTGCTCCCTTGATTTCAATAATAACGATAACTATCAAGAACTATTAACCGTCTGTATTGTTACTGGTGAACATCTATCCTGGCATCCATCATTTTGGATTCAGTGGGTTACAACTTCACCTATAAACCCTATCCCTTAGATAGTTACTACTGTCTAAGGCATCAAATATTTCGTTTGTTGGAATTTTACCGCTTTCAAAGTGTATTTCACCATAAAATGATATATCAGTTAGAAAACCTCTCCAAAGGTTCTCGAATAATCTCTCTAGTTCTTTTTTGCTATCCCTTTGCATTACATGCGAAACACAGGGCTTTGAGCTTTAGCTTTGAAATAGTGGTGTTTTTTGAAAGAGTCAGATTGCTAGCCTCAGGCTTAGCCTTTCCCCTATAATCTGCTTACTACTGAGTGGGTGAGATTTATGTTGAAAATCGGCCCCGAACCATTTGCGTCATTATTACTATTCTTTTGAGTTCTGAGTGGAAGATAGGGCTTCAACAGTACATGATCGTTTCATTCTGTCCTCTGAAGTCAGTGGCACAGTGGTTAGGACTCTCGCCGACCATGCAAATGGTCCGAAGTTCGATCCCCTGCCGACCCACACCTGATATCTATGGTCGGCCTGCAAAATTTGGGTTACCGATATCCATGCTGAAAATTCCATACTTGTACCAAAAATACGGTGTGGAATCAAGTTGTAATCAAAAAAATAAATAAATAAAAACAAAAAATTTATCTGACGGCACAACTGGCCATAAGCTCCCATCTCCCCTTCATATGGTCTACACCTATTCAGGTTCCACTCGGTGATTTGATGGACACACGACTGCACTCATCAGTCTTCTCAAAGTTTATCCAATTCATATCTGTTTTCTTGTGCGCATTCTTCAGTCAAATATTCTTGATTAGTTCATTTCCAGAGTTTCTTGTCGCTTATCCTTTCAGACCATCTGATCTTCACTATGGAGCGAAGGCATCAGTCAGTAAAAGTTCAAAGCCTGTTAGAAATGCTTTATGCGATATGTACACCATGTTTCTCAACCAAACAGAAGAAATGACTTGATATTAGTGTTGATACCTGGATCTTGTTCCTCGTGATAAGTGAGTCCAGTAGATTTCCACAATGATCTCACATTATTGAATGTCTGTCTCGTTTTCCCACCCAGGTTGCCTTCGACACCCGCATCGATGTCGCCTGTAGTTTGGTGCCTTTGAGATGAGTGAGAACGGGGTTCCCTCCCTTCAAACTTCTTTTATTGATGCTGGTTGGTTGATGTTTGTTCATCACGTCCGTGTTCTGCATGTTTACTTGAAGTTCTGTATACAGTCTCAATGTCTTCGCCTATAGTTTCTCGAGTTTTCATGACATTTTAAACATATTTTTTTGTTTGTTCAGCGTATTCCTGTCCTCTTACTCATCAAACTGTCTGTTATATGATTCAGTTCTCCACAGTCAAGAATATCATCGCTGAAAGAAGGTAGTCTCCTCACCCATTTATTCAAATTTCTATAATTCTAACATTTAGCAAATGTTTAAGATTTACCACAAATAAATAAAGTAAAAATGTTTTGTAGGTGATGATTATACTACTTATTTACTTTTTTGTTGACCTTATTATGCAAACTTGGCACACACACACACACACACACACACACGCAGAAACTATGAAATATGTATCCTAATACCAAATGACTTTAAATAATAAACATATTTATGTGCGCTGCATTATGCCACAACAATAAAAAAAAGAAATTGTTCGTCGAATTCAGTGTATCGCTTACTCTCTCTATGCGTTGAAAGCAAAGATATTGACTTTTGTAGGAAACTATTTTTGCGTAGGAAAACTGAAATTCATAATGATAACAACCCACATTATTCTTCGTCTACACATACATTATAATATTATTTTGTTGGCCTTTTCCCCCTACAGTGTAGGCGGATTGAAACAACATCTCCCTGTTAAAGAAATTTTTTTTTTAAAAATGTTTCCCATTTATTATCAATCTGTAAAATTAACTGGTTAAATTTTTAAACTACTTATTTTGTGATACATGAAGCTGAAGTTGGTTGCATCATATATATATATATTTGCATTATACTTCAAAATTCTCAAGTATTCGTATTTTAACTGGATTTCCCAGGTGAAGATCTTCAAACATGATGGAGATTTTAAATGGCCATCCTTCTCTCTCTCTCTCTCTTTCTCTAGCTCGCTCGCTCTCGCTATCTCTGTCTGTCTGTCTGGCTGTCGTCTAACACATAAGAAACTAGAAACGCGACAAATTTGTCCTACTTACACAGATTTGAAAATTTGGAAAATGCTCATTATAAAGTGTGTGTGTGTGCGCGCGCACGCGTTTTTATATAATTAATTCACTTGGAATCCTAAAAACACCCACTACCTTAAACTTTAATTACGTTTACTTTAATTAATTAAATTCTGAAGGTATATGAGTTGAGTAAAAGTGTGTTATGTCTAGTGTAGGTGTACTACTTACAATTTTCAATTCGACGCCCCTCACTCGCCACTCTCCAGCGTTTTTAGACCACTGAGAATGATAAGCTTTTTGAAGTAAGGCTAAATATAATAAGCAAGTAAATGGAGTAATCGAGGACTTACAAAAAAAAGCCTTCCTGAGAAATTTGTAAGTCTCATGTACTAAACTCAAGATGAACCACTTAGTGGACTGTACGTTTTTCTGAGAAGAGAAAAAAGATTAACAAAGCGTAATCATGGCACTCAAAATGCTGAGTATCAAAAAATTTCCCCACTTAGCTGAGATGTAAAAATGACATCAGTTTGAGAATCATTATTTATCATATGAGTACTAAGCAATTGTTTCCTCCTAGTATTGGACTGTTTAACAGTTTGGATCAAGGATGCTATCCGGAGATAAAATCCAAAACCTCTGATTTATGAACCGGTCAACATTTATTCCAAGTGGATTTATGTGCTTGACGCCTAGCAAGGCAACTAAACTGCCGTCGTCTAAATGTGCAATCATCCAATCTTTATTTTTCATTAGATTGACAAATCTTCACAAAGGAGGATTACTCATGCGTTCAGTTTGAAATACATCTAGATCTCTCTGCGATTGTGTAGGTCAGTAACTGACGAAAATTTTGGGACGAATTAAAAAACTGATGGTGCAACACTTCCTGGAATGAGATGAACGTCAATGGCAAGGTTATAGCCGCATTAGATTTTGTCTCTCCTTAACACCAACGTTAATCTGTCAAAAATTTGATGTTATTTGTATAAATCTGTTGATATAAATAACTTCAATGTTGATATACTTGCTCAGGAAGCAATTCTTAGATGTAGTCGCAATGATTACTTCTAATCAACATTGAAAGAGGGATGGAATAGTCTCCTGAGTCTCAGCTTGGTTCATTATTTGCAGACTATTTCATGGCACACCTGAAAACGAACATTCTACAAATCAAATCATTTTCATCACAGTTAATAAAAATATTGATCTAAATAGAATCCTATATCTATTTAAGTCACCCTTTTGCGGATACCTTCTCAAACTCTCAAACAAGGGTTACTTAAGCCTACGCAGCAACTGGTGCCAAATCGTGGTCCTATTCACTCCAAACAAATTATTAGGTCACACAGACCTGAAGAGACTGGAAGATGTTCAGGATGCAAAATTCCACCCAGAAGAAGCTGAATTCAGGAAAAGCAGATTATCTGCTGACAAAATTATAACACTTCACATCATCAACAGAGAGACCACAGAAGTGAACACAACACTTTGCCTCAACTTCATTCACTTTGAAAAAGCTTTCGATAGAGTTGACTGTGAAGTAATTTGGAAACTGCTTCAACATAGCGAAGTGCTATTTATCTGGTTGTGTTCTCTCAGTTGAATGACTCAGTTGTGCAAAGCTCAATGAAGCATTCTGAATGAACACGAAAGTAAGACAAGGCTGCTTACTACCGCCGATGATATTTCTGACTGTGATGAACTGGATTTTGTAACAGACAGTGGTAAACATCAAGGCAGGAATACTTTGGACAGATAAAATGACCCCAGATAATACGGAGTTCGTAGATGATTTATGTAGTTTCACATGACCTCGGAGGTCTACGGGAGAACACTAACAAGCTGGCAGTAGAGGTTAGCAGCGAAGATAGAAGTTCAAGTGAACATAGAGAAGACGGGAGGTGATAGGGATACCTAAACGACACCACCAACAACAATAAAAAACACTCATCACCATCAACAGAAGAAATTTGAAGGAACTCGCTTGATAATGATAATAATGATAATACCTTTATTCCAAAATAGTACTTGCGATACAGAATAGAATTCTCAGCATTTTACTACAGTATTACATCCAGTTAGTAAATTAACAATAAAATAAAATTCTACATAGATTAAGGGTAATCTCAGTTAGTTTTGACAACAACATATTAGCTTGTCGGTAACAAAGCCAAAATTAAACAGAGTGTTTGAGTTCGCTTCATTCACTTATCTGGACAACATCGTTTCAACTGCAGGTGGTACAAGTGAGGATATCAGAACTAATCAGGATCATAAAAGCAAGACAGACCTTCATTACTGTGAGACAAAGTTGGAGACCTACTGCACTCAGCATAAGGAACAAGATTCAGATTTTCAGAAGAATGGATACTGAACAAAGAGTACTCTTTTCGATAACTTCATCATCAGGCTCTACAGTTATATATCCATTATAGTGAATGAATGAGTTAGTGTTATGAACAACATTAATGTTGTTTAAATAACATCGAATCAATAATATTGATAGATTACAGCTCAATAGCATCAACAAAAAATAAGCCGAATGTCAGAAGAATTAGGAAAGATAACGTTACAAATTCATGAGTTTATAGTTTCTACTGAAGACCAGGAGGAGGAGATGAAAGCATGTGGACAGACCTTAGCAGGGTGAAAAAGTTGTCAGAAAACCGAAGTCAATGGAGGTGCGCAGCTGAAGCCCTATGTTCCTCTAGGAACTAAAGGATACAATAATAATAATAATACTGAAGACTAGGGCAATAGTAGGGGCTGGACTTGCTTCTTTTGAACACAGGGCGCTGATTGTTTGAAGCGAATCGCAATAGCCTCTAGTGTTTGAAGCATGCAGTGATTCAATGATTTCGGCAATTTATTAGGCACCCGGTATATCATAGAGAAGGATTCTTCTACACTGGCTTTGTGGCTGGTTTGCACCAGGTGGTCCAATATCAAGCAATGCTAGTGTAAAATCCGTAATTCTGTTTGGTTAAGGAGACATAACTTGTCACCGAAACCTTTCTCAATAGGCTACTCCAGACTTTCAGTACCCGTTGCTTTCCCTTGCTCAATACTGAAGATAGCAGGCCTGCAGGAAATAAAAAACAACAAGGGTCTCCGTCTATTAATCAACCGAGAACCTATTGGCTAAAAAATAAACAGAAGGAAATTTCACACTTCAGGGAGATTGTAGAATAACATCACATGCTAAGGCTTCGAGTGGAACCCGAATGGAAAACAATTATTTAGACATAGTTTCGAGGGTGAAACGGATGAGATCATATGAGCAGTTAATGAAAGCTTATGAGCAATCGTGAATGCAGCTAAAAAAGACTCCATGGAACAGAGCGGAATGAAGCTGTGCCACTAGAGTTGATCGTTCAACTCAGAAATCAGTGGGATAATAATTCCCCATGCTAAGTTTATACATACTTTGGTTTAAGAGGTCCGATGTTCTTAAAGATCCAACTTTTGACAAAGAGAAAGTTATAATATGTGGTGTGCTGCAGTATTTACTCCATATGAAATACCTGTTAATTCAGCATCACTATCTGGACTCTTTATGTAACTGGCGATTACGTTTTCTTTTCTTAAATTGTGTACAATCCTGAAAACATAACGTCAATCATGATAACTTATCTCCAAGGTCTCTTAAAGTTTTTGACTACTGTAGTGACTCATAGTTAATTTCAATGTCGAATCAACAATGAAATTGGTTACATCTTCCTTTCTAGAGGGAATATGCGAATTCCCAGTACTCAGTTTTTGTAGTAGTGTAACAACAGAAGATAAGTGTCAGGCAACAGATCGTTTATTAAGGAAATCAACACATATTTATATATTTTCATGAACATTATTATAGATTATTGTAAACAAACAAACACAGTCTTCTGATTGGTGGTTACTCCTTGAAAGTTGTTCTTCATCTCTTCGTGGCCGTTTATTGAAGTTCAGATTATATATCTGCAAATTGTATCCGTCAAAGCAAAGTCTGCTGTGGTTGGTTGCTGAATCAGTCTTTGTTCTTATTTTTCTCACGACCAATATTGCGGACGTAAACATTGACGTGAAATTACTGTCTACTAATTTTGGTTGACAGCCAGCTCTCACCACAGTAGGACACTTTTGTCCCGCAATTGTCAAGATGCCACTATTTGGCACATACGTTTCCACATTATATGATTAAGCATTCCATCTTTATGTGAACTAGGTAAAATAAAATTGTGTTTCTGGCTGCATTTTTAGTAGATTTCTAAACTTTTATGAGTATAACGAAAATGTAAACTGCTGTAATAAAGTTCATGCAACAAAAAATTACCTCTTAAAAACAAATATTGACCACTATAGACATTCACGGACTATTTTTCAGACAGATTCTTCGACAATAATAGCAAAAAGTTGTGACTAGTACAATGCAGACAAACCTCGATGATGATGAATCCTGACGAACAAAGTCCCCGATCTTATATCACTGAATTGGGATTCTGTGGCTGACTGAAAACTAACCGCTAAACAACTTGACCATGTTTAATTCCAACCTTTGCTGACGATGTTTGTTAAAAAATATTGCAAAGATGAACGAAGCAGAATACATTGGTGGCCCGCCAAATACACACAACTAGTTCGAAGTTCGACTCCTAACTGACACACTTCTTACCACTCTAAGTTTGCTAGTCCTTAGTAAGCCAATTGCATGTAAGGCTGGGAAACACAACCCTTAAAAATGACGTCATCACTACTAAAACTTCGGGACCAAAAGCCTTGTCTTCCACTGGGAAAGTAAAAGGAGTTGGAGAACAGGAGAAAAACAGTTGTTCAGTTACTACTGACTTGCAGTAGTGCTTCAATTAATATTAATGTCTCACAGAATTAACCGAATATTTCAGAATGCTTTAAACTGAAAGAATAGAGATTTCATCATCTTTGAATAATGATAGCTAAAAATTATTTTAAAGCATGTAACATACCTACAGTGTGTTAATGATATTTCCAACTCATTAATATTTTTTTAAATAAACATAAATTTCAAATGAATTATACAACTAGAAATTAAAAGTTTCCTCTGATTGGACACTAGTAATCAGTGTGATGTGTCTAGTCCTTTCTTTGGTGTAGACTGAATTCTATCAGTCAGGTTTGTAATGTGGCCAACATTCCAGGTAGCTCGCAGTCACGGTGGACTATGAATTGTTGATATTAGATGGTTGAAAGCAATCGGTAGAAAGACTTGGACCTAGGTTTCGTGCTAGTTGGCACTAATAAGTCAGTAAGGCATGTCTGCAACCTTTAAGGAACTCATTTCACCTCTTAGATTGGAACCCGCATCAGCCAGTGGGATTGCATCCAAAGATGTTACCAATGAGCTCAGTGGTAAACGCTTCCTTATGAGAAGAATTAGTTAGAGTTCAAAAGATGAAACAATAACAGTTTTCACAAACAAGGTAATACCTTATTTTCTTTATTAAATTTGTAATCATATTTCTGAATTATGATTATCACATAAAATTAAAGTTTACGGATAATAAACTGGAAAAACATGCAGAAACCCATATAAAAATACGTGTTGTTATTTTCATCCAGGACAATCAGGTGAACAGATAAGTTACATTTCACCTACGGGTTGAAACAGAATGTCCCATAAACTACAAATTCTACTATTACAGCTTCAAATAGCACATAAAAGCCCTGTATATTTTAAGCATGTGCATATTCTGAGTAAGTCCCCAGCTGTAAGGAAAAAGTTGTCATTTCACTCGACCTTTTTTTAATGGTTTCATGTCTACTGTCAATTAATGACATATTCCACCTTGTAATAAATTGAATTGTCAGCAGTCTGACATCTGAAGGTAGGATTTAGGTGTTTTTTTTTATTTTTTATTATAGCTTGATTCCACACCGTATTTTGATACAAGTATGGAAGTGTCAGCATGTGATATCGATAGTCCAAATTTTGCAGGCCGACCACTGATATCAGGTATGCGTCGACAGGGGATCGAACCCCGAACCATATACATAGTCGACGAGAGTTCTAACCACTGTGCCACCGACGCACACAAGAAACACGCCCAAGCGCACCCAATTAGGGTCCGTCGCGAGTTTCAACCTACCGAGGTGCAATCGTGAGTCTCCACTAGGGGTCAGAGCCTTCCTGATCGCTTTGAACCCGGTGCCCAAGCGATCACAGCCGAACCTATTCACTCAAAAGTTGTACATACATACGTACATACAGAAAGAGAGTGTAATCCCACTCCCATCCCTCTGATAAGTTCATCTTGATTTCAATTACACTGATTACACAATCATTCATGGCGGTGATTTCAGCTCACTGTTCTAATTTCAACCTTACGTATTACAATTTTCTTGAGCTGTTACATTGTAATTTTATAAGCTAACATTTCACTGATTTTTCTTTCTGACCCCCTTCCCCAGCTTTCCACTCTGAAATGTGCGTCGGTGGCACAGTGGTTAGGACTCTCGCCGACCATGCAAATGGTCCGGGGTTCGAGCCCACGCCGACGCACACCTGATATCTATGGTCGGCCTGCGAATTTTGGGCTACCGATATCCACGCTGAAAATTCCACACTTGTACCAAAAATACGGTGTGAAATCAAGCTGTAATCAAAAATAAAAAAAATAAATAAAATAAGTTGATGATGACGTGAGTTTAGAATAAAATCCGGATGTTGATTTATTTGAATGCGTTATTTTTGTAATACTTCTTCCATTTCTATCCTTTTATAATTTTTGTAACTGCAAGTATTCTGGAGCTGATGAAATCTTTTTGAAATAGGAATGAAGTTATTTTAGACGGTAAATTTCGCTTTAATTACATTATCAAAAATAATGAACTGAACACTAGATAAGGATGCTAGACATTAATATGTAAAGATTTGGCATATTTACGCAACTGCCTCTTTTATCATCCATCACCGTCTACGCTGAAATCAATATGAAATTGTCACAAATTCAGCACTCTTGATTCTTTCTTACCAGTGACGTTGATAATTATGAGAGTTTCTTAATTTAGACTTACCTAAGCTAGAGCTTTTTCTAGAAAAAAAGCATTTTATCATTTAACTTCATTAGAAAATGATGATATTTTCATGTTATACATATTTTGTATTTCATTTTTACGGATTTTTATATAGTTTACTTTGTAGAGTACTTATTTTCTTCCATTCAGAGTGTGCAGGCATGTATGTTTGCAAGTATTTGTTTGCCAAACTTGGTTTCAAAAACAAATGTGCATTCAGTAGTTACTATTATGATTGATATTACTTCATTTGGGGGAATATAGGAAACATTTTCCATAGTAGTGCATATTCTTTTTTTCTCAATGAATCCTTATATATACTTATATATACAAATAGGCATTAGCGTTTTGCTACTATCAGATGTGCGTTGATGGCACAGCGGTAGAGTACTCTCCGATCATGCAGTTGGTCCAGAGTTCGATCTCCGGCTACAGACGCACTTCTTTACCTTGCTAAGCCAGTAGTAAGACTGGTAAAGAGGGAAGGTTGGACATGAGACTAAAAACCCCATCCTGTAAAAATAATAACTATTGCTACAGAAACTTCCAGCATCTAGGTTGGGGCCCTATGTTCCATTGGGAACGTAAAGGATCAAAAGAGAACTACCAGTGAAAATGTGTTATCGTTTGCTGCCTCTAGGATTGCATAGCAAAATTAAAAAAATAGAAGGTATGACTTCGTCTGACTTAATTTTGAAGTTAGGCGCTGATATTTCTACAACTTTGCTTATATAAAACCATATAATGGTGACTACAAACGAACACTTTTGCGGTCGCTTCAGGAAATGACCTTTCACACACTTCATATGAAGCAGGCAAGTCAAATGCTACATTGACCTTTAGACCTACCCCCAAATGTCCTTTCACGGTACCAAACGAAGATCATAGGCATTCTCCGTTAGCCAACCATCTTACACCGAATAAGTACCATTGCCCACTGGAGACACCCTAATGTGACTTCTAGAAAAAAGGTCCCGACCACCATGTCTCTGTCCATTTGCATGAATACTATATCAGACTTGGCAGGCTTACCAACACGTTTTTTGTCATAAAACACGATAGGCAAACTATATCATTAACGACCACTCACCAACCATTTCTGGTCCCGACAAATTTGCATTAGAGGTGGTTCAAAGTCCCCATTATGCTGCTGCATACAATCAAAGGAGCATTTCTTTGCACCACTGAGCTCAGGTGAATATCCAAACGCGAGAGTTGTGCAAGAGTACTTTGAGACTTAGGTAGGATCCAGCAAGTTGAGCCGTACTCCAGTGGTCGCTTTCACGTTGTGTAAAATTTCAATGAATGAAAATAAAACAAAGACGACTTTGTTTGAAAAAATTTACAAAGTTAAGAACAGCCAATTCTTATTTTGCATATGTCAAAGGATTTTGAATAGTGACTGAGCTCTTACTACTACTACTACTTCCATTTTGCTGATAATCTGCTCGGTTGATTACACTCAGAATCACTAGGAAAAGATAATAGTACGCTTATTAGCTTACTACTATATGTGATTCAGCGTTTGAAACGATTTTTGCTGGCCTAGAGTCTCAGTAAAAACACTGTCACTTGCTGGTAATGCATGTACATTCAAATGATGAGTCTCGAATTAGATTGAAACTTGCATCCTGGATTTCAACGCTAGGCACCACATATGATTTCCATAGCTCATGGCATAAAAGAAAATCCGATACACACAATACCATTATTTGTAGCTTTGCGATTATACCTTCAATAGAACAGAAAAAAATATTGAGTGGTATTTCGAAAAAGAAGTCGGCATTTGTTTCCCACAACTCGACTGGTGAAGCACGCGCAAATAATTCGCAGGCCGCTGGCTAGAATCTTGTTGCGACTCATTTCACTTTCGATTGCTGCTCACTGTATCAATAGAAAGAATTCTATCTGACTTCTATTCTTGATGCACATGAGACAGATTAAGCATCAATGTTGCACATTTGAAGAACCCAGAGTTGTATATGTCTTTTTTTTGATTTACAGCTTGATTCCACACTGTATTTTTGGTACAAGTATGGAATTTTCAGCATGGATATCGGTAGCCCAAATTTTGCAGGCCGACCATGGATATCAGATGTGCGTCGGTGCGGGCTCGAACCCCGGACCATGTGCATGGTCGGCGAGAGTCCTAACCACTGTGCCACCGACGCACAAATGCTTGTCACCGCTTCGAGGGTGGAGACGAGGTGAGTTGGAGTACCTGGGCATACTTGGGGTTGGCCGCATACAGCCTGCGTCTTAATTAAGATCTTACCACCGGTTATGAGCAGTCACAAAGTAAATCAGAATGAACAGTGTTAAGATCGACCGTTTGTGATCCCAGCTCTGTAGAGTGGAAGAGGCAGCATAACTGGCTTGCTGGTCATATGAGACAAAAGCCTTACTGCTTTTACATCCCTATTCGTCAGCAGTACGACTTCGTCCAAAGACCGTCAACATAGTGTGACAACTAACATTATAATGGTAACTGTTTTTAGTTTGACCACTATCAAACGACATTTCTGGTATGGTAGGACCTGCAGAAACGTGAATTACAGCCAATATAGTTCGTTTGGACATCACGATATGCAAGCCGGATCACGACTTCATAGTACACATACTGGTAGGTAACAGTCTGTGAACACAGGACTACCTGGGTCTTCTGACTGTCAATAAACTAACAGCTATTTTATACGGAGCCACTTGCAAAGAACTAACTGAATTTATTCTTAAACCTATGGGTGCCCATTGCTTATAAATCATCTTTTCAGCACCCTCCGTTCAGCGCTCCTTGCCTTTTGAGTGGTTAATTCACTGATATCAGCTTATGATCAAACCTGTATCCAATCAGGCCCCCAAAAACCGACGCTTGACTTATGTCATCATTTTTTTTCGTCGCTTTCTTAGAGGTTAAACTAAGTTCCAGATGATTACCAAGTAATCGTTTAGTGAGTTTCTGTCCCATAGTACTCGCTGTGATTCTAGAAAAAAATTTCAGAGCACACTTCAGTTAAATTTGAGATTCTGGAATTCTCCACTTATGAGAAAACCGTCTCACCTTATGAGAGTGGGTATGAATGATTGCCTTTAGAGGTGTTTTCCCCTTGTGTCAATTTGTTAGTATGGTGCGCATCGTCCTCTGGAAAATCAAGGTAAATTCAGCGATAAGTGTTGAGATTTTTGAGTGAATCAAACACCCTAGATTAACGATTTCAAGACTTTTCATTCTGCCAAGGATTCAAAAGGAAGGACTAACCGTGAGTACAATTCTGGAAATGTTTGTCATCTCATACAACAAAGGCTAACAGAAATTTTAGAATCACTTAGAAAGACTATAGTGAAGCACTATCTAAAAGATACCTTCAAATCTGTGAATTCAGTATATAAAATAGACGTAACTGGCATAATTGTGGCTTCAATAGATGTCGTCTTTTTTTGTCATAACGTTCCTCTGGCAAAAATGCACTGCCATTTATTTAAGTATATTGATTCAGAAAATGTGAATGTTGGCTTCACTTCTAGGTGTATTGGGAAATTAAATCTTAAATGCATTAATAATATCTGATTCCTAATAATTTGTAAAATGAACTGACAAAAGAACGCTGTAGCCGCGGGGCATCAGTTTGCTGAATCACTTGTCGACTGTTTCATAACATATACCTAAAATCAAATACTCTACATCCAAGTCTAAAGTATTTCGGTTGGTGATAACCAGCAGTGGAAACCATGATGTGCATTTTGTTTTATCTTAGAACCGTCAGCTAGATAAGTCTGAATCCCCAGTGAGACCTGAACCCATCATTCCAAAAAACAAAGTAAAATCCACTAGGCCACTAAGAAAACAACAGCCGCCTCTTGCACAACTGTACAATATAATCAATGAAGGGGAAATACTGACTAACCTAAAAACAAACATAACTCAGTTCAGAGTTTGCAGGCCGATTATTGGTATTGGGTGTGCGTTGTCAGGGGGATCGAACTCCGGACCATGTGCATGATCGGCGAGCGTCCAATCCGCTGGGCCACCGACGCTTTATATATATATATATTGATGTCGGTAAAAATGCTGATCAAAAAACTCCTCAAAGGATTCTATCAATCAGTCTTACTTTAGAAGCTGAGTAAGACGTAATCCTCAACATCTTAAATGTTTGCCTTCTGCAGAGAAATGATGGATCAATCCATTGATCAATTCACCGCAAACGAAAATTGAACAAACAGCTGAACAACTTCTATGGCTTTCTTCCAAGAAATAGAAAAAGAAAACTCATCAAATTGCTGATGTGGACGTGTAAGACTTCTACGAAAAACTTCTGAGCAATATTCTTGATAGCCCACATTTTTAATACAGTTTTCCAGAAAAGAAACCTAAGGTTTCACTTCATCACTTGACAGAAAGTCAGATAAGACAAAGTATATTCTTTACTCTTGATGGGCACTTGATTAGAGGAGAAATGAGAAGAACGACAGCTCAAATCTTGAACACGTTATTCTTACACATCATTCCGAATCAACAGATATATATAAGGTAGGACTATGTCGTTCAAAGAGTTACATGTTATGTCTTCTGCCCATACAAGAGGTTCTCACTACATGTAAGGAAAACCCTGAATTGTACATACAGGAATAGTTATTTCGATCCCTTTCTCTCATGTGATCTTAAATCATCTTCAACTTGTACAACCCCTCGTTATGTAACCGATATTCATCTGTTCTTGCTTTCTGTTCTCCCTTTTCAAACTCCTAACTTTATAATGCACCTCAAAGATAGTGTGAATTTCCAAGAGCTTTCAGTTTTAACGATAATCATTTCCGAGCAGCATTTTTCAATTAATATTTAGGTTGGACTATTTGATTAAGTTTTGTAGATGAGTCATTGTTTACCTTAATGTGTAATTTTATGTGTTTTGTTACCAAGTGATATCAACATTCAACCTTTAAAGGTATTTCTATGACCTTTCATAACGCCACATAACTTCACAACTTTGCAATGAAATTACGAAATGCACATTCTATCTATACCTGCGTATGTCTTTTAGTTTGTCCTTTATTGGGGGATTAATTCTCCGTCAGTATGTGTGTTGATTGATCTGAATATTGGACTTCTTGGTATTCTCTAGAGTTTTCATAATTTCTGGGATTTGAAATTTTCACTATTTTTAGCAGGATTGTTAGCCATAGTTGTCTGTGTGTATTGATTGATATAGGGGAATACATCTTTGGACGTCTACTTTATGTTTTTGTATTCAAAGTCTAAGGAGATTTTCACTCTGATAAATATAATCGTAATGACCAAAACCCAAGTATTTCGATCTCAGTATAGGAAACTAATCGATGTATTCTTCCGTTTAACTAACCAAACATCTCCAAGGGACTCATTGTCTCAAAATATACAGAAGGTAGCAAAGAGACAAGCATGCATATGTGGTAAATTCTGTGGTACTGTAGAACAGTAACAACATATGAAGAAAGCGGAATTACCTCAACAGTGCCGTTAGACAGCTATAAATTCCAAGACTATCTGAGAGACAAAATAAGTACTGTATAGTAAAATTAGTTAGCCGAAAAATAACTGTAAGAGGTACCTAAAGATTGAACAAGAATGGATCAAACTTCTGACGGCAAGAATCAAACACACTAAACACGTTTCCTGCTGACAGTCAAGGGGCAGACAAGCTCCATGGAACAACTATGAATTCATTCCAACAAAGTCTCAATCGTAAAACAACATGTTATCGTCAACAGTCCACCGTAAAGTGCAGAACTGAGAATAGGAATCAACCACAAACAGGGACCATTAATAATAAAGACCAAATGATAAGAAAGTATATGCACTGTGGGATAATAATGCACAGGTCCAGGGAGAAAAGGCGTAATACTTAAACAATTAGATTAAATATTTAAATAAGCACCAACACTGTAATTAGATTCTTTATTTGGGATTTTCTGACTAACTGTTCCGCAAAAGATAACTTTCATCACAAGTGATCACAATATATCGAGTATATGATATTGTTATCGACTCTTTTCAGTTAGATCTTCTGATGTGAATTTTATTTCGTGAAGTGATTGTGTTGGTTTGTATGGGATGCGATTCCATCACAAGTACTGCCTGAGTTACAAATCCACTCTGTTATTTTAAAGATTATCTAAGTAGGTTAGTATTTTAGTCATTGATTGAACGATTTCTCTCACTACTCTTGACAAAAGCTATTATATAGCTATAATTATTAATAACCTGAACTTGATCATTGTGCGTCGAATGTGCAGTACTAGAGTCTTGAAAAATAATTTCTAATGTTACAGGATTTCGTCATGATCTGACATGGGTTAGAAAACCATTGAAAAACCTGCAGGCAGTAGTGGACACCTGTGTCGTTCTAGTTTGGCACTTTTCATCAGTACGCACCCACTGTGGTCCCAGTGGCTTCATGGTCTATGAGCTTGCCTTGTAACCAGAAGATCCTGGGTTCGAACCTTAGTTTGCGCAAACTGCTCAAACAAGAACGACACAGCTGTCCAGTACTCCCAGGTATTCCAATGGCTCTCTAACTGATGTCAGCTCATAATGAAATCTTGTAACCAATCGACTAAATCCCTACAAACCAATGCTTGAAATTACGTAATAGTTTGATACTCTCATCAATGCCAACCAAACATTTTATTTAGAATTAGAATCAGAACACTCTATTTTCGCGATGAACATGTTATTCTCTATCTACTGGGCTAGGATTCGATATTTAACACTTTTTAACTAATACCATCATTCAGGTAAGCAGATTTATGTGCATGTTGAGCACTGTTGTTATTGAAATTATCAACCTATGAAACTAAAAAGTTAGGCGATATGCCAAATCCCCTTCAGGTTAGACTGATGATAGGAGACACACATCCACACTAATTCTTAGACCTGTAAACCTCTCTGGAAGGATGATATTATCATTTAGTTTTCTGATACACGACAGCAACTAAAAGCAAATAAATTAAAAATTATAGGTGTAAACACAGTTATGCAACATGCAAAAATGTGATTTCAGTGTGAGGTTTAATCGGAGCGAAGTATTGGAACAAGGTAAAGGAAATATACATGAAAGTCGGACACTGGGCTACTGTAAGATTTAATTTCTTCAGACGCTTACAGCCTGAAGTACGAAATAGGTTATTATAAACATAATGTAATTTTAAACAATACTTCAACTAAAACAGCACAGTAGTGGAACAAAAGATTTGAAAGCAAAATAGTTATTACTGTAGTAACCAGAGTATGTTCATACACAATATGATGGAATCCTCAAGAGGTGAGGGTAAGAGTGAAAAGAAATGTTAAGTGAAAGTAGAATTATTACGTATGTAAAGAAGTAAATTAATTGTAATATTAATAATGAGCTCAACTCAGCTAGCTGTAATCGGAAGAAGATTCTGACACAATAAAAACACAGAAACAAAGCAGAGACATCTAGTCAACAGGATACTGTGAGATTATCCACACAGTCTCTCTGTGTATACAGATTACATTGAAAACGTTTGATATCAGTTGCTTCTGGAAAGTGAAGTAACCATGATCTTCATTGTGTATTGATTATTTTGCAGGCCTGAGGGATTTTGACTGCATATGCTGTGTCAATCAGGGAGTTCGCCAAAAAGAGACTCTTCGCTGAACTACTGGTCTTCCGTACAAATCGGACGAGTATGCTGCTCATGTCAACTCCAACTGCATTTACCAATCCATATGACCTCCAGTTGTAAATACGTAGGAAGGAGTGAAAGGAAATTATCTAATCAAAGTATCCAATAAAGACTTACAGGAGGTCAGTCGCTAGCCCGAATAGATCAATGGTAACATTTCTGAGTGTGAACCCTCTGGATGAGGCGGGTTCAAAACCTAGAAAGGATATGAGTCTCTCATAAGTTGCAGGTACACCTTGCTGATTGGTGAGTGCCAACTAACACGAAACCCAGGCCGAGCAAGGCTTCCTGCCAATTGCCTCCAACCATCTAATATAATTATCTCGTGTTTTTCTACTACACTGTTTGGGTTGAAATAATTTGTTTAGTACGTCACATTAGATCTTCTAGAGTCTTCTTATCGGTGGTCCAGAGTAATCCTGTCTTCTCACTCCTCACTCTCAGTCTGACGTATAATCCAGTCCACCACAATTAGTAATATCATCGTTGGTGATAATAGACAGCCAGGCAGGTTGTCAATGCTGTCGAAGGCTTTTTTGAAGTCAAAGAAATTGAAAATAAAAGTAGCACTTTAATCCACAAGCATGCCTAGAAACAAGAGTGCGTCAATTAAGGAATCCTATAGAGTCTTTTAAAAGAAAATATTTTAGTTTATCGAATACAATGCGATAAATCTGAAGTCAAATAAATTAGTCAAAATGAATTGGCCAGGATCAGTTGGCCTAACAGAAGACAACAAACTTGTAGAAATGTAAACTAACAAGTAGATTTTACGTTTATACTAAACTAGAGTGCTACCAATGACTGTCGCCTCTATCTTCCATTATCTACCGGTATTATTATCGTTATTATTCACCAGGTCTAATCCCACCGAAAATTTCCATTCACCCACTCTTCTTAATATTCATTATTTTAGAAACTATCGATTACGTAATCTCGTGTAGTTAAGTACAGGTTGGCTGTACAACTGTATTAGATAGTCTTACTTCTGGACTGTACTATTAACTTTGTAATTATTTTTCTCTGAACTACACCATGAAATTAATATGTCTTCCTGACAAATTCATTATTCGATAGGTATACTTTTAGTGCATTATTTCAGAATGGTGTTTACGCGGAATTAATTAACAGGGGACATGTATTTTTTCGCTAAATTTGTTGTCTTTTTAAAGTCACTGTCGTTAGCTTCCAGCCATTTAATAACAACTGTCCTGAGTGTATTGTGATGGCGAGCCACATAACATGGTAGTCACATTGCAAAACTTGACTGATGGAATTCAGTCTGCAGTAAACAAAGGACTACTAGACACATGACACTAGTTACTAGTGTCCAATCGAAAGGTTTTAGTTCACTTGACAGTGAGATATTTTTACTAAGCATTCAGTTTCACTCCCTATTACAGAAATATATAACATATGAGAGTGACATCATTGGTGTTAACTCATCAGTCGTAATAGAAGTGATGAAGTGCCTAGTTTTCGATTCCAAACAACTGGAAATATTCAGTGAAACATTGAAGTCAGTTTGCATACAAAACAAACTTTCAAATTCACTGTCGTTTCTGTCTTGACAGACCACTGAATATTTTGATTGGATACTAGTAACTAGTGTGACGTGTCTAGTCCTTTCTTCGGTGCAGACTGAAGTCTATCAATTAGGTTTGTAATGTAGCCACCATTCTAGATAGCTCGCCATCACGGTGCACACTGATTTGATGATAATAGATAATTGGAAGCAATCGGTAGAAAGCCTTGGACCTAGGTTTCGTGCTAGTTGGCACTCACCAGTTAGTCAGCAAGGCGTATCTGCAACCTGAGTGTTATTCACATACCTTTTCTCCCTTCCCCTCTCATGTACGTAGAAATTTAATTTTTCTGATTAGTTGTTTCCCTCCATGTCAGGATTTTCCCCTAGTCTCTCCCATCAATGAGTGGTAATTTTGGTGAAGAGGGCCAAAAGGGATAAACTGCTTATGTAACCCCAATCAAGGCATAATTAAAATATTTCATAAAAATCTATATGTTATTTATATGCCTCTTTCAATTATTCATTCAACTTTAACTGCTGATTCTTGATTACCTAACGAATATTCACTGTTGTGCGTGTTGTCTGCAGAATGAATGTTAAACCACATATCTGAAACCAGTTGAGTTAAAATAAATCTAATGAGCATTACCCCAACAGCAGAAAATCATTAACGTGGGTTAGTAAAACAAAATAAAATATCTCATTTAATGACTGACGACCTCATTTTGCTCACACAGTCTACTTTTTGTTCACCCCACAGAAAAGTCAAATAGGACACAACGGTTGTGATCTGGGTATTCTGTATGTTCACTAACCTTTCAGTTGAGTGACCATAACTGTCCCTTAAATGTATAGAAACAAAGAATCTTTCACACCTGACATGTCAGATCCCGCTAGTTACAGCTTCTCACTAGAACTCCAAGTAATATCCAGCATCAGATTAATTTTCAGGTGTTGGATTGAAATGAATTCACTGGTTACAACATCCACCACACATCAGATGTTTTTCTGAATGTTCATAATGAAATCTAGCTTTGTCTATAAGCCTCTAAAATCTTCTAACTTATTCTGTATTGGTTTTTTTCATCAGGGACATTCATATTTATTTCTAAATAGTGTTTTTTTTAACCTTTTATGCTCAAAGAACACTTAAGTGAATAAGCTTTCTTGGAACTTCACTTAATGAATAGTAAAATACCCAATATGTGATATAGTGGTGTCAATCCTGGTCGGCAATGTGTTCCATTGTTTTTACCAGTGCGCCATAACTTTAAAGGGATTTTCTGGCTGGTAATATGCACTGTTTAGACATCACTTTGCAATCTGCATTGCATTCTAGAGGGAGAAAAAACGCTTGGTAGTCAAAGTATTCAGTTCAGTGAACACAGGTACACCAATGTAATCTACTTGAGTTTCAAATCTCCATAACTTAAACCATCCAAAAGCCATTCATTTCCTCTAGATAACAGTCAATTCAATAAATAAAACACTTAGCTATTCCCTCTTAAGCACAGATTTAACATCTTTTAATTCATTTGTAGTCATCCAAAACCAATTTTTGTAGTGACTCAGATTTTGAATTTTGATCAGAAACTGACTTCACTTAGAGCACCACTAAAGTCCAGGAAGTACTAGGCAGCTGTTATGTCCTTATTTGAGACTCTGCAACAAGACATATTCATGACTTTACTGAGAATTGAATGCAGGATCTCAGGGTTAAAAGGGTAGCTCGTTAACCATTCAACATCTGGGACGGAATCTAATCCCTGTGCCATGACTCCTAATCTTTTTTTTGATTATAGCTTGATTCCACACCGTATTCTTTGGTACAAGCATGGATTTTTCAGCATGTAATATCGGTAGCCCAAATTTTGCAGGCCAACTGTTGAAATCAGGTGTGCGTCGGCAGGGGTCGAACCTTGGACCATGTGCATGGTCGGTGGGAGTCCTAACCGCTGTGCCACCGGCGCTTATTCGCGATATTAAGAGCAACTGTCAGCTTATGTAATCGGCGAGTATTTTTTACCAAACCGACTCCGGTGGTCATGGCCTCTCACTATAATTTCAGCAACGTCATCTCGTAACTAGCCACTTATAGAGACTAGATTAATTTTAAGCTTCATTTTATATATTATTACGTTTCCATTGCGTTACAAGTGGAACATAGGGCTTCAACAGCACGTCTCCACTTTGGTCTGTTTTCTGCCATCCCCTCCAGCTGGGTCCACGATTGACCAAACTCTTTCATCTTTTCCTCGCACGATCTGCTGCATGTCACCCTCGCACTGACGACCCACTCGTTGCTTCCTTTTTGGATTCCACTAGAGTCATGGCCTGCATTGCGCGCGATGTCATTCTGCGGCCTTCTCAATGTATTCCCAATCCATCTCCACTTTGGTTTGGTTTGTAGGGATTAGACTGATTTCAGGTTTTGTTACAGTTATAATGGATATGGTAGTGCAAGCAAGCTCTTACATCACAGCTTTATCATCTCTTCAGTGTAGTATTATAATGTTCATTTGACTTATGATTTCTGGTGCCATGTGAATAACTGAAGTCGACCAGTTCAACTTTCTTACCAGAAAAATAGGATATTCAGCATAAAATAATTAAGCCTGCATTACACGTTAGCTTCAGATGTGTTTAGCATTCAAAATTAATCAATGGAAAAATAATAATTCAAAGTCACTCTGTAAAACATGGTGTTATTTGTCTAAACAGACTTTCATCTCCACTATAAATTCAACATTTATCACCATCCAATTTTACAAAAATTACTCTATCATCCTATTAGAAAACCGTTCACGAAATGACCTCACCTAAAGAACCATTGAAAACCAAGCATTTTTGGAAATCTCTTTCGCCCTTATTTAAAAGTCTTTATCAGTATGAATCCAAGAGACGACCAGCAACCGGACCCAGGACCCTCTGGTTACAGGGTGAACTAGTAGACCACTTAGCTACTGAGTTAAATACTCGCCGATTACACTGACTCGGGGTTGCACTAAATATTGTGGATTGTTAGGAGTTATTAGTGTATGTTGTCTCAGCAGATCAGTCGTATAAGTACCAAAGTTACTACCCATCGGTCCCATGTTCAATACGTCCCAATAGGACCATGTATGTACATTGATGAATAGTTTCTAATAAAGACGAACCTGCTGTCCAGTACTCCCTGTTCTTTCTTAACTGTACTCTAAATGAAGTTAGTTCTGTGACCAGTTTTAAAACATATCAAATCCCTGTACACAAATATTTGAAAATATGATCTTATTGATTGATTCAGGCTCATATCTACAAATCAGCATGAATCAACCTAGGAATCCCAGTACTCTTTGACGGAAATACATCAAAGGGTTCACGGTGAACAGTTGTTTAAATCATTACGCCCAAACTAAAAGCATTTTAGGGAAACAAATTTAATTTGCTTGCCTTGGTCCATAAAAAAGATGGTATCTTTTCAGTATGTGAATGATTTCCATTGATTTGAAGATTACAAAATGGTAATAATCAGTATAACCATTGAAAAGGTAGGAAGTATCGCAGAGTTGATTCATCCTAACTTGGAACCTTTTAACTGTGATTTCCGATGACCCTTGAGGACTCGATAATCTTCATCAGTTAAAAATAGACGCAAAATATCAGCTATATGTTAACAAATGGATTTATTTGAGTGGCGTTTCTCAGTTTTTATAACCAATGTGTCCACAATAGATGCTTCTCAGTAGCCATAAGATAAACAGAGACGAAGCTATTCACTGTCCCCGAATTTCTACTGGTTTTCTACTGGTGTCAAATATCTTGGAAATACAGAAAATTACTCAAATTATTTCCCAGTTAATAGGTAACACTAAAGTTTAGTTTAATTATAGTGACTGAAATAGAGGTCCCGTGGATAAACGAAATTTAGTGAAGACAGATAGATAGTATCTGATAGTGATGGTTTGAGGAGTAGATGGAATAACAACAGACCAACAAAAATGAAAAGATGAAACCCACAATTAAAATATACTAAAGTACTCTTTTCCACAATGAGAACATACATAAATATGTATTATGACGTAATCAAACAACCCGAGATGACTGTATTCACATAATTATTACTTCACATGATTCGTATTCTTGTAGATATCAGTTGATTTACTTTAAAAACACTCATTCATTTTTTATACGATGAATAGTTTACGGATTTAATGCACAGTAGGGGCAAACGGAAAACCAATGATTTACTAAACAAATATTAAAAAATACTTATGTAGAAACAAGTCGAATGTGAAGATTTATAGTTAAAGCTATGCTTAAATTCTCAAGCGCATGCCAGGCACAGTTAGTGCTTCTATTGCGTCTAGAGACTTGCACTGCGATTCTCCAAAAGTATTTTCAACAATCTGCTACAGAATTTCACCAATACCTGCCTTAGTTGTCTCTACAGTGAAAGTCACATGGGGTCTCAGGAAGGATAAGCGAGCTGCAAGGAAATCCCTGGACAAGTCGACACACGTTGACAAGACCACTGAGTGGTATCATACATCAAGCAGGTCGTCTAATGGAATCCGAAATAGGAACGACCAGTTGGGTGTACTCTACGCATCATCATCGAACAAAGTATGGAATGGCAATCAAACCTCTACCTCAAATTTATAGACTCTGAGAAGACCTACGACAGTGTTGACCAAGAAGTAATTTGTAAACTACTCGAGTACTACGGCGTACCCCAAATATTCATCAACCTTATTCAACAGCTGTACGACAACGGAACATGTCAAGTGATCCACAACGGAAAACTCAGTGAGGCGTTTGGAGTAAACACAAGAGTCAGACAAGGGTGCTTATTATCACAAATGATATTCCTAATGGTGTTGGACTTCATTATGCGTCAGACAGACAGTGGGAAACGAGAAGACAGGGATATCCTGGACCAATGTGAAGAACCTAGAAGACGTGGATTTCGCGTGTGGATGATTTATGTTTGATGTCACACAAAATGGAAGACTTACAAGCGAAAACCGACAGACTGGTCGAAGAAGCAGCCGGCGAAGACACGACTCCAGGTGAACATAGACAAAACGAAGGGTATGAAAATAACCAACCAACAACAACAACAGCAACATCCAGCGCCAATCACCATCAACGGGAGAGATTTGAAAGAGGTTACTTCATTCACTCACTGATCTAGGAAGCATTGTCTCAAATACAGGATGTCGAATCGAGCGAGAATCGGGAAGGCTAGGAACACATTCATCAACCTGAAACCATTCTGGAAATCTTCGTCACTCAGCATCAACAACAAAATTCTGTCGGATTTTCAAAACAAACGTCAAGTCAGTCAGTTCTCCTATACAGATCAGAAACTTGGCGGGTGGGTCACAGAGAATATTTCCAACAGCCTGTTGCAGACCTTCATCAACAACTGTCAACTATCGCTCTATACTGAAGATCAGATGGCGGGGGCCGGGCGGGAAAGAATCACCAACAAGAAACTATGTCAAGGAACAAACAAAACAAGAATCAATCGCCAGCCAACAAATATGCAGGAGAAAGTGGAGATGGATTGGACACTCCCTGAGGAGGCCACTGGATGACATCGCGGGCGCGTCAGGCCATTGCTCGAGTGGAACCCGAAAGGGAGGTGGCGAGTGGGACGTCAGTGCAAGGGTGATATGGAGGATATCGTGTGAAGAGGAGTTGAAACAGTTTGAACTAACATGGATGCAGGTGAAAGTGCAGCAGAAGACAGAAGTAAGTGTAGACGTGCAGTTGAAGCCCTATGTTCCACTAGGAATCCAAGAGAACAACAACAACAATTGGGTGTAGGTCTGGGTGTGGCATATAGGTGTTCATATGAGGCGGCGATGAAAGTTTATCAGCAGTCGTGGAGCTCGACAAAAAAATACTGCAGTAAACAGGATGAAATAGACGTGTGTTGCTGAAGCCCTATGTCCTACTTGAAATTTAATAGAATAATAATGGTACTGGACACATAGTTCAAAGGAAATTTCACCAATATGAAGTATGCTATCTGTTTTACAATGTATGTAAAGTTCAAAGTAGGACAATAAATAACATAAACAGTTCGTTTTAGTGTCTTCCATGAGGTCACAATAATAGGTATTATTTACAGCATCATGTTTTGCTAATTTACTCAGATTGTCTAATGTCGGATATTCATCCTTTAGGTAACCGTTTAAACAGTGAACCCATTTAAATTATTATTAAATTATTTACCACACATTTAGCTTATTTAAAATATGAAATATAAGCTGCTCCCGGAAACTATCATGTATTATCAGGCATTGGTTTTGCAGGGATTTTGTCTGAATGCATGGAGGATTTCATCATGAGCTGACACCAGTTAGAGAACCACTGGAAAACCAGCTAGGAGTACTGGACAGCTATTTCGTCCTAGTTTAGGACTCTTCAGCAGTACTCAACCACCACCAAGCTTCGAACCCAGGACCTTCTGATTACAGGGCGAGCTCGTAGACCATTAAGCCACTGGGACTCGATCCAATGGTCCTTGAATTCTAACTTCTGCCAATTCACGACATGGCGCAACCATTTCGCAATGTTTTTTCGATAAGTTACTGCCTCATCTTCAACCTGCTGTACTCTACTGGTCACGGCTTCTCACTAGAATCCCAGGTTAACTGCCTGAATAGGGCCAGTCGCTGGTGAGCATCAGATGAATTTTCAGGTATTGGTATTGTGGGGATTGAGTTTGAATGCATGGAGGATTTCATCGTGAGCTGACATCAGTTCGCCTTCAGCTCGCCTTATAACTAGAAGGGCCTGGGTTCGAACCCCGATGGGTGACGAAGAGTCCCAAACTAGGACGAAACAGCCTTCCAGTACTCCTAGGTTTTCTAGTGGTTCTCCAACTGATATCATGTATCAATCAAATTTTTTCAACAGACAACCTGGAATTATACCAAACAATTTCTAAAGCGAAGGAATTTCGTAAACACAGATTCTCCCCGTCTTTACACCCAGATTTCCAGGTGGAGCTTAGGATTTCAAGATTTTCAGCCTTGGTAACAGTGAGGTTGTTTTGATGACTGGTTTTATGCCCTATCTTCACTCTTTTTTGGAATTACTGTCGACTATCAAAGTCTTAGATTAGGTCGACTAGGAATCGAGTCTGCGTCACCTACGTGACTGGCAAGCAATCAGTCATTGAACCATCTACGCATACAAGTAAATACTGACTACTCAACTGGGAAATTATAAGAAGCATGTTGCCTGACAGATATAAAATATTTTTATACAAATGCAGTAATCCATACATTAAGAACATCATTCCTATGAGGAAAGTATCAACACAAAGAACGTTAAAGAATTTCTAGAAGCCCGGTACTAAAATCAGTCTGCCATTATTAGACATACTAATACAATACAAACTTATAAGTTAGTGTGAAACTGATCACACTGCTAAAATGCTAAATATCAAATCAACTAGCAGAGTATTATCAATAAAAATGAATCTAAACATACAGAAATCTACAGGAACAATCAATCAGGGTGAAAGTGACTGGGAAAAATACATATTTCATCCATTAGGCGTTCACATAGCTCACTTCACAGTGAACTTAGCTCTGAAGGCATTATCCAGATAAGGCTTCCCAATTAAACCATTCAACTCAGAAAACCTAACACTATCAAAAGTAACCAGAAGGTCCTGGGTTCGAACCCCGGTGGGTGCGTACTACTGAAGAGTCACAAACTAGGCTGACGAAACAGTTGTCCAGTAATCCCAGTTTTTTCAATGGTTCTCTAAA
This sequence comes from Trichobilharzia regenti, assembly GCA_944472135.2. NCBI lineage: Eukaryota > Metazoa > Platyhelminthes > Trematoda > Strigeidida > Schistosomatidae > Trichobilharzia > Trichobilharzia regenti. Next base: position 47,949,608 of record OX235265.1, on the reverse strand, counting down.
CAATGACAGCTCATGATGAAGTTCTGTAATACCAGTAGTAATTTCCACATAATTACCATTTATTCATACAGTAAGATACGAACTTATCACTTCACAAGTATTTTTATTTTCACTTACTAATTATTAAGGTTCTGAATCTACTGACCTGCATTGCATTTTATATACTCAAGAAGTCACATATATCAACTTACTCTAGATAAAACGCTGAGAAGTAGTTTTGAGTATCAATGCTTAGATAAACATAATAACAGTTAATGAGCTCAATAAAACTGTTATATTAGCAACGGAGTTCATTTAGAAAATTATTCGAAACTGGTAAGAAGTGGACAACTGTTCAGTTCCTGTTTTGTACTCTTCACCAGTAATCACCCATGATCTCACCAGGGATCAAATCTAGAACCTTCTGGTTACGAGACGAGCCTGTTAACCATTCAACCATTCAATCCCATAACCCATCAATTCTAACTTCTTCCAATCCACGACATATGGCGCGATCATTATTTAATGTCATCAGTGAGTATCTGTCTTCACGCTAGACCTGGTGGACCCCACTGACCACTACACAAATGATGTTCAAAAGTGCCTCTCAAACCTTCCCAGAGCTTAGGTCCAGATTATGTACCTAGTATTATTTTTTTAATGTTCTGATATTCTGTGTCACCCTCTCACTGATCTATTTAACAAATCTTTTTCCGATAATATTGTGCCTGCCGTTTGGAAGGACATTAAAGTTGTACCCATACCTAAATCATCTACTGGAGCATGTGTCAAATTTAGACCCATTGCTATTACCTCTCCTTTTTTGAAAACTATGGAGAAATTACTTTTACTTAGTCTTGTACCTTCGCTTAAATCCTTTAATGACCCTAAACAATTCGCCTATAAGCACAGTAGAAGCACTTTAGATGCAGCTGCCGTCTTATATCATAACATTGCTTCCAGTCTAGACAAGGGGGCTAAATTTGTTCGTTGTGCCTTCCTAGACTATACATCTGCTTTCGACTCGGTCCCTAGGGACATCTTATTAAATAAACTTGCAGCTAGTCAAACAGAATGTTGGGCTGTTAACTGGTTACATTCCTATTTCTCAGATAGAAAGCAGTACACCGTATATAAAGGGAAGTCTTCCACTTCATTGCCTACTGAAGCTGGTGTCCCTCAAAGCGCTGTCCTTTCTCCTTTTCTTTTTTCTTTCTTCTTGCATGACTTGCCTCACTCTGATGAAATAAACTTTGTGAAGTACGCTGATGATTTAACGGTTTCAATGGCTGTTAACTCCCAGCTAGATTGTACCAAAATAAATAGCTTTCTATCGGAAGTCAGCAAATGGTCTGAGTCTAACGGTCTTAAACTGAATCCTTCTAAATGTCAAACTGTTGATTTCAGCTTAAGATGTAAACGACAGTTAAAAGAAGTCATCGATTCTCATGACAGTTGTAAAATTGACGACAATGATATAGGAATCAAATCAGAAATTAAGTATCTTGGACTCATTCTCTCTTCTGATCTCTCCTGGTCTTCCCATGTCTTAGCAATCTCCAGTAAAATATTCCGCCTGACATTTTACATTAAGAAGTTAAGACACTCGGGTATAACTCAACCCCTCCTCTTACAGTTCACAAACTCTTGCATCCTACCTATTCTTCTTTATTGCTCACCCTTATTCTTTCCTGGTTTGCTTAAAAAAGACTATGTCACAATTCGTAGAATACTGAAGACTGTCAGTAGGGTGAGTGGTGTCCCAGTGGACCACATAGTTAACGTCGTTGTCGATAGGCACTTGACTTCGTGCAATAAATTTGCTAAAGGGATTTTGTCTGACTTGGAGCATCCGCTTTACCCTCAGCTTTCACCTTGCATCTCCTCAGGTAGAACAAGGAGTAACTTCAGAAAACTGTATGCTCGCACGTCTAAGTATAGAAATTCTATGATACCATACTTGGCACGTATTTTATGTGATGAAAATAGTGTCAGGCAAGAATTAACTAACCTTTTTTCATCTAGTAAATAAACAATTTCCTCCATCCATCCTTATATACCTTCAAGTTTTACTTTTATTATTTCTATTATATTTATGGTCCTGTTAATTCTTTGTTTTACTCTCATAATTGCAAACACCAACTTCTCTCCATGACGGCTGTAATCTTTTTTTTGCCCCTCACCATATCATGTAGAGAGAAAATTATATTCAATATTTTTAAACATGTTAGGATTTCTATACCACATTGGCAATACTGTGTGAAACAAGCCCACGGCAATTTTCACTTGTATTATTATTACCCTAGCTGTTATCATTATTATTATTATTTCCATTTTATATGCTGCATGTTTTTGACACTACCTCTATTGTAAATGTGGAAAATTTTCTGTGTGATTAATTTTATTTATAATTTGAGGAAATTAGATGCAATATTGTGATTAATGCTGAAAATTCCATTCTGTATCACAAGTACTGTTTTTGGAATAAAGTAAATCATTATTATTATTATTATTACTTCTCACTAAAACTTTGAGCAACTACCTGCTGTGGTTAGTCACTACTTAAAACTAAACTGGATTTCAAGTACTGGCTTGAGAGGATTGAACTTATTTTAAGATTGATCTCGAAATGAATTCATTTAGATTACCATCAAAACCAGAGAGTACTGAACAGCTGTTTCACTCTGATTTGAAACTCTTCACCAGTATGCACCCATCATCCATCTTGGTCCTTGAAACCATAAAACAATAGTAGGTCTGATAGCTGTCTTAATCTGTATTCCCATATCTAATATTTGTTAATCAGCGCTTTAGACGACTGAGATAAACTCCTGTCAAAAAATCAATATTTCGTCTTTCCTCTTTAAAATCTGAATTGATATTTTTCAAAGTCGTAATCAGGAAAGTAACTAACTTAGATACTCGAAACCGAATTAAATAACACCTATTGACGTTAAATCATGAAATTAAATGTATCAATTTAGGTGGACGCATTGTAAAAGTGAAAGGAAAAGTACAGCAATAAAATCAAAATTATTCTGTGATTATTCCTTTGGTTTTTTTTTTCCGAGTGTAACATAAAGTTTCATCCTGTTCTCTCTCCAATCCTATTGAACCGGCGCTCCACAATTTTGCATAAGCTTCCATTTACTCACACAATGCCCTCCACGACATCCTTGGACTCAAAATACCTAGATATAAAGGTGAATGGGAAATACATAATAAATGAGCATTTTGAATGACGTTCAAAGACATAAAATCAATTTTTCTTTAAAGTGAATACATTTCCTCCACCGAGAAGAACTCTGAACTATGTTTTTAACAAGGCATTCTTAATATATATTCGGCATCCTATTTGCTTGGCTGAAACAGACAGGTACCTTACAAATTAATAATAATAATAATTAGCTTTATTCCAAAACACTACTTGTGATACAGAATGGAATTCTCAGCATTTCACTACAGTATTGCATCCAGTTGGTACATTTACAATAAAGAAAATTTTACATAGATTAAGGGTAATCTCAGTTCGTTTTGACGACAACATATTGGCATGTTGGTAGCAAAACCAAAATTAAACAGAAAGCTTGAACGTGTTAGAAAAGTAGGTGCTGGCATATTAACTGGCGTAAGCGGTAACAAAAGGTCGATCCAGTTGCTCTGCTGACTATTTAATAAGTTATAGGTATCACACCTAATGCTTTCTTTATCGCACAGAACACAAGCTAAGTAGGGTATAGATGAGTTTTTGTACTTGCTAGTGCGAACATATAGTTTTCTATATAGGCTTCTGGTCGTGCCTGATGAGATACAAGGGGAGAGTTGTGAATGAAGAGGGTAGTTTGACTTAGATAAAATGGATTTAGCCCATTTATCACATGAGTCCAAGTGCCTGCCGACCAGAATATTAACAAGCTGGTTAAGTGGCACATTGCTTACCCTGCTGACAACCTTTAACATCCTGCATAATAAGGTATAGTCTTTCTTCAGTAGCCCTGGAAAAACTAAGGGGGAACAATAGAAAATAATAGGCAAGAGTTAACGAATCGTAGGATTAATGGTTGGGTTATACCAGAATGTCTTAACTTCTTGATGTAGAAGGTAAGACGGAATGTTTCCTTAGCAATCATGAAGATATGAGACGACCAGGAAAGATCAGCAGATAGAATGACGCCAAGATATTTAATTCTCGACTTGGTTTCTATTTCAGTGCCATCTATGTTGCACGCCTCGTTAGTGCTAATCAGTCTGTTTAGATCAGATTTGATGTTTTCCCTTGACCGTATATAACTTTTTCCAGCTTATTATTATCTTAAGAAAAACTATGTTAGTCAACATAGTCTGTAGCTTATCATAAGTGACACGTATCCTGACCACTGAAATCGAAGAATATCTACAATTAATTTAACTGATTGTTTTCCTCTTCCCTTGCTAAATTATTGATAACCTCAATGTCATTTACTGTGTGATTCCATTATAGACGGACAGGGCAGTGAATACACCTATGATTAATATCTTGTTACTTCTGTATACCTTATGCTTATGGCTTTGAAGAAGAACAATGGAAAACTGGTTACCCTTGAAAGGTAATGAGATATCGACAAAGCAACGCAGAGGATTTAAATAGTTGTACACTGGAAGGTCTCCTGTGTGTGTGTGTCGTCGAATCAGTCACTGAGATGTCGGCTTGCTAGTCTAGTATATTTCCTATCCATTTAGGTGAATCTTATTTACTCAATTTCATGTTATTTTAATTATCTGATTACGTCCTTGAACTGTAGTGTGTATTCACACCCATGAGCCATTGAATCGGGTCTCAGTGGCTGAATGGTATACGAGCAAGCTTGCTTTGTAACCCGAAGGTCTTGGGTGCGAACCCTGGCAGTGGGTGCGTATTGCCGATGATTCTCAAACTAGGATGGTGGAAACAGCTGTTCAGTACTCCAGTGCTCGTTTTCAGCTGTTCTCTAACTGATATTAATCCGTTGTCAAACTCGTAAAAATTTATGTGCAGATATAATTTTTTGTGATTACAGCTTGATTCCACACTGTATTTTCGGTACAAGTGTGGAATTTTCAGCATGCGATATCGGTAGCGCAAATTTTGCAGGCCGACCATTGATACCTGGTGTGCGTTGGCGGGCTATCGAAATCCGCACCATGTGCAGGGTAGGTGAGAGTCCTAACCACTGTGCCACCGATGCACAAACCAACCATAGAAGGTTATTTTAAACTTACTACTTTAGATTTTTCGATGGAAATGGAGCAAAGACAATGTAAGTTATATATCCAGCGGCCTTAGGACTAGTAATTCAGAGGCCAATACAATCAAAGACTAATTCATTGTAACACTGAATCTAAGCACGTAATTATCCATCCTCTTTTGCACTTTCTTGATCTGCCATAATCTGCTATGTTGAATGTGACTGTTGTCTTTCACTAAGTCCTGAAAGACTTAGTAATATCTATAATAGATACTTATAGGATTTCAGAACTGCTTTTTATCAGTATTAGTAAATATGCAATCTAATGTTCATAACAAGCCTGTTTCATCAACCTTGTGACATAGAAAACTAACTGGAATTTCATAGCTGCTTCATCCATGATTGGACGTCCACTCCAGCGTATATGTATGTCCTCATCTAGAGTGTAACCTAGAATCTTCAGTGTTTTCTGTTGAAAACTAGTATTAGTCTAGTGTATCAAAATCGAACGGTTTCAACTTTTGAACTTTTAAAAAAAAATTCGATGGAAGAATAAGAAGACGTAGTTTATTTGAGTCATGAAATGTATTTACACAATACATGCCGAACGATCGAATCACACATGTACTTATCAAAGGAATATTTTTTTAAATTTCACTTTTACGAGTTGATCACGGATTGATATCGGTTAGAGAACAATTGAAAACCAGGGAGTACTGGACAGCTGCTGTTTCATCCTAGTTTGGGAATCATCGGCAGTACGCACCCACTGGGTTTCGAACCCAGGACCTTCCGGTTACAAGGCAAGCTCGTATACCATTCAGCCACTGGGACCCGATTCAATGGCTCGTGATCAACTCGTAAAACATAACTAATCCTTACAAACCAAACTATAGAAAGTTAATCTGATGCTCGCTAGTGACTTGCTACAGGTTGGAGTTTCCTGAGTTCTAGTGAGAAGTCGTGACCAGTGAGGTCCAATTAGATGTCACGTGTGTGGATGGATGTCCCACCAACGACAATGGTTGGGGTCGCGCTAAATCACGAATTAGTAGAAGTTAGAATTCACGAGACATTGAATCGGGTCCCAGTGGCTGAATGGTATACGAGCTTGCCTTGTAACCGGAAGGTCCCGGGTTCGAATCCCAGTGGGTGCGTACTGCCGATGATTCCCAAACTAGGATGAAACAGCAGCTGTCCAGTACTCCCTGGTTTTCAATGGTTCTCTAACCGATATCAATCCGTGATCAACTCGTAAAACATAACTAATCCTTAAAAACCAAACTATAGAAATTTCACTTTATTCTTTTACGTTCCCAGTGAAGCATAGGGCTTCAAGCTAGAGCATGAAAGTTTCGGTAGCAGTCATGTTTATTTATACAGGATGGGGTTTCTAGCCTGATGCCCAACCTTCTCTCTTTACCAGTCGTATTAGTTGGCTTAGCTAGGTGAAGGAGTGGATCGGTGGCTGGGGATGGAACCCCGAACTACCTGTGGAGTTGGTGAGCATCCTACCTCTATGCCAACGACGCTGATAGCGCTGAAGAGTGAGAAAATGGATTTTGAACCAATCACTATTAACAGGAAAATCTTGAAAGAAGTCATCTCTTTTAATTATTTAGGCAGCACTGTTTCCCTTACAGGTGACATAGATAAGGATGTTAAAAGCAAAAACAGGATCGTAAAGGCTAGAAAATCCTTTATTAATCTAAAATCAATGTGAAAATCTATTGCGCTTAGCAGAAATAACAAGTATCGATATTTCGCCACTTATGTCAAATCAGTTAGTGCTTCTTATATGGTTCAAAGACTTGCAATGAACATCGCCAAAGACACTTTTAAAAGTGCTACTGCAGAATTTCATCAGAAGATACCTTCAATCAAGACTAAAGATCAAATAGTCAACCAGAAGGGTTCAGAAAGCATCAAGAAACTCTGCCAGCCAATCAACCAACAACCTATTGTTCAATAAATATGCCGAAGGGAATGGAGATGCATTGGATGGTAGTTGAGGAGACCATTGATTGATATAGGCAAGGTGTGGGTAAGAACCCAAATGAGGAATAACGAGTAAGGCATGGGTCCGAGTGTGACATGGAGGGAATCATGTATGGAAGGCGAGTCAACTAAAGAGAACTTCAGAGAACAGATTGGAATAGAGATGAGCCACTGAAGCACTATGTTCCACTCAGAACCTAAGCGAATAATAATAATAAGCAGTCCAATATTTGTCGTCAGTATTGAGCAGCTCCGCCTCCTGATGTCAAACTGTCAAGATAACTAGAAATCTGATCATTTTGACTTTTGTGCAAAATTCCATCACGATCCGAAGTAGCCGTAACAAAATAGAATTCCATGTCAATTTTTCAAATATGAATAAGTTTATCTATTTTATCTTTTAAAATACGAGATTTTTAGAAACAACATGTCACACGCACACACAGTGAGAAAGAGAATCATTGTTTCAATTGTATTAAATGATTATTTAATAGAGTGAATACTTATCATTATTGTAATTATTGTTATCATTTTAGCCATAAGTCTCTAATCATGCTGTCTGCCGTACCATTTCCGTCTAGTAAACACACATCAGGGCAACAGCAGTGGCAGCTATATACAAACAGGCTTGGCTAGGCAACGTGTTTCCAGTGTGTGATGTCGCGCATACATCGCTTTCTATCTGTTTGCATATGTATGTGCGTGTGTCTGTATATTCATATATATGTCTGTCTATCAAAACAATAACAATAATATAAATAACAATAATAATAATAATGTTCACATTATTAAGAAAACGATTTCAAATAAATTTCAGTAGGTCTGACTTTAAAAAGACGATATATACCAGAATAATCTGACACACATTAGAGACAAAGTTGTTTGTTATATTACGGCGCATACTGCATACACGCGTGTGTGTGTGTATGCAAAGCGCGCGTAGGAACACGTCTCTGTATACGTGTAGTGTGTGTCTGTGTGTCTACGTGCGCGTTGTGTGTGTGTTCGCCTATGTCTGTATATACGTGTACATATATATACATATAAATATACACACATAAAAACAGTTTCGCAATATATAATACAGTTCGGGTAAGACAAACAGGTTATATATTTTTATTCGATTATACAGCTAGTTACATTTTAGTCAAAACTTTGGCACTATGCCAAACCTATTGCCAAGTTTTTATCACATGTTTTTATCTGCTTCAAAATTTGTTATATACTACATCAGACTAACAGAAGGCGAAAGAGTGAGTGAGTGAGTGAATGAATGAGTGAGTGAGTGAGAGAAAGAGAGTGGAAAAAGGATGATTGAATGTGAAGGTGTTGATCAGAGTAGATAGATTATTCAGGTTGACATATCATCTCCTGAAGGTTGGTAGTTAACTGATTGAATCAATGACAATGATCACCTATCGATGATATCGATGAGAGACTAGTCGACTGATGAAGACAGTCTTTTGACCGCATGTAGTTAGTTAAAGCTACAATCATAAATTCATATTAATATCTGAATAAACTGTACATAAATATAAAGCCGATTGCCCATTTTCAGACTGTACTAATTAACCAAGTCAATTAGCCTACACCTCTGCCTATAGAGAGGTAGACAGTAAATGACATAAGACGTAAAAGTAATATCGAATTTATCTGATAAAATTCTGTTTTCTCTCAATATGATATTAATTTAATATACGTTTACTTGTAACTAACGTTTCTAAATCACACTGAATTTGTAAATGTTTATTTCTCGGCGTGAATTTGAAAGGAGCAACAATTGTTATGAATATACGATGAGCAATACATTTGGGGAAAATAAAACTGATAAGAGGTGCGTCGATGGCGCAGCGGTTAGGACGCTCGACTACCATCCACATAATCCAGGGTTCGATCCCCGGCCACAGACGCACTCCTTTACCTCGCTAAACCAGAAATAAAGCTGGTAAAGAGGAAAAGGTTGTGCATGAGGCTAGAAACCCCATCCTGTAAAAAGGATCGCCATTGCTACAGAACCTTCAAGCCACTAGCTTGAAGCCTTATGTTCCACTGGGAACGTAAAAGAAAAATTATTATTATTATTATTACAACTAATAAGTAACTAAACTGCATATGATCAATTTGGCGGACTGTGTATAGTAGTGGAATCCAGGAGTTGCATTTCATCATATTTGCGACTCTTCCCCTGGATGCTGATAGAGGTCGAACATTCCGCTCCAATCAGTAAACGGGAAAAATCAAAATCGACTTTAAAGCAAATAATAACTGATACCCATTGCATAAGACGTGGCCCTCGTCGCCAAATTGCTTTAGTGGATAACTATTTGGTGTTTTAAAAGATAAATACTGGGCCCCATTCTCCATGGGAACACCTCTGCTCTCTAGGAAATGCAGAAACATCCAAATAACGGGTCCCAAGTTAGACGAAATGAAAATCTTGGATTCCACTGTTAGTCACCACCATCCACTAAATTAATCCAGGTTAATCCTCAGATATCTTCGAAGCGTCAGCACTAAGAGCCACCAACATGTCAATAGGGACAAGACATTTTGATCCAATCAATCAACTAGAAAACCGAAACTGACTTAAAAACAAATAATACACTGAATCCGTCATACGAAACGACAGGTTCCAATGTTGTACACGTCAAGTTTGGATAGATAAGGGGAAAAGGCTATGAGAGACTACAGTTAGGATAAACAATCGAATACGGGTAAATTACACCACTCAAATGAACAATTAGTTATCAGTGGTAGAATTTGAAAATATTTGCGATTGCAAACTAAACAATTATTATCGTGAAACGAGTTAAGACAGTAGTACTGGTAAAGGACAGTTCTAACTGATTCAAGAATAATAATAATGAGGCATGGAATGAAGTAGTAATAACAATAAGAACAGTTAATAAGAAAAGATATTACCATAGTGGATTGCAAGCGATAACCATTTGCTTCTGTAAACAAAGACCGGATTCATCAACTCTAATTATACAGGCTTCCGAGAATGTAAGCATCTTTCTGTCTATTTGTCTTCTGACAACAGTCACTGGCGTGACAGTGCCAATACCATAACTGCAATTCAATAGATACTCAGTTGTCGGACTCTTTTGTACCTTGACTTCAGCTTATTTTCAACCACTCGGGTGAGTGCTGCATCATTAGAGCAAACAACCACCTTTTTGTGCAACCTACGTATTTCCTGCCACAAACACGCTCAAACTGATACACACAGTTTGAAGTATTAACGATTGACCATTGGTCTTCACCAGATTTTTTGTCTCAGTTGTGAAAGCATGAAGTCTAGAAAACTGACAGAAATCAGTCGTTCAGTAAGGTGGATAGTTGTTGAGAACAACATTAACCGACCATAATATAAATTTCACTTTTCCCTCAATATCAAATTTATTAGTTGTGTAATTTGAGAAAAAATTAAGAGGATTTTAAAAAAAATCTTCGACATCATACTCATGAAATATAAAAGATCTGGTGTGTATTCATGTTATATGTAACAAAATGTACGGATATTCGCAATGTGTGAACGTGAAATGGTCATGTGAAGACATTGTTTCGCAAATGACTTGAAAATACTACTCGTGAGGTCACTGTTATAGAGAATGTACAATGTATTGATTTGCTTGCGCTCGTAGTTTCACTTACCTTGATGACTTATGTCCTTAAAAAGAAATTTAAACACAGTGCAACCTCCTTGTGATTGACTTCTCGCATCTAGTGTCAAAACTTAACCCAGTTCACTGGCCACTGCTAAGCGCAGCAAACAGTGAAAGTTAAATAATGAGCTGGTAATCCCACCCGGAAGAAATAACATTGTCATTAGTGAAACTTTGAAGCACAGAAGAAATGAGCTTATGCCTAACTTGAATCAGGAAGGGTCTTTAATATTAGGATAGATTAACTGGTAGATATAGACCTCTCGATGTCAGTCAACCTACAAATCTTCATTCCATGAAAGCAAAAGTAGACATGGGAGCATGGAATACCCACACGATGTTTGAAGCTTACAAGGCTACTCAAAATCCAAAATAAATGAGAAAGTATATAACGGATGTGCCAGAAGTCTGTAAGAAGAGTTGGAGTGAAAGTGGACTCCTCAAGTGGTTAAATTGCGAGTCACCTAGATGACAGCCATGGACACACTGAGGAGGTGACTATCATGAATTCCCTAAAATATCGGAAACTCTCATGCACTAGGAAGGATCATTATGAAGGCAAGATGCAACTCAAAAGTAAGTAAAGTGCTACGCCTGTTCTAACAGCTCAGTGTGAAAGGAGGACTTCTACAGATAACTGCAGGCGCTGACTGACAAGATCACATATAGCGACATTTAAATTCTAATGGGTGATAATTATGTCAAACTGCCAGAATTACTTGAAACATTGTCGCAAGATTTGTTTAAAAGTTTTCTCAAAATTTTCTTTGATGGAATTATATATGGTACTTGATACTTTCCGCAGTCTCACGTGATATTGTCTTTTTTGAGCATCATAACTACCAGAGACGGGTGATACACAGTAAATTCGACGTCAGATGGAGAGAAAAACTCAACTTTCAAAGATTAAAGCATGACAAGTGAAAGAAGACAACGTTTCGAGATGGAATAACTTGAAAGCTGTCATTGATTGTCTTACTACTCAGACTAATAACAACGCCTAACATTCTGTACAAAATTATTCTTGTTGACAGTTACTAGCAGCGCTATTCAAGATGCACATTTTGTCGTGCTTGGAACTAGTTAATGGATGGGCCTGATGGTGCTCGAGTCCCAGTAAAAACACTTTCACTTACTAAAAATACAGGTGTAACCAGTCCAAAATAAGAAGAAACGACAATCCTGGATCTGACTGCTAGCCACCATCAATCAATTTACTTCAAGTTATTCCTCAGATTTCGTTGAAGCGTCCGTACTATGAGTTGACATAATAACAGAGACTGGTCATTTCGGCTCAACATAATCAATCAACAGTGAATGCAAAACATCCAATGAAAAATGTGAAAATTCCCGCTAATATTCACTTTATGTGTATTAACGCTTAAAACATCCTGAAACCTTTCACGATAAAGAATTCAACTGCTTGGTTGGCTATATCAAATCACGAAATGCAGGAAGTGGGAATTCATTGACTTTTGGGTTCCATCTCAGTAGCTGAATGGTCCATGCGACTGACTCGTAATCGGAAGTGTTCTGGGTTTGAACTCCACTGGGTGTGTGTGCTGCTGAATAGTCCCAAACCAGAATGAAACAATTTTCCAGTACATCCCGCTTTCAATGGTCCTCTGACTAGCGTTAATCCATGATCAAACTTGCAACATATCAAAAGTAAGTTGACAGGCAGTCCTGCTTCATCTGGATTTTGTGCTTCTCGACATTCCTTTTGCAAGACAAATCAAAAACCCAGAGGGAAGTTGTTCCTTAGAGATTCACTTCTGTGCAACTGAATACTGACCGTGGATAGTTCACTGATAAGATTTTTAATTGTTTAGGTTTCTTTTATGCATCAATTTCTTTATCACTTTCATTGATGATAACATTGTATACTCCACTGATAAATTTCAACCAACACTGATATTTTTAAAGGCTTCATTCGTGGCTACTGAACAGCAAAATCATAAATTTCGACAGTATACTCACTAAATTATCAACTATATTCATTTTAGTATAATTGTATTCAAAGGTGCTTATCTTTCAGTTCATTTAATAACTTTTTATTTATAGTCTGCACATACAAGTGACTTGCTACAGGACGGAGTGTCCTGGAATTCTGGTGAGAAATCGTGATCATTGGGGTCCAACCAGTCAAGTATGAAGATGGATTTCTCACCGATGACATTGGTTAGTGATCGCACTAAAATCACGAATCGGTAGAAGTTAGAATTCATGGGCTGGTCAATGAATTGGGTCCCAGTGAGTTGCTGAATGGTATACGAGCTTGCCTTGTAACTGGAAGGTTCTGGATTCAAACCCCAGTGGTGGGTGCGTACTGCCGATGACTCCCAAACTAGGATGAAACAGCTGGCTGTTCAGTGCTCCAGTGCTGGTTTTCAATGGTTCTCTAAGTGATATCAATTCTTGGCCAAACTTGTAAAGTACAAGTAATCATATTTTCTAGTTTCTCTATCTTATAAGATGCTTACAGATTCAATGAAATTTCTATTGTAAATTCAACTAGATTTATTTTCCTAGAAGAAAATACCTTGTCTGTGTTGACATGCTAGTCCCTATTAAGGACTCATCAACAGTACCTTAAGGTTAACAATAATTTTATCTCAATAGTCTGATGAGTAATGCGTGAGTATTTCAAACGGGTAACTCTGGGTTCGAGTCTCAGAAAGAGAACACCTAGGGAATGCAGGTACAATTTTGTAATGAAATGAAGCTCGAGTCATGGATTCCATCGTTAACCACTATTAACCAATCATAATTATATTTCATCGGTTGCTTACGCACAATTCTAAGCCTGTGAATTTGGCAAAATTTCGAGCAAAATTACTGTAATAGACAAACTGTTTGGAAAATTCCTCCTGGACGATCTATTTATAATATTTGTGCTTATATAGATGTTTCACCTAACCTTTTTGTTATTATTATTATACCCTTTTCTACTAGACTGCGTATCATTAGTTTGACATATTGCATATCACATGTTGATTTTTTCCTTTACCATTTATCTTTGTCCTTGTTTATTCTTTAATTGTAACATTTCTGTTTGTAGTTGTGTGTACATTGAGAATGTGTTGTTTAACGGTATGAGTTTGTTTGAATAAAAAACAGGTCATTCTGACGCAGGACTGTCTCCGGGAGCCGTTGGCTTGGGATTCTTATAGATAGAGCTCTTGATCTCACCTCGTTGGGAATCTTCTCCTCTATTCTAAAGTAACTTTTACAGTTGAACTTTAGTTAACTAATTTCATCTTACAGTACTTGTTTTGTATGTAGAAATCTACCATCACCTGTTTAGCTGCCTCACATCAATACTGAGGTAAATTTGAATTTTGATGTCATTATTGTTGTTTAATAGAACCGCTGAAATATTGAAGTATAATCGTCTTTTCTTTGATATTGGGACATTTCCTGATAGGGCGTGTCCCATTGATATCATAACCGAATAAATTTTGTCGTTACAGTTACCGCCTGTGATCAGATCAACTGTTGGAATCCAAATAGGAAGCAATGAGTTGGACGTGAGGGATACTGTGACATTTGATGAGACCGTATGAGGTGTAAATGAAAGCTTATAAGCAATCGTGTTTTTTCCCTCCACGTTCCCAGTGGAGGGCTTGAAGTTTCTGTAGCAATGGTGTTTATTTTTACTGGATAGGGTTTCTAGCCTCATGCCCAACCTTTTTTTTCACCAGTCCCATTACTGGTTTAGTGAGGTAAAGAAGTGCGCCGGCCGGTGTCGAACCCCGGACCACGTGCATGGTCGGCAAGCGTCCTAACCGCTGTGCCACCGACGCACATAGGCAATCGTGCAGTCAACTAAACAGGACACCAGAAAACAAGAGGAAATGTAAATTTGCTGCTGAGACCTTATGCAACAATCGGATCCTAAACTGGATAGTAATAATAAGAACTTTCCTATATACTTTCTAACCCATTTCAACTTGATGGTGTAGATCAACTACCATTAATTAAATGAGTGATTTTCAGTTTATTCTTAAAAGAAACAACAAATTTATTCCAATTAAAATAATTTCTTAATGAATTCGACTAAGCGGTAAATCATTTAGAAGTAAAAATTATACCAGAAGAAAGATAATCTTTTCTTATACATGTCTTGAAAGTATCATTTTCAACAGTTGTTTTCAGATTGTGGAAAAATAAATGAGGACACTTTGGTTACCTTTGGGTAAAAAGTTCTAAACTATTACCTGATATTCAATATAAGTCTTATGAAAATGTGTACACATGAATCAAAAGAATATATATGTTCAGACTTTTCAATACAGAGCCATTAAGGAGTAAAGGAATGTCTTAAACATTTGGTAAAATGTACAGTAACAACAGAAAACAAGAGCTAGGCAACAAATCGGTTATTGGGGAAATCAACAGATATTTATATATTTTTATCCACATTATTATTAGCGTTACTGTTAGCATAGAAACAACCTCTTCTGATTGGCCGTTTTCTCTCAGAAGGTTATTCTGTACTGCTTGTGGCCGTTCCTTAGAAAGTTTAGCCATATATCTGCGAATCATATTTGCACACGTTAAGTCTACTGTGATTGGTTGTTGAGTTCCTCAAGGTTAATCTTTGTTATTGTTCTTTTCCTCATAACCGTGATTTAGGGCGTAAACATTGACATAAACTGTTGTCTATCATTTTGGCTTGCAGATAGCTCTTACCACAATACTACTTGGATGAAATAACTTGTCTGTAAACTTTGAAGGCAGTTTTCAATCAGACTTGATATCAGCTGAGATATGAGTGGATATCAAGAATCACAGTTGTCTTGTCTTAGTTCGAACTTATCAGAAGCACAGGTGTTCAGTGTTTTCTCATTTGATTATTCATTCTATTGTTATAAGTGGGTATAACTTCTATTCAGGAATCCGTTTGTATTTACCAGAGGAAAGGTATTTTACTTGTTAAAGGTAGTAGGTATTTGCAAATGATGGTTGACAGAAGTCACTGAATGGAATTTTGCATTATGGAGGTATGTGAATCTCATAATAAACTGAAAATAATCAATACAGTTGAGCAAAGTCAAACCCTTTGAGTTAGTGATAATTCATAAAGTTTTCCCAGATATCATACTTTAAGAGATGAAGGATATCTGCAGTTATGCAACATACTTACTCTGCTTACAGACGTAGGTGTTTATCCTGTAACTCCCAAAATATTTGTTCTACTTAGACAAGAGATAAATCACAACAAAAAATGGACCATCCAAAATGCCAGTTACATGTCGGGATCTGAAACGTTGATTGGTGATGATTCCTTAATTATCTAGGATTTGGTCACGAACGAGTGAAAATGACACGAAAGCGTGCCAAATGGTGTGGATACTTGACTGCGTAACTTCAGCTCAGCTAGTTAACCTAAGCAGTGAAGGTCAGCGCCCATTGTTTCAAGAAGAGTGATGTAGCCCACTACGTTACGTTAAGGATATTGCTATCGACTAACTATGGCAGGACTACTACTATTATTATTTATAATTCCCCTGGGTTCTAAGTGAAACATAGGGCTTCAACAACACATATGCACCTTCTTCTATTTACTGCTGTTTTCTTTAGCTGAGTTCGCGATTGCGCTTAATCTTTCATCTTCTCCTCGCCAAACGTTCTCCTCAATGTCACGCCCACACAGATGACGCACTCGTCGTTTCTCATCAGAATTCCACTCAAGCAATGGCCAGCATTACGCGCTATATCATTCAGCCACCTCCTCAACGTATACCCGATTCATCTCCAATTTTCCCCCACATGTTTGTTGAGCAATCGGCTCTCGGTTGGGTCGTCAATAGCCAGATTTTCTTGTTAATAATTCACTCTGACCAGCCGGTCAGTCATTTGGTTCTCTGCATGCAGCCAGCCAGTGAAATGGGCAGCTCTTGATAAAAGTCTGCAGCAACCTGTTGGAAATCCTATTCGTGAATGACATGCAGTCCTAGTTTCTCACCCGTATAGAAGTAGTGACTGACTGACTTTACATTTGTGTTGAAAGCCCGAATCTTGTTCTTCATGCTGCTGAGTGAAGGAAGATTTCTAAAACGACTTCAAATGGGTGAAGGTATTATATTTTGCCTTTCTGGTTCTGTTTGACTAGCTTTGACATCTTCAACCGTTTCGACTGTTTGTGGCTGAAACCATTCCTCCTGGTAAAATGAAGGAAGTAACCCCTGTTAAATCTCCCTCGCTGATAGTGACTGGTGCTGGTTGTTGTTGTAGTTCCTGGTGGTTGGTTATCTCCATCGCCTGTCTTCGCTGCCTGTTAGCCTCTTCTGCCAATTTGTTGGTTTTTGCCTATCATCAAGTCTTCCAGTTTGTGTGATATTAAACGTAAATCATCCACGCATGAGATTCAAATATTCTAGAATATTCTTATCGGTGATCTAGCGTACTTCTATCTTCTCACTCCCAACTCATAGTCTGACGCATAATCCATTCGTGCACCACAATTAAGAATATCATTGTTGGTGATAACAGACAGCCAGCTCGCTTGTTTTACTTCTGTATCCACATCGAATGCCTCGCTGAGTTTTATGCTATAGATCACCTGACACGTGGCACTGTCACACAGCCAGCTATTGGATGAGATTGATAAAGATATTGGACACACCACATTATTGAAGCAGTTTCCAAATTACTTCTCCGTCAACTCTGTCCATTGAATGTCTCTTTGAAGTCGACAACATGACTATACCAAACAGTCGTTATCAGCTATTTCAATAACTAAGGTTGGATTAAGATGATACGCAAATGTATCTAAAGTTTTTTTTATCATTTTAGTGCCCATTAAAAAGACCTGTTTTAAATAACTAGTTATATTGAATGTTAGATATTCAATATTGAGGATAAACATGCATGCTGAAAAATTTACTTCAGGCCGGTAACTTCTTGACTCTTAACTTAGACTCTGAAGAAATCCTGAACACTCAACTGGCTTACTATTTCCCGAAAAAGAGATAATGTTATGTTTTGAAGCATTGGCCAAACGGCGCAGAGATGATTTCACAGAATTTCATTGTTCCATCTTTTTTGATTTCATTGTTCTCTCTGAGCTGAATGGTTGAATTACGAATCTTTCATTGTCATTCTAAACTATGTCTTTAGCGCTTATTACTTTGAAATGAAGTCAGTTGGACCCATGTAAATATCAGGCTTTTAAGATTTTTCCATCATTATGCCTTACATCTTACTAGTCATATCAATGTCCATAGTTGAACAATTGTAGTGACAGCGAGGAATGCGTGCCTTGTTGTTTGAGTGTTAATTTTTTATTCTTCAAAATAAAACAAAAGCAGCAGTTTGTGACGAATAAGACTGTACCATCATTAACTCTGTCGACTTCGTATCGTCTGTTTACAGCCTCAAGAAATTAATTAAGTTTATGAACAAAGCAGTTTTAACGTGCTTGTAAAAGTGACATGATGTCAGTTAACAGGAGACTCTAAAATTAATAAATAGGTGGTCAGAAATTATACTCAAATAACTTGAATACAAAAGGCTCAAGTTGAAACAACGAAACCAAAAAAAAAACATTAAAAATGTTTGATTACAAAGGAAAAGGAGATGAATAATAAAAAGACAACACCTGGATGAGATGATAAGTGTAGCTAGTCAGTTGAGCAACCGTGTGTTGGGTCCAACTCAAGTCATAGAAACCAAAGACCATGAGAATTACATTACAGCAAAAAGAGGAAGAGACTAAAGCCTAAGATTGCATAGCTAAATAAAAGGAATAGTAAAGACACACACAGCTGCCATGATATATCGTCATACTCTTTAATATGTTAAAACTGCTCTGTACACAAACTTAGTTAATTTTTTTTTAGATGTACACCGCTAGTGAGGAACCGATGAAATAAGCGATGGTACGTCTTCTTCTGTACAAACTGTTGTTCATGCTTTATTCAGGTTGATAAAGGTGAATAAGTGTATGAAATGTGTATTCTTGTTTGCAAAGAAGAAAGGAACGTTCACTTCACAGTTGATTCAGTCTACTTTACAGATGATATCAGTTTTGTCTTCTCTCACTGTTGAGCCTTAATGTCTACATAATATTGAATGAAATAACCGTGTTGCCCCTGTGGGTAACTTCTATTCCTTATGGCTCAGGTTTGATCACAAACTGACATCAGTTAGAGAACCAGCGGGAAACCCAAAAGGATTACTGAACAGCTATTTCTTCTTTTTGGGGGCTATTCAGGGTTTACAGTCACTGGGGTCCTAACCCAGAACTTTTCAGAAGCACAGAGAACCTATAGACCATTCAGCCACTGGAACCCTGTCCAATCGCTCATGAATTCTAACTTCTGTCGATTCTCTATGTGTATAACGCAACTGCCAGCCGATGTCACAGGTGTGTAGCCATCGTCTTATCTGCCTTGGTGGACTCAGCTGGTTACAATGCCTCACTAGAATTCCACGCAACTTTCTGTAAAAGCCAGTAGCTATTGAGCATCAGATTAATCATCGTGTGTTGGTTTGCAGGGATTTGATTGGTTACAGCTTTGATTACGAATTTTGCACCAATGAGAGCACCATATGAAAAACTAGGGACTTCCGGGGAGCTTTTTTGTCCTAGTTTGAGACTCTTCACCAGCATATAGCTCAACCGCCAGTTAATGCTGTGAATTGGGGTAAGGTGAGATTCATAGACCAATGGATAAAGTCTAAATGGCTATATAATCCAAAACCTAGCCCCTTCATCGTAAGGTCCTGCGTTCGAGCCTTTGTTGGTGCATATTAGTGAAAAGTCTCGAACTGGGACTAAATAGCTTCCTAAAATTAGTATAGTTTGCCAAATTTACTTAGGCTACATACGCTTCACGTTGATTTGTTTCACAGACGTGTATTTTTTTCAAATTAAACATATCCCTGTTTACTTGTAGTGTTTTGAAAATACTGGTTTACTTTAAGATGTATGGATAAATTCAGGTCATCTGGTTAATATTAGTTAATTGTATCGAATCCCTTTCTTTTGAATGATGAGTTTATACAGATAGGTACAAATCCGATCAATTTTATTTTAATCTTGTCGGATAAAATTTACAAGTAAAACTTGTAGATTCTATTTAATGTTTCAATTTGCTGAATTAGTAAAATATCTTTTGAAGTAAACTATCAGTATTCGGTGTCGGGAAAATGTATCTTACTTCAGTGTTAACGTGTTTCTAGTTAAAGGAAAGAAAAATTATTCATGATAAAAATAGGCTTATCTCAAACACAGGCAGTCGCAACGGACAAAGATGTCAAAGCCAGTCAAACAGAATCAGAAAGTCAAGATATACCTTCACCAATTTGAAGTTGTTTTCGTATCAGTCACGAAAAGGATTTCCAACAGCTGCCCACTTCGCTGACTGGCTCCATACTGATAATCCAAAGGCCAGCTGACCGGCCAGAGTGAATTAACAACAAGAAAACCTAGCTGGTGACGAACCAACCGAGTGTTGATTGCTCAACAAATATGTGGGATAAAAAATGCAGATGGATCGGATATACGTTGAGGAGGTCGCTGAATGATATCACGAGTAATGCTGGTCACCGCTCGAATGGAACTCTAATGAGAAACGGCGAGTGCGTCGTCTGTGCGAGGGTGACATTGAGGAGATCGTGTGGTGAGGAGGAGATGAAAGATTAAGCAGAATCGTCAGCCCAGCTAAAGAAAACAGCAGTAAATAGAAGGAAGTGGAGATGTATTGTTGAAGCCCTATGTTCCAATCAGAGCCCAAGAGAACAATACTAATAATATCTCTTCAAAAATCCACTTTCACGCTACACACTACTGTGAAGAAGTGATGTTTTGGTTCACCATAATATGTAAGTTTGTTTTTTATAATTATTAGAGAACCAGATGACGTTTGGAACAGAATTTATTCCTCATAATCACATCCACGTATGTAATAAAAAGACGCTATAAATAGGAGGGAATTTAAAGCCTGGATAGTACTGCCATATAAAGAAAGAACATCAAAATCCCTATATAGGAATTAGAGTGGCATTTAAAACCAACCAACTTTCTCAGAGACAAACTTTTTCAACTTAAAGACCTGAGAGATTCAATTAAGAAAAATAGCATAATTTAGGAAATACCATAAAAAAGGACTGTAAGGTGAGTCATATAGGTCTTACAAGGCGAAAGGCGTCAACTAGATTACCGGAACATAAGAATATAGCTAGAGCTAGAATGGAGGATGTTCAATAGCCAAATAATCTAGAAAGAACTCAGCCTAGGCAATACATTCAGTTACATGTAATCACACGATGAGATGAGACAGTGTAAGAATACTAAAAAGTGATATAGTTAGGAGGAGACAGAGGTTAAACACCGAATCCTCCTTCATCGAATCAACACTAAACACATGCAATCGAAATGAATCAGCGCCTAAACCGGATATAACAAGAATTACAATGAATAACAAGGTGGAAGAGGGTAAAATAATAAAGCAAGTTATGAAGCCGTGTGAATACATTAATATGATTATGAGCAGCAGTAAATCTTGCTCACAAAGTCATTCACTTTTCAGTACCGTAACACTGTGTTATAAAAAAAATAAAGTTATCTCTAATAAGAAATAATATTCTATTACAGCGGCCAAATTCTACACTTCCATTGATGTAATATGTTTTAGCTAAAATGTGATATCAGTAAGTAAATGATGCGGATAGATGAAAGTTAACAAGTTATATATGCTTCAATTTTCAAACAGCCCACGTTTAATATTCTATGTTACAAAACCATTTGTTACTTTTCAAGGTTTAGCTTTAAAACAGGCATGAACTAAAATGATTCATTAACATTCCTTTTGATCTGTTTATATGTATACACTTTCTATGGGTCAAATTACACTGAAAATCTATTTGATTTAAGTGCCAAAAATACGCTTTCTTTTTGGTAGTACTAATGGTAACATTTTGGTGTCTGTTGTACATACACTCAAGATTAGTCACAGCTATTCGGTAGTAGATTTTAGGTTACAATCTTTACTTTTCAAGTATTGGTTTTGTAGGGATTTTTTTTATTGCATGGAGGATTTCATCATTAGCTGACACCAGTTAGAGAACCACTGGAAAACCAGCTAGGAGTACTGGACAGCTATTTCGTTCTAGTTTGAGACTCTTCAGCAGTACGCACTCACCAGTAGGGTTCAAACCAGGACGTTCTGGTTACAAAGCGATCTCGTATACCATTGAGCCACTGGCACCTGGTCCAAAGGTCCTTGAATTCTAACTTCTGCCAATTCACGACATAGCGTGACCATTTCGCAATCTCTTCTTCGATGAGTTACTGCCTCATCTTCAATCTGTTGAACCCTACTGGTCACGGCTTCTCACTAGAACCCCAGGTTAACTGCCAGAATAGGGGCCAGTCACTTCCAGTACTCCCAGGTTTTCCAGTGGTTCTCTAATTGATGTAAGCTCACAATGAAATCCTCCATGCAATCATACAATCTTTACGCTGACTACTACCTATCACAGATACCAATAAAAAGAAAAATAAGTTTTTCGTAAGGACTGTCATTTTCAAGAAAAACAGTTAACACAATAAAATGCTGATGAGGAAAAACTGGGGCGAGGGCATAACTTATCGCAAAGCAGATTTGCCTCACTTTCGTTTTTTCAGTATACTTGGACAGATAGAAGGAAAGCTGTCAGTTAAGATATGAATTTCATCATGTAGTTGATTTTGTAATACATGCTTAGCAGGAGTGCTGTAATCAATATTAGATGTCATATTTGATTTGATTTAAAGGGAGTTATATCACCTTTCTTTTTAACGCATCTAGAATATCTGTTGTTACTATCACTATGCAATGCGCGAAAACACCTCAGCAGAGCTTTTGTCGCTACTCTAAGCATGGAAAATATGAATGTGAAATTTACAAAGGAATTTGTTTGTTTGTTCTTTGTTTAGGAAAAAGTACTAATCAATCACTTTTGTATTTGGCTAATAACAGTCTGAATAATAATAATAATAATTTGTTGGCTTTACTCAAAACATTTTTCTATACACCATGTTTGTAATTTGTGTTAAAAGCATTTACTTTTGTGTATAAGTAGTTATAGTAGTAGTAGTAGTAGTAGTATAAGTCACCTTTAGACTTAACAACAACCATAATCCTATGACATAAATTTTATATGTAAATTGTCATTTCGTTTATAGAAGAAAAAAATTATAGTCATAAAACAAGCTAACTTTAAAGTTTAGTGAATTTATTACCAGTTTGCACTATTTGCTTGCTAGAATTCGGGTAGTTAGAACAGATTCAGCTCTCTGAGCTGAGTGAAAATGGGTACACGGATGATGAGCTTGATGACAAACCAGCGGAATAGGCGTTCAATGTTTAGATCACTTAGATTTGGACTGAGATGAATGCTTTCCAAACACACATATCATTCAATCATCATTAGTGTTTACTTTCACGTATGCCATTTATGGTACCAAGCAGGTCTTATACTGTGATCTGAATATTTTCAGTTACCAGAGGAAATTATGGTGAGATTTCATCCTGAGTTGAAAATCGATTCAAATCCATATAAACCAAAACCTGGAAATCTAGACTGACATATAATGTCTGTGATAAGTTCTCAATGTATCCCGATTATCATTCATTGTTAAAGGTAGGCACTTTATTTCCATTGATGTACTAATCGCACAGCTTTTCACCTTAATTCAGAGAAATGTACTATAAAAACTGTTAACCAGTGAGAACAAAGGGATTTTTATTATTCCCTTGGGTTCCGAATGACACAAAGGGCTTCAGGAGTACATTGTGCATTTTAGTGTGTTCTCTTTAGGTTAATCTGGCCTCAAGATCGCTCATAAGCTCTTATCTCCTCCTCACACGTTTTCCTCCAATTAGCACTCGAACCGATGCTCAACGCATCGTTTCCGATTCTGGTCCCACTCGATGGTATGTCTGGGACACGACTTCACTCAGTAGTCTCCTCAGCGCATATATAATCCATCTCTATTTTCTTCAGCATATTTGTTGGGCAAAAGGTACTTGGTTTTCTCACCTGCTGTCAGACCTTTGTGCTGTTAAATCTTTACGGCCATATGATCTTGAGTATGGAGTGAAGAGGAATAGCGCTGATAAAAGTCTACAACCTGCTGGAGGTATTTCCCGTGACGAGCGTTTCAATTCTTTCTTGATCTTTATGATGAGTGCAGCAGATTTTCCCACTGACTTTAGATTAATGAAGGTCTGCCCTCCTTTCTGGATCTTGATTCTGACATTCTCATCTGTGTGCCCCTACCCCCACTGTGTAGTTGAAAAGTTACTGTCCAGGTTAGTGTAAGAAGTGAATTTCTTCATATTTACACCATTTGATGGTGATTGGTGCTTGTTAGGTATCTTCATCACCTCTTTCTTGTCTGTGTTCACTTGAAGTCTTCGTTGCTACTTCCGCCAACGTGTTGGTCTCCTCCTGTAGATCTTTGAGTTTTTGTGGCATTAGACATAACAGTTTCCCAAACTTACTTCATAACTAAAACTGATTTTATTTAGACTTCATTTTGATCATACGCATGTTTCAGAAGAATTGCCTAGGAAGAGAGCTTATGAGGTATTCTAGAGTTAAAGAAAAGTTACGCAAATAAAATCACAAATCATAGCGTTGTGAAATCTACTGAACTTAAATCTGCCAGAAACTATATTACTTTACTGGCATAATAAATAGTATGAGTCTCTGTGCTTAAAAAACAACAACATTTATTTAGCTAAAAATACCAATTTTAACTTGAATCTTGTCTTTCATTATAGATTTCAGTTGATAATTTCTGTTGATCCACGACTGACTAAGGTTTATATCTTACAAAAGACTTTTAAACTCGTACCACAATGCATAAAATCGCGTCTGTGTTGATTTGTGGCTTACATTCCAAAAAAAAAGCTATAGAATCTCTTTGATGCATACTACATTAACAGAAAACGCAACAACAGCAGAAAACTGAGCTTGCACCATTTCTTAGATAATCCGTATCCCTGTTGGAAGATACTGTACTGTCGCTTTCCTGCAAACCTCTTTCAAAAGACTATAAACTTAGATTAATCAACTAGTTATGTGAAATAATACAATCAGAAACTGGTACCATTGCCATTTCACCCACTTACTGAACTATGATCAGACGTTACCAGCCTGAGTCACGTGTATCATGAAGTGAAATTTGAACCCACTGTAGGAATTTCATCAAAATTCATGTTTATTTCAATATATTTGTGAGGTTTCTTTCTCTTTCCAAAGCTATGAGTTTATCATCGTCCTGTAAAACTCATCAAACATTTCATCAAGATTTATAAACGCATGATGAATACCACTGACACATTCCCGCAGTAGCTAACTGTGATTTCTGCAATGCATAGTTATGTCTTTTTTGCAAGCCTACAACTAAATATTCCTATGTCACCGTGATTTTAGTTGTTAACAATAAGACAGATTAGCTCCCTGTCAATTCTAAACACTTCCAAACTACAAGTTCTGAATGAACAGAAGTACATGTTTAATTTTTTCGCCATCTAACATCAAATTATAATGCAGTTTTATTCATAGATTGTGTTTAGCGTTTCATAAAAGAGCCTATATTCTAACAATAAAAACGGTTCATTCAATTTTCTCCGAATAAAAGAATGAAAACTTACAATTTGATTCATTGTCAAACCGTCAATGAGAAAGCTAAGCGTTTAGAATGGAAGTGCAGTGCTGAAGACTTCCTAACTAAAAGGTGACAGCAATCCAGTATTCCGTAGTTTCCAGTAGTTCTCTGAATGAAGTTACACCGTGATCTAGGCTTGAAACGAATCAAATCCTCACAATCCAGCACTTCAAAATCAAGCTAATTCCCACCAGCGACCAACAAGATGAAGTTGCCTGCAGTTACGATGAGAAGTCTTCACCAGTGGAGTTCACTGATGACACTGGCTGGTGACCTCCCTGTTTACATGTGAATTGGCAGAAGTGAGAATTCATGGACCACTGAATTCCGTCCCAGTGACACAATGGTTAACGAGCTCACCTTGAAACCTGAATTTTCAGGGTTCAATTCCTGGTGGTGGTGAGGTCATGGATGAGTAATGCTGAGAAGTCTATAAACACGATGAAATGATCGACACTTGATATTCTGCAGTCGTATTTATCACAATTTGTACTTTACTGACAATAAACGGGGTTATAAACTGACTTATTTTGGAAACTATTTGAAATCAAGAAAAATCAGAAATTATGGCAAAAAGGCTGAAGTTATTTCAGTGGTGAATAAAAGTAAAATAACAACTTTAACTGCAATACAATTTAAATATCTTAGATAATTCCATCCTAACATTGATAATGCTATGGAAGAGGTCATATAGTGTAGCTTCAATATATTAGTAGGCTCTGACACTGAACTATTCACTTTGTAAAGATGCAGTGAGATTCCCTGAGAATGAGTGAAGTAGCTAAATTACTGATCAAACCATGGTACAGATGGTACGGCTGTGTACACAAACTCTTATGAAGTAAAAATCTCACTATACTGAACTTCACTATCTCCAGAATAATCTACAGGACAGCGAGTAATGCACTCATCAGCGTATGCCCTTAGACTGATTCGATAATCATACACTGAACAACTTGTTTGTTATTGTCATAATTTATCACTTGGAAGCATTACTAGTAGCCTTCTGCCATCAAACATTTCATGAGAAAATTCACTCATGAAGGAAATTAGTTTCAAAGAAAATAAATCTACACAGCTTCACATTTCGATTAAGAAATGTACCACACAAGGAACACAAAACATCACTGAACTTACAAACAGGATCTTTATTTATTATTAACAATGCCAACAACCAGTATTTACCACTTAAATGTCATCAGCTAATTCATTTAATGAATTTTAAACCTGATCTCCTAACTTAAACATGATATGACATTATTCGGCAGGTGATGGTTAGAACTGGAATCCAGGGTGCACGCTCCTTCGTATTTGGGACTCATGAGTTGGATGTACGCGTAGTCTTCAGTGGGTGATGATGTTCCCATCAAGACTCGAAATCTGGCACTTATCGCTTTCAACCGCAAGGCGTTATTTACTAGGCCATTTGGGCTATGATAACCGCCTCTCTTGTAAATCATTTGTTCTTTATAAGTTAACCATTTCGATCTAAAACAGAACGAAAAGAATTGACTGGGAAGAAACTGTGATGTTAATGGCGCAGAGACAGTCATGTAATATTTAAAATTCTTTCCTTTATTGAAATAAAATTCAAATTTGATGAGCAAAATGCATCCTATTCCATATCCAACAGATCGTCTGACCACGACTAGCTTCTAGGTGGATAAGTAGGATCTCAGTGTGTATAAATAATCACATGTTTCCCTCTTACCTAAGATTCTGTCTGTCTGTTTTCGACATAGAACTTTGCACCGATGTGCACCAGTTCAAGTCGCCACACTCCATGTAGCACACAAAGCAGGAGAAGAAAGTAGAAGAAATGCATAATACAGATAGTAAACAGAGGTGTGAGGCAAAGGAATAGTAGTAACGAAGAACAAAACAGTTTCATTGGAAATCATAAGTCACAAGGAGTGGATGCATCTGCGCTAGCCACTGAGAACGATTTTGTGCCATGTCATCAATTGTTTCTAACCATTGGTTTTTACCGTCCCGATGACCCCAACCAAGAAGTCTACACCTTCCTACGTGGCTTAGACTAACTGTTGTAGATTTCACTGACTGGTGCCATGTTTTGGTTTGACCTCCGCTAGCTCTTTTCCAGCCTGACCCTATATCAGCTAACATTGCCCGCCGAGGAAGGCGATGACTAGACAGGAATGCGTAACACACGTCCTAACCATCTCAGTCGATGTAACTTCACAACCTTGTCGATTGATTTCCCCTGCTTACCTAGAACTCTATGCCTAACCTCAATATTGGTCACCTTGTTATACAACTTAACATACATGGGAAGGTGGAGCGCAGACAGCTGTGATCAAAGACAGCTAACTGGCCCTTTCGTGTCTTCCACTCTCAATGGCTAGGTCTCACAGATAGCCATAAAGGAGGACGGAGCGGACTTGTGAGCAGTACCCTAGCCCTTTAGTCGATAGTCGGATATCACGTCTACGCCAGAGACGGCGTAAACTGGCATATGCGAAACTAGCTCTCCGTATCCATGCTGAGATTTCGTCAGAGATCAACCCGATGGCGTTGGTTGATGTTACTTCCCAAATAAGTGAAGCGGTCAACGTGCTCTACCACTTCACTGCCTATTTCTAATCTAGGAGTCGGTGTAGTCCAGTCCTGTAACATCATCTTGCATTTGGCAGGAGCGAATCGCATGCCAAACATTCGTAGGTTGTAGCTCAAGGTGTTCAGAACACTGCGTTTTCTCAGCGTCCTCGCCTAGAAGGACTATATCGTCTGCATATTCTAAGTCAACGAGATTATTCCCTGGTAGCAAGTCAATCCCTGTGTCTCTGAAGTGAGTTACGGTTGAGTCCGTCAGTACATGTATGATGAAGTTGAATAGAAATGGGGATAATGGATATCCCTGACGGATACCACTAGTTATCACCACTTCAGATGACAACTCGCCGTAAGCGCTCACCTGGCTGCTTGAGTTCGAGTAGAGTGCAATGTATTTTCTCGGCATTCCCTTTACAGCCAAGCATCGCCAGAGTACCTCTCGGTTGACAGAATCGAATTCCGCCTTTAGATCAAGAAATATAATGATTGTTGGACGCCGGTAGGAATGCCTATGTTCTAGAATCTATCGAAGGGTGAAGATATGACCAATACACCCTCTTCCTGGTCTAAGGCCTGCCTGGTTTCCTCGTGTTTGTGCCCCCCGAGTACCACCTAGTCTGCGCATGATTATTGAGCCTAGGACTTTAGATACTATATTAGTCAAGCTAATCCCTCTGTGATTATCACAGGAAGACTTATCTCTTACCTAAGATTACCTTCACACAGTCCTGTAAGAAGTGCTAACGCACTAATAATCAGACAGAGGAAGAAATATTTTCACTATGAAATGAAAAAAAACCATTCTATGAGTTATAACAATCTTTCCAAATATTTAGTATTACACATTATCATTACTGTTGGTATTCACGTCATTAATTATTGAATTCTTCTTCTCTGTCACTAGTTTGGGTTGTTTTATTACTTTTTTCTCAACTGTAATTATTTATATCCTGGCACAGTGCCAAAATACATTTGTGATGTGTAATCTGGCTAACTACTTAAAACTCAACAAATTAGTAATCATCATTAACATAATAAAAAAATATATTAGATATTCCTGTTCAGTGTAAATAAATAAATGCAGTTCTAGAATTCTCAAGGTGTACACGTAGGTGCATGTAAATATTTTATTTTTAAAAAAACCATGTTTTAAACTGTCAACAATATATGACCTCATCACTAAGCGGTTACAAATTCCCTCCTACACACCATTGTCTATTAGACAAGACACCTACAGATATTGTATGACTCACAGAGTTTACAATGTGTGTAATTCCTCATGTCTAAATAAAATTGAAGTATTGGTAAACTAGTCTGTAGTCCAATACATTCACCTACCTGACAGACACTTGCTCAGACAAAGAGAACACATTCAACTGTCTGACATTAAATGTATCAGCTAAACAGTAAGTAATAGATGAAGTGGAAAAAAATGTCACGGAAATGTCATTCTTCTCGACTGACTTCGGTGAAGTATGTCTATGCAAAACATATTTGTCACATTTAAAACAGCATGTACGAAAAGTAATAAGATTTTACTTCAGATCATAAATTGACTTCACATTTAGAGAATCATTGAAAGCTGTTTCATCCTTGTTTGGGACTCTTCATCCCATCCCCAGGGATTGAACTCAAAACCTTCAGGTTACAAGATGACCTCGTTAACGGTTTAGCCATTGGGACGCAATCCAATGGTCCATAAATTCTATCTTCTTCCGACTTGCTTTATGTGGCGTGATCGCCAGCTGATGGCATCAATCAAGCATCTTTTCTTACACTCAACTTGGTGGACCCCACTAATCACAACTTCTCACGTGAACTGCAGGCACCTTCATCTTGTCGTTGATCACTGGTGAGTACCAGATTAATTTTCAAGAGTTGGTATTGCAGGGATTTGTCTAATTTCAGTCTTGATAACAAAATGACTTCAGCACTAATCAACAGTCCCAGAAAATGTTGAAAAAGCTTTCCGATACTACCTGGTTTACAATGGTCCTTTAATTGAGGTCCATTCGTAATCAAAACTGAAATTAGTCATATTCGTACAAAACCGACACTTGAGAATAATGAGATTTTATTGGAAATTCTAAAGCAACAAGTTGGCAGAAGAAGCATCAAAGATAGGAATCTAGGTGAGCATAGAGAGAAAAAGAGGTGATGAAGATTCCTGGCCAACAGCAACACTAACAACAACAGACAGTAATCAGCATAAATGGGAGAAATCTGAAAGAAAAAAGCTCCTTTACCTACCTACCTACCTACCTACCCGGGAAGGACAGTTTCAACTACAGGCGGACAGAACTAACGAGGATATCAAAGCAAGGATTGAGAAAGTAAAGCAATCTTTCATTACTCTCAATTCTGTGTGGAGATCTGATATGTATCCACATGATGTGTGTTTTGTTTTGACAGTCTGTTATATTTTGCTATGTATATATGGATCGATATTCGATTATAACTGACATTATGCTTTTGTCTATCCACTAACTAAACAAACAGTGTATGACCTTGTTATCACATGACATTACAATCAATCGTGGTAAGACGTTATCTTATTGGTTCATGTGTATTAGCCATTTTTATATATACTCTTGCTTTATCATTCTTGTTCACACACTTTTTCGTACGCTAAGTACCCTTCCACTCACGCATTTGTGTGACATTTATTTTCTTTGTCTGGAAAATACAAGTACCATCGTAAACCTGGTGGTCTTCTGATTTCCCTCTTTCCGCGTCAGCACTATTAACTACTCGACGAGTACCTAACATAATTGGCGACGGAGAAAACTTTAATAAATCACTCAGCAGCAGTTCATAACAAGATCAACTGCACTCAGCATGAAAACGGATATAAGATCCGGGTTTTCAACTCCAATGTGAAGTCAGTGCTACTCACTATACGGATCATAGACTTGGCGCGTCATAAAGAGCATCTCAAACAAACTACAGACCTTCATTAACAGTCGTCTTCGCTCTATACCATTCAAGGTCAGATGGCTGGCCAGAAAAGATCAGTAGTAGGGATCTCTGGGAATGAACCAACACAGCAGGAACCAATTGTGAAACAAATAGGCAGGAAGAAATGGACGTGGACTGATTGGCCATACTCTGAGGAAACCATCAAGTGACATCACTAGACAAGCCATTGCTCTAGTGGAACCCGAAAAGGAAGTGGCGAGTTGGTCGTCAGTGCAAGTGTTACTTGGAGGAGGTCATGCGAGGAGGAGATGAAAGCACGTGGACAGACCTAGAGCGGGGTGAAAAAGTTGGCAGAAAAGCGAACGTAATGGAGACGTGCTGCTGAAGCCCTATGTTTCTCTGGGAATTAAAGGATATAGTAATAATAATAATTGGAAATTCTATTCTTATGTGTAATTTATTCACAAAATACTGTTCAGATTTTTCCAACAAACGAATCTGTTTGTATAACAAATGTTGGCGCAGAAACTTTTCATGCATATATTCCCTACATTCATAAACTTGGCAAGATCAAGAACAAACATCGAAGGAAAATGACATGAATCCATTTTTACTTTGTTGGCTCTTTCCAGCTGCTTAGAATCTGTGACATTTATGAAGTCGTTTGATGAAGCTAGAAGCTCAGTTTTTAAATCTTCTAAGGTTGGTAATGCATGGGTCAGAAGATTTACCAGAGTCACCGCAAAAGCCGGTGAACCTCGATCTGCACCAAATCATAAGCTCCTAAATTTCTGCAACTCCTCCTTCCTGTCAGCTTATATTATTATTATTATTATTGTATCCTTTAGTTCCTAGAGGAACATAGGGCTTCAGCTGCGCACCTCCATTGACTTCGGTTTTCTGACAACTTTTTCACCCTGCTCCAGGTCTGCCCACATGCTTTCATCTCCTCCTCGCATGACCTCCTCCAAGTCACCCTTGGACGACCAACTCGCCGCCTCCCTTTCGGGTTCCACTCGAGGGCTTGTCTAGTGATGTCACTTGATGGTTTCCTCAGCGTATGGCCAATCCATCTCCATTTCTTTCTGCCTATTTGTTTCACAATCGGTTCCTGATTGGTTCGCTCCCAGAGATCCCTGTTGCTGATCTTTTCTGGCCATCTGATCTTGAGTATTGAGCGGAGACAGTTGTTAATGAAGGTTTGAAGTTTGTTTGAGATGCTCTTTATGACTCGCCAAGTCTCTGATCCGTATAGTAGCACTGACTTCACATTGGAGTTGAAAATCCGGATCTTATTTTTGATGCTGATTGCTGTTGACCTCCACACAGATTTGAGAGTAATGAAAGCTTGTCTTGCTTTTCCGATTCTGGCTTTGATGTCCTCGTCAGTTCCGCCTGTAGTTGAGACGATGCTTCCCAGGTAGGTGAAGGAGGTTGTTTCTTTCAGGTTCTTCCCATTTATGCTTATTGTGGTCTGTTGGTGTTGTTGATGTTGGCTAGGAATCTTCATTATCTCTGTTTTATCTATGTTCACGTGAAGTCCTATCTTTGATGCTTCTTCTGCCAACTTGTTACTTTTCACTTGCATATCTTCCAGTTTATGGGAAATCAGACATATATCATCGGCGAAATCCAGATCCTCCAAGTCTTTTGTGTCAGTCCATTTTATGCCTGTTCCCTCGTTGGTTGCCGTTGTCTGTCGCATTATCCAATCAATTGCAATCAGGAAGATCATTGGTGATAGTAGACAGCCTTGCCTCACTCCCGTCCTCACTTCGAAGGCTTCCGTAAGTTTCCCGTTGTGGATTACTTGGCATGCAGCATTGTCGTATAACTGTTGGATGAGGTGTATAATTGTCGATGGGACCCCGTAGTAGCGAAGTAGTTTCCAAATGACCTCTCGATCGACGCTGTCGAAGGCCTTTTCAAAGTCGATGAAGTTGAGATAGAGAGGTGACTGCCATTCCAAGCTTTGTTCAATGATGATCCGTAGAGTGGCGATTTGATCAATACATGATTTGTTTCTCCTGAATCCAGCCTGTTCCGGACGAAGTTTTTCATCTAGGGCTTGTTTGATTCTCTCCAGGATGATGCGACTTAGTATCTTGCTTGGAATGGACAGAAGCATAATTCCACGCCAGTTTTTACATTGACTTAAGTCTCCTTTCTTTGGAAGTTTGAATAAGTAACTGTTCTTCCAATCCTCGGGTACTTTGCCCTCTTTCCACACCTTCTCCAGCAGTGGTGTCATCAAGTCCGCTGTTGTCTCTGGGTCTATTTTCAAAGCCTCTGCTGGGATTCCATCTGGTCCCGGTGTTTTCCCAGTTTTAAGCATCTTGATTGCATTCAGGACTTCTGATTTCGTCGGGGGGTCAGTGTTCACTGGTAGTTCTGCTTCCGTTGTTGGTATTGCTGGACGTGTTGTAGGTGGCGGACGATTTAGAAGTCTTTTGAAGTGTTCAACCCAGTGCTTTCTCTGTTCCACCTCTTTGGTGATTGACTTTCCATTGTCGTCCTTTATTGGCTTAATCTGTGTCGAACGTTTGCCCGAAAGGTGCCTAGTTGTTTGGTAGAGTGTGGCGAGGTCTCCTTTGCCTGCAGCTTGTTCTGCTTCGTTTGCCATTATTATTATTGTATCCTTTAGTTCCTAGAGGAACATAGGGCTTCAGCTGCGCACCTCCATTGACTTCGGTTTTCTGACAACTTTTTCACCCTGCTCCAGGTCTGTCCACATGCTTTCATCTCCTCCTCGCATGACCTCCTCCAAGTCACCCTTGGACGACCAACTCGCCGCCTCCCTTTCGGGTTCCACTCGAGGGCTTGTCTAGTGATGTCACTTGATGGTTTCCTCAGCGTATGGCCAATCCATCTCCATTTCTTTCTGCCTATTTGTTTCACAATCGGTTCCTGATTGGTTCGCTCCCAGAGATCCCTGTTGCTGATCTTTTCTGGCCATCTGATCTTGAGTATTGAGCGGAGACAGTTGTTAATGAAGGTTTGAAGTTTGTTTGAGATGCTCTTTATGACTCGCCAAGTCTCTGATCCGTATAGTAGCACTGACTTCACATTGGAGTTGAAAATCCGGATCTTATTTTTGATGCTGATTGCTGTTGACCTCCACACAGATTTGAGAGTAATGAAAGCTTGTCTTGCTTTTCCGATTCTGGCTTTGATGTCCTCGTCAGTTCCGCCTGTAGTTGAGACGATGCTTCCCAGGTAGGTGAAGGAGGTTGTTTCTTTCAGGTTCTTCCCATTTATGCTTATTGTGGTCTGTTGTGTTGTTGATGTTGGCTAGGAATCTTCATCATCTCTGTTTTATCTATGTTCACGTGAAGTCCTATCTTTGATGCTTCTTCTGCCAACTTGTTACTTTTCACTTGCATATCTTCCAGTTTATGGGAAATCAGACATATATCATCGGCGAAATCCAGATCCTCCAAGTCTTTTGTGTCAGTCCATTTTATGCCTGTTCCCTCGTTGGTTGCCGTTGTCTGTCGCATTATCCAATCAATTGCAATCAGGAAGATCATTGGTGATAGTAGACAGCCTTGCCTCACTCCCGTCCTCACTTCGAAGGCTTCCGTAAGTTTCCCGTTGTGGATTACTTGGCATGCAGCATTGTCGTATAACTGTTGGATGAGGTGTATAATTGTCGATGGGACCCCGTAGTAGCGAAGTAGTTTCCAAATGACCTCTCGATCGACGCTGTCGAAGGCCTTTTCAAAGTCGATGAAGTTGAGATAGAGAGGTGACTGCCATTCCAAGCTTTGTTCAATGATGATCCGTAGAGTGGCGATTTGATCAATACATGATTTGTTTCTCCTGAATCCAGCCTGTTCCGGACGAAGTTTTTCATCTAGGGCTTGTTTGATTCTCTCCAGGATGATGCGACTTAGTATCTTGCTTGGAATGGACAGAAGCATAATTCCACGCCAGTTTTTACATTGACTTAAGTCTCCTTTCTTTGGAAGTTTGAATAAGTAACTGTTCTTCCAATCCTCGGGTACTTTGCCCTCTTTCCACACCTTCTCCAGTAGTGGTGTCATCAAGTCCGCTGTTGTCTCTGGGTCTATTTTCAAAGCCTCTGCTGGGATTCCATCTGGTCCCGGTGTTTTCCCAGTTTTAAGCATCTTGATTGCATTCAGGACTTCTGATTTCGTCGGGGGGTCAGTGTTCACTGGTAGTTCTGCTTCCGTTGTTGGTATTGCTGGACGTGTTGTAGGTGGCGGACGATTTAGAAGTCTTTTGAAGTGTTCAACCCAGTGCTTTCTCTGTTCCACCTCTTTGGTGATTGACTTTCCATTGTCGTCCTTTATTGGCTTAATCTGTGTCGAACGTTTGCCCGAAAGGTTCCTAGTTGTTTGGTAGAGTGTGGCGAGGTCTCCTTTGCCTGCAGCTTGTTCTGCTTCGTTTGCCATGGTTTCATAATATTTTCTTTTGTCTTCCCTGGCACTTTTCTTCACTCTTTTGTTCAGTGTATTGTAGCTTGCATTCAGCTCCTGTTTTTGTTGCTCGTCGTGCACTGGATAATCTTTTGCTTCACTGTCCTTCTCTCTTCTATTAGTTTCCAAGTGTCCGTAGTGAGCCACTGTTTGTCCTGTCTCTTTTTTCTGCCTAGAATTTCTATGCAGGTTTGGCTCCACACCGTTTTCAAGTTGTTCCAGTGCTTTTCAACGCCGACCTCTTCGCTAGTGTTGATTTGTGTCTCGGCTTTGTCCTTTATGCTTGCAATGAAGATGTCCTTGAGCGCGCTTTTCGGCTATTACGCTACATTTTGGTCATAAATAAAATCTCTTATAACTCCTGTCAGCTAGACTATCAAATTCTGAAATAAGCCACACAGTGACATTTTCCTAGAACCTTTCTGAGACATCCACACATGAACTACCACAAGCCGCTTCCGTTCGACCTCTCAGTGATATCTTTAGCACCGCCATTTTCTCTGTCGAATTCTGGACATCATCCAATGCAATGACGACTTCAAAAGCTGCATGCGAAGGGTATTTCACTTGATCGGAGACAATGGCTGTAAATGTAAATGGTAGTATTTCATAGCAGGATTATTTGCTTGACGAAATTATGTATAGTTAAGGTAAAATGCAGAAACCTTACATTGGAATCTCTATTGGTACATGTTTTTGTACTGTCCTTCTTTCGTCTTCCTGTTGTGTTTTCTATATTGTTTCACAAGGATCTTCACGAATTAATCCATCTGTCTGCTGTTAGGTATTTTTGCAAAAGATACCTGACACAGTATACTACTTCCAGAAACTTTTCAGTAGCACGCAAAACATAATAAATTTATTGATCAATATTTTAGGAAACGAGTCCGCTCTATCCAAATGAAGTATTGTATTCTGCGTTCTCAAATATAATCGTTTGTATCTTATGTTATATTCGCAAGGCTTTTCTCAATTTCTTTGTTCTTCTGTGTATCGGACTACATCTGGATACGGATCAGGTATGCATTGAGGAGACCGTCAAACGACATCACGCGCAATGCAGGCCATCGCTCGAGTGGAATACAAATAGGAAGAGACGAATGGGTCGTCCTAAGATGACACGGAGGAGATCGTGAGAGGAAGGTATCAAAGATTATGGGCAGTTATGGAGTCAGATAAAGGGGACAGCAGAAAATAGAATAAAGTGGATAGGTGTTTTTGAAGCCCTATGTTCCGCTCAGAGCCCAAGAGAACAATAATAAATAATAATTATATATCTGCCAACCCACGAGGAGAGGGAGACGTTTTTTTTTCATTCTTCTGTCTACAGAATGAAACGTAGGTCTTCCGGAGTTGGAGTTTGTGTAGCTGTGTTAGTTCTACTGGGTGGAGTTGTCAGCATAACACTGAGTCTCCCCACATTTTCTGGCTTACTATCAGGTAGTAAGCTAGGCGTGTGATGGACAGTTGGACAGTACTCTACATTTGAACCAGTAAATCACACGACATGGACGCTTGTTCTACTTTTTAATCTTCAGAGGTAGGTATTCATGACCAAGAGTGGAATCGAACCACAGAGTCTCAGTATTCGAGATGATAACATTAAAATGTAACCAGCCACATAGGAAATACAACTACTTCTGACAGTGGGTAATATAGGTCGTCTATCGCATACAGTGTCCAGATCTTCTTTATTTATTTACGTTTATAGATATTCATTGTGAGTAA
The DNA here is from genome assembly GCA_944472135.2 of Trichobilharzia regenti. Lineage (NCBI taxonomy): Eukaryota > Metazoa > Platyhelminthes > Trematoda > Strigeidida > Schistosomatidae > Trichobilharzia > Trichobilharzia regenti. The sequence goes on along the minus strand of OX235265.1, from coordinate 47,912,425 downwards.
TAATACAGGAAGAAAATTGTTGGAACATTTTATATTTCTTGTCATGGATAGGCACAACTTATGTAATTACTCTTGGATATTATTTACCAACAGTTTCACAATAATAATAAATAATAATAATTTTTCCTTCACGTTCCCAGTGGAATATAGGGCTCCAAGCCTGTGGCTTGGAGTTTCTGTAGCAGTGTTTAATTTTTAAAGGATGGGGTTGCTAGCCTCATGCCCAACCTTTCCTCTTTACCAGTATTATTTCTGGCTCAGTCAGGTAAAGGAGTACGCCGGCAGGGGATCGAACCCCGGACCATGTGCATGGTCGGCGAGCGTGCTAACCGCTATACTACCGACGCACCTGTTTCACAATAAATAAGTATATAATGCACATTTATATCGCTAAAAAATCTCAGTGTTCAAGTTACAATATGCATAATTATACCACTGAGTACACGAGACACATCAATTCAGTGTTTGCGGTTCAAATTTCAGTTAATGTACGCACATGAAATCCTCAAACCACAACATTTAAATAGATTTAGGATAAATTTTACCGAGACAAATATGAAGAGATATAGATCTAATGTTAGCTTGGTTGAGATGATATGAATACTTTAAGGATATAAGATGGTCGGAGGTGATCGACAGGAAGCCTTCGTTCTAGGTTTCATGCTTTTTGACACCTAGCAGCTAGCCAATCATGTGCTTCTGTGGCACATTGGTAAGGACTCTCACCGACCATGCACATGGTACGAGGTTCGAGCCCACACCGGTGTACACCTGATATCTATGGTTGGCCTGCAAAATTTGGACTACCAATCCTTGTACCAAAAATACAGTGTGGAATCAAGATGTAATCAAAAAAAACAACAACATAAAAATAAAATATCTGAAACCTTAAGGTTCGAACCAGTGTCACCCAATTCTGCAGTCAGCCACATCGCAAACTTTACTGATAGAATTCAGTTTGAACCAGTTAACAGATTATACACATGGTACCAGTTAATTATTTTGAAATCGAAATATTTTAAGGATATCTGGCTCATTTGAGAATTCATTGGTATATACTTAACAAGATAACTTTTCGATATCCTAACATTGACTAAGCTATGAAAGAGGTCATACAATGTCGTTTCAATATACTGGTAGGTTCTGACACTGAACTATTCACTTTGTAAAGATGCAGTGTGACTCCCTTCTTGATTAGCTGCAAATGAGTTGACTAGTCAAAATACCAATCAAACAATGATACACAACGGTTGTGTACACAAACTCTTATGAAGTAAAAATCTCACTATACTGAACTTCACTATCTCCTGAATAGTCTACAGGACAGCGAGTAATGCACTCATCAGCGTATGCCCTTAGACTGATTCGATAATCATACACTGAACAACTTGTTTGTTATTGTCATAATTTATCACTTGGAAGCATTACTAGTAGCCTTCTGCCATCAAACATTTCATGAGAAAATTCACTCCTGAAGGAAATTAGTTTCAAAGAAAATAAATCTACACAGCTTCACATTTCGATTAAGAAACGTACCACACAAGGAACACCAAACATCACTGAACTTACAGACAGGATCTTTATTTATTATTAACAATGCCAACAACCAGTATATACCACTTAAATGTCATCAGCTAATTCATTTAATGAATTTTAAACCTGATCTCCTAACTTAAACATGATATGACATTATTCGGCAGGTGATGGTTAGAACTGGAATCCAGGGTGCACGCTCCTTCCTATTTGGGACTCATGAGTTGGATGTACGCGTAGTCTTCAGTGAGTGATGATGTTCCCATCAAGACTCGAAATCTGGCACTTATCGCTTTCAACCTCAGGGCGTTATTTACTAGGCCATTTGGGCTATGATAGCCGCCTCTCGTGCAACTGTTATCCTTTATAATTTTTTCTCGTTGACTAACCAGACTGGAATTTCCAGCTTCTATTGGCGTGTCAACTTCTTTCGATTAACATAATGTTATTTGGTAAATGGTTACCATGACTCACTAGAATTCTCAAGTACATCCAGGTCCTTTAGAGGATGAAATAAGGATTCTGGATTCCACTGCTGCACATCAATAAACCAAAAATAACTTCACCTCAATCCTTAGACATCATTGAAGCGTTTGTACTGAGAGACAACTTTTCAACAAAAGCTGAACATTTCAATCCAGTTAATCAATGAGGAAACAAAATTGATTTATTTTCTATAGTTTCGTTTGTAAGGGTTAGTTTTGTTTTACGGAAGGTCCTGAGTTCGAACTCCGGTGGGTGCGTACTGCCAATGATTCCCAAACTAGGATGAAACAGCAGCTGTCCAGCACACCCTGGTTTTTAATGGTTCTCTAGCTGATATCTATCCGTGATCAACTAGTAAAACAAAATTGATTTAAACAAATTATACAGTATTGTTATTGTACATTTGTAATTACTTTTAAATTCAGCTGAATGTTTAGCATTATTGTCGCTTTTTATGACACTTCAACTTCAAGTGAACCTTCATACTTCTTATCGCATACGTAAGGCTAGTTCAGGTGTGTTAACAACTTTCGCTAACACATTGTACATACATGATTCAAAAGACCAATAAGACAACATGAAAACAGATTATATCTAATTTAGATTATTATGATAATGAACTGTGGAATTTTCGATCAAGCTAACTTTAGTTTTTATATAAGTTAATCTAAAGTCTCTAAGGTTCAGGAAAGTTGTCTACGTTCGACTACCAGCCAACTCAGCGCCAAACCTCGTATGACCAGTGGTAATCCCAGCAAAGAAGGAAAGAAAGTATGACGTGAAGCTAATGACCCCACCACCCATGAAATGAAACACTACAACTTCAGACCTAAAGCTTGTAGCCGTATATCTTTCTTTGGAAAGCAAAGGAATGAAAAAACCTCGAGTCTGTCTAGTTCAAGAAACACCCTTTCAATACATTCTGATATAACGTTTTACACATACAATTATTTTCCTAGATAAACTCGAACAAAGCAAAATGAACAAATTAAACAGGATAGAATAACGTTTTCTTAGTAATTGTTTTCTTTTTTTTGCTCTTCGGTATTAAATATGTTAAATTTGAAAGACGCCTTTTCAATTCATCTAAAATTACTAACAAAAATACTGAGGCGGTTTACATGTTTCATGGAAAGAAAAATCGGTCGTGGAAGTAGACATTAAAAGTCTACAGTCACCTCCTGAAGTATGATAAATAATTTACCTTTCCGGAGGAGTTAATTTATAACAGTCACCATAAAAAATCTTCTGAATGACCTTGAACGAATAATCAGACAAAAGGAATGTCACTGCATATATATTTGTTTATTGGATGTATTACAAAGTGCTGGCTTGCGATGATTTGATTGACTATAGGTTTGATCACGTACCGACACCAGTTAGAGAACTATTGGAAAACTAGCAATAAGTACTGGACAGCTGTTTCGTACGCAGTATGCGCCCAAGTTTAGGCTACTGGACCAAGTCCCAGCAGTTCAATGGTCTGAAAGCTCCCCTTGCAACCTACAGGACATGTATTCGGATCCCGTTGTGTCCAGAATGCTAAAAGTCCCGTCCAGTACTCTTAAAAATTAAATCTGTATACAAGACATTACCTGAAGTTCTGATTAGAAGTCGTGTCCAGAGGCGTCCCCCAAGTCAGATAAGATAGTTGCACACTAATGACACTGGCTGGCGGCTGAGTTATATTTGATTCGAAGTGGCTGAAGTTAAGAGTTGATCGGCCATTGGATCAGATGCCAGTGACTGAGTGGTCTACAAGCTATTGGATATATCACACAGTAAAACAGTATAAATTACAGGATGACATTTCAAACACAATTCATTATTCATGATCATGTCAATTATACCTACACAACATCAAAACTAATAGAATATCCAGGGTTCACACATTTAACAAAGGAGTGTTACAACTTGTAAATTAGTTAGATGATGTTTTTTGGTACACTATAGCACCGTCATGATACTGCTTCAGTGTGTCGGCATAAAAACATAGTCTTCTAATATACGTCCTATTATAATATAAGACGAAACTATTAATAAATGTGCAGTAAAATCAATGCTCAATGACAAAAGTATCAACCAATCACCTTGAAGTTCGTATGGTTTCGGGCGGTAAACTACTACTCTAGTTGTACATGAGACGGAATTATGCTATTCACAATATTCTACAGATGAACATTAGAAGAATAAGTACTAACTGTTAGGTATTCCTTTGTTGCTATTGCCAACAAAAGTTACCGCGTTTTTTTCTTGAAAGAAGATTTCCCACATTCCATTTCACTTTCTTAACTTTTCTTTCCTTATAGCATTTATCAGTTTTCCTGTGTCATTATTTGTTTTTAAATGTTTTTTCCCTTTAACTTATCATTGACATACTGATAGTCTCAAATTTGATAATAATCTTTTCTCCTATTGTTTCCTTAAGCTACTTCCAAAGCCATCTAACAATCAGTTGACTCTCCATGCGTAACTTTTTTCTACGGATTATGCTAATGTGAATACTCATACTAAAAAGATCATTTTACTCATGTGGCAACCTACATTTTAGTGAAATATAAAAAACTTGTTAATGATACCAAACGTTGATCCACCACTGTGAAGCAACCAACGTCATATCCTCAGACCTTAGTGTTAGCATCGGCTGAATTTTCTCAGTCAAATTTTCAATCGGATCAATAAGTTATGTGATCCCCTGTCAACGATAATTGTCAACATCAACATTAAGGACTAGTTCTATGAAATGTATTTACACCGTAATAACTAATCGGTTAACTGTGAACGCGGATAACCCAGTGATAATTTCTCTGACTGCAGCATTCAATGGCGGAAAGTTGGATCTTCGAGGGGAAATCAGTGCTGTCGAGGTTGGTGCCTTCAAAAGTACCTTTTTTCTCTTTTTTTATTACTTCGCGTTCCCAGTGGAACATAAGACTTCAGACTGGAGGCTTGAAGTTTCTGGAGCAGTGTTTATTTCTACAGTATGGAGTTGCTAGCCCCATGCTCAACGTTCCCCTTTTACCAGCTTATTACTGGTTTATTCAGGTAAAGGAGTGCGTCGGCTCGGGATCGAACATCGGACCATGTGCATGGTCGGCGAGCGTACTACCCACTGTGCCACAGACGCCTTCAACAATACCTTCATTATATGTATCTCAATAAGAAACTTCTGATGTGATCACATTTTCTAGACCGACTGTTTCAATCATAGAGCTTTTTTATCATTATAAGCTGTACTAATGATGCTGCTAAAGATGAAGATGAAAGCTACACAATTCAATCATAAGGCACAGAAATTGATTAGTCAGTAACACTTAGCTTCTCAGTTCAATCGGTGGATTATGGTCTGCTTGAAAGTAGGTGACCGGTTTATTTTCAGGTAATGGTTTAGGGTGATCAGGAAACTAGTTGAGTTATACAGAACTACTGAAAAAACCAGCTAGTACTGGACAGCTGTTTCAACAGCAGTTAGCACCCGTGACCCAATCAGGAATTGAAACTTAAATTATTAGGTTACGAAATAAGCTCGCTGACCATTCAGCCATTGAGACGGAAACCAATGCCCTTGTCCATTCTAACTTTCACCGACTCGTTATATAATAATAACTTTATGGTGAAGGGAATTTTTCACTCCTGTACGTTCCTAGTGGAACGTAGCGATTCTAGCAAGAAGTGTGAAGTTTCTGTAGCAGTGGTTTTTAATTTTACGGGATGTGGTTGCTAGGTTCATGTCCAACCTTCCCTCTTTACCAGTCGAATTACTGGCTTAGCGAGGTAGAAGAGTGCGTCGACCACATGAGGCGTGGTCGGCGAGCGTTCTACCACTGTGCCACCGACGTAAATCCTAGAAAAAAAGGTTGAATACCAATTTTAGAATTCTCATCATGTTCTATTGAAAAGTATTTCATCTTTGTGTAGAATCTTCAAACAAATTAATAACCCTTAATATGCCATCTGAAGCAGTATGATTCTATCAAAGGCACACTCTAACGATATGTTATACATTTTTCCTCAGTTTTCTTCAGAAAATCCGCATAGCTGGGTTAAATCCTACTTGAAAATAGACGTGAGTACAAACTGCGATTCAGAGGTGCAGTTGGATAATTAAAGCGATATGAAATGGAGTATATAAGATGCATTTTGGTGGGTGAAAAATTAGGTATCCTAAGGATTTAATCAGCCCATTGCAACTGCGTAACCATCAGGCACTATCATCAGCGAGACGTCCTAGTCAGGAGGGTCCACCAGGTTGGTTGTGAGGACGAATACACACTACTGACATCACCTGATGGTCAAGCTATACACTGCTAATCAGTGGAAGTTAGAACTTATGAGCGAGCCAGTGAATTCCATTCCAGTGGCTCAATAGTCAACCAACATACCTTGTAACCTGAAGTTTCTGGATTCGATCCCTTGTGGGGAGGTTATGGGTGAGTACTACTGAAGAGTCCCAAACAAAGATGAAACAACCCACTGGTTTTCAGTCTTTGTATATAACTGAAGTCACTTCCCAGCGCAACTTGACTGGTCTATTATTGAATGAGATAAGTGAAAATATAAACAAACACGAAATACTGAAGTAAACTATTTCAATAGTTATCGCTGTTTACTGCCAATAATACCACTGCTAACATCGTTATAACGATTGACAGCACATTGAAATTTGAAAGATTCATATCCTCCTAATTCATTATTTCTTTGCAAACACCTTATTTTACAATGAGAGGGTATATAAATTGTAACAACACATAATAATAATAATAATTTGCTTTATTCCAAAACACTACTTGTGATACAGAATGGAATTCTCAGCATTTCACTACAGTATTGTATCCAGTTTGTACATTAACAATAAATAAAATTTTACATAGATTATGGGTAGCCTCAGTTAGTTTTGACAACAACATATTAGCATATCGGTAGCAAAGCCAAAAGTCAAACAGAATGTTTGAAGGTGTTAGAAAAGTAGATACTAGCATAAACACTGGCATAAGCGGTAACGAAAAGGTCGAGATATACAGAGTGTGAAAGAACGAAGGAGAATGTTTCAAGTAGAGTTTGTGAGGAAGAGAGAAACAAAACAGCACATAACAAAAATAAATACAGAAAAAAAGGTAGAGAGAAAACGTTGTACCTATAAATGATGTGAGTTGGAAAGACGAGATCCATTTGTTCTACTGACTATTTAATAAGTTTATCGCACAGAACACAAGCTAAGTAGGGTATGGTTGAGTTTTGTACTTGCTAGTGCGAACATATCGTTTTCTATATAAGCTTCTGGTCGTGCCTGATGAGATACAAGGGTAGAGCTGTGAATGAAGAGGGTGGTGTGAGTCAGATAGAATGGATTGAGCCCATTTTCCACATGAGTCCATGTGCCTGCCGACCAGAATATTAACAAGCTGGTTAAGTGGCACATTGCTTACCCTGCTGACAACCTTTAACACCCTACGTAATAAGATATATTCCTTCTTCAGTAGCAGTGGAAATACTAAGCGGGAACAACAGATAATGATACGCAGGATGTAAGAGTTAACGCATTGCAAGAGTAAGGGTACGGCTATTCCAGAATGTCTGAACTTCTTGATGTCGAAGATAAGACGGAATATTTCCTTAGAAATCATCAAGATATGAGACGACCAGGAAAGATCAGCAGATAGAATGACGCCAAGATATTTAATTTCCGACTTGATCTCTACTTACCGCCTTTTCGTTCCAGCCGACTTGAATGAGTAGATGGGAGGCAGTCAATTACTATTTGAATTTCCTAAGGCAATACGTCTTGTGTGTGTACACACGCGCGCGGGTTCAGAAAGAATGCTGTGATCATGTCAGATTTATTACACTTGACTGTTTTTTCTAGGTGTTTTATCTATCAACCTTTATTTACAGAGTTGGAATAACTAATGTAGCGTTTGTCATACCATGCGCGAAAACACCACACGGTAGCTCTTATCCTCATTCTTTTACACCATGAAGAAACGCTGTTGTTTCTTCTCTCTTTATCTTTCCAAATCTGCGTCTTCATTCTCCCCTTCCACATCTACCTGTTTCTCTGTTTACTTTTGTTTATTTCAAATGTAATCAGATTGCTCTACTAATTGTTTATATTTATTCTTTATACACTCTATTCACATCACAGTTGATAATTGAATCGGTGATTAATCAATTAAGTAATTAATTGAAAAATAAAGAATTTATTTCTACCTCACCTGGTAAGTAAGCGAATGAATAAATAAATAAATATATTATTGAATTTATTCACTTTTATAGTCTGGTTTTACTGGATTTGTCTAACAACTTTCACATAGAGATAGATATACAACGCGTTCTGCAGTTGTCCATTGTTTTCGAATAGGCATATATGTATATGCTGCGTATATGTATCTTCTGTGTGTACAGTTCTATCTTACACTATAGTAAAATAAACTGTACGCTCCTCAGCTTAGTAGAAAAAATGAAGATTGTATCTCTCTCTCTCTCTCTTTTTTTTGCTCTCTTCGTCACAATCACACCGTCTAACGAACGCCTAATTAATACCATTACCAGCTCTAATCGAGTTATACTAATATTAGAAACAAATAGCTTGTAAGATTTTCATGGTGTTAATATACTCCTGTGTTTATTCTTCTTCTTCTCTGCACAAATTGAATATTTCTTCAAAGTGTAAGTGGTAAAATCTGACTGGACTACTGGCTGTGATATACACATATACAGATACAGACGATACCCTTCATTCGTTTGTTTGTTTGTTTGTTTGTTTACATATATGCATGTTTATACAAAGAGAAATATTTAGCTACAAGTTATTTAAAAGTGTATTGTATACATATTAGTCACTGAGTTTGCTGGTTTTATAGATTTTGAGTGTTTCTCTCTGTGTCTTCCTCTCTCTCGCATGTTTTACAAAGCTGTTTATTTGTTGTTCGATTCAGTAGCTGACTTGTTGTGTGTGTGTGTGTGTAGCGTGATTGTTTTTCCACAGAAAAAAGCACCCAAAAGATAAATCAACTAGTGATAGCAAAAACAAACTTCTAAAAAAAGGTAAATGAATTCCTCGGTAAATTGTAAATCAATGCAATTGTTTAAATGTTCCATTGGTTGCTACCAGTAAATAAGCAGATTTGAATTATTATTATTATTAATTTTATTGGTTATATTGAGGCGTCTATATACAAGAAGCCTATGTCCGTTGAAATGAAGCTGATCAATTCGATACAGATATATCACTCGAAAACGACAAAAGTGGATAGACGTTATCGGATCGTGATCAGCACTGTAACCAACCGAATTCCTGCAAACCAACACATAATAGATAGCATGGAGGATTTAATCATGAGCTGACATCAGTTAGAGAACCATTGGAAAACCTGGGAGTACTGGACAGCTGTTTCGTCCTAGTTTGGGACTCCTCGGCAGTGCGCACCCACCGGGGTTCGAACCCAGGACCTTCTGGTTACAAGGTGAGCTCGTAGACCATTGAGACACTGGAACCCGATCCAATGGTTCTTGAAACAGCTTCCCAGTACTCCCAGGTTTTCCAGTGGTTCTCATGATTAAATCCTCCATGCAATCAAATAAAATCTCTACAAAACCAATACTTGAAAACATAATAGATAATCAAGTGTTGGTTTGTAGGGATTTGATTGGTTTACAGGATTTCATCATGAGCTAACATCAGTTAGAGAACCATTGGAAAACAACCTGGAGGTACTGGACAGCTGTTTCGCCAGCCTAGTTTGGGACTCTTCAGCAGTACGCACTGGGTTCGAACACAGGAACTTCTGGTTACAAGGCGAGCTACCTCGTATACCATTAGGCCACTGGGAAACCAATCCAATGGCCAACACATGAATTCTAACTTCTGCCAATTCGCGACATAGTGCGACGGCTAGCCAATGTCATCGGCGAGTATTTGTCCTCACACCCGACCTGCTGCACCCCACTGGTACCGACTTCTCACTAGAACCCCAGGTAACTGCCTACCTGAATAGGGCAGATCGCTAGTGAGCATCTCATTGGTATTCAAGTGTTGGTTTGTAGGGATTTGATTGGTTTCAGGATTTCATCATGAGCTGACATTAGTTAGAGAACCATTGGAAAACCTGGGAGTATGGAGTACTGATAAACTGATACACCCCAGCGACAGACAGTTTACAAGGAGTTACCAGCTAGAGGTTGCACTATCAATATCGTCAATTGGCGGAAGACTGAAATAATGGCATAAGGGTCTACGAGCTCGCTTTGTAACTGGGATGTTCTGGATTCGTAACCCGCTAGATGCCTAGTGATGAAGAGTCCTAAACGAGGACAAGACAGGCGTTCAGGAGTTCCTAACTTTCCAATGGTTCTCTAACTGATATCAGCTATTGACCAATCCCGAAACGTGGATAAATAATTAGATGGGCAGGAAGCCCTTTACATAGGTTTTGTGCTTGCAGGCACTCGTCAACAAGACGTATCTGTAATTTTGAAGGAACTCATGCCCCTCCTGAGATAAGAACCTGCATCACCTAGGTTTAAGGCTTCATGCTGATTGCCTTTAGTCATCTAATAACAACAAATCCACAGTGCACCGTATTGTCTGGCCACAAAGGATGGTGGTTACACTACAATCTTGACTTATAGAACTCAATCTATACCGAACAAAAGACAAGAAACACGATGCTAGTTACCAACCAGTGTTCAATCAGAGTGGATAAATAATTTCAAACCATAAGCGTTACACAAGAGCATGCTACCGTGACCTAGGGGCCTAGTAGAGTACGTTTTGGTATTAAAAGCGATAAGTGCAGGGTTTCAGTCTCAGTGAGAATATCATCACTTACTGTGAAGCATCTACATCCAGCTGAAAATTTCAAAATAGAATGAAATGTGTCCTGTGGATTTCACTGCTGACCACTGAAAAGCAAACATTTTGATATTTCTCTTCATTTTGAGCTATTGATTATAAGGAAAATCACCATACAAGATAGTAGCCTTCAAAGATCAACCCTTCGAAAGTCAGCACGGGAAGAACAATACTAAAATTTTAATAGTTTTTGTCCAGTCAGCCTTAAATCAGCATTTCTCAAAACTCTGTTTTTCAGAGACAGGTGAATATGCTGTACAGGAAAATTACAAAAAGAATTCCTGATGTTAGAAATGTTGAAAAATAACTGTTATCCACAGAAAATCATAAACAAGTTCAGAAGATATGAAGGTTGAAATGCTAAACTAATCATAGTGCGAAAGAAGCCCATTTTAATACATCTCGCTTTCAAAGGTGATAATATTGCATGGATAGTCAACAGAAGGTCGAATACCTCACTAACTAGAACTTATCCAGAAGCCAAGTTGATTCGCACCTCTCAGACAACATGCTCTTTGTTATAATCAAGGGTCGACAGATACTCCACTGACGTTAGCTTTAATTGTGTATACAAACTACAACCTATCTGTGGTAGCAGTTCTATTGAGAGAACAGAAATAAGGGTACACCTTCGATTTTCTGAAGATATATCATAAAAGCTTATGTCTCAAACGAAAAAAACGCCTTCATGAGTGTCACTGCCAAACGTCAGCTTGATGTGATACAAGAGCAGAACACCCTGAGAATTACCGACAGACGAAATAGTTCAATTCACCTCAAGTTCGCTGAAGTAACTGCTATCAAACGCTTGCAACCCGATTTCTGTGTTCAGAAAGAAACTGTCATAAGTCTTCCCTTTCCCTAATGGCCTGCCTGATTACGCAGTCTTCGGCTTTAACCTCTGCTCCTTTTCTCCAGAATATAATCTTGTTAATCTTTTACTTCTATGATTTGACTTGAACTCACCGTATTGTTACTCAGTTTATTAGTTACATATTGTCATCTCCACCTCTTGTCCTTGTTGCGCAACACTTAATTTCTGAGTGAGTAGTTTATTAATTTTGGAGTTTCCTGTTAACTGACATCATGTCACATTTGCAAGAACACTAAAACTGCTCCATAAATATACTTAATTTCTTTAGGTTGTACACAGATGATGAGAAGTAATTGAAATAAACAATGGCACTATCTTATAAAAATAATAATCTACTTTATTCCAAAACAGTACTTATAATACAGAATGGAATTCTCAGCATTTCTCACAATATTGCATCTGGTTTACTTAAAATATAGATGAAATTAAAAATTAAAACCAAAATTAACCATAGGAATTTGTCCACATTTACGATATAACTAACTAAGCTTCTTTGCACTACTAAATAAACCATTTCTTCCACCCTTACAGTACCAAACTTGATTGTTATTGTATTTCTTATAGTTAATAATCCTATAAATTTTTTTGTTTTTATTTATTTATTTTTGCATAATTGTGAACATCAACAGAACATTAGATTCAATATTCTATACTAACATGCAAAAATTTTCAAACTGAATCGACAATACTGTTTGAAACAAACTCACTGTTATTATTATTATTACCATTATAATTATTATTATTAATATTTAGTAATCTCAATTCATGCTTAAAATATTTTTGACTTTATATAGTAAGCGTGGGCAGATTCCTATGGTTAATTTTGCTTTTAATTTTATTTAAATTTTGAGTAAATCAGATGCAATATTTTGAGAAATGCTGAGAATTCCATTCTGTATTATAAGTACTGTTTTTGGAATAAAGTAAAAATAAATTAAACTATTATTATAAAGTCAAAAATATTCGAAGCTCGAATTGAGAATATTGAATATAGTAATAATAACAACAGTGAGTTTGTTTCAAACAATATTGTCAATTCAGTCTGGAAATTTCAGCATGTTATTGGGTCTAATGTCCTGTTCATATAGTATAGTGAGGGGAAATACGAAATTAACACAGCTTAAATGATGTTCACACTCATGAAAAAATAAACAAATAAAAACAAAAAAGTTGAGAGGATTATAAATATAAGAAGTACAATAACAATAAAAGTTGATGTTGTAGGGGTGGAGGAAATGGTTTATTTAGTAGTGCAAAGAAGGTTAATTAGTTCATGCCTGACACTACTCTCATCACATAAAGTACGTGTCGCCAAATATGGTATGGTGGAATTTTCGTACTTGGACGTACGTGCAAAAAGTCTTGTGGAAAGACTTCTTGTTTCACCTGAGGAGACACAAGTTTGGAGCTGCGAGTAGAGTGGGTGTTCACAGTCTGACAAAATTCCTTTAGCATATTTGTTGCATGACATCAAGTGACTATCAGTGACAGTGTCAACGATATGGCCTAATGGAATATCACTCGTCCTACTGACTGACAGTCTTCAGAGTTCTACGAAGTATGACAAAGTCTTTTTAAGCAATGCAGGAAAGAATAAGCAAGGATGAACAGTAAAGAAGAATAGGTAAAATACACGAATTGACAAACTGTAAGAGGAGGAGTGGTTGGGTTATGCCTGAGTGACTCAACTTCTTAATGTAAAAAGTCAGACGAAATATTCTTTTAGAAATCGCTAAGACATGGGCAGACCAGGATGGGTCAGAAGAGAGAATTAATCCTGGATACTTAACTTCAGACTTGTTTTCTATATCAGCTTTATCAATTTTGCAAGGGTCATATGAACCAACAGCTTCATATAACCTTCGTTTACATCGGAAATTGAAATTGACAGTCTGACATTTGGATGGATTTAGTTTAAGGTCATTGGACGAAAACCATTCGCTAACTCCTGATAGAAAGCTGTTCATCTTAGTACAGTCAAGCTAGGAGTTAACAGACGTTGAAATAGTTAGATCATCGGCATACTTAACTTCTGCATAAACTGTTGTTCTTGCTTTATCCTAATTCATAGAGGGGAAAAAGTGTGGAGGCCAGTGTCGTTATCTCGATAACTGCAAGCCAACTCATTATCAACTCTGGGTTTTTATGTAATATAATATTGTCTATAGAATAAAATAAATCTTGGAATGAACACTGTAAATTATTGTAAAATCGGACCAACACTTTCTTGGCTAAATCCTCATTTTGAGGTGTGGCATAATTTGTGAAACATAGCTTACCTATTCTCTAGATTTACGAGATGAATTCACACTGGACAGATAAATACCAATCAACTAAGTATCTTATTTCTCTCACATATGGTTATTTTTGTCTTGTGGCCAGGTTAGTTCTAAAAATCCTTTGATATCTGAGCACATCATATAACACATAACTAACTAATTTGTGAGGTATGTGCATCTATTGTTTCTGGTCAACATAGACAAAAGAGTTCTTTAATTCGTTCACTCAAAAGCTTTAAAATCTCTATGTTGGAAATTTCACGCAGTTGAAAATATGAACAAGAATATGTCTAATAGAAAAGATTTGTAACTCAGGTGGATGATTTGCAATTAATAGTGTTCTATGAGCTGGTTGGTGAGCTATGCAACTAAACCAACCAATCAGCTCAGAGAACACTAATAATTGCAAAAGAATATCTCTAGTCTGAAATGAGGTTGACACATCGGTTGAGTCATCTAGCTGCTTCGACTAGGATCAGTGGTCTACTAAAATATCTATTTTATGATTCCTTAACAAAACTGTGAATCACCTGAACTGCTTTATGTAATTTTGTTATCACAGCTATAAAAGAGAAATTATTATTTAGATGCTTGAGACTTCTGAATAATGAATCAACAACTTATAACTGTCAAGAGAGAGTGGAAATTTAGACGTTGAAAGAAAGTAGTTATTCTAGCACCTATCCTTCAGTCAACGGTAGATATTATTATTTCCTAAGGTTTCGAGGGACAAATAGGACGTCAACATCACATCTTTATTTCTTCCTGTTTTTTGCAGTCCTCATTAGCTTGGTTCACTATTGCCAGTAAGCTCTTATCTCCTCCTCACATGATCTCTTCTTTGTCACCTTGGACCCATGACCAACTGGTCACTCGTTCCTTATTTGGACTCCACTAGAGGGTCTGCTTTGCGTGCGATGTCATTCAGCTGTCTTGCCAGCATGTGTCTAATCCATCTCGATTTTCTCCAGCATATCTGTTGGGTGTGTTTCCCTCCCAGAGTTCCTTGTTGCTAATCCTTCCTGGTTGGCCATTTGATCTTAATTATGGAGTCAGAGGAGACAACTGTCGATAAAAGTCGGTAGCTAGCCGTAAATGCTTTTTTTCATGATCCATCAAGTCTCTAAGTTTATATGTTCATTTGATTCTACAATTGTTTTCATCTGTTCAGAAGAGAAGAGTAAAATATTCGAGAAAAACAAATGAGTGACAAGTCTTTAATTTGATTTCTATGTACAAATGGATTGTTGGTTAGATGGTATAATGCTTAACAACCCTGTTGGATGTCTCTGTTCGATCTCCCGGCCGATATGTTTCTAAATGTTGTCTAGCTTACTACATGGTAAGGAAATTAATCACACTCTATCAAACCAACACTTTGGCTACTTTAACTTCGATGATTGAAGCCTTATGTTTCATTAGGAACGTGAAGCATTGAAAGGTGATTTTGATAAATTTACTCTCCATGGTGTCCTTTTGTTTTATATAGTCAACAAATACAAACAAAGATTGAGAAATTAAAATTCACCTTCTTCATCATTTAATAACTAAATCCACTTATTTTTACTTCAAGCAATTTACTTAAAAACAATTGAAAAATGATGTCAGACATCATAAATGAATCATTCAATGGATGAGTCCGTGAACAGTTTCAGTAAACAACTCATCCTACCTCTCTCTCTCTCTCTCGCTGTCCTTCCTACAAAGTACACAACTTGTAATAAGTTTCAGTTCTAAAAAAAGTGGTTTATTCTCCGTAATAATATTTTAAAAGATTACATGTATCGTTGCGAGTTAAAACGCTTTTTTAACAGTAACAGTTAAACGTAACGTTTTTTCAACGAATGAATTTCAGCAAAACAACATTTACCCGCCATTTTCAAAAGACGCTGTTAGTGCCTTCTAAACGATATTGTATGTGTCATCTTTCTGTAATGAATGATTCATTATTTTATGATTAATTTGCTTCTTGTAGATATTATCAGTTTGTCTTCTTTTTTCTCAATTGATGAATCTAATATAGGAGAATACGTCGAAAATAGTAACGAATTCTAAAAGCAACATATACTTCTTAATAGGTTAATTTACCAGGAACTGCTTACATTCTTGTTAATGTGTGCTCATTAAATGTTAGCTACACTGTGTATGCGTGTATGTCTTGATAATCATAAAAAGGCCTCTGTTTTGTTCTCTATTATTATTATTGTTATTATCTTTATTCATTTAGGTTTTGAGTGGAATCTAAGGCTTCATCAGCATATCTCCTTTTCAATATGTTCTCTGAAGTCGTCTTTAGCTAGCACTAGGATTGCCCAGCCCCACGCGTTCGGTTCTCTGCCAACGTTTTCACCCAGCTCCAAGTCTGCCCACACGCTTTCATCTCTTCTTCACATCACCTCCTCCAAGTCACCCTTGCACTGACGACCAACTCGCCGCTTCCCTTTCGGGTTCCACTACAGCGATGGCTTGTTTAGTGATATCACTTGATGGTTTGTTTTCTCAGGGTATGGCCAATCCATCTGCATTTCTTCCTGCATATTTGTTTCACAATCGGTTCCTGGTTGCTTTGCTCCCAGAGATCCCTGTTACTGATCTTTTCTGGCCAGCCATCTGATCTTGAATGATATTGAGAGAAGACAGCTATTGATGAAGGCCTGTAGTTTGTTCGAATTGCCCTTCGTGACACGCCAAGTATCTGATTAGCATGGTAAGTAGTACTGACTTCACATTCGAGTTGAAAATCCGGATCTTATTTTCAATTTCATACTGAGTGCTGTTGATCTCCACACCTTCCTGATGAGAGTAATGAAAGCTTGATTTAGTTTCCCGATCCTTGCTTTGATATCCTCGTCAGTTCCGTCCGCCTGTAGTTGAAATGATGCTTCCCAGGCAGGTGGGTAGGTAAAGGTGTTTGTTTATTCAGGTTCCTCGCATTTATGCTGATTGTTGTCTGTTGTTGTTGCCGCTGGTGTTGACCAGGAATCTTTATCCCTTCTGTTTTCTCTATGTTCTCCTGAAGGAAGTCCTATCTTGGATGCTTCTTCTGCTAAGGCAAAGATTGCCCATAAGCCTCCATTTCTTCTTTGCGTGATCTCCATTTTACCTTTGGACACACAACTATTCCTTGAGTTCCCTTTTTTGGTTCCTGTTCGAGGGTTTGCTTGGTTCGTGATATCAATCGATGTTTTTCACAGCGTACCCAGTCCATCTTTGTCTCCCTCGGCATATCTATTGGTCAGTATGTTCTTGGTTATTTCGTTACCAAGAATTCCTTGTTACTAATTCTTCCTGGCTAGCCGTCTGATCTTCAATATCAGGCAAAAGAAGGTAGATGATGGTAAAAGTCTGCAGCCTGCTGAAAACATGCAAAGAAATCCTATGGTAAGACAGTAAAATACCTACCTAGATCTATGACTTCTAATCCATCACTTCTAATAACCCAGCATTAGTTTAAAGTGATGGCAAGTCACACAGCTTGATGACCAGACATCACAAACCTGACTGACAGAATTCAGATAGTCAGCATCATCAGTATGGACTACACACTGACACAGATTATCGACCAGATTAGCCAAACTTTTTATTAGTATAGCTTTGGCTGTACATTTATTGATATTCTTATCATCACTATAAAGGATTTCAATGCCATTTTAACTGGTAATTCTACAGCGTACCTTTCTAAAAATATTAGTCTTAAGTAAAATATATATTGTCATTCTAAAGACTTATTAATCCCCTAAATAAGTGAAAAAAAAAGATTTGCTAAAAAACCATGAGAAATGCTTTTCATGTGTGTACTGCAGAACTATTAAAGTCTTATCATTCCCATTTACTACGATTCTGATGAATATATAATTGGATATGATAAGTGTGATCCAATGTTTTTAATGCAATGAACAATATGATTACTTATTATTATTGTTCCCTTGGGTTCCTAGTAGAACATAGGGCTTCAGCTGCGCGTCTCCACTTGCTTCTGTCTTCCTTCTGCTGTACTTTTCACCTCCATCCATCTTAGTCCATACTCTTTCAACTCCTCTTCACACGATCTCCTCCATGTCACCCTTGCACCGACGTCCCACTCGCCGCTTCCCTTTCAGCCTGGCTCCACTCGAGCGACGGCCTGACACGCGCGCGATGTCATCCAGCGGTCTCCTCAGCGAGTGTCCATCTCCATCCATCTCCACTTTCTTCTGCATATTTGTTGGGTGATTGGTTCTTGCATTGTTTGTTCCCATAATTCCTTGTTGGTGATTCTTTCCGGCCCGGCCATCTGATCTTCAGTATAGATCCAGCGAAGACAGTTATTGATTGATAAAGGTCTGCAACCTGTTGGAAATATTTTTTGTGACCCACCCGCCAAGTTTCTGATTCGTATAGGAGAACTGACTAACTTGACGTTTGTATTGAAAATCCGAGCGAATTTTTTGTTGATACTGGCTGAGTGACGAAGATTCCCAGATTCGATTGGTTTCAGGTTGATGAATGTATTTCTCACCTTCCCGATTCTCGCTCGATTTGACATCCTCGTCCGTTCTGCTGGCTGTGGTTGAAACGATGCTTTCTAGATAAGTCAAGGAATGAAGTAACCTCTTTCAAAACAAAGTTTATCTGACAAAAAACAACGACGTCTATTGTTCATTGGATTTAAACTACCCAATTATTTATTTACGGAAAGTTGATTAGAATTACTGAAGTAACACAAGTTTTTACAGTATAGCACATGATAATGAAATAATGAGAAATATTTGTCACATCTCTTTTGATTACGCATGAATTATCAGGACATATTGAGTGGGTCAAATGTCAGCATTATTAACCAACAGAGTTCATTTTATCTGGAAAATAACTATGGATGCATCGAATCTCAATAAACGCCACTTGATGTCTGTCATACCAAACCATTTATGAGCCTCTAATAGTGACCTTACGATTCATGTTTAAAATATAATAATAATAGCTTTATTCCAAACAGTACTTTTGGTACAAATATGGAATTTTCAGCATGTAATAAAACGTCGGATCTTATTTTTCTCATTTCAGTGGCTACAATTAAAATGGGGCATTTACATTAATAATCAAGTGAAAATATTGGTGACAATGTAATAATGAGAACAAAAAAACAATGCCGTTTACTTAGAGTCCGTCAGTGAGTTGGTAGTATCATTCCTTACACACTTTCCTCATCACATAAATTGTGTGCTAAATAAGGTATAGCAGAGTTTTCTTACTTAGTCGTTCGTGAATACAGTCTTTTACAGTTGCTTCCAGTTCTACCAGATTAGAATACACGAAGAAAGTTGTGTATGGAGAGGATGTTCCGAGTCTGATAAGACAATATTTGTTAATTTCTTGCAGGAATCCGATTTTCTACCTAAAATATTATTAACGAGTTGGTCTAGCAACACCCACCGCACTCGCCCTACTGACGGCTTTTAGTGCCTTACGCATTATAACAGAGTTTTTTCTTAAGTAGCCCAGGAAATATTAGGGGGGAACAGTAAAGAAGCATAGGCAGAATACAAGAACTGAATAACTGTTACAGTCAGGACGGAATGATACCAGATCGTATTAACTTCATTGCATAGAACATCAAACGAAATATCTTTCTGGAAACTAACATGATGTGGGAAGACCAAGAAAGATCAAAGGAAATATACAGCCCAACGTAGTCAACATTCGATTTGGTTCCAACTTCAGTGCCGTCTATGATAGTGGAACCATGAGAACTAACCAGTTCATGTAAGTCGCGCCTGCGTTTGAAAGTGAAATTAACCACCTGATATTTAGAGGGATTAAGCTCAAGGCCATTTGACGAAGACCACTGACTAATTTCTGATTGCAAAGTTATTCATTTTGGAACAGTCTGATTGAGAATTAACCACCTGCATAGAAACAGTCAGATCATCAGCATACTTAACAAAATTAGCTTCGTCAGAATGTGGCAAGTTAGTCAAGAAGGAGGAAAACATAAGATGTAAAAAGAACAGCTCCCCGACGAACACTAACTAGAGTAAGTGAAACAGTGTAGTTGTTAGACACGGTAGTCTTACACGCGCACTCAATTATTAAACTATGTAGTTAACATTATTTTGAAGGCCATTCTCTTCCAACCTCACATTTCTATTCATTCACTACTCATCAGTCATTGTATGCTACTATACCCAGTCAATATAATGTAATTTATTAATTAATACAATTTTTAAGGTGTGTTACAACTTTCAAATATCTAGTCGCATATTGTATTTCACTGATAAGATATCTGTCTCCTAATCCAAATCACACAGATCGCTTACCTTCTGTACAAACACCCTGGGGAGAATGGAGTGTACACCTCAAAACCGACAGTTTCCCTAAATCACCTCAAAAGCTCGAGTGGATGGATATCCTTCATCTGCGACAATAACAGTCAGTGTTCCTTTCTCCTATCTGTCTTATCTGTTGTACAGACACATTAGATCCTATTCAATAAGCACTTTGTTAATACTTAATTATATTGTATTGAATAAAAAGCGGGAAGGTTAAAGTCCTGTCTGGCTTATGCAAACTTTCGATAAATCCACAATGTTGCCCTATGCTGAGGCTCATCCTGCAGAAGCAGATGTTGGTTTCTGTTTTATTTTTTGCATTTATAATACTGAAACTATTAGTGTAAGTGAAGACCAACTAGCATTCGACAGTGGTTTCCTTCTAGCTCGAGACATTTCATCACCGGGGATGTAAAACCTCATGTGGGATGCAGTCCCAACTTGCACAGATCGAGTAAAACAAAAACTATGGAAAACTCACACTGTTATATTGCGGTATATCCTTCTGTGAAACTAAACAAGTGAATAACCGCTATGATTACTGAGGGTTATGCGAGTAGGATTTACATGCCCAATTACATAATTTCGATCATTAAAGAATATTGGCTTCACAACAAAACATTCCAAATAGCTGACAATATGAATTAATTCTGAGTCAGTCTATTTATTGACCTAATCACCGAATTATCCTGAGGTATTCCCACCTTTTGATTCTGATCAGGTACTCGTAAACTATTGAGTTAATTCAGAACAATAATCTGATAGGCAGATTTTATTTCTATTCTCATCGTCGAGAATTTCTTCCGTATCTTATATGAATAGGCAATAAATTGATAACTGAAATTTTCAATTTGCTTCAGTCGTTACACCATTGTCAGTCTGTTGCTATTCAGAACATTATCACTGAGGTGCTCATCATCTTAGTTCGATTAAAGTACACTTCTCATGTTTATTTCTATTTTATTTTGGATGTTGCAGCCATAAATAGGGGATGAATCTCTTTTGTGTCTTTAAAAATTACATGTTACTATGTAACAACAGAAGACAAGGGCCAGGCAACAGATCGTTTTATTATGAAAATCAACACGTATTTATACATATTTCACATACATTATTATAGCTTATGCAAGTAGACAAGTGCAGTCATCTGATTGGTTGTTTATCAGAAGTTAGGCAGACAAACGCAGGCTTCTGATTGGTTGTTTCGGGATTCCTCGACAAATGGAGTTCTCTATCTGCGAATCATATTTTGCCACGTTAACTTTGCTGTGATTGGTTGTTGAATCAGCCTTGCTCATATTTTCTAACGGCCTGCTCTCACCACAACTACACTTAACCTGCCTTCATAATTCAATTTTATAACATAATTACAATATTTTCACCTCCTTTTATCTCATCTCACTCAAAAGCTATGTGAGAATGCCACAAAAGACGGTGAGGAGCGATGAGACAGAAATCCGTTGGGCTGACAGAAAGACTCTGGAAGATTTGAATTTCATGGCAGCAAAGACGGGACTTCAAGTGAAAATGAACAACCAGCCAACAACACCAACAAACGCCAATCACCATCAACAGGAAAAATTCGAGAAAAGTCACTTCTTCCACTTATCTTGACAGAATCGTCTCAACTACCCGTGCGCAGGAATGAAGATGTGAAAACCAGGATCGAAAAAGCAACAGAGAACTTTATTCATCTGAAATCATTTTGGAAATCTTTTACACCCAGCATAAGGAAGAAGATTGCGATTTTCACCATCAAGATCAAGTCCTTTTTCCTAAATACGGTCAGACACTGGGCTCATCACGGAAGACATTTCCAACAGACTTTTATCAATAGCTGCCTTCTCTGGCTCCATACTGAAGATCAAATGGTTAGAAAGAATCAGCAACAAGCAACTCTAAGAATGAACCAGTTAAGAACCCACCACTGAATTCACATTAAGGAAACCGTCGGGTGGCATACGCGTAAAGCAGGTTCTGGAGTGGAACCTGAATTTGAAACGATGAGTTGATCGTAGGTGCGAGGATAATATGTAGGAGATCATATGAGGGGAAAACGAAAGCTTATGAGCAATCATTTTTTCCTTCACGTTCCGAGTGGAACATAGGGCCTCAAGCTAGTGGCTTGAAGTTTCTGTAGGAGTGTTTAATTTTACAGGATGGGGTTGCTAGCCTCATAAGGAACCTTTCCTCTTTATCAGCATTATTTCTGGCTTAGCGAGGTAAAGGAGTGCGTATATGGCCGGGGATTGAACTCCGGACCATGTACACGGTGGGCGAGCGTCTTGACCGCTAAGCCACAGACGCACATGAGCAATCATAGAGTCAGCTAAAGAGGACTGAAGAGAACTGGATGAAATTCAGATGTGCTGTTGATACCCTCGATTCCACTCGGAAACTAAGGGAGTAAGAATAATCATAATACACAATAACCTGTGATCCTGGACCCTGGATATTATCTATATTGATTTAGTTTCTACACGTTATGCCCTGTTACCTCTCATATAAATATTTGTATGACAAGTATGTGTGTGTGTGTGATCAGGATGTCCAAAAACTGTGTTCGTCAAACATACTGGATGCCTCAAATAAATTACGCCTTTTTATTGTTACTGTGTTTTTATTTCTAAATTACTTTAAACAAAAAACCTTCATCTTCTAAATGTTGATGAACATTTAAGACTACAAGAAGAAACAAAAAATACTTTTATGCTTCAAAATTGTACAGGGTATTATAATCTGTAAAAGGAAAGGCAACAACAAAAATGAAATCAAAAATAATCACTTCCCTCCTATTTTGTAATGCGTATTTCATACTTGTTAATTATCAGTTGTTTTCAGCTTTATTTTCAAACATCAGTAGCAAACATCATCTACCTACATGTTTTTGTTAAGAAACAAGACAAAAGGAACTTCAAGTATTGGTTTGTGGGGATTTGTTTGATTGGTGACAGGATTTCATTATGAGCTGACATTGGTTAGAGAACCATTGGAAAACCTCCAGGGAGTACTGAACGGTTAGCTGTTTCGTCCTAGTTTGGGACTCTTCATAAGTATGCACCCTCCACGGAGGATCGAACCCAGGGCCTTCTGGTTACAAGGCAAGCTAGCTCGTAGACCATTAAGCCACTGGGGCCAAATCCAATGGCCAACCCATGAATTCCAACTTCCGCCAATTCACGATATAGGGCAACCGCTATAACAATGAAAACTTTTGCTTCAAAGTCCATAAATGAGAGTTACAAGAATGTAAACAAAAATAAAGATGATAGTCACTGACTGATAAAGACTACTAAACGAGCAAATGTTCAGGGTATCGGGTTAGTTTCAGTGGTTCACTGCTTGGTAACCAATCAGGTAATTTGTGTTTGATCCCCAGTCGAAAAACTCCTTAGCCTCGCTTATCTGGTAATAAGGACAGTGAAAGAAAAAGGGTTGGCAATGAGACCAACTAATCAAACTTCAAAATCTACAGTCTGAAATCTTATTTCCCAATCAAAATGCAAATGTGAGTGAGGAATAAAAGCAAAATAGCTGGATGTTTGTAGACAGCAGCGGTAAACCGTTTATTGACATCACTTTAATAGGCCAAATAATTTATATGGCAATCTAGGTGAATTGGTTTTAAAATGTTAGATGCATAAATTTACAGTTTGGAAGTGGGAGGGGGTGTCAATGCACAGGCAGTATAAGCTCAACGCACTTTTAAACCATGCTTCGCCTGTAGCAAGCCATGTAAAGAGAGAAGGTCAGACATGAGGCTGGTGACCCCCACCCACTGAAACTTCAAATCCTACAGCTTGAAACCCTTCGCATATTTTTCAATCGGAACGCAAAAAAGTGACTTTAAAAAATATTAAAAAAAATAATCCTGGCATACGGAAACATATTTGGAGGTATATGAAATGCACTAGTTAACTGAATTAACAAATAACCAAGTTGTATGCTTAAAAAGAAACAGGGAGAAAACACTTCAGAGGTTAACATAAATATCAGAGCGAAAAAAAAACAACAACAGAATAATAAAGCAATTTTAGACCTAGAAGAATAGGGAAAAATCCGTGTTGTCTTTATTCATTCCCACGATTTTATTCACTCATTGGATATATATATATATATACTGCAGAAATAAACTCTTTTCACAGATAAAACTGATAAACTAATGACTAGTAGAATTAGAAATCATGACAACCAGTGTGTACAAGACAAGAGGAGAAACGAGTAAGGCTTCAGTTCCTTAAAATATAAATACCACTAATGTTCACAGACGACCACCATGAGTTTAACTAACAAATAAATA
Organism: Trichobilharzia regenti; assembly: GCA_944472135.2. NCBI lineage: Eukaryota > Metazoa > Platyhelminthes > Trematoda > Strigeidida > Schistosomatidae > Trichobilharzia > Trichobilharzia regenti. The sequence goes on along the minus strand of OX235265.1, from coordinate 47,887,794 downwards.
ACAATTTAAAATAAATTATTTTAGTATTAGTAATAATAATAATAAAATATATTTTATTTATTCGACTATTAGAGTAAACAGAATTTAGTTTGAAGAAGAAAACTAACAATAGCAACAATAGAATCATTAGAAGTCTTTTATTTAATAAAGCAACAAAATTACAGCCTCTGAGAAGTGAAGACTTCGTTGTTTCTAACGTTTTAAAACGAAAAGAAAAAAGAATTTCAGTTGTTATATTTAACCAGAAACTAACATTATTTAGAGAGATCATTGAAAATGAGGAAGCATATTGAACAGCTGTTTCTTTCTGATATGAGCGTGGAATGGCAGTCAGCTGTCTATTTCAACTTCATTGACTTTAAAACAGCCTTCGATAGCGCAGCGTGCGTAGATCAAGAGGTGATTTGGCAACTATTTCGCTACTAAGGGGTGTCGCTGACAATTATACATATCATCCAATAGAGTTGTACGACAATACTGCATGCCAAGTAATGCACAGCAGAAAACTCACGGAATCCTTCAAAGGGAAGACGAGAGTAAGACAAGACTGTCTACTTCCTATCTAGAATGATATTTCTGATTGCGAGTGGTAGACTAGATAATGCGACAGACAGCGGGCAGCGAGTAAACAGGCATAAAATGGACACACACAAAAAACTTACAGGATCTGGACTTCGCTGATAATATGTGTCTGATTTCTCACAAACCGGAATAAATGCAAGGGAAAAGCAACAAGTTGGCAGAAGAACCATCAAAGATAGGACTTCAAGTGAACATAAATAAAACAGAGGTGATGAAGATTCCTGGTCAACACCAACAGCAACAACAACAACATACAGCAATCAGCATAAAGGGGAGGAACCTGAATAAACAACCTCCTTTACCTACCCACCTACCTGGGAAGCATCATTTCAACTACAGGCGGACGGAACTGACGAGGATATCAAAGCAAGGATCGGAAAAGCAAGACAAGCTTTCATTACTCTTAAGTCTGTGTGGAGGTCAACAGCACTCAGCATCAAAAGTAAGATCCGGATTTTCAACTCCAATGTGAAGTCGGTGCTACTCACCATACGGATCAGAGACTAGGCGCCGTGTCAAGAAGGGCAATTCGAACAAACTACAGATTTCATCAACAACTGTCTTCGCTCAGTACCACTCAAGATCATTTGGTTGGTCAGAAAAGATCAGCAACAGGGAGGGATCTCTGGCAAAGAGAGAACCAATCCAGGAGCCGATTGTGCAACAAATATGCAGGAAGAAATGAAGGTAGGTTGGCAATACTCTGAGAAAACAGACCATTAAGTGAGTGACATGACACGCCAGGCCATCGATCGAGTGGAACCGCACTAAATGGGAAGCGGCGAGTCGGTCGTCAGTGCGAGGCTGGGGTGACATGGAGGAGGTTATGTGAAGAGGAGAAGAAAGCACGTGGGTAGACCTGGAGCCAGGTGAAAACGTTGGCAGAAAATCAAACACAATGGAGACGTGGGGCTGAAGCCCTATGTTCCTCTGGGATATAAGGAAATAATAATAAATTTTTTTCTGATGTCGGCTGGCGTCGAAATCTGAAACGTGAAATTATTCTGAAATTTTGATAAATCTTATAATCTAAATGTCAGTCGCCAACTCATTGATGGCAACTGGATGCGCGTCCTCAAGCTACACTGACAAGTCGTAGTCACTACAGTCCAGCATGCCAAGGTGAAATGGATGATCATAGAAATCAGGGTATACCGGCTACCAAGTGACAAAGCTGAAGTTCACGGGTCATTCCAAGTGTGTGAATGGTTAACGACTTCGGTCCCGTAACCTGAAAGGCCCTTATTCGATCTGTTCTGGAGTTGTGGGTGCGTCCTAAAGAGGAGTTCCACACTAGGACAAAACAACTCTCCAATGCTTCATGGTGCTCAATTATCTCTCTAACTGCTGGTCTGTTATGAGATCTGACCACTGTAATGAATGCAAATACACATAAATCTATACCACCAGATGGATGGTGTTGCTACGGGAAGCCCACTGGATCCGATTCAGATGGACATTTTTATGGGCAACCTGAAACAAACAACAATGAATTCTATAATCAGCTAGTGAAACTTCTGTGTCAGATATGCCTGTGACACATTTATCATTTGTGATTCTTTTAATGATGCATCTGAAACAGTGAACCTCCTAAATACAGCCCATCCTGATATAAAGTTTACGGAGGAGTGTGACGTGACTGTAAGTTTCGTTTTCTTTGCCTTGGTATCCAATGTGGTTTACACAAAAAAGTCGTAAGGTGCACTTGTAGAAAAGAGACCTTGACAGCACTTTATCTAAACTTAAAAAGACTCTATCCTATAAGTTAAAAAATGTAATTGATGAGAAGATTGTTTGCAGGAAAGCTGAAGAAGAAGTATCCTTTGTGGACAAATGTTCTCGTGATAATGCTTATCCACATAAGTTCATCAAAGAAATATGGAGAACGTGGTGTGTAAAAGGTAAAGTGTTGAACAGTGAAGAAAAGGTCTACAATTCTACTGCTCACCTTCAAAGGCGATGATAATGTTAGTAGAATATAAGATACAGAGTGAACACTATGCTGAAAAGACTACATACAGCTATTTTGTGTGTACCAAATAAACAGCTGTTTAAGACAACCAAAGGTGAACAAACTGCCATCTTTTGTTACCTCTAACTGCATCTACCAATTAACATAAACGTGCCGAGGAATATACACTGAAAGAATGCAGACTTAAATGAAGCCGTTGGTTCCTATGACCTTTGCAAAATTGATAATACTGATATAGAAAACAAGTCTGAAGTTAAGTATCCAGGATTAATTCTCTCTTCTGACCCATCCTGGTCTGCCCATGTCTTAGCGATTTCTGAAAGAGTATTTCGTCTGACTTTTTACATTAAAAAGTTGAGGCACTCAGGCATAACCCAACCACTCTTCCTCTTACAGTTTGTCAATTCGTGTATTTTACCTATTCTTCTTTACTGTTCACCCTTGCTTATTCTTTCCTGCATTGCTTAAAAAGACTTTGTCATACTTCGTAGAACTCTGAAGACTGTCAGTCAGTAGGACGAGTGATATTCCATTAGGCCATATCGTTGACACTGTCACTGATAGTCACTTGATGTCATGCAACAAATATGCTAAAGGAATTTTGTCAGACTGTGAACACCCACTCTACTCGCAGCTCCAAAGTTGTGTCTCCTCAGGTGAAACAAGAAGTCTTTTCACAAGACTTTATGCACGTACGTCTAAGTACGAAAATTCCACCATACCATATTTGACGGCACGTACTTTATGTGATGAGAGTAGTGTCAGGCATGAACTAATTAACCTCCTTTGCTGTCAGTCACGTCTCATAAACCGTCAATGCCCAGCTCTTGCTACGCTCGGGCCCACGTTGTTCCTTGCAGTTTTTCAGAAACGCTTAATAGTAACGGACGCGAAAACCAAAACACCGATTGGCCGCTTGGGAATTCTTTATTGTAACACCAACATATAAAAAATTTTTTAGTTGAAAAATTAAAAAAAAAATTTGTTTTTTTAAGCGATTCCCCGAAATGGGATTTTGAAAACATAATGTCTTCATTAATATACCCCCATTTTAAAAAACCCCCTGTCCAAAAAAAAAATTAATGCACTACTAAATAAACCATTTCCTCCACCCCTACAACATCAACTTTTATTGTTATTGTACTTCTTATATTTATAATCCTCTCAACTTTTTCGTTTTTATTTGTTTATTTTTTCATGAGTGTGAACATCATTTAAGCTGTGTTAATTTTGTATTTCCCCTCACTATACTATATCAACAAAACACTAGACCCAATAACATGCTGAAATTTCCAAAGTGAGTCGACAATATTGTTTGAAACTAACTCACTGTTGTTATTATTATTATATTCAATATTCTCAATTCGAGCTTAGAATACTTTTGACTTCATATCGTAAATGTGGACAAATTCCTCTGGTTAATTTTGTTTTAATTCTTAATTTCATTTATATTTTAAGTAAACCAGATGCAATATTGTGAGAAATGCTGAGAATTTCATTCTGTATTATAAGTACTGTTTTGGAATAAAGTAGATTATTATTATTACTATTATTAGATAAAGGATTATTTTCCGCACTTCTAAAAGCATACCAGACAAACTGACAAGCATTAAACAGCGCGATTGTGGTCATCTACTGGACACTATTAAGGTTTACAGGATAATCGGCAGATGAAAAATACCTAGCCTGCTGCATTTTGCTGAGACAATCGCGCCATCCAACGGTGCGAACTAAACCCATGTACACATCGAATGACTATGAGGATCCTTGTACTACTTTTTCAATTAAACATTCAAAACAAAGTTATGTGACTTTCTTTACGTCATGTACTCTCCTTTATCTTTTGTTTCGTTCACAAAAATTTTACTGTTTCATCTGAACGTCATTCACTGTGTCGTCGGTGGCACAGTGGTTAGGACTCTCGCCGACCATGCACATGGTCCGGGGTTCGAGCCCACGCCGACGCACACCTGATATCTATGGTCGGCCTGCGAATTTTGGGCTACCGATATCCACGCTGAAAATTCCACACTTGTACCAAAAATACGGTGTGGAATCAAGCTGTAATCAAAAATAAAATAAAATACATGTGTAATCAGCGTTAATTATTTTTTACTATCTTTATTCTTAAATCCTTTGTCACTTTGTTTATTTTAATTGGCCCTTATTTATCACATAAATTGAGCTGAGAAGTAAATATGCGTTGAAACTGTCTGGAATGTATTGCGCAAATACATCATATTTGTCAGATAATCTCCATCTTCTAACAATAACTGACGTGTGCTACTGACAAGATTTATTAGTAGCATATGAAGAGATGTTCAGCGACACAAAAATATCAAATACAAGGGAGATAGATATGAATTCAAAGAGGGTAAATGAGCCAGTATTGTGGAAAAACACGGGAAACACGAAAAGGAGACAAGGGAACAGAGTAAAAAGGGCCGGGGCAACACAACACGGAGGGTCTGTGCAAATTCCAAGCAAACATGACATTACCAAGTATCTTTTCTTCTACCATTAAAAGTCTATTAAAGGGACCAATATTTTTCAAAGTTACGTAATTTTTTTTACTCTTCCAATTTAAACTTTATTTCTATCCAAAGTGTGAAGTCAGTCTGACTTCAAGAATATTAGTCTAATTATACTACAAATAGTCAATACTTTTAACACTTAGTAATTTAACGACTTACATCGTTTCGGATTTGTGTCAGTTGCAGTTTCTACTAAGTACTCCTTGTCATCCCAAGAAAATATGTTCGAATCTTTTATTCAGCTTATATCTTAGTATTGCTGAGGTTGTAACCAGTTGAGAATAAGTCGAGAGATAATAAAAAATGTGACGACACATCTGATGTTCGCTGATGACTGTCTGCAGGACGAAGTTCTACCGAGAAGTCGTGATCAGTGAGCTCTACCAGGTGGTATGTGAGGACGAACAGTCACCGACGATGTTGGTTGACGACTGCACTAAAAGCACGAACTAACATAAGTTAGAACTGATGGGCGATTAGATTTGATCCCAGTGGCTCAATGGTCTACGAGCTTGACTTATAATCGGAAGGTCCTGGGTTCGACAACCTGGTGGGTGAGTACTGACGATAATTTTGAAACTAGGAATAAGCATCTCTGAAGTATTCCTGGCTGGTCTTCAGTGGTTCTATAACTGATATCAATCTATGATCAAACTTAAGAAGTATTATTGCTCCCTTAGGTTACAATTGAGGTCTAGAGCTTCGACAGTAAATCGCCGTTTCATCCTGTTCTCTGTAGTCCTCCCTAGCTACCTCCACGACTGCCCATAAGACTTCATCTCCTCGTCGCACGATCTCCTCCATTTCACCCTCTAACTCACACCCAACTCATTATTTCCTATTCAGGTTCTACTAGGGAGTTTTTCCTGATGTCACTTGCTACTCAATGGTCAGCCAAGCGCATTTACGATCCATCCCCATTTTCTTCCGAATATCTGTTGAATAAATAGGTCCCTGATTGGTTCGTTCTCGAAATTTTTTGTTGCTTAATCCTTCTGGCCATCTGATGTTCAGTTTGGAGGTAGCTAAGGCAGCTGCTGATAAATGTCTGCAGTGGCCTATTGGAAATACTCTTCGTTACGCATCAAGTTTCTAATCCACATGGAAGCACTGATTTAGCTTTTGCGTTGAGAATCTGAATTTTGTGTTTGATGCTGATTGTGATAGACTTCTAAACTGATTTCAAAGTGATCAATTTATGCCTGGCCTTTCCGATTCCGGCTGGTTTTGACATTCTCAGATGGGCTGTCGTCTGTAGTTGAAATGATTCTACCTGGATAAGTGAAGGCGAAAATAATTTATCTGATTCTGGTATGAAAATACTAGTTTAGAAGCAAATAAAGTAGTTTTGAAATCATTATTTGTTTTTGATTGGTTGGAGGATTTCATCATGAGTTAACATCAGTTGGAGAATCATTGGAAAACTTGGAGGGAGTACTGGAAAGCCAGCCGTTTCATCCTAATTCGGGACTTTTTAAAAGCACGCGCCCGCCGCCAGGGTTCGAATCCACAACCTTCTGGCTACAAGGTGAGCTAGCTAGCAGACCAGCAAGCTACTGTGACCCGATCCAATAGCCAGCCCATGAATTCTAACTTCTGCCAATTCACGACTCAGCGCAACCACTTTGAAATATCTTCTTCGATGATTAACTATCCTCACCTTCAACCCGCTGCACACTACTGATAACGGCTTCCTACTAGATACCCTACAAACCATTGCTTGGAAATCGATCTGGTTCTCACTAGCGACTGGTCCTGTATAGATAGGTAGTTACCCAGGTTCTTGTGGGAAGCCGTTACAAGTAGGGTACAGCAAGTCGAAGGTCAGGACAGTTACTCATTTAAGAAGACATTGCAAAGTGGTTGCGCTCTGTCGTGAATTGGCAAAAGTTAGAATTCATGGGCCACTGAATTCCGTCTTATTGACTCAGTGGTACACTGGCTCACCTTGTATGCGGAAGATCTTTGGTTCGGACCCCAGTGTATGCCTCCCCATGAAAGGTGTCAAAGTAGTACGAAACGACTGTCCAGTACCCCCTAATTTTAAATGGTCCTCTAAGTGACGCCAGCCGATATCAAAGCTGAAAAAAGAAACTGAATACGCTTATTTTTGCTAACTGTTCCGTTATCAGAATGTTTTTTCACTTACTGACAAATTGATTCATAACCATTTCCTTCCCAGAGCAATGAAATTTCTGTTATTCTTCTATTTTCCAAAATCGTACTTTCTCAGTCAACCTGGGATTGCTTCAATTAAATTTATCTGTATAGGAAGTGGGAAATTACATTTTTTTCATTAGTAGGATGTATTACTGGATTATTTCAGCTGAAAATAAGAACTGCTGTACCGACTAACTTTTTGCCTTACTATATGGTTTATACAAAACTAAATCTGACAGTCACCAAATGATAAGTTGTTATTTCACCAGTCTAATTATCTTCATTATGTGTTAAAGGGAAGAAATGTTTTAGCAAACAAATATTTTCAATAAATTCCTTGACAAGGCCAAAAGCTATACACATATGAATAATATAACGTATGACTTACCCTACTTAATACGCTATATTATATTTGCTAAAGTGAGTAACTCTAACTGAATAGCGATGCAAAACGAAACTAACAAATAAAAACACGTAATGACGGTGGTCAACCTACACGAATTACGTCGCAAACTCCATCAAGAGGTAGTATCTGAGTAGTGTCGGGTTAATAGACCTATGGGGTGATTGTAGATAATGAGTAGTGTCTTCACAGAGGTATGCACCCGCTGTTCCTGAAGATGTGTATAGACAGCCCAGATGCTGTTGCGTGAAATCCTTCCTAGAAGATATGTCATTCCTTTTTTAGGTTCATGGGTGCTGTAGTTCAGCGAGTGGGTCATGAAACAGAACAATATAGTGTTATCTGAACGAATTTATGCATATAATTAGGTTAGGACTGTTACTGAAGACTCCAATAAGAAATTAGGAGGTTTTCTTGAGACGTACACGACAAATCACCCCTGTATAACTATTTTTTAACATTTACTTTGATGTGTACAGAAAAGTTTTTTTAATTACGCGCGTTTGCCACGGGCTCATGTGATTGGTTGATCAAGGCCATTACTTCCATTTATGAGGTAGTTTTGTTTTGGATCGCTATGGTTAAGAGTCACTCCAAAGTGTTATAAACTGTATTTTCTGAAAAAAATTATGTTTAAATGATAAAACTAAGCATTGTGGACAGATACACTGACTTCCATTCTTCAAATGATGCCTTTTTTAATTTCTTGAGCTTCAAATGAAACACAGCGTTTAAAACTTGACACCCTAAAGTTTCATAGGCGTTAGTGGTGGAGTTGCTAGTCTTACTCCCATACTTCCGTCTTTACTGGCCTTATTGTCGACTAGCTGAAGTCTAGGATGACGTGGGGTGAGGGAGCAATCGAACCTAGACCACCAACGCAACATCGAACATTGATAAAATGAAAGTTTTTCTAAAATTCTTTCTACGGTGTTGACATCCTTCTTCTGACTGTTGTATTTACAACCCTCGATTTTTGATTTGTATTTAAAAAAAACGCTTTGATGATTTACTATTTATGATGTCATCCCTTTTTCTTATCATTTATCAAAAAGCTAAGCTCAACACTACTAGAACTACTACTACTATTCTGTGTAGACAACACATTTTAAAACAAAATTTGTGTGTTAATTAAAAAGAAGAATATTTAGTTTTATTTCTGAAACTTAAATTAGTTATCAGACAATCTTTCACTCCCTAGACAAGATTAACAAAAAAGGTATTCATTCATCATTCAGCTTTGTAAAACACACAAATTTTTCCGATATGCTTAATCTAGACATACCCAGACAAAATTATTTCTGTGTGCCTACACGTTTATAGTTAGATGATGACATGATAGTGTCTAGTGGATAATGAGTGATTCATCAAGTTAATCCACAGACATCGTTGAAGTGCCTGTATAAGGCAGCAATATATCCACAGAGGTCGAACATTTAAGTCCAGAATTATAATCACTCAACAGGAAATTCAAAAATTCACTTAAAACAAATGATATAACTGATACCTGTTGAATAAGACCAGGCCTCTGGTGTCTCTATCGGTCTAGTGGATAAAGCTCTCATGCTTGAAACGAAAGGATCCAGGGTTCTAGTCTTAAAAGAAACACCACCCCTCACTTGGAACTGTAGGCATATCTATTAGACGAATCCCAAATGCACATGCTGGATCCCACTGCTAGTCAATATCAACCAAATTACGTCGAGGTAATCCTTGAACATCATGCCGACATGTCTGAACATTGTAATTCAAAATAATCAATTAAAAGGGGAATACAAAATTAACTTAATGAATGATAAGCTATTAATTTCTGATAATATATAATAACTGTTACATAATAGTACTACATAAGAAAATATTACCATACTACTCCTACGGACGGACTATGGACAACTCACTAATTTCCTCTATATGCAAAAAAAAGCTGACCGTTTCACTGGACCTCGGAATCCGAAGAATTTACAGCCCTGACACTATAGAAGAGGAACTGAACACTCTGAAAAGAATCATTCTAGAAAATGGCTGCCTAGAACGTTTCATCACGAAAGTCATGAAACCCAAACCACATAGATCGTCCACATTTTCTGCTCCCAAAAAACTTCTCTACTTGAATCCACAGTTCAATGGAGACTCATCTGCAGAAATGCTGAGAAACTTCCTGTCCTGCTCACTGAAAGAAATCTTCTTCCCGGCTGAATTTCAACTAACCTTCTCTACGAAACCAACGATTTGTATGAACGTGAAGGATAAACTACCACTGTCGGTGTCATCAGTGTGCATCCAACAGTTCACCTGCTCGTCAGGAGCTAAGCATGCCGACTCTAACTAGCGTTTGATATCCACACGTATCATCGACACTTGCCCTTATGGTTTTATAAAAGAGAGAAAAGGTCCTTCGGAAGCTCTATTCTCGAAAACCTGACCAAATCGTAGCACCAAACAAACCCACAAAGTTATTTACAGAATGAGTGAGAATCTCGCTAAAAGAGCTCGAATCAAACTTCTGCAAACATCAAAACCAATAGCAATTCACATGTCAAATCCCGGACTCTACATACAAAAGAAGTTTGTTCATTTGGTGAACCTACAATCGACCTGATCTATATTAACACTGGTTGCATAGATTTTGGTTTTTATTGTCAGTTGTATTATTTTCTTCCCTCACTCCCCCCCCCCCATTAAATCTCTACATCTTATTACCACTTTTATTAACTCAACTGTCGTTCAATTTTAGTTGAATCTGAATCAACCTTATCAATTAGATCATGTCACTTAACTTGCTGATTTAATTTTAATAACTATGACTCTCTTAAGGTAGCCAAATGCCTGGATTGTTTTCGCCCGTTGCTTAGCAAGGCAGCCCTGCATGCGGTGCGAAATGTGAAAGTTTTTGACCATCGTGTGCTTTCCAATACTGGCTTCCTTCGCTAAAGCCTCGATTTGGCTATTTGGTTCCGCCGCTCTTAGTATCAACGTGAAGAAACTCGCCCGGGCACGGGTAATGGCGGGATGGGGGGTTAGTTACACCTCCACGTGGTGACCACTGGGTGAGGCTTATCGGGAAGGTAACCCGAGCCTTAGCGAAGACCTGTCTCAAGCATGAGACGACACTCGTATCCGGTTACTCAGTCTTTATGAAGCAGCGACACCTTCCTTAGGCCATTATGGCGGTGTATAGGGCATCGGCGGGGTCAAGATCTGGGGATTCCTGATGAGAGGACCGGGACCAATAACAACTGGTTAGCGTGTGGCTGTTAGGGCTGGTAACCCTACCGTGAGGCGCAGCTTGCTGTAGTTGTTAGCTAAGGCCAGTATGAAGCAGTATATTGTGCAGTGGGCTGTGGTTTGGAGGTCGGTATCCGTCTCCATGAGTCGGGGTATGTTGGCTCCAGTGCGCATATGTCCCTGGTTAGATGTTCCTGTACCCCTCAGCCGGAGGGGTGGCACCAAGATTGTCCTGGGATACCAACACTAGAGAATGTAAAATTCATTTCAGGGGGTCTCTCTGGGACTGTATCAGTCACTGGAGTGGCTCGCGTCAGGACAATCTTACTCCTCTTTCCAGGTGAGTAACGGCATTCGGCGGTTGGGCCCAGGTCACCATGGGTAAACAAGAAGTAGTCTCCACCCATTTAACACTTTCTACATTACGCAATTTGTTATCAAAAATTTACAAGTGTAATGACACATCTTTGAAAATATTCCTTTTGGTGCTAAGAGAATTTAGCATATATGTGCGATTGTACAGCATGAGAATGATATCGTCGTAAAGAAGAACACTTCGCTGAACGCCTTACCGTTTATACCACTAACTATGATTGCTATAATTAGTTTTAAAAAAACTTTAGCCATTAGCATATACATATACTTGTATAATCATATGACAATCATAGCGTGTCTGTTTGTACAGAATAGTGGAGAGTGAATCCAAGGTATGCAATAGATTGAAAGGTAATAAAGTTAAAGTATTGGAGTTTCATGCTAATTAACTGAATCCCCCCCCTTCCACGCACACACACACACACATACAAAATTCTCTCACAAAGTCTATCAGTGTTGAATACCTTTTATGGAATAATATATATTTTCCGTTTTCATCCACCTTGTTTCTAATTAATTCCTTATACTCTATCACTTTCATATCATGCCTATCTCGTTTGAAACAACTATTGCTGTTGTTGGTGTTGTTCTTATTTTCTGTTTTCTGTTTTTTTTAGTTTCTTCTGGCTTCAGTTTTATAATTTCTCTTCTCTTTCGGCTTCATTTGGTCTCATAAACAAAGTTGAAAAGACAGTAGATAAATTTTGGTTTAATATTATTATTATTATCTTTTATTAAGTGTCTTTGTGTGGCAGATGAACGCATAAATCAGACTACATTTACGCCAAGTTATCTACTTTATTTTCCCCCCAGAATGACTACTCTGTATATATATATATATATATATATATATATATATATATATATATACTTTCACTTGGTTCCGTTCTAATTCACGTCTCTCCTTGTTCTCCTGTGTTATACACAGTCTTGCACTTACGATCACTTCCATCCCACACACACACACACACACATACACACCCGCCACCCTACTTTGTTTTTTTGCATAACGAACATAAAGAAACGATAGAGGAGTGGATAATAATTAATTTTCATATAGACAATAAAAAAGGTTGGATAAATTAAGGCGTTTGAAACACACAAACGCGCACGCAAGCACGCACACACATGCACACATTGAAGGGTAAATTATAACAGAGAAGAGAATAAATGCAACAGTTTCTCTTGCATTTTTTTTCCTTTGCTTTCGTTTTTCATAGAGTTTAATTTATTAAGCGACAAATAGTCTTTAGAGTTATACTTATATACAATGGTGAATTATGCCACCATATATATTCACATTCGCATTCTTTACTCTAGACAACACAAATTCATTGAAGCAATTTCTCATTTTGCATATTCTTTTTTCTTTTTTTAATTTTTCAACTACTTTTTGTCGATTGTATCACAAGTTTTGAGGCTTCTTCATTGTTAGAAAGAAATGTTTTTCGTGTGCCCAAAAACCAAGCTTTATTTTCCTTCACGTTCCCCGTGGAACATAGGGCCTCAAGCTAGTGGCTTGAAGTTTCTGTAGGAGTGTTTAATTTTACAGGATGGGGTTGCTAGCCTCATACGGAACCTTTCCTCTTTATCAGCATTACTCCCGGCTTAACAAGGTAAATGAGTGTATCTGTGGCCGGGGATCGAACCCCGGACCATGAGCATGGTCGGCGAGCTTCTTAACCACTGTGCCACCGATGCACCAAAAAAAAGCCAAGCTACACTGTTGTATTTTTATATTTCACTGTCCAAATATGAATACACTGTTAGAAATAAATGATTTTTTACTGAGCATCGTAATGTGGTGTGTGTTTCCCTTCTGATTGTGAATAGTTGAATTGAAGGACATCTCTTCTGCTATGAGTCTTCTACTTTCTGGTACCTATTGTTACTTTTATTTCATTTCATTGCATTACAAGTGGAAAATAGAGCTTCAAGCTTCGGCGTCGAAGTTTCAGTAGCGCACGGGTTGGAACTGCCAGCCTCATATCCACCCTTACCTCTTCACCGATCTTACTAGCGACTATGCCAAATTTAGGCTTGCGTCTGCAAGGAATCGAAACTCAAACCACGTGCTCTACCACTGAACTATCGATGCTGATGACCCGCAAAAAGTATTGAACACAATCTCCTTTGGAATAATTTGTGATTTATGCATGGGGAAATGAGCAGTCATACAAATAATAATGTTTTGAACTATCATTCATACCTGTTTCAATACGTGGAGTAGATTACTCTGATTGGACGTTAGTTAACTGGTGTTAGATGTCTAGTCCTTTGTTGGATGCAGATTGAATTCTGTCAGTCAAGTTTGCAATTTGGCTTACCATCACGGTGCATTATCAAAAATTGATACTAGATGGTTGCAGACTTGACTGATAGAATTCAGTCTGCATCAAACAAAGGACTAGACAGTGTCTAGTGAAAAATATCTAATACAGTCCTACCGGAGGTCATTCGTGAGCCTGAATAGCTCACTGGTAACGTCTTTGACTGCAGCACTGGGTGGCACAGGTTCGCATCTCAGAGCGGACATGTGTTCTTCCAAAACTTTGCATACGCCTTGCTGACTGATGAGTCTCATAAAGCACGAAACCTTGGTTCAGAACTTCCTACCGATTGCTTCCAATAATATAAGTGGAATCGAATTTTAACAAGGTTTCACCTGCCCGATCAATAACCACATGTCAAGTGATCCACAACGGAAAGCTCAGCGAGACGTTTGGAGTAAACACAGGAGTCAGACGAAGGTACTTATTATCACCAATGATATTCCTAATTATAGTGGACTGGATTATGCGCCAGGCAGTGTAAAACGAGTAAACAGGGATATCCTGGACCGACATGAAGAACCTAGAAGACCTGGATTTCGCGCGTGTATGATTTATGCTTGATGTCACACAAAATCGAAGACTTACAAGCGAAAACCGACCGACAAACTGGTCGAAGAAGCAGCCAGCGGAGACAGGACTCCAGGTGAACATAGACAAGACGGAGGTTATGAAAATAACCAACCAACCAACAACAGCAGCAATATCCAGCATCAATCACCATCAACGGGAGGGATTTGAAAGAGGTCACTTCATCCATTCACTTATCTAGGGAGCATTGTCTCAACTACAGGCAGTCGAAACGGACGGGGATGTCAAATCGAGGATCGAATCGGGAAGGCGAGAAACACATTCATCAACCTGAAACAACCAATCTGGAAAACTTCGTCACTCAGCATCAAAACAAAATTCAGTCGGATTTTCGATACAAACGTCAAGTCAGTCAGTTCTTCTATACGGATCAGAAACTTGGCGGGTCACAAAGAATATTTCCAACAGCCTGTTGTAGACCTTCATCAACAACTTTCAATTATCGCTCTGTACTGAATATCAGATGGCCGGGCCGGAAAGAATCACCAACTATGCGAACAAACAAAACAAGAATCAATCGCCAACCAACAAATATGCAGGAGAAAGTGGAGATAGATCGGACTCTCATGGCTGAGGAGACGGCTGGGTGACATCGCGCGTCAAGCCCTCGAGTGGAACCCGAAAGGCAAGCGGCAAGTGGGTCGTCAGCGCAAGAGTGACATGGAGGAGATCGTGTGAAGAGGAGTTGAGACAGTATGGACTAACATGGATGCAGGTGAAAAGTAAAGCAGAAGACAGTAGCAAGTGGAGACGTGCAGCTGAACCCCTATGTTCCACTAGGAACCCAAGGGAACAATAGTAATAATAGTAATAATAATTGTATCCATTGTCAGTCATCATCAGCCAGTTTCAAAATTACACCAATGTAAATAAGACCTCTACTAAGTAAAATAATTACTTTTATTAGCGCGTATGTTGCGTTTCCAGTTTTCATTGAGTTTCTAAAGTATAACTCAAAGCTAACTGAAGTAAATATATTATTATTACATCGTTTAACTCCTAGAGGAAAATAGGGCTTCAGCTGCGCGTATCCATTTTATTCGGTTTTCTACCAACGTTTTCACCCAGCTCCAAGTCTGCCCACATGCTTTTATCTCTTCTTCACATCACCTCCTCCAAGTCACCCTTGCACTGACGACCAACTCGCCGCTTCCCTTTCAAGTCCCACTACAGCGATGGCTTGTCTAGTGATATCACTTGATGGTTTGTTTTCTCAGGGTATGGCCAATCCATCTGCATTTCTTCCTGCCTATTTGTTTCACAATCGGTTCCTGGTTGGTTCGTCATAATGAATTCGATAAACAATTGCATTTCATCAAAACGGCATCCCGATTTATACTGAACAATGTTGCAACACAGTAAATTGCATACAACCATGAAAAAATTATCGGGGAAGTAGTAGCATTGAATCAGAAATATGCAGTGGACAATCTGTGAGACAATCCTTAATAACTAATAAAACAATGTGGAGTGCTAGTCACCAAGAAGGTAAACAGATGAAAAACTTATTCATCATGGACAGGATAAGCAAACTGTCACTAGCATACGTCCAATAGATTCATGATTTTTCTAACACTGAATTAGAAATAACAGACAACTGCAGACTTTATGATCGATGTATTCATACTAGTTATGGAGATACATATATCCATTCTGGAAATTTGTGTTGTTAGAAAACGGACCAAATCTCATTCACTACTCATGTACTAAAAAGAATCAGATCCAGCTAAATGGAAAGTTTTCAAGAGTTTGTTTGTAGGAATTTGATCTGTTTCAAGTTCGAATACAGACTGATATCAGTTAGAGAACCATTAAAAACCAACCAGGACTACTTCACAGGTGTTTCTCCTTAGTTTGGGACTTGTCATCAGTACTCACCCGCCGGCTTTTGAACCCAGGACCTTCCAGTTACATGTCAAGCTAAGTATGTGGTGAGAGCTAGCTGCAAGCCAAAAACTGTAGACGGCTATTTACGTCAATGTTACTTCCCGAATCGGGGTCATTAGAAAAAAGCCATAACAAGGCTTCATCTTGACGAACTCAACAACCAGTCACAAAGGACTTAACGTGTGCAAATACAATTCGTAGATATATGGCTCAACTTTCTGAGAAACGGTCGCAAGCAGTACAGAATAACCTTCAGCAGGGAGACAGCCAATCACAAGACGCTACATCCCCGCTAACAATAACGCTTATAATAATAATGTACATAAAAATCTCTAAATATCTGTTGATTTTTTTCAATAAATGATCTGTTGCCTGGTTCTTGTCTCCTGTCGTCACAGGTAGACCAGCTGAGCCTATGGGAACCGAATCAAAGGCTAGCACATGAATTCTAACTTCTACCAATTCGTGATTTTAGTGTGTGTATCTGTCGCACTCTCTACCGGGGTGGACTCCTCACTGGAACTCCAGACAACTTCATCCTGTAACCAGCTAGTCACAAGCGAGTATCAGAATAATTTTCATGAGTTTGTTTGTAGCCATTATTATAGTCAACATAAGAAAGGAAGACATAAGCCTGGTAGTATTTTAACGAAAACCCACACTGAGATCGTCAAAAACACTACCAACAGACAATGTATTGATGATTATGCAACTGAACAAAGAAAGAAGAATATTCATCTTTGACGAAGGTGAGTAGATGATCATGATGAACGACATACTTATTGATGACAAAAAACACACTGGACTCACTATTGAGTTCTATTATAACAGATAAGCAATCTTAAGCAATCTGGCTTATTCATTAAACTATTCACTGGAAAATTTCACAGTTTACAGTCAACATATCTGCAGACCTAACGAAGCTAGAAGACAGATCAGCGATTGCACTGAATTCGATAGAAATGGGACACCATATCGATTTTGATAGGACTAAGGTTCCACACAAAGGTTTTCCTTCGTATAATGAAAGACTGACTGCGGAAGCCCTACATATATAGGTGAATCCCAACAATTTGAACAGACGTGAAGGTGTGGTGTTAGCTGATGCATGGCAAACCCTAATTAATAAATTAAAAATGGATAAGTATTATTTTTTACGAGTTGATCACAGATCGATATCAGTTAGAGAACCATTGAAAGCCAGGGAGTACTGTTTCCAATGGTTCTCTAACTGATATCAATCCGTGATCAACGTGTAAAAAACAAAATTAACCCCTACAAACCAAACTATAGGATATGTATTAATAATTAATCATACTTGGTCAAAATTCCTGATTGTCTATTTCTTCTTATGGAGAAGCTAATAAATATTTTATGACTATTTAACCACACACACACCACTGTATCATGAAAATGCACATATATTTTCATATTCAGTTATCTACGATCATGAACTTTTAGTCGAACGTAATCTGATGAAAAGTACACTCTGTTTAAAGTATTTAACAAAAGCAGACTATTAGTTCTAAGTGTGAGGTCAAATTTGGATCACAGCTAATACAGTTTTGTTTATTATACATGTTGATACCTGTTTCATGACTCATAGGATTGGACAAAGTTTTTAAACATTGGTTTTGTAGAGATTTTGTTTGATTGAACGGAGGATTTTATCATGAGCTGACATCAATTACAGAAACACTGGAAAACCTGGGGACCCAGGACCTGGGAAGCCGTGACAGGTACGGTAAAGCAGGTTGAAGATGAGGCAGTAACTTATCGAAGAAAACATTGCAAAATGGTCGCGCTATGTCGTGAATTGACAGAAGTTAGAATTCAAGGACCATTGGATCGAGTGCCAGTGACTCAATGGTCTACGAGCTCGCCTTGTAACCAGAAGGTCCTGTGTTCGAACCGTGGCGGAGGGTGCGTACTGATGAAGAGTCGCAAACTAGGACGAAACAGCTGTCCAGTACTCCCAGGTTTTCCAGTGGTTCTCTAACTGATGTCAGCTCATGATTCAATCCTCCATGCAGTCAAAGTTTTTAAAAACAAGAGATGTTTCTTTTTTATTTAAACCTTTGTTATGTTAATTTCGACTAATTACCCTGAAGAAGTTCAGACCAGATTGCCGAACGAAACGTTGGAATTAATCATTTCAATTTCTCTGAGATTTTACAAATATAATTTTTACCAATGTCTACTGCTCACTCGGTGCCCGATTATTTTGGGACTATTCGGTCAAATCTTAATCACAGTTCATATGAATATTATTTATGCGTCCATCTCTTGTGAAAAAGTAATGTCACATAATCCGGATACTTAATAATAATACTTTTAATCTGGACAGTATTTGCAACATATACAGAATTTCCAAAGGAGTTTATCGCATAATATTTTCCCTTTGTACAATATCTTCAAGTAAAATATTAATTGACAGTATATCCTTCTTGTGACACAATGGTCTCTGAGCTGAAACACAAACCATTCCATTATGGTATATCTGCTTTGTCTCCTCCCTTCAAGAAATCCACGACATCTAGTTGAAAGACGATTGTAAGATGTCCAGAAGTACCTTTTGAGACCTAAGGAAATAACTGAACAACAATTATCTCACGTATTGGGACACATTGTCACCCATAATCAGGCCTTTCCTCAAGTTTATTAGGAACCTGTGAAACAGAAACTCGTAAACATTTTAAGTACACACAGGAGTAGATAATACCATTACAGGTCATATCTTAATCGATTGTAACAAACCGAACAAGAGAAAATATATGAAACAGAGAGATGGAAGTTACTGTTAGCCCAAATTTTAAGCAGGCCAAAGACCACTGAAATACATCCAAATATAAAGTTCAATTATTCTGATATATGCTTGAGACAAAAGGCATGAAGCTTAAGAAGAATGTAACTCAGTTGCCTAAAAAAGTCATTATACATCTGAATGTCTGTTTAGACGTGATATGTGTAACAAGACAGTTGAAAAGTTCCACATATCTTGCTGTGAAATGGGAGAGGAAGGGGATGAACTATGTAGACTAGCTATCTCTTCTTATATTTATCCTTTCAAGTTCTTCTCAAGGGTTAGTAACATTATTCAAGGAATTGAACCATTCATGCTCGTGAATACCTCACAGTATGATCAAGTAAATGTATCGTTAAGACCAGAAATAGCAAATAAAGTATAATTATATTTCAATAGTTTACACACAATGATAAGTTTTTTTTTATTGGTAATATTTCGAGCAAAATTACTGCCCGTGTTCACACCACTGTTGGAATTGTTTTATTCAATAAAAAAACTTATCATTATGTGTAAACTGTTGAAATATAATTATACTTTATTTGATCTAATCCACAATGCTCAAACTTTTTACTGATATTAAACCACAAATAACTTTTTAATAGACAAGTGATCCTAAAAAACTAACGAGAACCAATCATTCACGATTAATTTCATTGTCATAATTGACATATTAAAAACAAATAGACTGTGAATTCCATGAAAAGTGGAAGAGATAACGGTTCGAAAAAAATTAAGAAAGCATACATCTAGAAGGAACGATATGTGTTCAGTTTGTTGTGAAATCAGGAAAATCACAACCACTCTGTACACGAGAACTTCCACTTGTTTTTTGATGTGGTTTTGTTCTCTGAGCTGGATGGTTAGTTTGCGAAGCTTTCATCACCTTACTGGGTGACATCTTCAGCGCATACTTCAATTTGAAGTGAGCTTTTAGATTTCTCCACGAGTTTATTAATCATCTCTCCTGGTGACCTTGGATGTGATTGGTTGTTTGTGTGTGTTTTTACACCTTCTAGGTTACTTGTATTGGAACTGATTGTTTCTTTGACTTGAACTTTGACCCTTTGTGTGTGAAGTTTCTTTCTTATTGGTTGATAAATTTTGTCTATCTCGATGTGTCTATTGATTGATGATTCACTGAAATGCCAAGCTTCCAAAAATTCGAGATAGACAAAATTTATCAACCAATAAGAAAGAAACTTCACACACAAAGGGTCAAAGTTCAAGTCAAAGAAACAATCAGTTCCAATACAAGTAACCTAGAAGGTGTAAAAACACACACAAACAACCAATCACATCCAAGGTCACCAGGAGAGATGATTAATAAACTCGTGGAGAAATCTAAAAGCTCACTTCAAATTGAAGTATGCGCTGAAGATGTCACCCAGTAAGGTGATGAAAGCTTCGCAAACTAACCATCCAGCTCAGAGAACAAAACCACATCAAAATCATCCACCTGAGCTACAAATCTTCTCTACCATATCTAACTTTCACTTGGTTGGTGTTGGCTAGCTGTGGAATCCAGAGTGCATGCTCCCTTCTATTTAGGACTCATCAGGTGGATGTGTTTACATCCCCATTAAGTCACAGTATTCCCAGTGAGATTCAAATTAAACACCCATCGTTTGAAACGATGAATTCATGAAGTGGTGGCCATGTATGAAACACTGAAGTGTTATCCACTATGCTACTGAGTCACGAAAGTCATCTCTGACGCAGCATGTATCAGTTGTTGCATAGATACAGGTCAGTCCTACACCAACCAAGTAACACGATGTTTATCTCAAGTTATCCTTAAGGAGTTCGCCAAGAGAGACCGAGCATTTCAGTTAGAAAAATCAATGAATATTAAATTCGAAATAATTTCAACAGGTGAAACAATTTTAGTCCTGATCCTTCACTAAAAAAATATTTTCTTGACCCTTGTTATCTAAAATGATCTTATCACAATTATTAGGTTTATAATTTACCTCAACAATTATGAATCTATATGAGAAAAAACCACAAATACAAATAGACTCTAACTGTGTTGTCTAACCATAATGTCGTTAACCATTACCGTGCTTCACTTTGAATAAAACCTATGAAATTTCACATTTTGATTGTGTAATATTACACTGAACTAGCCAGCATATACATATTTACCTTGAAATGAAGTCTAAGAGCATTTCAATAATTGCTTCACTGGTAGATAGCTCAACTTTCACACACGTGGTCTGGGGCTCATTTCCCGCCGGAGACACTCCTATACCTCCCTTAACCCGTAGTAAGCACGGTAAAAGAGGGAGGGTCAGGCGTGAGCCTGACTAACTAAATAAATAAATAACGAACTAACTAACTGGCTAACTAACTAACCAGCTTACTAAATAACTAACAAACTAACTAAGTAACTAACTAACTAACTGAGTAAGTAACTAGCTTACTAACTAACTGGATAACTAGCCAGCTAACTAACTAACTAGCTTACTAAACAAGCAACTAACTAATTAACCAATACGAGAAATCTTCATGATAATAATAGCGATTTTTAACCATGACTATTTCGATTTAACATGTAGAGATATCAGTGAATCTTCTTTTCCCAATAACCTTTCCCTTATTCATTAAACTGTTTTCAATGCAAAATCCTACTACAAAATTACAGTGCAATGGGAATAGTGTTAAACGACAGGGGAAAATAAATAACCAAAACTGCAAAAAAAAAACACCGGAAAAGGCATACTGATTGAAGCGAGCAAAGAAAAGTAAACTCAAGTGTAGACCACAAAAATAATATATAATGAGGAAAGAATGAAGATAAATATACCTATCCAGACAAATAAATCATTTCTCTATAGGCAAGTTCCTCATTTTGCGTGCACATATATGTATATATGTATGTATATGAATAGTTGTCTCTATTCTCTTGTCTTTTGTATTTCCTATTCCATTTTCACTACTTCACCTTCTTTTTTTTCTCCACTATTCTACTACCTCCATTCTTTCCGTCTTATAGAGGAGGAAAATCACACAAGATGGAAACAATTGAATAAATGCAAACGATATGAGACACACTCTGTCTCTGTGTCAGTGTGTACGTGTGTGTGTGTGTGAGTGCGTGACCACATGGGACAAATGACAATATGTGATAATCATGATGGTGATAATGATGTACACCACACCAATATCTCCTAATGATACACTGCAAAGATCATGATCGTGACTGAGATGATTCGAAACACCATAACAGATAACCGTGATGATGATAATAATAATAATGATACCTTCCTTTTCCTGAAAATTATTTAGTAAAATATTTGTCTTCATTAAAGGAATTTTTTAAAAAAAAATTGAGAAAAATTTTGGCTAGGGACGACAGAAAATTAAAAATAAATGTGTATATCTATAATTAAATTATACCGTTATGCGCGCATGCATTCACTGGCATGCATAATTGCCACTTTATTGGTGTTCGTCTAGTCCTATCTCCTCCAGTAAGTATCGTTGTACTACTTATTTTTCCAGTAAAAAAACGCTATCTATGCACGCGTATGTCTGTTGGCACATGTGGTATGTGAGTGTGTATGAATGTGTACATTTGACAAGCAGTGACAGCCTCTAACTTTGGCTACAATTGAACAATACCTCTGCACAGTCTTTTTTTATTATTTAAATAGTGTCTTTTTGTTTTAGTGTATATAATACTGATATCTTCATTCCTGCCCTGTATATCCATATTCAGAAATATTTGTCTAGATGTGGTAAATAGATGATCCCGAAAAAGTAACTTGATTTTAAATATTTGAAGAGAATGTCAAGATCTAGGCAGACCAATTTATTATTTTTAAAAAAAAAGGTATTTCGCCGTCAGCAGAACAGGGAAAAGATGACAGAGAAATATGTACTGGTCTGTATAATCATGAAAAAGACAAATGATGAATGCAGTTGTACAATTCAGGCACCGTGGTAGAACATAATTTCATATTGAATTTCAAATGTTGGTTTGTAGGAATTTCATTGACTACAGGTGACACAGCGGTAGAATGCTGCTCACCCAGGTATGTGGTCCAAGGTTCAATCCCCGGCCACCGACGCACTCCTTTATCTCACTAAACCAGTAAGACTGATAAAAAGGAAAGGTTGGACACCAGGCTAGCAACCTCATTCCGTAAGAATAAACACAATTGCTACAGAAATTTCAAGCATCTAGCTTGAAGCCCACTGTCCCACTGGGATCGTAGAGGAATAAAAAAAAACAAAAAACAGATTTGATCAGCAGCTGGCATTGGTTAGAGAACCACTGGGAAACCAACAAGGTGTACTGGACAGATGTTTCATTCTAGTTTGGGACTCCTCGTAGTATATAGCTGGTGGTTAACCAATCAAAGCCTTGCAAAATAAGGACTTGATAATTAGTATGATGCTCACTAGCAGCTGGCTCTCTGCACGAAGTTACCATCGGGGTGCACCAAGTTAGATAATAGGACAGTAGATCGCCTATAACACTGTCTGGTAGTTGAGCTGCATATATGTATCGCGATTTGGCAGAATTTGAAACTGATGGGGGATTGGATCGAGCCATGATGGCTGAATGGCATACGAACTCGCCGTGTAACCGGAGCCTCCTGGGTTTCAACCCCATTGGACGCGTGCTGATAAAGAGCCACAAACTAGAACGAAACAGCTGCCCAGTAATCTGTGGTTTTCCAAAAGTTCTCGATGGCAAGCCATTTAGCATGCTGGCCATACAGGAAACTTAAATGATAGGATTCAGTTTGTACCAAACAAAAGAGTAGATGCATAACTACCTAATGTTCAATCATGAAAGTTTATTTTCACTTGTTTTTAGTTAAGCACTACTTCACTGGCACCCGAAGACAATACTCACAGCATGAAGTAGTAGATAAAAAAGTATTAATTATCGTTTTCCATTTGTATTTTTAACGCCTTGTTGTTTTGCGTACAGTTTAGTTGATTTAGCCTACTTATATTGACTGTCTCAGTCTAGTAAGACATACATTGAGAAGTAATTAGTAGGAACAGATGACAGAAATGAAAACTACTTGTTCCTAGTAGAATTTTGATTTTCCCGTTTATTGATTAGACAGAAATGTTTGACACCTGTTAACGTGTCGGCTCTTAGTACTGACGCTTCAACGATGTCTGAGGACCAGCTTGAAGTAATTTTGGTGGTAGGTGACTAGTAGTTGAATCCAGCATGCGCATTTTTTCCTATCTGGGAATCGTCAGCGTGGCCCAATTAGTCTGGTGGACAATGATTCAGTGTTTAAAACGGCAAGTGCTGGGTTCAAGTCTCACTGGGGAATACAGGAACATCCAGATGAGGAATCCCGAATGAGACGAAAGGCTCATTCTGTATTCCACTGCTAGTCACCATTCACCCAAAATTAAAAATTACGTCTGTTTCACAAGAGACAAATCTGACGAACTAGCAGCACAGATGAATAGTTACTTTCATATAAATAACAACACCACCGGTGAGGAACACACACATTGCACATCTTCAACTGTATCACTAGTCAGATGACTTGGGAACTTAAGATTGTATTGCTTTCTGTTATTTAGTGAGTAACTTCTTCCTTTGAAATTTTTAGCTTCATAAAATTACTAACCAACCTCCCTATATGATGAATTAGTCAGAACTTAAAATGTGCACCAGCCGAAATCAAGAAAGTGATTTAAAGGCAAGGCATTTTGTTCAAGAATTCAATATTAATGAACCTGTTGAGCATTCAGTTGTTCAGAATTCATAGAATCTAAAGGCTAGTTGTACATATTCATATTCAGCAAGTGAAATTTATATGTAAAGCATTTTGGTTACTGACCAACACTACTGAAATCCTAATTATCAGTAGAAAATCTCATGATAATCTTCGTAGCCTGATAACAACAGATATATGAATTGATTAAATTTAAGGATTTATACCATCCTTTTTGAAATAACCAAGTGTTCGATAATGTGACTCTGTATTGAATACAATAGAGAAAAGTCATTAGACTCGCAGATATGGAGCTGATTTCTGACATTTACCCTTTAAATTTCACATAATGGTACATCTATTGACTGGGTATTGGTTTTCAGGAGAACCGAACACACTTATCCCTGCCTCTTACGAGACGAAACCGGCATGCAGTATCACCCTGTGGCTCAACCACTCGAGAGCCCTCTCCCTCGGTGGACCAAAGCGCTTGGATGAGTCCACTTCCTGATGAGAGCGTGGATTTGTCTAGTACTCCCAGATTTTCTCTAACTAAATATCTATACTTTACGAAATCCACTATTCAAATCAACAAAATTCCTACAGTTTATCACTTTAACAGTACAAATGTGTCCAGTGATTTCTTGGGATGTTTTTCTACCTCAATTCATTATAACAAGACAGTTTGTGGAATATATTTCACGTAAAAACGGATAAATAGATAATGTATGACAGAGATGATGCTGACAGGTAGCTGATGTCATCTGGTCTGTTACCACTAGAGGACGCATGATTCTGTTCAACACTGTTTATGCATGTTTTGTTCAACATAATAAATAATTCATTAATCTAGTGGTAATAATTTTCCTAATAGTCATCATTTTTTTTCAATATCAACAAGTCAAACAGGTGAAAAATGATCAAAATAATGATAACAACAATTAAAGGATAGAAATCAGAATTAAAACAAGTGGCTGCCCACACATTACATAGTTTATATGATGAAAAAATCACAGATGAATGAATGAGTTGTTAACTTATGAATTAGTAGAGGCTGGAATTCATGTGTCGGCCACTGGATCGGGTCCCAGTGGCTCAATTGTCTACGAGCTTGCCGGCCTTGTAACCAGAAGGTCCCGGGTTCGAACCCCAGTGGTAAGGGAAGCGTACTGATGAAGAGACCCAAAAACTAGGACGAAACAGCTGGCCGTTCAGTACTCCCTGCAGGTTTTCCAACGTTTCTCTAACACATGTCAGCTCATGATGAAATCTTCCAACCAATCAATTAAATCCCAGGTATGTCGGCCGTACCCAGCGTTCGCTATCCAAATGTATCACTGAACACTTACCAGCATGACTTTACAAAGGAGTAAAACGACGCCCTCACAGCTCTATCGTAAAACATCTGATAGATTCTAGACACCAAGTTACACCCCAAACAAACTTCAGAGTCGTCTACAGAATACGAAGCAGTCTTCCTAAAAGTGTATGAGTCAAACTTCTTCAAACTGCAGAAGCAAAGGCGATTCACTTGCTAAGTCTTGAACTCTGCATGCAGAAGAAGTTCGTTCAATCGCTACACTGACAATGGACGCAATCTATCTTAATACCTGACAGGTAAATTCTATTTCTTTCTTTTTGTTTCTTCACTAATATTATTTTGTCTTTTCAATTGTAATACTTTACATCTTGAACTTTCCTGTTCTCTGTCCGCACCCAAATAATTCTCTACACCTGATTACCACTGTTACTGACTTAACCAACGCTCAATTTTTTAGTCATTTATGTTACTTCATCCAATTTATTGGCTTAACTTTAGTCCTAATTTAAATGGCATTATTCTCTACCCCACTTGTACTTAGTCTCTACCTGTAATTACCTCTATTTGCTATCCTGACATAAGTTGAAACACTTTAATCAATTATATTACGTCATCTAACTTACTGACTCAATCTTATTTTAGTTGTCTAATTAACCTTGTTTCTATATAAGATCATTCTTGTATTACCTAATTGACTATTTAAATTTGACAAAATTTCATGTACACACACAAAGAAAAATAATTTGTATATAAATGAGATTGTACAGCTATGTAAATGAATTCGCCGAAAAGAGTCTCCGCTGAAAGTCTTCTCTTTTTCATATAACTCAATGGGAATTTTTAAGCTAAATCCTTAAAAACCAATACTTAAAAAATAAACCCTTTTGTTTCTTTACCTCGCTAAACAGCATGATGTTTAGCAGCTAATCACTGAACATGCTTAATTTTACACTCAATGTAACTAGCAGTTAAAACTGTTAAGGAGATCAAATATGGTGGTTTATTCTTGTTTCTTGAAGTTGATATTCGTTGATCTGTGAATACACAGCATCATATCCTCGTTTTACAACACTATAAAAGTTCTTAAACCTGATTTATAATGCCTCACGAAATAGAAATTTTGAGGAGAGCAATCTCTTTAGAGCTTCTGGCAAGCTGACCTTCTAATGCGGTGAATTAATATTCTATTTTAATACTTACGATGAAGTGGATCCAATGAAAACCAGGAAGTATTGGACAGTTCTGTTGTTCTAGTATAAGACTCTCCAGAAGAACATATCCACGATACCATCATCGATCGAATCCAATACCTTCAAGGTATATGGTGACCTCGTATACCACTGAGTCAATGAGACGGAATCCAGTGGTCTATCAGTCCTAACTTCTGCCAGTTCACCGTATTTATATATATATATATATATATATATATATATATATATATATATATATATTCAATTCAAAGTGCTTTGTTAAATTTGGTGAGTACAGTCACGGTCTTATCCTCATGTTCTGTGAAGTCAAGGATAGATCATCCAGTTCACTTATTAGACCCTCCAAGAGACTATTCTCTAACTTTCTGGAGAATAAAAGGCTAAGATTAATTCTGGTCATGACCCTCTAGTTATTCCTTCCATTTTGTCTATAGGATTCCTTGTTGAAAGGGAAATGCCCGTCTATCATACATCGTAAGAGAATTTATTTCATAGCGGCTTCATTATTCCTCTGCATGGAAATTCCAGTGTTTCCACATGAATACTGAAGATACGTTAAAAGAGGCCATGGATTTATTATTCACAACTAAATCTTATTGTCCTTTCTACAAGCCAGCACTGTTTCAAATATAGGCAGTCGACTTAGATAAAGATGTCAAAGCCGAGATCGGGAAGGCGAGACAGACCGTCATTAATCTTAAGTCAATGTGGAAATCTGCTGAACTCACTCCCTGTACGGAAAAAAGATTCAGATTTTTAACACTAATTTTGAGTGAGTCAGTGCTTCTATACAGTTCAGGTGCTTGGTGCACGTGTCCCAAAGAGCACTTCCAATAGGATGAAGTCCACGCTCGATACTGAGAATCAGATGGTCTCTCAGAAAGGATTAGCACCAAATCAATGAACAACCTACTGCTCAGTAAATATGCCAAGATAAGTACAGGTGGATCGGATATACACTTATGAGACCCTCGAGTAAAACCGGAACGAGAGATCAGGGAAGAATTGGGTGTCGGAGGGTGACATGGAGAAGATAATCTGATTAGAAGACGTAAGCCTATGGGTAGTTGTTGATCCAGTTAAGCAGAAGTGTATAGAACAGGATGAAGTTGCGGTGCGTTGTTGAAGCTCTACATCCCATTTGGAACTTAAGGGAACATTAATAATCATAATGATTCTCCTCATAAATTTGAAGTTATTCTCCACTCTTTGTTCTCCCACTTTACTAGGTAACGACTATATGGGTTTCACCAATCATTTAGCCAATCAATGACTTAACATATTACTTCTGGTCACCCTAATCAATTTTGTGTTCATGAGTAAAAGTTAATATTTTTTTTTATTTACAGCTTGATTCCACACTGTATTTTTGGTACAAGTATGGAATTTCCAGCATGGATATCGGTAGCCCAACTGAAAGATATATCACATGAATGGATAAACATGCATAATACTGGCAAGAAATCGTATAGGAGAAAATGCGAAAGTCCTCAATATAAAAAACATAAATTTTCGAGAATTTCTTAGAAATCTAGTTGTAATTTTCTGGCTTCAACAATTAATGGTTTTAGCATTATTCATATTATCAGCGTGAGTCAGTGGCATAGCGGTAGTATGCTCGCCAGCCATGGAGATGGTTCGGGGTTCAATCCCCGGCCACCAAAGCACTCCTATACCTCGCTGTGCCAGTAACAAGCTTCTAGCTTAAAGCTCTATGTTCCACTGGGAATGTGAAGGAATAAAAGAAGAAAGAAGAAGAATATTATCAGCACTTAATCACTATTTTGTAAGAAGAAGAGAAGGAAAGAGAAGATAGAGGAAGGAAAACATAAAAAATGTTCAAGAGTTGATTCCATTTCAAGTAAGACCTCAAAATGACATCAGTTAGAGAACCACTGAAAACTGTAGAGTAGCAGACATCTGTTTCGTCCTTGTTTGGGACTCTTTAGCATAATAAATCAACAACCTTACTGTATACGGAATCCAGGACGTTCAAATTAACAAAGGGAGCCCTCTGATTATTCACCTACCCTCGAGATGGTTTTCAATGGTTCTCTAACTGATATCCCTTTGTGATCAAACTTCAAAATCTGAAAAACATCGCGAACGAAATTTTAACATAAGGTAGATACTGTTTTACCGGCGCTTTATGTAATTCCACTTCAAAAGGTCTATTCATTGTTATACTGATCAACGTCTCATTCTTTTTAAATGATTTACTTCCTGCAACAAATAAGCAGGAAGAAATGGAGATGGATTGGCCATACTCTGAGGAAACCATCAAGTGACATCACACACCAGGCCATTGCTCCAGTGGAACCCGAAAGGGAAGCGGCGAGTTGGTCGTCGGTGCAAGGTTGACATGGAGGAGGTCATGTGAAGAAGCGATAAAAGCATGTGGGCAGACCTGGAGCCAGGTGAAAACTTTAGCAGAGAACCGAATGCAGTGGAGACGTGCAGCTGAAGCCCTATTTTCCTCTAGGAATTAAAGGAAATAATAATAATGAAGTCATATTTGAAGTTTATTTAAAAAACATGATTCGTAGGACACCGATGACGTCAGTATGATCAATATTTTGCAAGTGAAACGAAGAGATGATTAGCTCTAAAGATCTTTATAGTTTAAGACAAAACAATATGATATCAACAGTGAAACACTGAATACCCCTTCCCCCAAATTAATTTATAAAGAATTCAGTTACAAAACAAAAGACCAGTATTTTACAGTTCACCGAGAAATCAACAGAACATTTTTTTGGTTATATTTGTTAAAGCGGTAAACTAACTAGGCGTAAAAACATAAGGCGAATTTCAACACTGAGTACTTTTCAAATTTTGATGACTTTTTACCCTATTAAATATGACACTGTGTAACAATATGTATCGAAATTTGTTTTGTGAGAAGCCAAAAAAAAGATGAAACGTGTAACTTTGAGTAATAAGCCCCCTTAATTAATATGAGTAGTGTTCAGGATGATATATATATATATATATATATATATATATATATATATATATATCATATACTTGCGCAACAAATTATGAACAAATTCACCATACATGTGCCTGTTTAAAAGTAAAACAGACTGATCAATGAACAAAGAATATTCTCCTCCATTAAAATCGTCATCAGGTCCTACAGTCACACGACAGTAATAATTAAAGAATCATTCTCTATTATTATGATATTAGCTGCATAAAAAGTCTTTTTAACAGCACCGTTCAGTCTTTGTCTAGTCATCAAGCTGCTATGATGCCCCATATAGGGTAGCTTGATGTACACGTCTTTCTAAGGGGCGAGTTGGAGAGTGGGTCTTATATCTCCTGACGAACTTGTCTGGATAATTTTTATCAACCAGAGTTTGTGTCAACTTTCTTTCTTCTTCATCAAGCGTGTCTTCAGTGCATATTCGTCGGATTCTACTGAAGAGGCACCTAACTAAGGCTTTTTTGTACCGAACAGGGTAGAAACTGTGGTAATTAAGATACTATCCTGTTCAGGTAGGTTTTCTATAAATAGATCGTTTTATTGACCCATCAAGCCGTCGACTAAGCAATATGTCTAAAAAAGATAAACAATTATCTTCCTCTTCTACAGATGTAAGTGATATGCTATTGTGATCTTCATTCAATCGATATAAAATTGAGGTGGCAGAACAAGACTTATCACTGATGATTACAATATTATCTACATTCCTTCTATAAAGTGGCACATTTTCGATTAAATCCTCCGATAAATTCTCACTGTACGACATATAAATGTCTGCTAAAAGGGGCCCTAACAGACTACCCATAGCAACACCATCAACTTGGCGGAAACAATCGCCTTCAAATGTAAACCTAACATCGTTAGTACATAGAAGTAATAAATCCCTTAAATAAGATATAGGGAACGGGACCCACTCTCTAACTCGCCCCTAAGAAAGACATGTACATTAAGCTACCCTATATGGGACATCAAAGCAGCTTTGATAACTACACAAAGACTGAAGTCTGCTGTTAAAAAGAATTTTTATAAAGAATCATTGTTATAAACAACTTTAATGTTTTCATTCACATTCAATCGATGGTCTGAACAGATAACGATTCAAATTCATCAGTAAGAAACTTCTTCTTCTTTACTTCGGCTATCTCCTACGGGAGGATGAACCGGCTTCATGAACATCTCGAATGTTTGTAAGAGAGTTGATGAAGTTTCATGGGAATTGGGTACGAGTGATGTCCCCAGGATCGCTTGGCCTTTTGTTTGAGAGTACAGCTCTAGCCTTTACACAACCAAGTGTGACCTATAAGGCAGTAGGAGTGGAGTAGGGAGTCCACTATCCATTGGCAGCCGGTGACCGGAGTCCGGTTCATTCGCCTTTTTGAATGGGGTCAGACATCCAGGGCATCCAATAAGCCCTTTGTCCATACGTCTGCCGGTGAGCTCCATACGCCAGTCGTTGGAGGCTTGGAATCAGGGTTTAGCCATCTCCCCTAGACTGTCATCCAATGGACAGTCAACCCGGTGAAGAGCGCCGGGCATCCGCTTTTGCCCTCTCACTTCGGTGAAAAACACCTCCGCCACGTGAAGGCAGTGAGTAGGACTTCCTCAGGAGAGGCTATGTAAGACGCACGGTCATATGGGAGCATTTCAAGAGGTGTACGGAGGGAGACACTGTGCGTTCATATAACACTAAACTGAATATCAGATAAATTAGGAGTTTTATTATTTTTATTATTCCCTTAGCTCCCTAGTGGAACATAAAGCTTCAGCAATACATCTTTGGAAGACCCCCTCCAAGTCACCCTCATACTGATGACCCACTCGTCCTCAATTCAATGGTCTCCTCAACGTAGGCTAGATCCATCTCCATTATCTCCTATATATTTGTTGAGCGATCAGCTC
The DNA here is from genome assembly GCA_944472135.2 of Trichobilharzia regenti. Classification (NCBI taxonomy): domain Eukaryota; kingdom Metazoa; phylum Platyhelminthes; class Trematoda; order Strigeidida; family Schistosomatidae; genus Trichobilharzia; species Trichobilharzia regenti. The sequence goes on along the minus strand of OX235265.1, from coordinate 47,855,810 downwards.
TCGGCTGGTTTGTTCCCAGTCACAGTTTGTTATCGCTAATTCTCTCTGACTGGTCACTCGGTCATTTGGTCTTCAGTATGAAGCCGGAGAAGTGTGCGGCTGTTGATGAACGTTTGTTAAATGTTGGAAGTGCTTTTAGTGACTAACAGGCAGTGCAAGTTTCTGATCCATATGGAAGCAATGACTGACTGACTGACTGACTGACTTCACATGTGTGTTGAAAATCCGAATATTGTTGTTTATGCTGACTAAGTTCAGAAGATTTTCAAAGTGGTTTCATATAACACGAGACTGAATATCGGATAAATTAAGGGTAGCAACAGGGAATTCATGAATTCATAGGCTCAACAATAAGGCAGGATAACAATAGTGAATAGACCTGTTTATTTTTCATGCAGAGTTCCTGTTGATTTACGCAAATTACAATGACCTCTGCTGTTTAGAGTGTCAGAGTGTATCTACAGGTCCCTGGGAATTTATTCGACACCTGGTGGATAATAGAGAAAGACACTTCAACGCTAGCTAGCTTTGTGATCTGTTTAGACGAGGTGATCTAACGAAGAATTGTTGACAGTTTCAACTACACCTTTATTTTGCCACACTCGTAGGTGTTCCCAGGCGCGAGAAATTAAGTTCCTGTTTTTTTTTCCTTTACTTTCCCAGTGGAACATAGAGCTTTAAGCTGGAGGCTTGAAGTTTCAGTAGCAGTGGTGTTTACTTTTACGGGATGGGATTGGTAGTCTCATGCCCAACCTTCCCGCTTTTTCAGTCGTATTACTGGCACAGCGAGGTAAAGGAGTGCGTCTGTGGCTGGGGATTGAACCCCAAACCACCTCCATGGCTAATGAGCATACTACCGCTGTGCCACCGACGCACAAGTTCCTATAGCAACAGCGAATATTTTTGGCTCCACATGAGCAACATGTATGGAGAATATAATCTGCAGTTTACCAACAATAAACGTTCTTTGAATCGATTTTCCCAGCTTGTCGCTCTTTATTTCATTTGGTATATATATTACGTTTGAAGTGTAGTTGAATATTCTGATCATATACACACTTTTCATCATATATACTCATAGAAAAAAAAATTATTTAGGTAAAAAAGATCAAAAGCGAATCAATATGAGTTAAAATATTAATTTATAATTATCAAAGTCGCAGCTAAGTGGTAAGGAAAACAGGTGAAACACTCCAATGTAAATAAACCCTGGCTGTAAAATCAAATTATCAAGGCGAGTACAAGGTAGAGAAGAAAAAAAGGAATTTTTCAACACAGGAAACAGATTTCAGCTTTTTTATGACTATGCTTTGAACAAATTTTCAGTATGTGAACTACACATTATTCATACATGAGTTTGAAGGCAGTGCTTAAGTAAACTTTATGATAACTTGTCTCTATGACGTGTTTTTTGACAGATAATTAATAATAATACAACTGTTGGATGGTGGCTAGCAGTGGAATCCAGGACAACGCGCATTTCGTCCTATTTGGGACTCTCCAGCTAACTGGATGTACCTGCATTTCCCAGTAACTGATGATGTTCCCACCTAAGCTTGAACCCAGTGCACATAGTTTCAAACGCCAAAACGTTATCCACTAGACCACTTGGGCCACGAGAGCCTCGTGTGCAACAGGTTATATTAATTTAATTGAATTTTTGATCTTCCCATCGATTGATTGAACCGAAGTGCTCGGTCTCAGGTTGACATGTTGGCTTCCTGTGCAGATGCTTTGACGATATCTTGGCATTTATTTAGAATTTAACTTGTAGATGGTGACTAGCAGTAGAATCCAGGATTCAATTAAAAATTATATGACCCGTTGCACAAGGGGGAGCTCTCTTGGCCCAAATGGTCTAGTGGATAACGTTTTGGCGTTTGAAACTATGGGCACTGGGTTCAAGCTTAGGTGGGAACATCATCAGTTACCGAGAAATGCAGGTACCTCCAGTTGACGAGTCCCGAATACGACGAAATGTGCATCCTGGATTCCACTGCTATTCACCATCCAACAGTTAAATTCTAATTAAATGCCCAGACATCGTCGAAGCATCTGCACAAGAAGCCGATATGTCATCCTGAGACCGAGCACTTCGGTCCAATCAATCGACGGGAAAATCAAAAATTTAGTCAAAATAATAATAATAATAGCTGTATTATCGCCAGCGTTTATAGAGTGTATAAAATTTTCAGCAGAATTTATTGTATAATAGTTCGTCTTTGTTCAACAACTGACGAGCAAACAAATCCTCGATACTACTTCTTCTCTGTCACCTTCGATAAATGCATAACATGTGGTTGGAAACCAATTTAAAAAAAGGTGTAGGAGTTGAATTCGACATCCAAAGAGACAAGTGAATAACTGAAGACTACAGGTAGTTAGTTTCATTTCTTAGGCTATGGCAGTTTATGCGTCGGTGGCATAGCAGTTAGGACTTTCGCCGACCAACAGCATGGTCCGGGGTTCGATTCGCGACCTGCAAAATTTGTGCTACCGGTATCACATTCTGAAAATTCCATACTTGTACCATTAATACAGTGTGGAGTCAAGCTATAATCGGGAGAAAAATCTCTGGAATAATTATCTCATGTATTGAGATACGTTACCCAGACGATTATGCTTTTTCTTTAGTTTAATAGCAACTTACGAAACAGCAGATTGTAGACATTTTAGATACTCCCGAGAGTAGTAAACAGCATTAGAAATCATATTTTAATATGAATAAGAGAAAGGATATGCAATATGATGATGCAGTGTTTGAGTATCCCAAATTTTAATCAGGCTACCGTTGATGACATAGGCCATCCATTTCCAGGGGTTCAACAATACACTACTAAACGCTGGCTTCAAGAGCAAATCAAATCGCCTAACTTATATGACCCTAGAGATAAATGACTTTGGGCAATTTATTTATTATTATTATTATTATTATAGAGATATAATTAGTCTAATTATCATTGTCTAGTCTAGAAGAAAAAAATAAAGGTGTTATTTTTGTAAAAGTCTATCGACATTCTGATATTTCAGTTCCGAGAGAAAAAAAGAAGGAGCTAACTGTCAATTCAATATGTTCTGTTTCACTTGTGATATATATATATATCTTATCCTTAAAAAGTTCATTCTTGTTTCCATACTATGATTGTTGTTCGAATATAATAAAATCTACTTGTATCCCACTTAACATTTATAAAAGATTGAATTGTGTTTACTGGTTGAACAGTCTGACTTCTAAATTAACCTTATATAAATGTAGTACTACTAATGCAATGATTTCCTTGAAAACAAAACAAAATGTCTACTGATCAGCAGTGATTAGCTTCAGCATGGATGTCCTGAAATTTTGTCAAACGGTTGGCTGTCATTGGTATAGTCTCCAGAATTGGATGTTAGAGGAAATACATATCGAAGATAAGGCTTGACGATGACTGTTGGATCTCAATCAAGACGCTTGTTGGCAAAGATACTCAACAGGTAGCTTAGAGGCTAAAAGTATAACTCTCGCCTAGAAGTGATGCTTGTACACTGAAATTCAGAACTATGCGGCTGCCTAGCGATTATTTCCTTGGAAAGGTTCTCTAAGTGTTTGAGATAGTGAACTAACTTCAATTAGAGAGCACTTAGAAACAAAGAAGTAGTGAGCAGCAGTTTCATAGCAGTTTAGGACCTTTCAGCAAAAAGTGCACCCACAAAGGATCGAACTCAGAACCCTCAAGATCACAAACTTGAACCTATCGACCACTCAGACACTGGACGATCGGCTCGGCTTATGACCTGAGGGTTCTTGGTTCGATCCTATGTGGGTGCGCATTGCTGAAGAGTCCCAAAATAGAACAAGACAACTATTCAGTACTGTTTGGTTTCCAGTAATTCTTTTGCTAAAGTCTTCAAGTGGTCTCATTCGGTGATAGTTATATCCAGGTCTTTTGAGGGAAACGTTTTAAATCAACTCTATCTTTCCAGTCTTACTGTTATTCTAAAGATTTCTTACTTTTTGGAATGATATGGGTGACATTAATAAACAGTACATTAGATGTATTCTAGTTGAAATCGATATCCTAAATACTGAAATCTGTGCGTCGGTGGTATAGAGGTTAGGACGCTCGCCGACCATGCACATGGTCCGGGGTTCGATTCCTGGCCGATGCACTCCTTTACCTCGCTGAGCCAGTAATAACACCGGTAAAGAGGGAAGGTTGGGCATGACGCTAGGAACCCCATCCTGTAAAAATAAACAGTGCTACTGAAACTTCAAGCCACTAGTTTGAAGCCCCATGTTCCACTGGGAAACGTGAAGGAAAAAAAAAGTACTGAAATCTAATACTTTAAAAGTCCACAGGTCAGACTGATAGGACCAAATCATTCTGAAAGTATATTTTACCCAGAAATTGATAATATCTATTAAATTATTTAAAGAGAAAATGTCATCGGACAATTATCGCCGCATACATAATTTTAGACATCTCTTTTGCACAGGACAGCTAGGTGATTATTTCAAAAACCCACTATCTTGAAATCAATGCCTTAGGGGATCATGCCTGTATACTGATTGTTCTGATAAGACCCTAATTATAAGGAATAATCTAAACAATGTTCATTAATTTTCTGTGGTTTTAATGAATTACGCCAATTGGTATAATAATCAAGTGAATTTACACAATTCAAATATTAGGTGATAGTATTTTTCTTCAGGAGACTGACTATATTTCGGTAACTTCTGGATGCTTATTTAAGAAGAACACTCCAAAGTGCTTTCATATGAATTTTTCTGATGAAAAATATCAGGAGACTGAAAGAATAAATCAAGATATCTTCTAAAATAACTTTTTACACATGAGAAACTTAGGTTTTTTAATTTTATCATTGGCTTAAACTACTTATAAGTAGTATGTAAATAGAAGTCACATTTATCTATACAAATAGATGTATTTCGTGAGAAATGTCAAATACATATTATATGAAACTGGATAATTTAACAGTATTTTATTCATATTATATTTAAATAAACTGAACTATGGATTCTTTATCGCGAGTCACATACAGTATGAGTCCTACACTAGTGTATGTGAGCCTGCATTTAAAATTTCAGAGAAGCCTAAATATCTGAGAAAGATACCCATCATTAGTGTTGAAAACGTCCTTTAGACAATACTATTTTATATCTTTTGACCATCTTAAAAAATCTTTAGTCTATTTTAATTCACTTCTATTCTTCCTTTAAGTTTATTGATAATTATTTTATAGCAGATGTTGACCGTAGATCACTAAGTGGTTTGTGAGCAAATAAGGCGTAATTTCAAAATTTTCTCCATTATGTACTGCCATTCTATGTACTAACCTGGTGTCTGATTAAGTCTGAAAACGAACTTCTACCAATCATCATCTTTTTATCCCCCAATATTTTGGGTTTTATAATGCCCCTATGCTCCAGATAACTGTGTAACTTGCTTATAAGTCCTCATTTACGGCATTTACCCTCTGTATTTTGCCTACAGTTGGCTGGCATATGTTTGCATGATTCTCTCCATTCAGACTGTTTCCATTCAACTAAATCGTTAGTTGAATCTTTTTTTTCTTGAATAAAGCGTAAACATATTAATCCCTATTAAAAGATGATGATACAGGCTTTCTGGTTATGAAGTTTTCACGTTAATCGATAAACCGGTATATATATATATCTGAACTAACAGTTATTTAGTATGGAAACAAATTTACAGAAGTGATACTCAGTGTTTTAAGGACTCTCTTCAATTGTATATGCTGGTTATATAGTCTTTTTGATTATTATCTAATGATAAAAGTTCCCCTATTTATTCCAAAGTCATAACTAACAAATAACTGGAGATTACAGGATTTCATCATGAGCCGACATTGGTTAGAGAACCATTGGAAAACCAACTAGGGAGTACTGGACAGCCGTTTCTTCCTAGTTTGGGACTCTTCATCAGTACGCACCCACCGGGTTTCGTCGTAGTACCCATTGACTATTAATGGTTTTCCAGCTTTCAGTTCTGCATAGTCTAGTGAATGCATATTGGTGATTCAGTAGTGGAACACTCGCTGACCAGGCAAAAGGTCCACGGTTCAACCCTAAGCAGACGCACTCCCAAACCTCACTAAGCCAGTAAAGAGGGAAGATTGGGTGTGAGGCTAGCAGCTCCACTCCGTAAACATAAAACTACTGCTAATAAGACTTGGAAGCTCTATATTCCATAGGGAAAGTAAGTGAGTAGAATAAGTAAATAGTCCCGTGAATACCTTTCTGTCTAGGTTTTTCTCTATATTTCAGTATTCCTGCCACAATGACTACAATTGTAGATATCGTTTTCCTGGAATACTGTATAGTTTTCGGTAGAAATTCCCGTTAGCTTCATTCAGACTGCAGTCAGTAGATCTGACGTAACAAACGAAAGAAACACCAGTGTCTATCATAGTTTCTGTTAATTTCCACTCCACCATTCAGCCAAACAATACACGTATTGTAATCATTTGAGATAAATCGATAATTGTGTTTCCTTTTCTACAATATATAATATTACGAGGACACCTTCAACACTGTCAAGTGCCTCATCAAATCCCTAGACACTTTATAATCATGCATCTGTCACAACCTCATTTATCCGGAACAGATTTTTTGTAAAACAGACTCACAGTCATACTTAGTGTGTAAAGGATGGTGATACTACAGATTGACCCAGACTGAAGTACGTGGGGAGTCGAATGATTAATCCAGTGGGTCATGTCTCTCCCACTCTCTCTATGTCAGGTCTCCTACTCAACCTAAACAAATGCTGGGACACCAAAAATATTGCGAAAGCCATTTCTTTAAGTTTCGGAGGTTTAAAAAGCACACTGGATAGCTGTTAATATAGAACAAAAATTTAGATAGCAGTGATTAGTGATGACTCAAAAAAAAGGAGTTACAGTGTCTCCATCGTTGATGTTTCGCAGCTTACTATACATTGAAAAGCTATAATCCTGTATTGAACAAATAGAATCGTATCTCGAAATTAATATACAGAACAAATTGACTCTGATAGCTTTTCAACAAATAAAACTTTTTCTGCATAGAACATCTCAGGAAAATATGAAATGATAGTATACACTAATCAGTAATGCCCATTTGATGATGTTAGATGGTTGGAGCCAATCGGCAGGAAGCTTTGGATCTAGCTTTCTTGTTAGTCGGCAGTCATCAGCAAGGCGTATCTGCAACCTTGAAGGAACTCGTATCCCTTCTGAGATTCGAACCCGCGTCACTCAGTACTGCGAAATATCCACTACAGTCCTACAGGAGGTCAATTGCGAGCTCCAATAGCTCAGTGGTCACGTCTCTAACTGCAGCCCCACTGGGTGACGCGGGTTCGAATCTCAGAAGAAACACGAGTTCCTTCAACGTTTCAGATACACCTTGCTGATGAGCGCCAACTAGCACGAAACCTAGGTGCAAGGCTTTCTGTGGCCGATTGCCTCCAACTATCTAATATATTATCGAATCAATGTGCACCGTGATGGCGAGCTACCTAGAATGGTAGCCACATTGCAAACCTGACTGATACAATTCAGTCTGCAACAAAGAAAGGATTAGACATATCACACTAGTCCCTAGTGTCCAATCAGTAATGTGCATGTTTTACGCCTATATAAAGGACTGTTTCTTATTTGGAAGTGTGATCATAAGACAAAAGAGCGAACACGTCTAAAGCGCCATTTACCCTGAACGACAACCCATGAAAGGTAAACCGGTTGTTGGTTTTTATGCCTTTTCAGTCAGAAAATTTTCCTTCACATCTATCTGTGATAGTGTATTTTACTAAACACTGAGTTATTAGGTTTCTTCATTTCTTACTCTATATAACATGCCCCCATTGTATTCATGGTCTTGTTTTGTTTACTCATTCGACTGGCTGACTTCTATTCCCCTCTCTTCCTGTCGCTCTTGTACATTTAGTCATGCTATCAATTCTTGTAACATCGAGTGGAACCAGAAAGGTAAACAAAGCTAAACTTTGTCATTTTTATTTGATATTTATCTATTCACCTATCTATCTGTCTACTAATCCAAAACCAATTTGCTTATTTACATGCTGTTCCTCTTTTTCTTCCTAGCTTTTTTCTACCTCCTTATTGTGTTTTTTAAACAAACTTTTAGTTTATTTAAAGTGTCTAACGCAACGACAAACTACACATGACATAGTCTCTTCGGCATCTACTTACTTACTTACTTACTTACTAAGCATAGTTTTTACTTGTATTGTCCCAATATTAATTAACTAACTAACCAACTAACTAACTAACTTGTGTTTAAATACTTTAGCTTGTTGGTATCACTAGACAATTGTAATTTTGTTGTTATGATTGTCATTTGTTGCTTGTTTGTTTGTTTATTTTTCGTTTTACAAATTAGTAAAAGTCAAAACAAAACAAGAATATTGTTTTATTTTTACAATGTTTACATCAATCACTTTCTTTTTGCATTGTATAACATAAATAAATGACACATGAACAGGCATGCCCCCTCACACACACACACACTCACAATGATACAGTTCATTTTCTTTTTTACTTCTCTAAAATTGATTATCAGTCTCATAGACACTGATATCGGTGAGTCGGTGGTGGTTGCACAGCGGTTAGCACACTCGCTGACCATGTACATGGTCCGGGTTTCGATTCCCAGCCACCGACGCACTCCTTGAACCTCGCTAAGCTAGTAATAAGACTGGTAAAGAGGGAGGGTTGAACATGAGGCTAGCACAACCATCCCGTAAAAAATAAAACAATACTGCTACCGAAACTTCGAGCCACTAGCTTGAAGCCTTATGTTTCACTGAGAACGTAAAGGAATTAAAAAAGAGATACTCATATCACCCAAATCAATCATTTATGTACACAGAGAGAGTAGTGGGCAATTATCTGTGCAGATCACTGTCTGCTGTTTACAATAATGAAACGGAGAGTGAAGACGTCCGACGCTTACAACCGGAGTGGTTGGCATGCAAGAGATGGAAAACGCCAATTCCAAACCCATGGTGCCCAGGATATGAAAGGATAGAATGCTGTATGAAAACCTGTCCGGACACCGAGAACCATAAAAGCTCAGATTATGATGCTACTCTACTGCTTTGTGGATCAGACTTAAAGTCGAAAGTTCAAGAGGTGGTCACTTAAGATAATCACCTGTGTCGGTCCGGGTAATATATCCCCAACCTTTTGGCTTTTTAGTAGTAGTAATAATAATACTTTCTCAAGACTTTCAACGCGATATGATGTCCAGAATCACAAATAGCATAAAACTCAAGATTAATATGATTATCATTGTGTACTATTGAAAAACTAAAAGTGAGGATGTAGAAGACGTCCAGTAGGTGTATGTGTATGTTTCAGTTATCAGTACCACTACTTAATTGATGAGAGATTCCAATCACTCTGAAATAAATGACTTCTCATTGTGAAAAACAGAATACAATGAAATGAGGTTAGTATGAACACACACACACACACGCTCACACATATATAATTAATGCTGAAGAAAGATTAATACTCATTCAAACACAAGTTATATCAATTATTGTTTTTTTAATTTTAAAAGGAACATGGGGCTTCAGCCGCACGTCTCCATTGCGCTCGATTCTCTGCCAACGTTTTCACCTGGCTCCAAGTCTGCCCATATGCTTTCATCTCCTCTTCACATCACCTCGTCCATGTCACCCCGGCCTCACACTGATGACCAATTCGCCGCTTCCCATTCGCCTTCCACTCGTGCGATGGCCTGGCGTGTCATGTCACTCACTTGATACTTACTTTTACTTTACTTCGGCTATCTCCTACGGGAGGATGAACCGGCTTCATGAACCATGAAGTTTCATGGGAATTGGGTACGAGTGATGTCCCCAGGATCGCTCGGCCTTTTGTTTGAGAGTACAGCTCTAGCCTTTACACAACCAAGTGTGACCTATAAGGCAGTAGGAGTGGAGTAGGGAGTCCACTATCCATTGGCAGCCGGTGACCGGAGTCCGGTTCATTCGCCTTTTTGAATGGGGTCAGACATCCAGGGCATCCAATAAGCCCTTTGTCCATACGTCTGCCGGTGAGCTCCATACGCCAGTCGTTGGAGGCTTGGAATCAGGGTTTAGCCATCTCCCCTAGACTGTCATCCAATGGACAGTCAACCCGATGAAGAGCGCCGGGCATCCGCTTTTGCTCTCTCACTTTGGTGAAAAACACCTCCGCCACGTGAAGGCAGTGAGTAGGACTTCCTCACATGATGGTTTGTTTTCTCAGAGTATTGCCAACCTACCTCCATTTATCCCTGCTTATTTGTTGCACAGTCGGCTCCTGTATTCGTTCGATCATTGCCAGAGATCCCTGTTGCTGATCTTTTCTGGCCGGCCATCTGATCTTGACTGGTACTGAGAGAAGACAGCTATTGATGAAGATCTGTAGTTTGTTCTAAGTGCCCTTCGTGACGCCCCAATTCTCTCATCCGTATAGTAAGTAGCACTAACTTCACATTGGAGTTGAAAATCCGCATCTTATTTTCATTTTCATCCTGATTAGTGCTGTTGATCTCCACACACACACTTGAGAGTAGTTAAAGCTTGACTTACTTTCCCGGTCCTCTCTTTGATACCCTCGTCAGTTCCATTCGCCTGTAGTTGAAACGGTGCTTCCCAGGTAGGTAGGTAAAGGGGGTTGCTTCTTTCAGATTTCTTTCATGCATGCTGATTGTTGCCTTTTGCTGTTGGCCAGGAATCTTCATCACCTCTGTTTTCTCTATGTTCACCAGAAGTCCCATGTTTGATGATTCTTCTGCCAACTTGTTGTTTTCCGCTCACATATCTTTCAGTTTATGGGAAATCAGACAAATATCATTGGCGAAGTCCAGATCCCGTAAGTTTTTTGTGTGTGTCCATTTTATGCCTGTTTACTCGCTGCCCGCTATCTGTCGCATTATCCAGTCTACCGACCACAATCAGGAAAATCATTGGAAATAGTAGGCAGCCAGCTTGTCATACTCCTGTCTTCACTTTGAAGGATTCGGTTATACAAATACATGTGCTTATTCGTGTTATGTCATTACAATTTGGAAAACGTATGTACTCTGAATTCCAGAAGAAAACGCCATGACCATATCTGCATCACTGTGTAAGTTCCAAGTGCAAAATAGAGCTTCAGGCCTGAAGCTTTAGTGGCAGTGCTGTTGTTTGTAACAGGGTGAGGTGGCTAGGCTGATGCCCAACCCTTCCTTCTTGTTAGGCTTACAATAAGGTAGTTAACTATGTGAGGTATAAGGCTGCGTCGACTGGGAATCGAACCCAGACCACGTTCAGTGCTGTTGGAGAGTGTTCAACTACTGACCCACCAACACATATAATACCTCATGCTTCATTGAAAACTTATATGATTAACTTATTGAGCAAAGAATATGCGTCTTGATAACTTTCTCATAAGATTCTACAGTTAAATATAAATAATATTGGAAGAACAACTGTTATTGACAACGTTAATGTGCTTTTTTTGAAATAAAAATCACTGGATGACAGTTCAAACGTATGTGCAAGTGATCATATGCATAAATATAATACTAAATTGAATATCAGCTAAAATTCAGAAGAAAATTAAAGACAGTCAGTGGCTTCAAAAGGAAGGGGAATTGTCAGATTGTTACAGCCGAGTATTGATAGCCAACTTAAGGAAGACAATGTACGAATTTTTTGTGAACACATAAACTGAGCTTCTTCAGGTGGATTTAAACGACTTCAGCTATACGCAGAATATGAACTCGTACGGCGAAATAAGATTTAATTGGTGAATGGTGACTAGCAGTGGAATCCAGGATGCGCATTTCGTCCTATTTGGGACTCGTCAGCTAGTGTATGTGCTTGCACTTCCCAGTGAGTGATGATGTTCCCGCCGAGGCTCGTACCCAGTGACCATAGTTTCAAACGCCAGAGCGTTATCCACTAGACCACTCGAGCCACCTCTTGTGCAACGGGTCATATTAATTATTTAATTGAATTTGAGATTTTCCCGTCAATTGATTCGACCGACGTTAGAATACGATAGATAACCTCAAATGCCTTGCCAACATCAGGTTCATCATGAACTGACATTGACTAGAGAACCAATGGAAAACCTAAGAGTACTGGACTACTAGCTGTTTCGTCCTAGTATGAGGCTCTCCAGTAGTACGCAACCACCACCAGGGTTAGCAATCAGGAACTTTTGGTAACAAGCTGAGCTTGCAGATCATTAGTTCACTGGGGCGCGATCTGATGGCCAGTCCATGAATTTTAACTTCTGCCAATTCACGAAATAGCGTGACAACTAGCCAATATTGTCCGAAGTGAATATTCACCTTCAAAACCAACCTGCTGTATTCCACTGTTTAAATCCCTGCATACCAACACTCGAATATTGATCTGATGCTCACTAGAAACTGGCCATATTGAGGTAGGTAACTACCTGGGTTCTAGTAGGAATTCATGAACAGCCACGGATGACATTCGCTAGTGCCAGTCGCGTTATATCATGAATTGGCAGAAGTTGGAATTTATGGGCTGACCAATGGGTCAGGTCTCAGTGGCTTAGTGGTCTGCGAGTTCACCTGGTAACTGTAAAGTCTTCGGTTCGATCTCTGGTGGTGGGTAGGTACTACTGGAGTCCCATACTAGGACAAACCAGCTGTCTAGTACTCCCAGGTGGTTTTTCAATAGTTCTCTAACCGATATCAACTCATGATTAAATACTGTAACCAATCCCTGCAAACCAAGACTTGAATATTTTATTGCTAAGTATCGGCAAAGTGAGCTGAAACAGAGCTACGAATAGACTTTACTTAAACAAGTAGCATGATGCTGAGAAATCTGATAATGAACATAAATTCTGTAATTAGCTGCATAGAAGCAGTCAAACTGATAGATGCACATAAGGGGAAAGGGGGAGAAATTAGGCAGTTTATCTGTATTTCCCAAACGTAAAGTCGGAGTGGTTGTGAAGAGACAATGTGCATCAAATCTTCTTTTTACTGCATTTCTAGGAGGTCTGTTATTATTTCACTAGCATCAATTCCTGTGTCTACTCTACCAACTACTCGTATAAGTCAGCAGCCAACATTTTATCAACAGTATCCAGAAAAAAAAATACAGCGAAGCTGTGCCCCATCGATTTCGGTGCTCAACTTTCAACCAATGAGTCACAGATTTGAACCCATCTCCACCTACGGAGGTTTGGGCAGTCAAGTAGTATCAATAAGCCTTATAAATCGACGTGACCGATTCTCAACTGCGTTGAATTGCAAGTATTTGTCACATCTGCAGTCTAACGAATATAGCCTATCGTACGTCTGTTGTATAACGGTAGAACATTCACCCATAAAGTACATAATCCGGTTTCGATTTCCGGCCGACGCTATACTAAACCTTGTCTAGTTTAATAACCGTGAGGAAGCTCGAAAACTTCGGAAGGTCGAGCGTGAATCTAGCAGCCCCAGCCATTCATGAACCATTGAATCGGGTCCCAGTAGCTGAATGGTATACGAGCTTGCCTTGTAACCGAAAGGTCCTGGGTTCGAACCGTAGTAGGTGCGTACCGATGAGGAGCCCCAAACTAGGACGAAACAGGTGTCAAGTACTCCAGTGCTGGTTTTCAATGGTCCTCTAACTGATATCAATCCGTGATCAAATCGAAAAAAACTAACCCTTATAAACCAAACTATAGAAAATGAATTTTTTTCCCAAATATCGGAGGCTACGAACCAAACTTATCTTACGAGGTTTGATACCGCTAACCACTTTACACAGACTGAAATAAGTGTATAAAGATTCCACCTTAGTATCCAGTGTCGAAGACAGTCAGAATAAATACTTGAGTTAATGAGAATCACATTATCCATTGGAATACCACACACATATGTCTGTCTGTCTGTCTGTTTTCGACATAGAACTTTGCACAAATGTGCGCCAGTTCAAGTCGCCACACTCCGTGTAGCACGCGAAGCAAGAGAAGAAAGTACAAGAAAAGCATAATAGAAACAGTGAGCAGAGGTGTGAGACAAAGGAGTAATAAAGAAAAACAAAACAGTTTCATTGAAAATCATAAGTCACAAGGAGCGGATGCATCTGCGCCACTGAGAACGATTTTGAGCCATGTCACCAATTGTTTCCAACCATAGAGTTTTACCGTCCCGAGGACCCCAGCCTGTCAGGAAGTCTACACCTTCCTACGTGGCTTAGACCAACTGTTGTGGATTTCATTGACTGGTGCAGCCAAGTTTTTGTTTGACCGCCGCTAGCTTTTTTCCAGCCTGACCCTATATCCGCTAACATTGCTCGTCGAGGGAGGCGATGGCTTGGCATACGTAATACATGTCCTAACCATCTCAGTCTTTGTAACTTCACGACTTCGTCGATTGATTTCCCCTTTTTACCTAGAACTCGACGCCCAACTTTAATGTTGCTCACCTTATTATGCCACTTTACACCGGAAATAGAGCGCAGGCACCTATGATCAAAGACAGCTGGTCTTTTCATGTCTTCCACTCTCAGTGGCCAGGTCTCACAACCATAAAGGAGGACGGAGCGGACTGATGAGCAGTAACACCCACCCTTTGGTCGATAGATGTAGATGTTATTCATAGGAAATTGAAACGTCAAAGTTAAATGAATATATCGATATAACTTGCCTCACTTCACAAATGCATTACAAAACTATACTTGCATACAAAAGGATATTATATGCTGCCGAAAGACAATGAAACCTTTTCAAGTAGTGATTTGTAGGGATTTTATTGAATGGTTACAGGTTAGAGAACCATTGATAAACCCGGGAGTACTCGATAGCTGTTTCGTCCTAATTTGGGACTTTTCATCAGTACACACCCACAGGGTCTACGAGCTCGCCTTGTAACCAGAATGTCCCAGGTTCGAGCCCCGGTGGGGGGCGTACTGCTGAACAGTCCCAAACTAGGCTGACGAAACAGCTGTTCAGTGTTGTCTGCAGGTTTTGCAATGGTCCTCTAATCGATGTCAGCTTATTATGAAATCCTGTAATATAAAAAAGATTTGTTAGGAGAAAACACAATAGATAATAAGAAAATAGAATTTATTTTATCATTTATAGTAATAATAATAATAATAATAGTGTTAACAACAACAACAGCAACGAATTGAGACAAGTATATATGAGCACGTTGATAGGTAGGAGGGCAGATAGATAAATATATTAGAAGGTGTGTTGCTGTTTAAATTATACTCTATTTCACATTTGACCCTATAAAAGATTATCATGATTACTAGTCAACTGCTGGTTTTTCAAGGAAAGAAAGAAGGAGTGGAAGGGAAAATGCAAAATGTGCTGAAAGCGAAGACGACATGACAGCACACATACACACACACTCTCTCAAGAAAGAACGATAACAACGTGGACAACTAAGACGATAACACAAATGATAGAAAAGACCGTCAAGTTGTTACTTTAAAAAAAAATCAAACATGACGAAAAGTATAAGGCACTAAATACAACCAACGAATTAATTACCCTGTCATGGGGGAGGGGAACAGACGAAAATTAAATGTACTAACCGATAAGAATCTGCACTCTCTGTCATTATTGATATCACCACCAATGAAACAGATACTACTCAAAGAGATGTAAAAGATTTCTGTTGTGTGTATGTGTGCATGCGGACGTGCGGACGTAAATAGTGTGCATACAATGAGAGCAAAACCTAGAAATCTCAGATTTCACCTTTAGTCACCGCCTGCCTGTCTATAGGGGATAGAGTGTAATAGCAATGTTAATATGAAATGACAACGACGGTGACATGCATCGATGATTGATAGATAGATATTCGTGGAATTACAAATATGCATACATAATATAAAATCAATGATTTATTTTTATTGAGTTTGAGTATTGTTTTAAAATGTTTGTGTGTCTGTACAACTTTCAGTGATATGATCATCGAATACACCACAATTATCACAATATATTCTTTGCGTTGTCGATGAAATACGATGTTTATGATAAGTTTTCGATGGTCGTCTATGAGGACTATCATCTGTTGATGATGGTGGATTATTGTGATTATTATTATTATTTATGACTCCATTGTTGATATGTGTACCATTGTTATGATAATTTTTGCTATTGGCAGTCGTCTGTGGACAATCTTTAGTATCATGACTATCGAAAACAAGACAGTTATCACACCATAAACGTGGTGGTGGCGGTGTACCACGAGATTTTGTACGCTTATTAGAATGTGAGCTAAAAAGGAGAGAGAGAGAGAGAGAAAAAAGGAGTACAAAAGCGGATGAGTAACTTGGATTTATATACGCTTATTACAAGTATAAAATACAAGACAACACAATACTGAGTGCTCTTCAGGCAGCGGCAATCAATTACCCAACGGTATTTATATTCTAGTGGAAATGTTTTGCATGGTGAGTGATGAAAGATACGAAACGAATGTTGATATAATGTTGATGTAATATACCTCAAAAGAAAGAGGATTCAGTCAATTTAGATATGCGAAAATCAACATAAAAGTGTGGATTAAAAAGGAAACTGCGAAACTGAAATCTGCATTTTAGATAAAAAGAATAAAAAATTAGAAATTTAAACGAAACTATGATGGAAATATTTTCTTCTGGTTATGGGTTAAATGGATGACGGAGTATGCACATGACATTAAACACACAGATCAGATCTAGACTAGCACACTGTCAGAGATTTCACTTTACCATAGAGATGATGTTTCCTTTTGTGCATTGAAGTTTCCTTTTTTGTGACTGAGCTAATTTTCCGGGCTTAGAACTGGCTAGTAAACTAGATGAACTTAGTGCCCAACCAAAGATGCCAAAAAAAGATGGATCCGGCACATGCTTAGGATACCGTTGAGTAACATTACACGCTAGATAAGGTCTTGAGTGAAAAAACGAGTAGAAAAAGATAAGTTGGGCATCCGAGGGTGATATGGAGGAGACGAAAACGTGTGGTCAATAATGAAGCCAAATAAAGCGGACAATGAGGAGAACAGAATGCCATGAAGATGTGCTGTTCAAGCCTAACGTTCAACTCGAAATCCTAAGGAATAATAATATGGTATATATCCAAAAGATTTTTGGTGTTGATATTGGAGGACTCGGCTGGCCATTACTTCGAATCAATCGTCTAGAGGGGTCAGATTTCCAGGTTTAACAAGGACAAAGAATTCAACTATTGACAATCTTACGAAATTGATGCTACATACAGTCAAAATACTTTGTTCTAAAGTAACAAGGAGTTTGGTGAACGGAAGCGATATCCTATCCTCAATGAAATGATGGAACAACTGTCTACTGGTTAATGTCATTCTGATGATGACTGTGTGAATAAGGTGAATACCTTCCTCCAGACACTTGTGGAGGGTGTTTTGAGAATTTCAGCTACAATGTTACCCTAGAACTTCAAATTCGTGTGGAAAGTTTTCTTCGAGACAGTTGGAACCTTTTAAACACCCCTTTTTTCCCTCATATGGATATCTATTCACCATCTTGACTACTTCTATATCCATTTTTCCATATTTGCATTAAATGGGCCATCTTCTCATTTATTATGTAACAACGATTTTCATTTTCTTCACTCTTCAAGACTGATCACAAGCTGACATCAGTTAAAGAACCACTGGGGAACTTAGGAGCCCTGGACAGTTGTTTCGTCATAGTTTTGGACTCTTGAACACTACACATCCACAGGAGATTCACGGACCATTGGTTGGGGATTCAGTGACTCAATGGTCTACGAGCTCATGTAGTAACCAGAAGGTCCTGGGTTCGAACCCCAGTGGGTGCGTACCGATGAGGATCCCCAAACTAGGGCGAAGCAGCTGTCCAGTGCTGGTTTTCAATGGTTCTCTAACTGATATCAATCCGTGGTCAAACTCGAGAGAGAAAAATTTAATTCTTACAAACGAACTCTTCAAAATTGATAATTTCTCACTTTTCATTTATTCATTCCATCCCCTTTATCATGTGTCACTTTCCAGAATACACCATCATTATTTTACGTTGGTGATAATAAATATTCCATTGAATGTGAATATGATTGTTCAGCATGTAAAACAGTTCGTCGAAAAAGAAATTTCCATCAATGTTATGCATTGCCTTTCGGCGAGTGTCTGGCATAAACAACTCTTCGTTTGGATGGCAATCGGTGGTCTTCGGTTTCCCTCTCAACATCCACTCATGTAGCCATGTTTTCCCACTGCGGGAGTGTTTCTGACAATAGTGAAAGGGAGAGTGAGAAAGTCTGGTGCTTACAACCAGACTAGTGGATGTGTAGGTCCACCCCAGTGAACTGGAAAACCTCGAATTTAAGCCCATGATGTAAACAGTTTCCAGAATACAAAAGGATAGAATGTCGTATAAAGCTATTTTGGTCTCCAGAAATCATGGGAAACATAGCTCCACTCCTTTTCGGATTAGACATCAAATCAAAATTTCACGGGTGGGGGGGGTCCTTAATACAACCAACCTGCTTATGTCAAGGTATATGGATATTTCTCCACCCCTCGTATAAACTATGATATTTTGTATGGTATATCTCTAGGTGCCTATAATGTACCAAGTTTGTGTTTTAATAATGAATAATACTCAGTTTGGACTATTCTTCGAATTTAAAAATCTGTCAGTCTCCTCCAGATTACAATAAATACTCACATACAGACACACATACACACTCAAATAAGCAACTTAGGATTGATAAGCCCCAAATTACAAAATC
Organism: Trichobilharzia regenti; assembly: GCA_944472135.2. Classification (NCBI taxonomy): domain Eukaryota; kingdom Metazoa; phylum Platyhelminthes; class Trematoda; order Strigeidida; family Schistosomatidae; genus Trichobilharzia; species Trichobilharzia regenti. The sequence goes on along the minus strand of OX235265.1, from coordinate 47,837,042 downwards.
TAAAATAAGTTAACCACTATTTTGCGGAAAAGAAATCATTTCTCCAACTAGCTACCTCTGTTTCAATCATTTCAATTCATTCGACGTGTAAACAAGCGTAGTAATGACGTGTTCATGTATATTATTTTTAATCTGACAATAAGAACATATTCAACCCAATGAAATCTATGATGAATATAAAAGATTGGTAATGTATTATCATATCACTACACTTTAGCACGACATCTGCATTGTATTCTATTCCCTGAAGTCTTTTTCACCTGGCTCAACGATTGATTGCAAGCACGCTATCATCGTCTTATCACATGATCTTTTCAAGTTACCCTAAGACACCCAACTTCTCTTTTCCCTTTCATGCTCTTGCTCAATACATTTACTAAGCAGTAGTTTCTTGGTTAGTTCATTGCCGGAGTCCCCCCCTTCTAGATTGCTTATCCTTTCTGGTGTTGATTGAAGTCTGCAGTAGCCTGTTGCAAATGCTTTCTGTAAGGCACGTGGCATATCCCTGAACTATATACGGGGAAATTATTTAATATTAGTCCTGAAAATCTGCATTTTCTTCCCTGTGCTGAGTGAGCGCTGTAAATCGCTTCACATTGATTTCACAGTAATGAAAGTCTGTCGTGCTTTCCCTGCCCAACCATGACTGGATTTGATATCCTCATTTGTGACGTCTGTGGTTGACACCATGCTGCCAAGGTAAGTGAAAACAAGAATACTTCCTTTAGATTTGTCCCACTAATGCTAATTGGTACTGGTTGTTTACCAGGTATATTCATCACTTGTCTTTTCTATATCAACCTGAAATCCAGTCTCCGTTGTCTCTTCTGTCAAATTGCTCGTTTTCGCTTGTAAATCTTTGACTTCTTGGGAAAAAAACAAGACACAAATCATCGGCTACATGGAGACTTTCTAGGGGGTCTTTTTATCAGTCCAAGATATGCCCATCTTCTCACAGCCGGTCACATGATCCAGTTCACCACAAGGAGGAGAATCATCGGTGATATTCACTACAAAGGGTTATCTTAGCCTTCTCTCAATGTGTAACTCATGTCCATTTCACCTCAAATGATGAAGAAGGTTTAAAACTGTAACGATTGACTTACATACTAACAATGATGTGAGTTATATACATATACAATTTTAAAAGAAAAAAACTTTCACCCAACATATGATGATGATGATGATACAATTAGATAAGATAAGCATATTGAGTAGTAGTCAGAGTACCAGTATAACAGTCAGTATGCAAATGATATTACAAATATTCACATTCAACTTTGTAAACAAATGATTTCTAATTTGACATTTTGAAAAATAAAAAAGAAGGAGAGAAGAATGTACTAGACAACACATATATACATGCAGGTAAGTTAATTTTAGATGACGTGAGGTTCACATTTTGACGTATCGATTTGTCTGTTCTATTTGACATGTAAAAACAAAAAATACTACAGGCAGGCTACTAACAGAATTACTAATCTAAAAAAGGCTTGCTTGCCAAAATGATTTAGCCTCATTTGGAACAAGTTTCACTGGATAATCACGGGGAACCATCACGTCAAGTATTATCATTTGATATGAAGGGTTGGTTGGTTTGCACGAAAACAAAGGAGTTCTGGACAGCTGTTTCATCAGTGTTTGGGACTTTTTAGCAGTAACCACCCACCCACCCATCATCCTACGTCCAGGACCTTCATGTTATAAGACAAGTTCGTCTACTATTCTGTCGTTGGTAAGAAATACAATGGCTAGCCCATCGATTCTAACTTATGGCAATACGTAATATATATATTACAACCGCCAGTCAATATTACCGTTAAGTGTATCTACTCTCATACCCAGCTAGGTGGAAACCGGTGATCAAGACCTCTCACCTGCAATCAGTCAGTCACTAATATCGGCTAGATTAATTTTCATGTGATGGTTTACAGGTATTTGACTGATTTCAATTTGGATAACGAACTGACTGATAACATGAACGAAGAGACCACAAATAGAATAACAGAGAAAAAAACTGAAGACAACAGGTTGATGATAATAAACATGATGATCAGATGAAAGATGTATACTTTTGCGATGTGGTATTCACCAAAAAAAATAGTGAAAATAGTAGTTAAAGCAGCTGAAATTATGATTTTTGAAGAAATTGAAAAATATTCCTATTTCAAAACTAAAAGAAGTAAATTAGACAGCGATTACTCTCACGAACTTTAACTAAAAACGTCATGGATGAAATGCCAAAGCCGGACAGGAACAGAAAACGAAGACAGAACTTTATTGTTGTGTAAATCTACTGCACTAAGCACTCAGGGTCAGACAATCGGTGAATCACAAAAAGCATTTCTAACAACCTGCTGCCGACTTTTATCAACAACGGACTTCTCACAATTACATTATTATTATTTCCTTTAATTCCTAGAGGAACATAGGGCTTCAGCTGCACGTCTCCACTGCATTCAGTTCTCTGCTAAAGTTTTCACCTGACTCCAGGTCTGCCCACATGCTTTCATCTCCACTTCACATGACCTCCTCCAAGTCACCCTTGCACTGACGACCAACTCGCCGCTTCCTTTTCAAGTTCCATTCGAGTAATGGCTTGTCTAGTGATGTCATTTGATGGTTTCCTCAGAGTATGGCCAATCCACCTCCATTGCTCCCTGAATATTTGTTGCATAATCGGTTCCTGGTTGGTTCGCTCATTGCCAGAGATCCCTCACTATTGCTGACCTTTTCTCGCCGGCCATATGATCCTGAGTAGTATTGAGCGAAGACAGCTGTTGATGAAGACCTGTAGTTTGTTCGAAGTGTCCTTCGTGACGCTCCAAGTCTCTGATCCGTATAGTAAGTAGAACTGACTTTACATTTGAGCTGAAAATCGACATCTTATTTTTGATGCTGAGCACTGTTGATCTCCACACAGACTTGAGAGAAATGAAAGCTTGTCGTGCTTTCCCGATCCTCGGTTTGATATCGTCGTCAGTTCCATCCCCCTGTAGTTGAAACTATGCTTCCTAGGTGGGTGGGTAGGTGAAGGAGGTTTTTTCCTTCAGGTTCCTCTCATTTATGCTGATTGTTGTCCACTGTTGGTGTTGGCCAGGAAACTTCTCTATGTTTACTTGGAGTCCTATTTTTGATGCTTCTTCTGCCAACTTGTTGCTTTTCACTTGAGGATGATAAGGAGGAGATCGTGTGAGGAAGGAACGAGAACTTTTGAGTAGTCGTAAAGCCAGATACTAACAATACCTCACTAGCATTATTTAACGATATTGAAATAACGCGCCAAAATATTAATCAAACAAACAATTCTCCTTTACAAACACACATTTTCTTAGGATTTTCTAGTCTGACAACTGACACCTTCGCATAACTGACAAGCTTCTAAACCCTTATAAACGACAAGAGAACACCAGCTAGAAAGTAAAGAATAGCGAAATCGAATAGTTTTCTCAAACAACAGTGAATATCAACGAATGTTTTTAGCTGACATGCGTATAACACAGGCATTAAGAAGAAGATATAACTGCACATGCCAGAAGGTAACCGACTCAGTACTTTGATCAAGATTAGTAGACCAAGTTTTTTCATAGGACCCATTGAGTGGAACAACGGGATAAACCCAGTGTTAAGTGCGTTAGCTTTTAGTCGTCAAATGACTCCCACAATCGTCATCAGGAACTTCACCAGATATTAAGTAAACACTGCGATTGATAGGACGAGAAAGAGACGTCTGCCAGAGTTAAGTGGCAATTAGACACACCAGAAACTCACTGATAAAATATACCTGAGAATAGAAGAGAGATTGGAAAAAAAGGTAGAAAATGCCGTAAAAGAGCTGTGCTAACATGAATGTGAAGAGTGACTGCTTGACCTTAGAGCATTGTTGATGTAGGTTTTTTTAAACTTTCAACGTAGGCTATTATTGTTGAATATTACCACAGATTCTATCGTACCAAATTGTTCTTTTAATACTGTTAGCATAATTTTGGATGGCGGGTTGATCGCGGAAGCTTGATAAGCGATGCAGAAATGGAATGCATCGATTGGCTCCCTACGCTCAGACTGAAATACTTGAATTTCGGTCATAACATACACCTACCCAGTAAGCTCCTGAATATCATATTGCAATAAGGGGATATCTAGTAAAGAACATGAGAGTTATAGAATGTGACACTTATGCACATATGTTGTAGGGATTTTTGAAAACCGTGACTGATAATCAGTATACTCTAAAGACTTCTGAAATATGTGAAATGATTAGTGTTTATTAAGCTAATTGACTTAGGCTACAAAAACAAAAGGAAATACCCTCCCCCCCCCTGCCCATCAAAACGGTATGGAAATAATCAGAACATATATACATACACATATGCAAAGAATTAGTGGACCATCTAGACTGGCTTGAAAAAGTTATTATTGCAGCGTTCAAAAGCCTACATAACAGAATCCAACGTTAACGTCAATAAGAAGTTAGTATAAACTGAAAAGGCTACATGAAAAACCCAACAACAACAAAACAATGAGCAATACAACTTACTCTAAATGTTCATCTGCTCCAACAAGCATTGCTCTTACTCGTGATTCTAATTCAGCATTTTTAGCATGTAAATCGACAATAATTGAATTTAAAAAGTTGACCTGAGCTTCTGATGACGCCTTCTCTTCAAGTAGACGATTGACGTCAACTTTTTCAGACTCTTGACTTGCTTGATTCACTAAAACAAAGGAAACACATGTCTGTGATTATATCCGAGATGAATATTTTATTGAGAAATTGTGCCTAACAAGATCACACAAACCAAGGGCAAATGAAGTGATATTCACTGGGAATATTATGAGCGAACAACACTGTAAACTCAACACAGAGAAAAGTGGAAATGAATTAGTAATGGAAATCTAATGAATTCTGCCTTTACTTAACACACGGTGAGATGATACAAAGCCGGTTTCTTTTACAAGCTAATACGTCACATTTTCTTAGTTATTTTTCTGATTGAAACGTACAACTTGATATCTATCTGAGTATGTGACTGTGTGAAGAAACTACGAGTATATTAGATAGTTGGAGGCAATCGACAGGAAGCCTTGGACCTAGGTTTCGTGCTAGTTGGCACTCACCAGTCAGCAAGGAGTGTCTGCAATGCTGAAGGAACTCATGTCCCTTCTGAGATTCGAACCCAAATCACCCAGTGCTGCAAAATATCCACTACAGTCCTACAGGAGGTCAATTGCGAGCTCCAATAGCTCAGTGGTCACGTCTCTAACTGCAGCCCCACTGGGTGACGCAGGTTCGAATCTCAGAAGGGATATAAGTTACTTCAGGGTTTCAGATACGCCTTGCTGATGAGTGCCAACTAGCACGAAACCTAGGTACAAGGCTTTCTGTGGCCGATTGCCTCCAACTATCCAATATATTATCGAATCAATGTGCACCGTGATGGCGAGCTACATAGAATGGTAGCCACATTGCAAACCTGACTGATACAATTCAGTCTGCAACAAAGAAAGGATTAGACATATCACACTAGTTACTAGTGTCCAATAAAAAAACTACGAGTGTATCGTGTTTTTAAGACAATAAGTTTATCGTTGCCATATGTCTACTGTAATTCCAAAGTAGGAGAAACATATTCCTAACTACCTATGACGATAGATATCTGCTACGAGTGGAGATATTATTCATTTGATCACAACTACCCAGTCAACTGAAAGGTACATCTGAATGTCTGTATGAAGAAGTAAGACAGATAATGAAAACATCACCACACTGAATAACTATTTCAAAAATTCACTAAAAACTCATGCAAAGCTAAAAAAAACACTTAGTAACGAGCATAATATGAATCAGAGGGATATCAAGGCCATCATAACAAAGATCGAAAACCCTAATTAGGATACATAATATCGGAGGAATTCACACACAAATATTGTAGACTGGGGATTCTATTGAAAAACAATGGACAAAATAATGTAGCGTAACTTGAACAGCGTCAAACGTCAAGTGATTGGGAAACTTCTTCAACACTACGGAGTGCAGCGTCGCAAACCTCTATCAGTCTCATTCAACGGTTATATACCGATACCATATGACGAGTAATTGGAAACAGAAGGCTCAGATAAGCCTTTGAAGTGAAGATGGCAGTAAGACAACGTTGTCTACTATTACGGATGGTCTTGCCAATTGTGGTGGACTAGATCAAGTGACAGACCATGGGGAGTAAGAACACAGGAGTACGTTGAACCAAAAAGAAGACCCAAGAAGATATGATCTTTGTGTATGGTTTATGTTCAAGCTCATATAGACTAGAAAATCTACAGTCTAAAACCAACAACAAGTTGGCAGGAGAGGCAGGTGGGGAAGACAGGACTTCAAGTGAACAGAGAACACAGAGATGATAGAGGTACCTAACTAACTAACAACAACAACAACAAGCCTGAATTGCCATCAACAGGAGATATATGAAAGAAATCACATCTTTCATTAATCAAGATAGCATCATTTCAGCTGTACGCGGCACGGATGATTTTAAAACCAGAATCAGGAAGACTACACAGACCTCTTCATTCCTCTGAAATCAGTGCGGAAATCTACTGCACTAAGCTTAAAGAACAAGATTCAGATTGTCAACACTGCCGAAACCACCAGGAACTTAGTGGAATAATGGTGATAATAATACCAAATAGATCGTAGTGAGTTTAAGGTCAAGTAAATGTGTCAAAACTATCAACCAGCAATCAGGAAATATTGAACATAATAGAATACGTGCGTCAGCGGTAAAGCGCTCGATTTTTGACCGATGCACTAATTAAACCTCACTTAATTTACTATGGCTATCAATAAGTCAGAGAAACAGGATAGGTCTGGAGTGAGAACAACATCACCACCACTGAAATTTCAAACCTTAAGACTTGAAGCCCATAAATTCCCCTCGGAATGCAAACGGACAAAAATAGAGAACAGGATACGGTTCATAACGTATGCAAATAATCCCTTTTCATACAGTCTCTGTTTAATTATTCGAAACGAAACACTGTGATATCGCATGATATATTTTTGTGATATAGTTTATTGGTTATACCCTCCCCCTCACTCACCACTATTCAATTTATTCTCATTTTTTGGTCAGCTGAAAATGAAGACGACGAATTTAGTACATTATCGCGATGCCGACTGCCAGCTACGTGACCGAATTATCTGTTAACCACGTTTACTTAGATTTTTATCTTCCAGAGGAATAATTTCAAAGACATAAATGGGGGTAATAACGACTGATCACATGTGTACAGCAGAATAAATGAGTAGGATATTCAGAGATATCGAAGGGCTATTCAAACGCCCCTCTGAGTAGAAGCAAAGTGCACGATACTAAGTGTCTGTCCAAGCCTCGGTAGGTGAAACGAAGTTGGAACCCGTGGTTGAGAGTCAAGGGATCGAACCAATGAGACAGCCCCCGCTCTCTGTCCCCATATATATATATATATATCACAAAACTCATGTTTTCACGTAATACATTTGCGTATGGTTATAATAATAAGGATAAAAATACACGCAAACACACACACACACACACACAGAAAGGCGAAGCGATAAAGACAGATAACCAAAGATAGCGAGAGATAGAAGGAGAGAGAGCGAAAGAAAGCGACTTTATTGAGAAGAATAGAAAAATATATTGTCTAAACTATCAGACAGCCAGCTTAGTTAACTTGGCCACGAGCCAGAAAAGAAAAGCAAGAAGAAAAAAAAAGAAGTTCAAATTAACATTGATCGGTGAAAAGTTATGCGATAAGCTTTTTTTCTTCTCTTTCTCCTTCTTCGTGTCATTGTTGTTGCTGTTGCTTTTTTCCAACTTTCTTTTAGACTCTTTTAAACCATAAAGGATTAAAACAAGCAAACCTAAATGAAAAAAGGGGGGTAAGGAGGGCGAGCGGTTGGCGGGCAGCGCGGGTGGCGGGGGAAGGGTTAAACCATCATCCATCAGCGCATTTCTGTGCCAGCGCCATATACACAAAAATGTCTATGAATACGAGTAAGGCGAATATGAAGCGAAGAAAAGAAATGCGGGAAATTCCAACAGGACGAAGACTAATGAAACACACCATCACGAAAAAATTGAATATGAGGAAATATACAGGCGCACACCGACACACACACACGCGCACACACACACACACCATCAACTGGTATTTCTTTTATTCTTTTGTTTTTTACTTATATGCCTTAGGATTAAGCCTAAAGATTTAGATAAGTTTAAGATCTGTTTCATTTATATATATACATGCCTAATATATTACTAAAAAATAATTTTTTGTAATGATCCAGTTCGCTTTCACAATAAGAAAAAGAGAATAAGACAGATCCCTGAAAAAAATTGAGAAATGTTAACTCTTTTTGGTTTAAGAGAAAAAAAATATACAAGATAAGCTTAAAATATGAAAAACAATAAAACCGGAACTAGAAGATAACCACCTTCCCAAAGAATTTTAGAATCACACTTATCAAGAGTATACAAAATAAATAGTCAAGTGGAACCCGATTTGGCTAAAAGACTGGACTACATTGATTCCTAGCTCAAAGACAGACAGACAGACAGAAGTGGTAGAGCGTGTTGACCACATCAGCCGCAACGGACTGACTGCTGACAAAATCTCAGCATGGATAAGAAAAAGGCTGGTGTGGTTTTGCGTCAACCTGTACATCATCTCTGGTGTAGACATGATACTCGACCGGCTATCAATCAAAGGGTGTGGGAGATGGTTAGGACATGTTTTACATATGCCTAGCCATCTCCTTCCTCGACGGTCGATGTTAGCCGACACATAAGATCAGGTTGGAAAAGAACCAATGGTGGTCAAATCAAAACATCGCATCAGTTTGAACCAGCCATGTAGGGAGGTGTAGACTGCTGTCTGGTTGGGGTTCTCAGGATGGTAAGAACCAATGAAGGCTAGAGACAATTGATGAAATGGCTCAAAATCGCTCTTAATGACGCAAATGGATTCATTCCTTGTGATTTATCAAATCCAGTAAAACCCTATTGTTTCTCCATATTATTCTTTCTTCTTCTTTGCCACACTTCTGCTTAGTATCGGTCTCACGAGTCTCTTTTTTTCTCCTCTGTCTTTCTTTTGTGTGCTTCATAGTGTGGCAAGTTGAACGGCTCCATTTCTGTGCATAGTTCTATGTCACAAACTAGTCAGTAAGTCAGTCAGCGAATTCCACCCGTAGAGAAGTACGATCAAAATTGTTTCACTTGAAAAAAGACCACAAACAATATGATTATCGATTATGTGGCTCATAAGTGACGGTGAAAAATACGATTCTCAGTTGCAGTGGGATTGTAGGACCGGTGAACTGCTACCGCTTTAACCTTCACTTGCCTCCAAAATAGTTTTACCATCAACACTGTTATCCATGATGTATGCAATGAGGTGAAGTCATTAAGTCGATATGCTTCTTTATGAGCATTGAAAGAAAAAAACGGTACATCACACATGACGTCAAAGCAGATTATATAGATGAAGGCGTAAAATGTCTCACTTGTATTACACTTAAATTTAAACTTGATAGCGACAGAAATTCAATACCCAAATAGACGATCATCCATGGAGAAATATTTATTCAGTCAACTGGATTAACTTCTACTCTACTCCAACTTTTCAATAATACTCACAGTCTACACTGATCAAATTTATTTTTCTCATTCCTTTACATTCTGAGTGGAACTTCAGCTATGAAGTTTAAGCAGAGGTGGTACCGTTTTCACAGGATTTATGCGTTAGTATCGCACCAAACCTTCCGAATTCCTCAGGTTTTACTCCCACCTATACGAGGTTTAGGAATGCGTCCGCTGAGAATCGAACGCCTGAACCCATCCATGTGCATGGTTAAGGAGGATTCTACTGCCGAGTACCAACCACCGACGCACACTCACTTCAGTGACAAACAGAATTGTGTACCACCACCACATATGCATATAGGAAATAGCTTACTGTTAAGTACTGGTAGTTTTGATTGTTGTTGTTGTTGAGCTAAGCGATTTTCAGCCTCTTGAATACGTTCCAATAATACTTGTTTCTCAGTTTCCAAAACTGTAATAGTATGATTATGCACTTTTTCATGTTCCATTTGCTAATGAAAACAAGAAGAAGAAGAAGTATAATGACAAATTGCAACAAAGTCTAGCAAAAAAAAACAGAAACACAACAATAATTCAACGCAAAACGGAACGTCTAAGCATAATAAGAGATAACAATGGTTGCGCGAACAATTAATCTACTGGCTTCACCAGTGGTGATTCAAAATGATTCAATATTGCTGTGATCATTGTGATCACATTAACTGAAACAGAGAGTTAACAGCATAACCAAACACAATCCTTAGTGGTGACAGGATTTCATCATGAGCTGACATTGGTTTGAGAACCATTGGAAACCACCATGGAGTACTACTGGACAGCTGTTTCGCCCTAGTTTGGGACTCTTCAGCAGTGTCCACACACCAGGGTTCGAACCCAGGACCTTCTAAGTACAAGGCGAGCTCACAGACCATTAAGCCACTGAGACCCAATCTAATGGCCCAGGTTTTCCAATGGTACTCTAACTAATGTCAGTTCATGATGAAATCCTGTAACCAATCGACCGAATCCCTACAAACCAATACTTGAATAATCCTTAGTGAAAGGTGACTTGAAACTGGAACATGATCAACAGATGACTAAGTTTCAAAGCTTAGCTTACAAAGAGCAAATTCACTGGCTTGGTTCGGACACTACCCTGCTACGCTATTAGAGTACAAAGTACCTGGAATATATCGATCAGAGTAAGTTAAAATACAACTCAACAGAAGAGAATAATTATATACAATAATCAAATCGATACGAATTACTCAATAATTGCTTGAAATAACATGCAGAATATATTCACAGGCATATATTACTGATTAAAGTAAGTAGTTGAAAACCACTCACATTAGGTAGTATTGCTTTCCAACCAGACTGAAGTGACCTAAACACTGAACAACTGTTTCATTTGTTTACAGTCGAGGTAATCAGTGTTGTACACAAGCTAACCGAACTTAGAAAGATGAATCCCTTGAAACCTCTAGAATTCTTGTGGACCGGTATTACACAGGGGACCAGATTTGTAAATTATACAATTCAAAGTGGGAATTCAGCACAGTTTACTTGGGAAATCGAAAATATTTAGATCAAAACACGTGATCTCTTTGATGGATGTCATAAATTGTGATCAAGAAAGTAAGCGATATAGCATGATGGTAATGAATACTGGTGGATATGAATACTAATAAAAACATGCTATATCATTTGCTTTATTAATTACCATTTATAATATCATAGAGATGACAGTATGTTAATTCACACCAGAGAGACTGTGTGACAATTGTATTCTATATTCATAGGTGATGGTGGGGTATTGAAACGTAAAAAAAAAACAATACAAACATGATATTCAATTAATGATATATAACATAAACTATAAACAACTACTGCTACAACTATGGAACATACCTCAGCCAATACTTTATCTAATTGATTTTGTATGGCTTGTAGTTCATTCGACTTTACTTCAAGTTGATCAAATGCATTTGAAGCACTCTTCTCTAATGAAAGCATTCTAAAAACCAAAAGAGAGATAAGTGGAAGGGGGGGGAGAAAAAACCTCAGTAAAGGCTTATCTAGAAACTTATCACTGACAAGATGTACACACAGCGTAGAAAAAGTACGTTTAAGAAAAGAAGTATTGTGACACAGGATCACGCTTTTGTAGTTAACGAACAATTAATACACAACTTTTCTTCAAAACGCAATCACACTGCATAATCATTCAGATCTCAATAGTTGCAGTGGGATTTAAGTGGATATGATTCCCCATTAGGTGCTGAATTCGTCCATCAGGACTCAAACTTAATACCCTCCATTTCAAACACCAAAGCGTTACCAACTGGACCACTTGGATCATGAGAGCCACCCCCTCTTGTGCGACAGGGGTAAGTTATTGTTTTGTCTCAGCCAGCTTCATTTTTTCTGCTAACTGTTTGAACCGAAATGTCTAGGTTCTATTGACGCATTCGTTCCTAGTGCAGATGACTGGACGATGTTTCGAGACCAAATTGTTTTGGATAATGTTTAGCATTTGAAACGAAGGAAATTGAGTTCGAGTCCCGATGAGAGCGCATTCACTCACTGAGCATCACAAGTACTTTTTTGGTTCGGAGTAGAATATAAGTCTTCAGTAGTACATCTCCATTTCTTCCTGTTCTCTGAAGTCTCCTTAAGATGGCTCCATGATTGCCCACAAGCTACCATTACCTTCTCACACGATCTCCTTCATTATGTTACACTCGCATACATGCCCAACTTGTCGTCTGCCGTTTGTCTTCAACCCTAGGCTTTACATGATATGTGATTCTACTGAACGGTCACCTCAGAGTAGATTCGATCCACCTCCGCTTCTTTTCGCTGTCTGAAGAATAGTACTAACTGCAGTAGTGGATTAAGATGAAGGTGATGTGGGTAAAGGAAAACGATGCTCAGGGAGGCTTCGTGTACTCTTGGAAGTGTGTGGGCGGTTGTTACTTCCCAGCTGGACACACCGTGGTAGTTGATTGATTCTTCGGGTACCTGAAACAGAGAGAGTGTTGTGTGACCGCAGAGCCCAGGGAACAACTGCTTCAGGCCGGTCCCATGCGGCCTGTATGAACTGGTTTCTTGGACTGGTTCCGTATTAGTAAACTTACCACCGGTTATGAACCACCGCAGGGTAAGTCGAGATGTACAATTTTTGGAGTCGACCTTTTCTAACCCCCTTCCTCCGGAGTGAAGAGACAGAATAGCTGGCTGGCGTGCTGGTCGTATGAGGGAAAAACCTCACTGCTGTTGCATCACTGTCCCCCAGCAGTACAACTTCTCCCACGGACCCTCAGCACAGTGTAAAGAAAGTTCTTACACTAAGCCAGTAACTGCTTTTAGTCTAACCGCTATCCTAACAACCTTCCTCGGATAGTAGGACCTGCAGGAACAATAGTTCCAACCAGTGTAGACTGTTGGGTCATTGCGATGTGCAAGCCCGACCAGCACGTCAAGGTAGCAGTTATCGGCTGGGATTCCTTTTTGCATATTTGTTGGGCGAAAGGTTCTTGGTTGCCTCTTGTCAAAGAGCTATTGATAGCTGCTGTCCACTGAGATATATATGATCAAATAATTGGGGCACTGATAAGTCTGTGACACATAAGCGAGTACGTCTCAACCGCAAAATTAACAAAACAATGGAAATGTCATTAAAATAATAATCTGTTACATAAACATACACACACATGTCGACCACACACTTTAAATACAAATTAAGATATAACTTACTTTTGTCTCACAGTATCAAGTTCTTCTTTCAGTGATGCACTATCAGATTGTACCTGATAACAGTATGGAAAAGAAAGAGAGGATAAGAACCTTAAATAAAGAATTAGTTTTTATATACATTCGAACATACAGCAATTACGTCATACCTTGCTCTCTTTACAACGCGAATTAGAAGTTTCATAGTAAATACAGTCGATAAGATATAAACGGAATGCGTGTAGGAAAAAGACTCGAACATTTATGAGAAAACACGCCTAAGCAATTTGCATAACCTTCTATTGCGGAGAGGAGTTACTTTTTGTGAACCTACTTTTTATTGATGATACCCATAAAATATGGACAAGTATCTGTTTACTGAGACCAACATATTACTCTTTTACGTGGTAGACGTAAAATGAAAGTAATGCAATTGAAGACAATAGTCTTACCACTTCACACTAAACAATTACATTAAATTCCACGTTTGGTTGTCAAAATGTTTCTTTAGATGCGCGACTACTTAAGTAGTAGTTCAGTAGTAAGGTTTTATTTTTCGAAAAGTATCAATGCATATTTAAGCGGAATGTGAAATACTCAATCAAATTACTTGTATTTCAAAATATATTCCCTTCGAACAAATCTCAAGAACAAGTCCAGACACCCCATGAAATTCCACAACAATACTCACACAATTCAACCTACGGATGAACCAGAAATTACTTAATAAATGAAGGACCCATGGAACAAATGTCGCTTTCAAACAATCTAAAGCGACTTCAAATAAACCCCGTAAAGTGATGATAAGAAGCTGTGATCTTAAGCATCTCTAAATCAACCTAACATGGTTGATTACCAATGTTATTTGATTAGCAAAACGCGATATTGTGAGTCGGTATAGATTAAAAATCAAAGGAGATTGGGATTCATAACTGATGAATTTATATAAGTCAGTCTGCTTGCATTGATGACATAGAACCAAACATTAAGAGTAATACAAATAATATTACAGACTGTTTAATAATGTAATTATAATTCACTTGGGTTTTGAGTGAAACATAGGAATTTAGTAGTACATGTTTAGTCGTTGCATATGATTGCCCATGAATTATCATTTCCATCGGATCTATGCCCAACTTGTTGTTTCCTTTCCCGGTTCTGCTTAAAGACTTCGAGTTGGGTGTCACTCGACGATCTCATCAGTGCGGGTACAATCCATCTCCGTCTCCTTCAGAAAGTTGTCTAGAGTAAAGTTTCTTGGTTCATTGTCCCATCAAAAGCATATAAATTAAGGAAAACACGCTAACGGAAGATTATCCCATATACTTGATGAAGACTGAACGATGAGTATGTTACACTTTTAGCGATAACCAGTGTAACTATCAAATTTACCGAACACACATTCAGAATGATCAATAAACTAAGTGACGCGTAGATTTCCATAATTATGAAGGGAATACATGTATCACTTCAAAGTCGACGAACCAGATAGTTAACTGGTGAGTAGCAAACAGAACGAATACCTCAAGTTGATCACATGTTTTATCTAGCTGAGAATAAACTCTTAAATAAGAACTTATTCTCAAGTGTTCATTTACAGAGATTTGACTTATTTCAAGAGTGATAGTGAAGTGTCTTCAGTTAGGAGACCATTGAGAAGCAGAAGAGCTGTTTCATTCTTGTTTGGGACAACTTCACCAGTACACACTCATCACCCCACCGACAGGGGTCGAAACCAAAACCATCAGGGTTATACGACGAGCTCATTGACCATTCAGTAACCAGGATGGAGTCCAATGATCCATCATTCCCGAACTCTGCCAACTCGTGAGGAGTCCCAAACAAGGATGAAACATCAGTGAGTATCAGTCCTCACCCTAGACATGGTAAGCCACTGAATCCCGTCACAGTGACTGAATAGTCAACCAGCTCATTTTTTAACTTGAAAGTCCTTGATTCGATTCCTGGTGGGCTCATGGGGGTTTCCCAGACAAAGACGACAGAGCTATTCAATACCCCTCAGTTTCTAATGGTTCTTCTCACCGAAATCATTTTGTGATCAATCTTGAAATGACAAGATAAATAAATAAATAAATATTAAAAGTTGATATTAACTTACTTCACTTGCATTCTTCAAAGTTACATTCACTCTGGTCAGTTCACTTTCAAGTTCATTACGTTCACTTTCTAGAGTTTGACAGTATTTTTGCAAATCTTGACGATTCTTTTCATGATATGATCTAATCATCAAAAAGTAATATAAATTAAAGAGATGATAATTTACGCATGAAAATAAACCTGAAATCGTGCGCTCTCACACATATTCGGAATATGCATGATTGACAACATAAGTCCATTTTACATACAAACTAATCACATAATTGGTGACTGCAAATGTAAGGTATAATAATTCAAAAAAAACCCTATGAACTCAGAATAATTTCCGTCTTAGACTAGAGGAATCATTTGGGAACAAACCTGATTTACACAGAGAGAGAGAGAGAGAAGAGAAAATCTACTCAACTTTCAGTCTACTTTGAGCAACTGCAACCGACTTTATAAATGCTTCAAAATTTTCCTAATATTTCTGAAATATTTACACTATCCGATGTAGAAGTTGTGTTTGCTCACCAACCACGCTTTATGTAATTCGAGTTTTGACTCCTAATTAACGCGTTCCTAGACATCGCCTAGTTTCTTAGCCAGTAAGTAAGTTTGGAAAAGAAAAAAAAAGATTGGGGCTAGCAACATTAACGCTGTTGGTACTTAACAGCTTGAAACTTTTCGTTCCCCACTCGGAAGGTATATGAATGAAACAGAAGTGATTGTTTACAGGGTAATTTTATTGTCATCGTCGCCTAGTGACAATCAGTAAGTTACTGAATAATAGTTTTACTCTGTTATTGTATTCCTAACTTCTTAACATATTTCATTTCTTTGAGTTCTCGATGCGACATAGGGCCTCGGTAACGGTAGTGTTTTCGTCTGCGCAGTGACTCCGCTAGTCTCACGTCAAACCTTCCGCTTTTGTCAGGTTTACCACAAGCTGAGAGAAGCTTAAGAGTGGAGTCGACCAGAAATCGAACTCATACCACATGCGTAATTGGTTAGCATTCCTATTACTGTGAACCACCAACGCACGAATTCTCATCTAAAAGATTAGAATTCACTCAACTTTATTAGGCGGTTAGGTATTGCTGTTCATTAGCAAATCAGCTAATCACGCAAATACATCATTTACTAATTAATTGCAAAACATATATCCGTTGAACATATATATATATATATATATATATATATATATATATATATATATATATATATATATAAGACAAAAATAGCTCTTTTAAAAACGATTCTTTTATGTTTCACACTTGCTTCGGTGTGTACGTGTGTGTATGCATAGACTTGCAATTATTATGCGGTCTGGAGAGAGGAATTTATCGAAAAGAAACAAACATTTCTGTCGCTAAAATAGTATTTTTATTATAAGTGTTCAATATGAATTAACAGTTTAGTAAAACATTAAAAAATATATACAAGGGTAGTAAGATTTAAGATTCTTTGCCATATGGTGCCTAAAGTTTATTGGAAATTCCAAAAAAATATTGTAAACCATATCGACTAGTCAGAAATTCGCTTAGACATTCTTACGCATGCTGTGATTTTAATCAATTCTCAATTCACCATAAGATTTGAGACTATTCCCCACATTAAAGCGTAAGGCGTTACGAGGAGTTAAGTACACCGCCTATCGTTATGTCGGACAGCATTAATACTGGTCACAATTGAAGGTACGAGGTGCGCTTAGACGGTGAGGTGTGTAAATGATATTCACGGCAGCCTGTTTAGATTATTAGGCTGCCCAGTTTTCTACAAAGCATACATAATGAGTCAAATCTATCCAGTAGTAGCTTTTCTTTAACCATACACTTCCTTAGAGAACAATCTACACTTATATAAACGTTTTAGAATGACTTTCAATATATATATGTAACAACAGAAGACAAGGGCTGGCAACAGATCGTTTTATTACGAAAATCAACACGTATTTATATATATTTTATGTACATCAATAAGGTTTATGCAAGCAGAAAAAGGCAGTCTTCTGATTGGTTGTTTTCGGAAGTTAGGCAGACAAACACAGTCTTATGATTGGTTGTTTTCGATATTTCTCGGAAAGTAGAGCCATCTATCTGCGAATCATATTTGTCCACGTTTAAGTTTGCTGTGATTGGTTGGTGAAACAGCCTTGTTCGTATTTTCTCACGGCCCATATTAGTGACCCAGACATTAACGTAGATTGGTGTCAACCAATCGGCTAGCAGCCTGCTCTCACCACACTCGTACCCCCGTCAAATAGCTTCGTGCGCAGACGTTCCGACCTTCTGGGTGCCACATCCTCTAGTTGAGGATTGTTACTGACCGGCTTGTCCCACTGTGCCCATCTCTGGAGCTGACTGGCGTTAACTCGATTCTGTTTATCACCTCTTCGGATGGTATATACTTGACCACGTCTTTTTGTGATTGTGTACGGTCCTTCCCACTTTGGAAGGAGGTTTCGTGAACCTGGCCCGCATCCAACTGTATATCTTTTGTCTCTACACTTCACTTGGTCCCCGACTGCAAAGATATTGCACTGGGTCTTTCTTTTCAGCTGAGACTTCGCGACATCACTCCGCTGCTTCTTCATTACATTCTTGACTGCCTCTTTCCGCTCTGCTTTTAATTTCGTCGTACTCCATTTTTGGTGACTGGGCCAGGTCTCGTTGTGTATTGGTAATCGTGGTTTTCTACCATACATCAGTTGGAAGGGTGACTTCTTCGTTTTTTCCTGAGTGGTAGCACGATATGTCAGTAAAATCAGCGGAAGTTCCGTTTCCCAGTTACCGCCCTTCGAGGCCAGCCACTCCTTCAGTGTACGGTTGTTTCTCTCCGTTAGGCCATTCGTTTGTGGATGGTATGGGGTCGTTCTGATCCTCTTGATGCCCAGCTGTTGCAAACGGGAAGTAAATTCTTCACTCTCGAAACAGGGACCTTGGTCTGTCAGTATTGTCTTCGGTACGCCGTGGTCTGCAACAATGTGTCTAACTACTGCATCTGTCACGGTTCTTGCACGTTGGTCTGGGATTGCTACGGCGTCTACCCATCGTGTCGCGTGTTCCGTCATCACCAAGAGGTACTGATTACCATTGGATGTCTGAGGAAATGGACCCATGACATCTACGGACCACAAGTCACCTATCGCGGTAACTGGAATCGACTGAAGTGGTGGTCGTATACACCGGTCACCTTTCATCAGCTGGCACCGTGGACATCCAAGTACGTATCTTGCTACGTCTTCTCTCATACCTGGCCAGTACATACTTTGTCTTAGGAGGTCGGTCGTTCTGGCCACGCCTGTATGCGCTAGCTGGTGACATTCTTCTATCATGTCGTGGCGCGACGATTGAGGTATGACAGCCAGCCAGCTTCCGTCGTTCTCTCGCCAGGTCAGAGTCCCGTAGGCATTCACTCTGAGTCGATCCCTCTGTCTGAGTAGTGTGGTTAGCTCCTTACTCGCCGTAGTTTGATCCACTTCTATTCCGTTGGTGATCACCTGTATTACTGTATTGGTTGGTGAAACAGCCTTGTTCGTATTTTCTCACGGCCCATATTAGTGACCTAGATATTAACGTAGATTAGTGTCAACCAATCGGCTAGCAGCCTGCTTTCACCACATATATATTACATCATCTGTTTCTAAGGCACCAAATACGCTGGAAGTTGGAGCATGATATAGGTGGAATGAAATTCCGTCGAATGATGTGTACTGTAGATTACTGTTTTACTTGAAGACTCTGTATAGTGAACAGATAAAAACACGGAGTTGTAGCTCATTTGTATAGGCATTTGACCTTCCTCGACCGACGCGCAATGTTAGCTGACATAGGATTAGGTTGGAAAACACCTAGTGGTGGTAGTCAAACGAAAGCATGGCTTCAATAGTCTATGAAATCTGCAAGTTAGTTTAAGCCAAGTAGGAAGGTGGAGACTTCCCTGTTGGAGTCCTCAGAATGGTAAGAACCAATGAAGGCTGAAGACAATCGGTAATATGGCTAAAAATCGTTCTCAATGGCTGGCGTAGATGCATCCACTCCTCGTGACTTATGATTTCAAATGAAACTATATTGTTCTTCGATATTACTATTCCTTTTGCCTGATATATGTGTTTGCTGTCTCTATTATGCATTTCTTCTTACTTTCTTCTCTTGCTTTGTGTGGTGCATGGAGGGAGTGTTGTGACTTGAACAGCTGGAAGGTTCCATGTTGAAAACAGACAGACAGACTTCAGCTGTAGAATTTCAGTAGGATTATTAACCCCACGCCCAGCCACTTCCCTTTACTGTGCTTACCACCACCGGCGAAACAAGGTTTCTGTGTACAGTGATCGAGAATCTAACCAAGAACACCTCTGTGGCTGGTTGGCACTCTACCAGTGAGTTACTGACGCACAAAACAAACATTAACGCGGCATAGATCAAAGTTAGCCTGATCCAATGTTTATAAAGTAAAGATAGGCACCACCCACCGTTAATAAAAAAAAATCAGTCCATACAGCACATTTTTTACGTGTAATGAAAAATTTTTAAATAAAAAACACCTTCAGCCAGATGAAATTCAATTAAGGTAAGCACTTGAATGTGTTAAACAGCAATACAAATATCACCAGAAAAATAAAAGAAAAAAGAGAAGAGAAACCTACATTTGTTCCTTCAAATCATTAATACGTTGATGGAGAACTGCTGATAGATTATCCGATTTCTCGGCTACAGACAGATCACCTAGCATTGTGCATATCTCTTCGACTAATTGATCACGTTTTGAACGTGCCCCATTCAACTCCATTAATAATTCATCTTGTTTCACTTTGGATTCAGCTAATTCAGCCTTAATTCTATTTAAATTACCTTCGAGTTCACCAAGTCGACTTTCAGACTAAAGGTAAATAATAGCAGGGAAAAAAACCCAGAAAAAACGAAGATTACCCAAATGATATCTATTCAAACCTGAGAAAGAGAATGCTACCTATTATCTAGATTGTATACCTGTACCTGACAACAAACAACCAACTCAGACCAATTGAATCCTGGTGACTGTAGCCCCCCGCCCACCCGCCAAAAAACCTTTACAGAGCACAACACTATCAAGTCACTTAGCTAAATGGCTGCGTTAATAATATCATTCAAAATTTCTACGACTAGAAAACTACATGACTCAACTTTCAGTAATCAAATTCATATTAACATTACCACATCTTAATGAGTTAATTATGATATTCAAATAAGACAGTAACAGAATTCCATCGTGAGCTGACGTCGGTTAGAGAACCACTAGAAAACCTACAGGGAGTACTAGACAGTTGTTTTGTCCTAGTCTGGGACTCTTCATCAGTACGCACATACAGCCGGGATTCGAACCCGGGACCTTCTGGTTACAAAGCGAACTTGTAGACCATTCAGCCACTGACACCCAACTCAATTCCAACTTGTACCAACTGACGATATGGCACTAGTGACTGGCCATATTCAGGCAGGTGGTTACCTGTAGCTCTAGTGAGAAGTCGTAACCAGTAGGGTACAGCAGGTCGGGTGTGAGGACAAATATTTGCTGATTACATTCGCTAGCCATCGCGTCGTATCGTGAATTGGCAGAAGTCAGAAATGAATCAGGTGTCAGTGGCTGGATGGTCTACGAGCTCGTCCAGTAACCAGCATGTCCCGGATTCGAACTCTGTCTGTAGGTGCGTACTGTTGAAGAGTCCCAAACCAGGACAAAACAGCTATCCAGTACTCCCTGCAGGTTTTCCAATGGTTCTCTACCACGTGTTTCTTCATGATGAAGTCCTAAGACATTTATGTCTGAACATCTCTTCGCTGTGATTAGTCTATCAAGGTCATTCAAAAGGTTCCTCAGTTGAGGCTACTGTAGTTTAAATTTACTCAACAAAGTACTTTTTTGCTTTGATTCATTACTAGATAGGAAGCAATGTCATGCGCTTAGCCCTTGGGGTTGGTGTAGACTGAATTCTACCAGTCAAGTTTGTGATGTAACCACTATGATGGGTAATTCGACATCGCGGGGAAAACTACAGCAAATCAAAGACTAGATGCATAACACCGGTTTCCAACTAGTGTCCAAACAAATTATCTATTATAACTCAACAGGAAGTTAGCCCCTCAGTGGCAATATCTTTGACTGCAGCACTGGATAAGGAGACATGAGTTCCTTCAAGATTGCAGGCATGCCTTGCTGACGCGTGCCAACCAACACGTAACCTGACTCCAGGGCTTCGTACCGACCGCCTCCAATTATTTCTTTTCATTCTTATGTGTGCCGAGTGGAACATAAAGCTTCGAGCCTTAGGCTTAAAGGAGTTTCACTAGCTGTGATGTTAACATTACAGGATGCTGTTGCTAGTCCCACACCCAACATCTTCGGGCTTCCTATCGACAAATAAATTAGGCGAGGTTTAAGAATGTTTCAGCGGGGAATATTATTTTTTTTTTTTGATTTTTTTTATTACAGCTTGACTCCACACGACAGTTTTTTTGGTATAGGTATAGAATTTTCAGCATGTGATATCGGCAGCCCAAATTTTCCAGGCCGGCCATAGATATCAGGTGTGCGTCGGCAGGGGATAGGACCCCGGACCATGTGTATGGTCGGCGAGAGTCCTAACCGCTGTGCCACCGAACCCCAGACCACATGCAGAGTAGTTGATGAGTATTGTATCATTGAACCACCACCACCAACAACAACAAAAACAACAACAACAACGAGGATCCAATAAAGTGTACAAACATATTTGAAACGGATACATAATTAAGTAAATTCTGAATACCATGAAAAAAGAGAGAGAAAAATCAAATCAAAACAAATCACATACATTTTCTTTATCTTGAATTATTGTTTTATATTGAAGTTGAAATTCAGCTAATTGTTCTTTTTGTTCATTTAACAATTCTTCTTGTGCTTTAATTTTTTCTAACAATAAATTGTTAGCATTCTCATTATTATCAGCTTGTAAACTGGTGACTTCATCCACTTGTGCAGAATGGCATAATTCAGCATTAGATAAAACATTATTCTGTAAAGATAAACAAATAGATTAAATGAATAAATAAATAAAGGCAATAAAGTCCCAGAGACAATAGAGAGAAATATGCACATCACAGTCTTACGGAAGAAAGTAAACAGATATATTCATAAAAACAAGAATGAAACTTTAAGGGAAAGTCATTCTTTTGAGTAATAATGTGACATACACATACTTGTATATAAATATATTACAATTGAACAAGCGGAGAATGAGAGTTAAAAGTGTGTAATGCACTTCACTTCAAAGGAGGAGGCGAAGAGAAAAACAAGCAAACAGTTTCCCAGCATTAGTGATTGTGACACAGTAAAAAAATCAAGTCATGAAAATACACATGACATGACTGAAAGGGAAAAAACACAAATCAACAAAGAACTAATGCACAGAAGTGCAGAGAATAGAGTCAACTACTTCATGAGGGATAGTGGTATGTTCTGGCCTGACAATTCTTAACTATTCCAAATATAATAATACTTCAGGTAATATTATTTTTTGAGGATGGAGATAAAGTTGGCAAGCATAACGCTTTCATAATCAGCATCCAAATTGATGAGGCTTCAACAAAGCCACAATAAAACAACTGTTCAAAAACTCTATCTATATGTGAACGACCAAACGAAATGCTCTCATGTTCAAAGCCGCTGCCAGGTATGCCCTATCACTGCTTTCATGCAGCCAAGGTGACCCTCACAAAAGTGGAGGGACGAATACAAACGCCTGACGCCTACAACTGGACTAGTGGACATGCGGGTCTACCAACCTAGGGAAGCTGGAAAACCCCGATTCCAAACCTATGGTGTTTATAGCCTCTAGAATCAGAAAGCATCGAACAGTGCATGAGAACCTGTTTCGGTCGCCAGAAACCATGGTAACATTGCTTTACAGATCAGAATATAAGTCAAATGTTTGGGGTTTGAACCTTTAAGACAACCATCTGCTTTGATCTGGGCGTCCGGGCAGTATCCGACCCCTGGAACAAGTTATGGCATTTTGTATTGCGCATATCGTGGTGTCCATAATATATCAAGCCGGTGTTTAATTAATCAATCAACATACTCGCCATTCTTAAACTAATATATCATGGTCGATTATTATTACTTATGTGATAATAACTATAATGTTAATAACCATAATTCATATTTTTCTCTTCCTTCGCGTTCCTAAACGGACACAAGGCTTCAAGCTTGGGCTTTGAAGTTTCAATGGAGATGGTTTCATTTCTACGCAGTAGGTCAACCTTCCTTCTTTGTCGGGTTGAGAGGTCTGCCAGCTGTAGATCAAACCCAGAAGTACATGCAGCGTGGTTGGCGCGAACACTCTTATCACTGAACCACTGACTACTCACACTGAAATAATAACCTGAATTCACCCACCAAAAAGAATAATAAAAGCAAACAAAAAAAGACCGCAATCAGTTATGATGCAATTCACTATTACTATTATTCTTGTTACAGTTACACACACACACGAACCCACATGCAAATAAACAAACGATTATTCATATAATTGAATTGATTACAGCTACCCCCCCCCTCGCCTTCAACAAAAGCATACATAGTCGGCTTACATAATCACACTAAACATATAATGCATGAGCGTAATTTTCCGTTAGGCAATAAAACAAGACAAAATAGATGTTTGTTGGTTTGTAATATTTCACTTTTTTGGAAAAATAAAGGAACATATCACAAGGCAGCAAAAACGCAATGATTTCTATATGGGAAAAATATTACTACCCATCCCATATAAGGTATACATATAGGCAAAGGTATAAATGAGTACACATACACACCTCTACAAACGAGGTTATGACCCCCTGAAAAAGGAAATCAAGTAACTAGAACAGAAGGCAACGCAATCAGAACAGTCAATAGTTAAGTTCGCTTGTAAGCGTCAACAAAGACACAGAGAAAGAAAAAAAGAAGGAGAGAACAGTCCGAAAACGAAACACAGAAAATGTTTTAAACTATTGAAACTAAGACTAAACTCGCTAGTCAGTTTATTCTTGTGTAAAGAAGAGAAATAGGTAGCCGTAAAGTACAAATATTAAACATAACATGAAGAATAGCGATATATGATGTATATATATATATATATATATATATATCAAAAATATGCGGTAGTTAATTCTTTCATATTTGTATTTGTGCTGTTGAACAGTCGTCAAACGCGACGCGTGCGCACGCAAGCGCATGTGAAAGTTACATAACACAGATATATATATTTGTATATAAACAATCTTACTTCACACATGTATCTGATAAATTATGTCACTATAATATAATAGAAAAATTGCAGAAAAAAAGGAACAATCGGATGTAAAAACATTTTTTGTTTATGATATCAGGTGAATGATATGTTAATCACTGAAACTAATGCAAAACTATAAGAAGTGTGATACTGATTGCGAAGCTATGCTAAGCATAAAAAGGAAACAAATATCTGTCTTTCGATACACACACCCACACGCTTGCCGGTACACAGACCACCTCAATCACTATGTAATCAATGAAGTAAAAAACTAATAATCATAGATTCAGTTATAACCTAATAACACTCAACTGTTAACACCCGAAAAGACTGACACGGGTACAACAGAGGGGAACAATTCAAAATACAACAGTGTTGTGCTTTGATGTGATATATCATTTAACTATAAATCATCATAATACACCGAAATACGAGTCGGTGGACCTCAACAACTAACTGACGATGAGACTATCTCAGAAAGCCTTCAGTTGACAGACTCTTATATGCTGAGAAGGCAATCATTAGGAAGACAGAAGACAAAAATATGTTGGTCCGAAAAGAAGATTCTGGAAGATGCAAACTTTGAGGACGATTTATGCATAATATTACAAAACTCGGACAGCTACATTCAAAAACCAACAATTTGACAGAAGAGGCATGCAGAGAAGACAGGATTTCACGTGAACACAGGGAGGTGATGAAGATACCTAAACCAACAACAGTAAGCACCAATAATAAACAACGGGAAAAAATTAAATCAAAAAACTTCTTTCACTTATCTAGACAGCATCGTCTTAATGGTCAAGTTAAACTTTAAGCACCACTAATTACCAATCATCGAATGACCTTGAGTGGTCCAATGAGTTTCATCCGTGTGAGTTAAAGTTTCTATTCCGCTTGATTCGAGTTAAATGTCTGTTGTAACGCAGTTGCGCTTGCACTTTGCTGAGGATAAGGTTTTCCAGTATTGCTTAGGAAGGAAAGGATTTGTTCATTTTGATGTATCATGAGTATAAAAAGCTTCAGCTTCAGCAGGTCGATTGATGTATATGCCCATCGTTGTGCAATTTGTTTGAGACAAGTTAGTGTCAGGAAAAGAAAGCTGATGATTCTAATATTTCGTAGGAACATTTTTTGCCAGGTCTCATCTGTCCTTAACCCAGATTTTGTTTATTTGTAATTATTGGTCTTTAAAACAGCCTGTGAGAGGTGCAGCTGCTGAAACTGAAAATGGCCTCGTATTGACAGTTCAGTGGTACCAATACTATAGAGACAGGGATCTATAATACACACCGATAAGTGGAAAGGTTATAACTCCCCTGTCATCCCTTGGATATATTCACAACACACTTAACTATTCTAATGATTTTGTGGACCCCATTACAGGGGGCACACCAATTCTGTCGAAGGCTTTTGGAGAAGGTTTAATTAATAAGCAGGATTAAGACTATAAATGGATATCAAAAGGATACCATTTATAGTCATTTGAATGAATTCATGTACGGAATGGGGTGTAACTTTTCAATTGATACTCCTATGCTAAACTGGGAGATGTTTTTATCATATTTCAGAAAAAGATAGCCTATGTAACTATTTTATGCTTTTTTCCAAAAATATACGTTTTCCTTAATCAAAAATGCCTATTTTCTGTGAGTGGTTCGTTGAAGGTTATTCGCTGATTGGTAGTTAGTGGTGCCTAAAGTTCAACTTGGCCGTCTCAACTACACACGACTAGGATGAAGATGTCAAATCTAGAACAGGAAAGGTAAGACACACTCGCTCACACACAGACTCACTGTAAAATCAGTGTGGGAATCTAGTGCGCTAAGCGTAAAGAACAAGATTTGAATATTCAACACCAATGTTAAGTCAGAGCTTCTACATCACTGAATGCATTTCTAGCAACCTTCTGCAAGTGTTCACCAACAACTGGGACAAGCATCAAGGGACTCCCGCGGTTGAGTGACATAACCCAGAGTGGAAGTCGAATATCAAAGGACGAGTTCGGCTTTCCAAGGCTGACGTGGAGGAGATGAGAGTCTATAGATAGTGGTTGAGTCGGGGAAAGAAGACTGTAAAGAACAGAATTACACGGAGATGTGCTGTTGAAGTTCTGCATTCCACTCGGAACCCAGGGAAGTCGTAATAATATATCCTGAGGAAAGTAGCAGAGTTTACTTTAAAACATCTAAAACACAATTAGAATCTAGATATGATGGAAAAGATTTGTAGCTTAGGTAGAAGATATTGACTTCAAAAGGAAGTATGCGTTGAATATGCTGTCAAGAAAGGCAACGAAAGTTTCGAAACTGTACCATTTAGCTCAGATTTTTTTTAAAACTACACCAAGAACACGTAAAACTGTTCTGTCATACGTGTAGAATATTTACAAAATCGCAGTTGGACTACCGAAACCCTTTGGGACGGATATGTCACTCACAAAGCAAAACAACAGCTTCAACACATACAACATCGACCAAACGAATCAAAGGTAATAGAAGATTATAGGCAATATCATCTAAATCATACTAATCAAACTGCAGCTTTCACACAAAAACACTAGCAGTAAAGAGATAATAGTCATTTCTACATATCAATTTACGTAGACAAGTGCAGAGATAAATTCAAATTTTCAAAAATTCAAAAATAAATGTAGAAACACCAAGAATTTTAAAAAGATCATAGGAATGTTCAATTAATATACGTATTCATACAAATCAGATCTTTCAAACAATATAAAATAAATAATAATAGTTAAAAAGTCAATTATAGGATAAGTAGCAATATACCAGTAAACACGAAGGTAAGAAAACGTCTGCTAAAAATTCAACCACTTTCAATGGCATCCGTAGAGAATCCTAAAAGCTCATTTGTTTTTTGTTAAAATTACCACTAAAGATGTTGGCCGGAGAAGCCAAAAATACGAGAACATACACACACACTTTAACATACAAAAACACTTCATATATGTTTTTCTATAGTTTGGGTTTGTAAGGGTTAGTTATGTTTTTACGAGTTGATCACGGATTGATATCAGTTAGAAAACTACTGAGAACCAGGCGGTACTGGACAGCTGCTGCTGCATCCTAGTTTGGGAATCATCGGCAGTACGCACCCACTGAGATTCGAACCCAGGAATTCATGCATTGGTCATTGAATCGGGCCCCAGCGGTTGAATGGTATACGAGCTCGCCTTGTAACCGGAAGGTCCTGGGTTCGAATCCCAATGGGTGTGTACTGCCGATGATTCCCAAACTAGGATGCAGCAGCAGCTGTCCAGTACCCCTGGTTCTCAATGATTTTCTAACTGATATCAATCCGTGAACAACTTCACATTTGTACCAGCACTTTTCTACTTTCGCAAAGCTACATCATCATATGATCACAGAAAGGTGTACTTCAATGATCAAGGAATTGAATATAATATATGAAAACGAATAACTTCAAAATGTAATTAGTAAAGGAAAAAACTCGTCCTAAGAAGATAAAAGTTATATGAAACTATGAGAAAAAATGTTTACTGGTATTTAATGAAATCATTTATACAGGAATCACATATTAGTTTGTTTATTAGATGTATCACACACAGTGATGAAACAGCATTATTTACTGGATGACACAGTTTCGAACACAATTCATTATTATTCATAATCATATCACAATTATAATCACACGACTTTGAGCCCCGCTCTTCAATTCTGATCATTGTATTGTACGAGTCTTACCCAAAATTTACGGAAAGTTACACAGTAAAGCCCTCTCAAACTTGTCTAAGAAAGTTGTTCACAGATGCTACTCAAATGAGAACGTACATCATCTTAGAAACATGCTCAGTGACACAAGATGGGATTTGTTTAATGATGATTCACTTAATGACAATATCTCTAATATTACATCCTATCTGAAATTCTGTTTTGAAATCTGTTGTCCAAAAGAAACACTATTCGTCAAATTTGACCGTTTCTCCTCGCCTCAACTTAAAAAGCTTCGTAGAGAGAAGGAAAAACTGTATAAATGAAAGATAAAAGTGGTGTAAAAAGAACTAACTTCTTAATTAAGTCTGAAATGCAGAGGTTGAATGTAATATATAACCAGAAATTCATATCCTGCAAAAATCCTTCTAATATGTGGAAACTATTTAAGGAAATCACTGGTGGTAAGCAGATAAACAATATTCCATATTCTTTTGATGTATGTACTCTTAACAAATCTTTTATTTACTCTCCCTCAAATGCCATGCTTCCCAGCATCACTTGTGTTAATAATAGCCCCTTTCCAGGTTTTAACACAAATGATGTTCAAAAGTGCCTCAAGTCTCTAAACCCTTCCCAGAGCTTAGGTCCCGATTATGTACCTAGTATTATTTTTAAAAAATGTTCTGATATTCTGTGTCACCCTCTTACTGATCTATTTAACAAATCTTTTTCCGATAATATTGTGCCTGCCGTTTGGAAGGACATTAAAGTTGTACCCATACCTAAATCTTCTACTGGAGCATGTGTCAAATTTAGACCCATTGCTATTACGTCTCCTTTTTTGAAAACTATGGAGAAATTACTTTTACTTAGTCTTGAACCTTCGCTTAAATCCTTTAATGACCCTAAACAATTTGCCTATAAGCACAGTAGAAGCACTTTAGATGCAGCTGCCGTCTTATATCATAACATTGCTTCCAGTCTAGACAAGGGGGCTAAATTTGTTCGTTGCGCCTTCCTAGACTATACATCTGCTTTCGACTCGGTCCCTAGGGACATCTTATTAAATAAACTTGCTGCTAGTCAAACAGAATGTTGGGCTGTTAACTGGTTGCATTCCTATTTCTCAGATAGAAAGCAGTACACCGTATATAAAGGGAAGTCCTCCACTTCATTGCCTACTGAAGCTGGTGTCCCTCAAGGTGCTGTTCTTTCTCCTTTTCTTTTTTCTTTCTTCTTGCATGACTTGCCTCACTCTGATGAAATAAACTTTGTGAAGTACGCTGATGATTTAACGGTTTCAATGGCTGTTAACTCCCAGCTAGATTGTACTAAAATAAATAGCTTTCTATCGGAAGTCAGCAAATGGTCTGAGTCTAACGGTCTTAAACTGAATCCTTCTAAGTGTCAAACTGTTGATTTCAGCTTAAGATGTAAACGACAGTTAAAAGAAGTCATCGATTCTCATGACACTTGTAAAATTGACGACAATGATATAGGAATCAAATCAGAAATTAAGTATCTTGGACTCATTCTCTCTTCTGATCTCTCCTGGTCTTCCCATGTCTTAGCAATCTCCAGTAAAATATTCCGCCTGACATTTTACATTAAGAAGTTAAGACACTCGGGTATAACTCAACCCCTCATCCTACAGTTCGTAAACTCTTGCATCCTACCTATTCTTCTTTATTGCTCACCCTTATTCTTTCCTGGTTTGCTTAAAAAAGACTATGTCACAATTCGTAGAATACTGAAGACTGTCAGTAGAGTGAGTGGTGTCCCAGTGGACCACATAGTTAACGTCGTTGTCGATAGGCATTTGACTTCGTGCAATAAATTTGCTAAAGGGATTTTGTCTGACTTGGAGCATCCGCTTTACCCTCAGCTTTCACCTTGCATCTCCTCAGGTAGAACAAGGAGTAACTTCAGAAAACTGTATGCTCGCACGTCTAAGTATAAGAATTCTATGATACCATACTTGGCACGTATTTTATGTGATGAAAATAGTGTCAGGCAAGAATTAACTAACCTTCTTTCATCTAGTAAATAAACAATTTCCTCCATCCATCCTTACATACCTTCAAGTTTTACTTTTATTACTTCTATTATATTTATGGTCCTGTTAATTCTCTGTTTTACTCTCATAATTGCAAACACCAACTTATCTCCATGACGGCTGTAATCTATGTTTTTTCCTTCACCATATCATGTAGAAAGAACATTATATTCAATATTTTTAAACATGTTAGGATTTCTATACCACATTGACAATACTGTGTGGCACAAGCCAACGGCAATTTTCACTTGTATTCTTATTATTATTACCCTAGCTGTTATCATTATTATTGCTATTTCCATTTTATATGCTGCATGTTTTTGACACTACCTCTATTGTAAATGTGGAAAATTTTCTGTGTGATTAATTTTATTTATAATTTGAGGAAATTAGATGCAATATTGTGATTAATGCTGAAAATTCCATTCTGTATCACAAGTACTGTTTTTGGAATAAAGTAAATCATTATTATTATTATTAACTTGAGTTTTATAGTTGTTGTTCTTTGTTCTCTACTATTTGTCGTCGTTGGAGTAGTAGAATTTTCCAGATATCTAGGACAGGTGTTGAATAATTCCTATTTACACGTGTTCGCAGATGATTCGATAATCATTCTCTTCCCCCATCCAGTGACATTACATTTTAAAGCTGTCATCTTATCCCATCCTATTGCATGGTTGTATGTAATTGCATGTAGTGAGTGCTATAGCTGAACTTTTCTCTTGATTTCTTAGCTTATTCGGGTCAACTAATCTAGATTTGGCTAGGTTTCTAGTTCGGCTAGTGTGACTGCACCTATTCTACTAATATGGCCTGACAATCATTGCATTGTATTAGATAAACTAAATTGTTTTATTTAATTGGCTCAACAGGATCCTTTAAACGACAAAGCTTGTTTCTAATTGATTTTGTGGGTTTGAACGCCACTTTTATTCCTTCCTGCATTGTTAAGAATTCCCCCATGAGGTTTCCGAGGTTCCCTCTTTGTATGAAATTACTACTGATGATTTAGATTCCTTATTGTTAGTGTCGTCATTATCCTGAGCATGTTTGGCATGCATTTCATCAAAAATAACAATAATAATATTACAATCATTATGACTATCGCTATTATCATTATTTATTTTATTTTTATATTTCCCTACATACTTTCTAACTATTTTATCAGAGTAATGATTAAGTTTCAAAGCTTCTCTTATATGTCTCACTTCCTGTCTTAGACTTTAATTGATACCACTTAGTTTTAGTGCTCTATTATTTAAAAATTTCACCTATCCTATTTTCACTGACATAGAATGGGACGATCGGAAGTCCAAATATCTGTTTGAATATGTGAGTTTCCTGTAAACACTAGTGTTTAACTTCCCATCTTTGTTCTTTTTTACGCTACAATCTAACATTGGAAGCTCGCCTTCTTGACTTTCCAATTCATAAGTGAATTGAATTGCCTCCACCTTTGAGTTAATATAAAGGAATTCAGTGGTTCACTGGCAAAACCTACCCCGCCCTCAACTACGCACGTAATTTGGGGCTGAATCCCCAGGCGGTACATTCCAGGACCTCACCTTGCCATCTAGCCGGAAGTAGGTCCAGAGATCACATGAGGTTGGAAAGGAAACTAACTTGAGAGTGTGTTCCACTCGGAACTCAAAGAGATGAAAACGAAGTTAATTTATCATTCCGATGAAAAACAATCACGATCTGCTGTCTTCTTGTTCACTTTTTTAGACCCATATGATTTATAAGTACCCTGAAACGCACAGAGAAAATCGACAGAATAAGTGAACAAAGTATCTCTAAATATTTTTACTAGATAGTAGATGACCCTTTCAGTTATGCATCTTTTATCAATATATGGTATGACATATTCGCCAGAAGCAGAAATACAAAAGTACAGAGAAAACAGATCAATAAAGGGAAAAGAAGAGATTCAAAATACTGACAAATTAAAGTGACTCTTATTACTATTAAAAAGACGATAATCCCACAATATTACTAGGTAGCTAGTAAGTAGTATGACTAGAAATTATAAGAAACCCAGATTATCCCACATAAATGCGTAAATCAAACTAAAATGTAGATGAAAGCATAATTTCCAGTCAGTAAATCTTTTCGAAGTGATTAAATAGCCAATGACCAACTTGTTTCATCTTTACCCGCAAGCCTTCAGAAAGGAATCATCATGGGATAGAATTCAAGATCCTTAAGAAGCAGGGTGAACGAGTAACCTTCAAAATCTGGTTTGGTTAGTATACGCTGAATAATAAATAAATACTACGATATATAAAACACAAAAAACCTTTATAATGAAGGCAATCAGTGAGTACAAACTATCACACTAAGTCAGTGATGCCGGGAGAAGTTCAGGCAAATCAGAATAAGACAGTAAATGTAACAATTTTCAAGTACTGGTTTGTAGCAGTTTGATTGATTTCAATTATAATCACGAACGGATTTAAGCTTGAGAACCTGTGAAAACCAAGGAATGCTTGGCAACTGCTTCGCCCTCGTTCGCGACACTTCACCGGTACGTAGATATCACTCCACAAACACAGATGGAACCCAGAACCTTCACGTTACAAGGTGAGTTAGTCGACTTTTCAGCGAATTACAGAGATTCCAACGGCCTGTCAATTCTCGATATGTAGCGCGGCTGCCAACGAATGCCATTGACGATAGCAAGTTCTCATTAGAAATTCAGACAACTTCATCTCCTAATGAGTCACAAGTGAGAAACCTGAAGGTCCTGGGCTCGAACCATGATGTGGCGATGATGGCTTACTGTTGAAGACTACACACAAGGACGAAACAGCTGCCCTCTACTACATGATAGTTTTTCAATCATTCTTTAGACGAACTTGGGCACTGTGGTAGAATGTAATTCCCTATTGGATAAGTTTATTTGAAATAATACACGGGGATCCTGTATTAACAACTGGATGACGTTTCAAGCACAAATTATTGCTCATAATCATATCAAGTGAGACACATGGCTTTATGATTCGCTCTATATATACTTCTCTCTCTCTCTCTTCACCTTATTGTTAGTTTCAATTTTTAATAAGTCCGGTATAGGCGTTGAGTCATTTTGCCTGCACCCAGGTGCGGTGTTGAACTATTCATTTAGAACTCCTATGTAATTTCATAGTATCTACTTTGTTCCTATGTGCATCCTGAGTAAAACTCACTCATCAAACTATTCATATTATTACATAACTTCTCTCAACAACTGTTTGTGACAACTCATCACCTTTGTTACTAACCTAATTTCATTAACATCTAATTTTCTTGACTGATTTTGTATTACGTAACTCCAATTACCAATCTTCACCTGTTTAGTTAAAATAACTATTACCAATTGTATTTTTCCATCATGGGTAAATTTTGTTTTGATAAAGTCTCACAGTGTTATACAGTAATGTTTACTGATGACGCTTCGAGCACAATTGATTGCTCATAATCATATCAAGGTAATCACACGACTTCCTAAATTCATTTATATAGTTCCATTGTTTTTCTCTTGATTTTCACTTGATTTGATTGGTAATAGTATTTTCAATATTTCAGGTATGAGTGACGAGTCATTCCTATTGCATGTGTTGGGTGTAGACTCGATGAACAAGGATTCAGTAATCAACCTCTCTCTCCACCTACCTAGATTACTTTTAGAATTTTAACCCTCTCCCACCTTATTGTGTGGTTGTGTGTTAGCGCATGCATTGCAATTGTATTTTTGTTTGACAAACTTAATGTACACATACATACAAGATGTAAAATTGACAAGACATGTTATGACGTAAAGACTAAATTATCTAGTTTAATATATTAAATATTCCCTTAGTAAAATTTAGAACAACACATTTAAGCGAACAATATTGTTTTCAATTAGATCTCATCAGGCTTTACTCTAACATATATATATATATATATATATATACATATATATATATATATATATATATATATATATATATATATATATATATATATATAAACCAATCATGGTGTTTTGTCTATAGGATAATACGATAGTGAATATAAATTGTGCAATTAGTCATTAGAGTAGTAATGATAATAATAATGGTAATAATGATCTCATCAAAGGTCAAAATATGGTCCGGGTCAAGGGCGTTGGATTAAGATCACATTAAAGGAGTATGAAATTATGTAGTCTAAAAAGAATATAATCAAAATAACACAAATTCTTCTTTCTGTTCTTCTGATGTATGCGCTTTTTCGCGTGTACACGTAAATCGGCGGATGCAGTAGGAGGTGGTAATATGAAGGTCAACCTGAGTAATATGATCTCTACTCACCTATTTCAATTTTATTCATTTCAAATGATTACGTTATATGTTATAATTTGTCATGGTAATGTAATTTCAAATAATTAATTTCGTTTTTATCCATACTCTTAATCTGAGTATTTATTGACCTCTGCCCAAATAAATTTTTTTTTGATTACAGCTTGATTCCACACCAAACTTTTCGGTACAGGTATGGAATTTTCAGCATACGTTATCGGTAGCTCAAATTTTGCAGGCTGACCATAGATAATCAGGTGTGTGTCGGTAGAGGATCGAACTCCGCACCATGTGCATGATCGGTGACAGTCCTAACAGCTGTGCCACAGACGCACACTCAACACTTACGTAAAATGTATGTGTCTGTGTGTTACATTAATTTTATACCTCTAATCAATTTGAGACTTCTTCTTCCCTAAATCTAGTGTTCTTGTAATTATTTCTATGTATATAGGTAACAAGATTAATACCACATTTTATTCTTCCAATTTTGCTAGTTAACTACGCAATATGAGTACACTTTATCTTCATGCTCAACATCTAAGGTTGTAGTAAGAGCTGTCTGCAAGACTAAATTGTAAACAACAATTGACGTCAGTATTTACGTCCTAAATCTGGGTTATGAGAAAAAACAATAACAAAGCTTAACCTTGAGGAACTCAACAACCAATCACAGCAGACTTAGTGTGGGCGGATAAGATTCGCAGATATATGGTCTGACCTTCACAGAAACGGCTACAATGAGATGACAGAATTACCTTCAGCAGGAAAACAACCAATCATAAGACGTCGCTTCTCTGCCAACAATAAAGAATAATAATATACATAAAAATATATAAATATCTCTTCATTTCCTAAATAAACGATCTGTTGTCTGCCCCTCGTCTTCTGTCATTACAAGATGAGTGAATATTTTGTACATCAATACTAGAATTGTCTAAGGTTATATGCAAATGGCAAAAATCAACTGGATAAAATGAGATATCATGTTAGCCTGTTCATATGCATTAAGGAGGAAAGTTATGCGACAGTGATTTACATCATTATTGTAATCCGTATTTTTAAAAATACAAGCTTGGTACATTATGGTCACCATAAGATGCACCACACAAAATTAAATAAAACAACAATATAAGGAAAATAGGGACAGAAGAAGTGAGAGAGGTCAATCAGGAAGCAAACATGCATACTTGCCAAAATCATTCAACATACATCCGCTCACTCTCAGAAAGGGAAGAGAGAGAATAGCGGAACTGATCGCGACTCATAACCATATCTGGTAACGTCTTGAGCCAATCACTCAAATTATCTCTCACACCCAAACCAACGAGTTGTGGTCTACACCAACTCATGATAACTTAACAAAAATATTCTTCAACCCATGGCGCAACTCCACTCGGCGACTACCTCTCCACTTTTCCGTCAAGTCACAGGGCTAGCAAACAGAGATCGGTATGATAGCCTATAGGATGACATTCGTATCAGCACATGTCTAAGCCACCGGAGTCAGTGTTTCAAGATGAATGCACTCAATGAATGGTGACTTTCATCGTGTCCAAACACACTATTTTGGAACTCGGAATTACTTCCACGATGATTCTGTCGGGTAGACGCAATTCTACGGAGGCAGCGGTGAATGACTTCGCAAAGTCGCCACGCATTCTGAGCTCAGGAAGGCCAAGTTTATTTCACATCTGATTTGAGAAAAAGTAGTTTAGTGCTAAATACCAATGCAATAAAAACAATATCGACTCTAAAACAAAGATTTTCTCATTGACTTACATGATACTCTGTCAAATCATCTAAGACGGCTTTTTGTTGTTGCTTCAAATTGTTTAACTCTTCACTGCACGCTTGTTGATGATGACCAGCTGGCGATGAGGCTGATTTCAACTTCTCTGCCTCTAACATATTATTCTATAATTTTATTAAATTGCATAGAGAGGAGAGAAAAAGTGGACGACGCTGATTAACATCCAATTTAAGTACAAAGTGTGAATATCTGTTATACTTTTAAATTGTTTTTAAAGTGACACGTCAGTTAGAAAACCCATGGAAGCCAACAAGTAGTACTGGACAGTTGTTTCGTCCTTGTTTCGACAGCCGCCGGAGAGGTTCATGCTTGCGTAACGCTGAAGAGTCAAAAACAAGGCTGATACTAATATCCAGAGCTCTCTGGTGGTTCTCATTGATGCTCTAACTGAAATCAGTTCGTGATCAGACTTGACTTTGGTAAACATTGGTTTAAGCATATTCACATATTAAGTCCCCGAAAGAAAGAAAATCAATATGACTCTGTACCATTGGTTAACATTATCATATTTAAGTTGGTAAGCAATAAAAACAATACCATGAACAATAAGATTTTGCCGTAAAAATTACTGTACTCTTTAATGGTTTTCAAACACTTTAATATTTCTTTGAAAAGAACATATAAAGCGAACCTCACAGTGAGTTAAGCTTCTGGTGTGGCAGCTGTTCTTAACTAACTGCACAAGTCGTGATCGGTGAGACACAGTAGAAACTTTGACCCACGGATTGAAAGCCAAGTAGTTAATCTGATGAGCGGGGTAGCAGAGCCACCTAATTCTTATTTACTTCAACTTATCTGTGCGCTCTAAAGTGAATTCTATACAGTCATCATGGGGATGCTGATGGATATGACAACTTATGTTGTCACAGACACTATACGTAACGTAACAAGAAAAGGCAACAGTATTTTATTCTTTAAGTGTTAGTTTGTAGAAATTTGACTGTTTTGACATTTGACCACGAACTGATATTAGTTAGCAAATAGTATTGGACATTTATTTCGTCCTAGTTCGAAACCCTTCAACCCACCAGGAGTAGAACCGCAGGACCTTCAAGCAATCTTGTTAACCATTTAGCTACCGGGACGGAATCCCATAGCTCATGAATTCAAACGTCTAGCTTCACTCCTGAGTGAGGTCATGAGTGCGTACTACTGACGAGTCACAAACAAAGCCGATACCGCTGTCCAGTACTCTCCTATCGTTTTAAATGATTCTCTAACTGATGTTAACCCAGTACTAAACTTGAAATCAATCAAATCCCCACAGAACAACCCTTAAAAAATTAATGCGATGCTCACTGGTGACTAACAATAGGATCCTAGTGAGTAGTCGTGACCAACGAGGTCAATCAGGATAGATGTGGGGACACATATTCGTTTATGACAATGATTTGTAATGACGCTAAATCATTCGATCAATATTTAAAAAGATTTCATTCCTTAAACTACTTATTAGTCTAAGTATGGGGGCTATGATCCTGACTCGTCCAAATAAACCTTAATCAATAAGAAGACGGTTTCAATACAGGAATCGCAAGGTGAACTCTAACGTACTAAAGACATTATTTTTTGGAATCTTTTTTTTTTACCGAAAACAGACACCTTATTATGATAGCTGTAACAAGCTAGAGTGAATAACGTTACTCAAAAGTAATTAGTTTTGCTGCATTATAGCACACGTGAAGTAATCATGACCTAGATCGATAAACTGAATAACTTTAAATTACAGTACAAATGAATGTCATCTTATGCATCAAACTGAAATAAACAACCAATAAGATTTCAATATTATAATTAGGCAAACTTTTTTCTACTTATCTGAGCTAAACGTTAGCTCATGATAGGCAACTGGCACAGTTACTAGAGTGGCGTTCATATGCTTCCGTTAAAATCCAGACCAATGTCCACCATGGACATTGAGAGAATTAACAGTTCGTCTAATTACTTTGAAATTTATTTGAGACTGTTATAATTGGTTATTAGTGAAATATTCAACTGGTTGAAGATGCCTATTAAAGATTTTGAAAGGTGGATTAACTAACAAAGAATACTGTCTTCGACAACCTCTCCACTTGGGTTCTGCAGTTATCCGTTATTGTTAATAGCAAAATAAATGTTTTAAATAATACAGAACCCACAATATGAATATAAATTACAATTCCCAAAGCATACTGAATATCAGATAAATTAAGAGAAATGAGACAGAATTTATGAATTTATAGGTTCTGCAGTAGGTCAGGGTACCATTAGTGACTGGATTTGTTTCTTTTGCACTCAGATCTTTGACCGATTTAAGCGGATTGCAATGGCCTCCAACTGTTGGTAGTATTTGGCGTCTAATATCTAACTTTAGTAAATATCATAGTATTTACTACACTTTTATTTGATCACAGCATAAGGTGTTCCCCAAGTAAGAAAAACACAATGTTCTTAGAACGACAGCCAAATATAACTGGTTCCACAGCAGCAGCTGAATAAATAGGTACAAGAAGACGTGGCTAGCCTAGGCAATTCGTCTTTCTGCTTCGGAATCACGACTGGTCCATTGGAAAATATTAGCTGTAGTTTATTATTATTACTGCCTCCTTTAGTTCCTAGAGGAACATAGGGCTTCAGCTGCCCAAGTCTCCATGGCGTTCGGTTCTCCGTCAACGTTTTCACCTGGCTCCACGTCTGTCCACATGCTTTCATCTCCTCTTCACATAACTTCCTCCATGTCACCTCACCCTCGCACTGACAACCAACTCGCTGCTTCCCATTCGGGTTCCACTCAAGCAATAGCCTGGCGTGTGATGTAACTTGATGGTTTTCTCAAAGTATGGCCAATTCACCTCAATTTCTTTCTGCATATTTGCTGCACAATCGGTTTCCGGTTGGTTCGCTCCCACAGATCCGTGTCGCTGATCTTTTCTGGCCGGCCATCTGATCTTGAGTAGTGAGTGGAGACAGCTGTTAATGAAAGTCTGTAGTTTGTTCGAAGAGCCTTAAGTGACACTGAAAGTACTTCGAAATGTTTTTTTTCAACATATTGGTTATTATTTCACTTGGTATGCCACCTATAAATTGCGGTTGCACTTATAGAGGCTTCTTGTTTACGGAATAATTCTTTCTGACTTTCTTCGCCATATGTTCTTTCTTCACCATGATGAACTTTTCTGGAGAGCTATTTTCAATTTACTTGTCATAAACAACATTCCTAAGTTCATCTTTAATTATATCTTGCGAACATATAACTCTGATCCTTTTGCTGAGGTTCCTAACCTAACTGATGCATAATAT
Source organism: Trichobilharzia regenti (assembly GCA_944472135.2). NCBI lineage: Eukaryota > Metazoa > Platyhelminthes > Trematoda > Strigeidida > Schistosomatidae > Trichobilharzia > Trichobilharzia regenti. The sequence goes on along the minus strand of OX235265.1, from coordinate 47,797,151 downwards.
CACTTACACATATGCTTTTCAGTTGTAATCTACTGATATTATTGATTCGATATCATTTTTTAAACAAAAAACATTAGTGTTGTTAACAACATGACCATTTTGAATGCGTAAAACTGTAGAACATAACAAAGAAGAAGCTACCGAAAAGAATAAATATTCTCCGTTCACTACTAATTAGTTTCTTTTTTGAAATATCAAGTTCCAATAAATCCTTGTAACAGTTGATACCTAACAACTGTTCAGTAGTTGTTAGTAGACAGTTCAATATTCATAAATGAATCTACCTAATTAGCAGACAAATCTCATTGTTACTCAATAACTAAGAGTAATTATTCTATGCATTTGGCAATCAGCTACATCCATTGCATGATTTTTATCTATTTATTTAAACGCAGAAAAAAAGCTTGGTACAATATGGCACCAAGAAAGATGCGCCACACAATCATAATAAAACAACATAGATTAAAAGTAAAAATATGAGTAGAGAACGGATAAAGAACTTCATCCGAAAGAAAAACAGTCATACTTAACAAGCTCAAACAGTATTCGTTAACTATCATCGGGAAGGGAAGAAAGAAGGAAATTGCAACACGTTCGCCATTGATTACGATTCATGGCTACATCCGAAAACCTTTCGAACCAACGATTCGAGCTGTCTCGCGAACTCCAACCGGGAGTCGTGACACACCAACCGATGCTAATCTAGCATAAATATCCTTCATCCCACGACTCCACGTCATGCACTGACCACCTCTCCGCCTTTTCCATCCCGTCCCAGGGCTAGCGAACAGAGACTTGTACGGAAGCCTCTGGGATGACATTCGCAGCACATGTCCAAGCCACCGGAGCCACTGTTCCCAGATGACGACACTCAATGAATGGTGATCTCCATTGTGTTCAAACACACGCCGCCGAACCTCAAGATTACTTACGCGGTGACGCCATCGAACGCGAGCAATCCTGCGGAGACAGCGATGATCGAACACGCAGAGTCGCCGCACATCCTTAGCCTACTCGGAGAGGCCAGGTTTCACAAGAGTAGAGCAAGACAGCCCGCACCGAAGCATTGTATACCCGACTTTTGACAGCCAGGCCTAACGTCGCGATGGTGCCATAGGTGACTGAAGTTGATGTATGCTACGGTTGGAAATTTCGTCCATCACCCCTCCGCCAGCACTCACACAACTACCCAGATATTGCATGAAGGGCTGGTTCTACTGCTCACGGCTACCCAGACTTGAATGCATGCAGCGGAAATGGACTTGTGACCGACTGTGTCGAGTGCTGTTGATAGAACTTATCAGTAGTATATGTAAAGAGACGTTCATCGGTATAAAATCATCAAACAGCAAGGACATATACTTGATGACAGAGAAAGCAAATGATACAGCATTGTGGAGATACATGGGAGACGAGACACACAGAAATAGAATATGAAGGCCAGAAGTACCACAATACAAAGATCTGTGCAAAATGTGAGTTGAAGATAAGGTGTACATAATTTGCCTATATGTATAGAGATACCAATTTCCAAATAAATATTCCTTTACCGAGTCTTTTGTCTTCTACCGTTTCACCGTTTGGTTGGAAGTCCAGAGATAAGGCCAATAACCCAGAGCTCCATTAAGTAACACACACACACACACACACACACACACACACACGAACATTGATAAACAAAAACTGTTTAAACCGAGAAAGGAATGATTATTATCAGTAGTTGAGGGGAAAATACCGTGCAAAAGATAGCCAATTCCCAAAGAGAATGAAATAATAAAACAAAACAGTTTTAACGTCAGACTGCTAAGACTACAAAAAAAATAATAAAGTAAAACCTACCAATTCTGTAATACGTTTTTCAAATGCTAATAATTTTTCATTTGCAGATTTTTCTTGTTCTGTCAATTGTTTATTAAGTTGTTCAATTTCACTTTTCAGTTTAACGACTAATTCATTATTCTGTAGTTTTAATGCATTATTTTCATCTTTGAAGGCTTGCATTTCACTGAAATCAACACCCAAAACAAAAATAAAAATAAAATATATCCATACAACATAAAGGTTACTATTTTTTAAAGAACATATACATTGTGGATGATGACTAGCAGTGGAATCCAAGATGCGCACTTCGTCCCATTTGGGACTGGTCAGCTAGTGGATGTACCTACATTCCCCAGTGAGTGACGATGTTCCCACCGAGACTCGAACCCAGTGTCCATAGTTTCAAATGCCAAAGCGTTACCCACTAGACTACTTGGGTCACGAGAGCCATCTCTTGCGCAACGGGTCATATTATAAGAACTTCAGTCAAATCAATCGACGGGAAGATCTCAAATTCAATTAAATAATTAATATGAACCGTTGCACAAGAGGTCTCTCTCGTGGCCCAAGTAGTCTAGTGGATAACGCTCTGGCATTTGAAACTATGGACACTGGGTTTGAGTCTCGGTGGGAACATCGTCACTCACTGGGGAATGTAGGTACATCCACTAGCTGACCAGTCCCAAATAAGACGAAATGCGCATCCTGGATTCCACTGCTAGTCACCATCCACAAATTAAATTCTAATTAAATACCCAGACATCGTCGAAGCATTTGCACAAGAAGCCGACATGTCTACCTGAGACCGAGCACTTCGGTCCAATCAATCGACGGGGAAATCTCAAATTCAATTTTTAAAAATATACATTGATTTGAGAGTCTAAAATATTCAGTTACCGTATGAACTGAAAGTCGCTTTGAACGACGAACATTCTTTTCAACAAATTCACTTCAGATTCTTACAGTTATAAAATATGATGATAATTAAAAACCAGAATAGTTCCAAGTTGTGTAAGAGGTGAGAAACGTGTTGAGGTGAACACAATTACAAAACAGCTCTAAATGTTTCTGTGTATCATGTTATCAAGACGTAACGATTAACCAGGTTCCATATACAGATTCGAAAATATTTGCCAGCCTCAATCAGAAAGGTTACGCATCTTGTATCAGATTGAAAGAGTCTTGAAAAAAGCATAACCGGTAGGAACTTCCCTTATGAGAAGAGACTGGAACACCTAAAACTCTTCGTACTATCCCGCCGGAGGAGAAGTGATTTGGGTGTTGACCATTCTAAAATTTCCTTTTATCCTTCCACGATACCTTTGAGAAGTCATCAAAAAAGGTGATCAGATCGTGGAGTAATAAAGTACGTGTGGCATTTAGATTCTTACATAAGGTGACCAACGACTGGAACTCCTTACCTCATTAAGTGATATCAGCTTAATCGGTGAACGCTTTCAAAAAGAAATTAGATCTCTAGAGGGTTACACATTAAAAAGATTAATACAGTATATAAGAGCGCATGATTCTTTATCATCTGAATCTGGATTTGAAGACATTTATCAACCCGGTTAAGATAGAACAGATATCTTTTATAAAAATGATCATCATACATCCAAAGTTCAATCTTTTTCAAACCATTACATCTGAACTTGGTTGAGACCTCTAAACCATGAATTAGTATATAAATTACTGTCCTCTAACACTACATGAATTTATGATGACTATGTGTCATTTTCATTCATTTCACAATATTCTCTAATCATATTCAACTCATCATATCTGTCATTTAAGTACTTACTATTAGGCTTGTCACTCTACAACTCGAAAATCATCTGATTTTAAATCTGTAATCACTTTCGAAGCTGAAATGTATTCACCATAAACCCAGTAATTATTATAACGAGAAGTGTAAGAAAGTGAAGAGAATTTAGTAAAAAAAAAACAAATACATTGAGTCGATAAATGAAATGCATTCACCGAAGATGAACAAACTCCCACTTCATTTTACTACCTCTACTACCAATTTACACATACCCGGCCAAAGAACATACATACACTGAAAGGACAGTGAGAAAGGTTATCGTTTGCACATATCAAAAGAGACCTGTGACGAAAGAGTTAATACGCATTACACAAACCAATTATATGTCATCTACTGGACACTAGTGGTCATAATTGAGAGCAATCTTAAAACGTTCAAAATATAATCAACAGGCTAACGAAATCTAACCTTGTCAGATTTTGCTTAAGTAATCGGCACTAAACGCTTGAAAATAAAACTATTTACGCCTAAATAGAGACATTGGTGAACCTTACACTACCATAGTGATTAAACTTATTAAACAAAGTAACACAATTTTATTATGTCATCTATTGTTCTATATCTTCTGTTCTGTTTAGAAAATTTTCTTTTCACCTGGACGTCACTCATCTTACTCCTTTTTTGCTGTTATAAAAGATATTTTTAGACTTACGTAACCCATTTTACTGACATACTTTTCCTAGCTAGAAAACATTTCTTTCAAAGTGACGTTTTAAGCTGTGTTTTTTTCAAGCATACTTGTTTGATTATCCTATAAATTGTCAAACTTCTTACATCATCATTCCGGACTTAGTTCCTATCACAATTACTCTTCTAGCGCATGCTACTGACAAAATTTCTCAGTAATATGTTAAGCGACGTTTATCGACACAATAATATCAAAAATAGCGGAGAGATAGACTTGACGTCGAAGAGAGAAAATGAACCAGTATTGCAGAAAAGCATAGGAGACACGAAAAGAAATTAATCTGATGCTCCCTAGCGACTGGCCCTATTCAAGTAGTTAGCCTGTTGTTCTAGTGGGAAACCGTGACCAGTAGGGTACAACAGGTTGAAGATGAGGCAGTAATTCATCAAAGAAGACATTGCAAAATGGTCGCGATATGTCTTGTATTGGCAGAAGTTAGAATTCAAGGACCATTGGATTGTGTCTCAGTGGCTCAATGGTCTACGAGCTCGTCTTGTAACCAGAAGGTCCTGGGTTCGAACCGAGGCGGTGGTTGCGTACTGACGAAGAGTCCCTAACTAGGCTGACGAAACAGCTGTCCAGTACTCCCAGGTTTTCCAGTGGTTCTCTAAATGATGTCAGCTCATGATGAAATCCTCCATGCAATCACACGAAAAGAAGAAAAAAGAAACACAATGCGAACGACAGAACTAGCTCAACATAGAAGATCTGTGCAAATAACGACTTTCATATTAAGTGTACATAATTTCCCTATAGGTGCATATCAAATTCCAAATGAACACTCCGTTGCCAAGTATCTTGTCTTCTACTGTTACACTCTTTGCCAACATGGAAAAAATATGTTTGACTTTTTTTGGTGTTCAGCTTGTGGACAGCCGAAAAAGAATTCACATGAGCTGCTATTATCCTGCTACACTTGCTGTTCTTGCTTCGTTTGTTCATAATAAATTACGCCTTATTTCTATAAGTTCCTAATGAGACACAGGACTTCAAGCTTTCAGCTTTGAAGTTTCAGTAGCAGTGATGCATCTTTTTTTACAGGATAGGATTGCTAACCCCACGCCAAACCTTCCTTCTTTACGAGCTAAGCGAATTTCAGGAGTATATCGGCCAGGGATCAGAACTCGGACTACACGTGTGGTTTCCAAGCATTCTATAGCTGAAATTAAAGAGTTCTAAGGACAGGTATGGAGGATAAGTTGTTGAATGATGCCAATTAATAGACACTAGCCTGGAAAATATATTCATAGGACACACTGGCAAACTGTTCAAGTATACAATTGTGATTAATTTACAAGATTAGAAATGTTCTAATAAACAGTTAGCTTTTCTATAATCATCCACATCACCTTTAAGTACACTGATACGTAGGAAAAGTTCAGTCGACAGACAACACTTCTTTTCGAAATTTTGATTTCAAAGTAAACAACACACACACACACAGCCACACGGAAGATGAGCACCGCACTCTTTCGAACGTTATATAATCTTTTTTAACCCTCCACAAATTTGAGTTATGCTGCAAACCGACGCCTGATAGCGAGAATAGATTTCAACATTATTCTGAAATCTTAAAATACGCGTTATTTTGATGTTTATATCGTATCATCTGAATATTTGCCACACTTATACTAACTAAAATCACAGATAACCGAAATGCATCCATCATAAAGTAGTTGATATTATACAATATTAAATAACAATTTAATCATCGATCGATTTCCCATCTTACTTCAGTCTATAAATATATAAAATTAGTGAATTCGTCATTCAGTAATATCGGCAAAGGTTAAGAGTTCACTAAACACACACCGACAAGAAATTGTGCGTAGAGAAACCGCGCGATAACACACAATAAATGTAAACAAGACGATTCGACGTATTGTATTACTCTTTAAACAAAACTGAAAGCCAAAATACAATCACATTTAGAAATGGTGGAGAAGATTTGCAGCTCAAATAGACGATGCTGGTATGGTTGTGTCTTATAAGCTGGTTAGTTTAACTGAGAAGCTTTCATGCTCTTTCTACACAACATCTTCAGTGCTAACTTCTTACTGAAGTTATCAAAAGATCTCAGCCGATGATTGCGGACATGCTACACTAACAAATACCAGTTATACAGCTCAGATTAACAGTTAAGAATTCGATAAATGCATGAAATCCAAATATTTGACCACCTATAGGTTTTCTTCAGATTAATCACGCCTCATTAATACTGTCCACTGAGTAAAGTGACAGATAAGTACCAGCAACACATTTATTGTCATTAATTAATTAGCTTCTGAGCGGAACAGAGCTTCCGCAGCACACCCCTACATTTCACTCTATTCTCTGCAGTTATTTTTACCTGGTTACACAACTTCCCACGAGCTTTCATTTCCTCCTCACACAAAATACTTATTGCATGCCACACTCGAATCTAAACCTATTCGGGATTCACCTGAGGGGCTCGTACGTGATGTCACTCAACAATCCTCTCAGTGTGTATTGAATTCTATCTCCGTTATATTCTTCATATTTGTTGGATTATGGCTTTTTGGTTGATTCGCCACCAGAGTTCCCGGTTGCCCGTGTATTCTCTCCGATCAGCCATCCCAGTCTTTATTTAGTATGAAGGCAGAAAAGGCAGTTGTTCATAAAGGTCTGCAGTCTGTTGGAAATGCTTCTAGTATAGAACCCACCAAGTTTTTTTAACCATGTAGACAGCGACATGATATTAGTGTTGGAAATCTGAATCGTGTTATAGATGTTGAGTACAGTAGATCTCCAAGCTGAGTGTAGGATAATGAAGGTTTGTCTGGCTTTTCCGATCCTATCTTTGACATCCTCATGTGTGCCACCGCTTGTAGTTGAAATGATGCTGTGCACAGAGGGGTAAGTGAAAGAGACAACTTCGTTTAGATTTCTTATGTTGTTGGTGATTGGTGGTTGTTTTTGGCAGTTAGGTATATTCATCTCCCCGATCTTCTCTATGTTCCCTTGAAGCCATTCTGATCTTTGCCACCTCTTTGACCAAATTAATGGTTTACAATTGTAAATTATAGAGTTTGTGTAACATTAGACATACGCGAAGTCTAGATCTTTTACAGACCCTTTTCCCTCACCATGGTCTACGGCCTGATCTGTGTCTAACCTTAGAACTGTATTCCATGTGTTTCAGCCTTATATATACACAGAGTTTTAGATGAAAGTATCATGAAAAAAAATCAAAAACCTCAGCAACAGATAGAAAAACCAGATAACAATTGGAATACTACAAACGAAAAGTTATTTATAGAAAATCAAAAGAATTAGCAAAAACAATGTAGGAGACTTACACAGATGAGTGTTCTAATTCACTATTCAACTTTTTAATCTGTTCATTAAATTCACTAGTCAGTGATTGAATTGTTTCAGATTGTCTTTTCAACAAATCCTCTGCCTCAGTTTGACGTTCAGCTAACAGTACACGTAGGCGTTCACATTCTTCTTTTAAAGTTTGTTCATCTTTTTCATTTGGTGGAATAGACACTTCCGATACAACTTCAGAACGTTGAAGAGATTTATCCTATGAAAAAAATAAGGATTCATAAACACTTACATTATTTTACTTATATTATCATTGAATATCATGGAAATGCCATCCAATCAAACAAATGAACTCCATGACATGAAAACAACAGCACTCATAAGATTAACATCGGACATCTGCTGTATTTCAATATATATATATATATATATATATATATATATATAAACATAACATTCAATGTATTCCTGCTTCAAGTGCCGCTCACTATACTTCAGCCTGATGTGCCTAAAGAAAGGACAATGCAGGATGCTTTTTTCCTAAACTACTGGTATATGATCCAAAACCTGGATTGTGTACAAATGTGTGAGGTCTACAATTTATTTCATTGAAACTGACTGACCGGTTTCGACACAGAACTCTGCACCGATGTACAGCAGTTCCAGTTGTCACACTCCCTCCATGTAGCAAACAAAGCTAGAGAATGGGTAAAGAATGATTCAAAAGACAGAGAGAGATAATGGACAGAGCTATGAGGCAAAAAGAGTAGTGATATAGGAGAACGATAGAATTTTGTTGGATATTATAAATCACAAGGAGTGGATGCATCTTCACCAGCCATTGACAACGATCACTTTGAGCCATATCACCAATTGTCCCCAGTCTTCACTGGTCCTTACCATCCCGAGGACCCCAACCAGTCAGTCAGGAAGTCTACACCTCCCTATGTGGCTGGCTGACTTAAACTAACTGTTGCTGATTTCATTGACTATTGAAGCCATGTTTTCGTTTGACCACCACCAGTAGGTGTTTTCCAACGTGACCCCATGTCAGCTAACGTTTCTCGTCGGTCGAGGAAGGCGATGACTAGGCATACGTAACACATGTCCTAATCATCTCAGTCGATGTACCTTCACAGCCTTTTCGATTGATTTCCTTTCCTAACCTAGCACTCGACTAAGGCCTAAACTCAATATTGCTCACCCCCTAGTATACCACTTAACACAGGAGATAGAACGCAGACAGCTGTGATCAGAGATAGCTAGCCAGGCTTTTCATGTCTTCCATATTCAATGACCATGTCTCATAACCATAAGGGAGGACGGAGCAGTCTACTGCATAGTACACACGGCTTTTCAGCAACAGCCGGATACCACGTCTACTAAGCCAGAGATGGCGTAAGTTAGCGTATGCCAAACGCGCCTTCTGTATTCGTATTTATTCAAAAATTAGATTTAGTACATTATGGGTACACAATAATAATAAATCAACAATGTATAAAGATAATAAGAAGCATAAATTAGAAACGTCACCTAGAAAGCAAGCATGAATACTTTACAGGATCAATCAATATTCACTACTTCATGTTACTTCCAGAAAATGAAAAGAGAAAATTGCAACACTGATCGCGACTTATAACCATATCCGGCAACATCTTGAGTCAACGATTCAAATTATCCCTCGCACCCAAACCAACGAGTTGTGGTGTACACCAACTCATGATAACCTAACAAAAATATTCTTCAACCCACGATGCCACTCCACTCAACGGCCACCTCCCCACTTTTTCCATCAAGCCAGAGGGCTATCAAACGGAGACCGGTATGATAGCCTATAAGATGACATTCGTATCAGCACATATCCCAGCTACCGGAGCCGGTGTTTCCAGATGACTGCACTCAATGAATGTTGACTTTCACCGTGTCCAATAACACTCTTTTGGACCTCAAATTTACTTACACGATGATTCTGTCGGGTAGATGCAATTCTGCGGAGACAGCGATGGTTGACTACGAAGAGTCAACGCACACCCCCCCCCCTCAGCTCGAAGAGGGCAAGTTTCACAGGCGTAGTATAGCAAGACTTCGCGCATTTAAACATTGTAAACCCGACCTTTAACAGCCAGGCTAACGTCACGACGGCGCCAGAGGTGGTCTGAATAGGTGCACCCTGACTTTCATTATACGATTAGAGATTTCATTCGTCACACCTCCCCCAGCATTCACACGACTACCTAGATACACGAACTTGTCAACAACTTCACCCTCGAGGGTGAGTGCATTTACACGAGTCACACATCTGAACTGGAAACTGTCGGGTGAGAAAAACTTTCAAACCATAGGACTATATCTACTAGTGAATAATTTCCATACATCAAGCCTACAAGAAAATATTCTAGCGCAGCATTTACGAGTGTTAAACTCAAAACAAGCAATAAAAAACACCTAGATTCTCTAGTCGTTGTTTCATAACAATCCGACTAGGTAACTCACACCTTTCCTCGCGAAAACCTAAAGTGGTACAAATGTTCAAAATTGTTTTGAGTTCTAGTGGGAAGTCATAACTAGTGGTGGGTTCCACAAGGTCGATTGCGACAGCAAATGTTCGCCATCGCCAACACTGACTGACAATGGAGTTATGTGTATCACGAACTGACAGAAATTAGAATTCATCGACTGGCTCTTGGATCCCTTCAACGTGGCTTAGTGATTTAGGGTTCGATTCCAGGTAGCGTCATGAGTGAGCACTGCTAAAGAGTCCTAAACTGAAAATAAACAGCTATTCCCTAGTGCCTGGTTTTTAACCCATGATCTGAATTGCAGTCAATCAAATCTCTGTAAACAAACACCTGAAAAATGAAACTTCTTTCAGAGAGGAAAACTCTATTCACAGTGAATTGAATAAATGTACATCATGGTATTCTACACTGATCTGAAGAGACGTTTTCATCTTATGGATTGGTTATATTGAAGGAAATTTGAATATTTGAAAAAAAAATCTACTACATATACAATTTATATTGTTTACCTTGTACAGAAAAAAAACAGTGAAATAACCATTGTAGTCTTTGTTTAAAATCGATTATTATTACCATTATTATTATATTTTATGATTAGTATCTATCGTACTTAAATAAAACTATGTACACACAGACTGGCATATCTACTTTTGTCATTTGTGATTCATTACAAGCTACACACATACAGCTACACGAACACGTAAGCAAACGAACACACAAGCAAGTACACAGATGACGTAAGAAGAAGTAGAAGAATTCAATCTAAACTCATGGCATGATTATAATGAGAGTGAGTAAAGAAGATATCATTGATCAATACTCTTATGACTGACAAAAATGTGGTTTATTGAAGTAGAAACTATTTGAGAAATGACGGTGCTTTGGATCAGTAACTGATTGTAGAGACAACAATAACAACCCAGAGGCTAGACAACAAGAGATTCAATAGTCGAACAATACTGCACAACTTGTTATATCATCATGCAAGAATAAACACAATACTATCAAGTCATCACACACTGGATTCACACTATCATTCAGCTAATTCACTGAATGGCATATTCTCTAGCCTGATACATTTCACACGTTGTTATTTGATGAATGATGGTGACTGGCGGTGAAACCTAGGATAGACATTTCGTACTATTTAGCACTGGCTAGCTTGGCATATCCAGATTCCCTGTGAGTGATGCGGGTGTTCCCGCTGAGGCTCGAACCCAGAACCAATCGTTTGAAATAACAACAGGTTAGTTATCAGACATCATCGAAGAGCTCTTACTAAAAGCCGACATGTCAACAGAAACAACCTTTCAGTGGAATACAATCAGTCAGAAATACGGAAATTAAATTAGGCTAATGTAGTTTACCTAATTCAATTTTAAATTTTCCCGTCGATTGATCGATCGCACCAAATGCTCGGTCTCAGGTTGACACGTTGGCTTATTGTGCAAATGCTTCGACGATGTCTGGGCATGTAATTAGACGCTAATTAGTGTATGGTGACTAGTAGTGGAATCCAGGATGCGCACTTCGTCCTATTTGGGACTTGTCGGCTAATGGATGTACATACATTCCCCAGTGAGTGATGATGTTCCCACCGAGACTCGAACCTAGTGCCCATAGTTTAAAATCCCAGAGCGTTATCTACTAGACCACTTGGGCTACGAGAGCCACCTCTTGTGCAGCGCGTCATATTAATTACTTAACACACGCCCAGACATCGTTGAAGCATCTGCACAAGACGCCAACATGTCAATCTGAGACCGAGCACTTCGGTTCAATCAACCAACAGGAAAATCTAAAATTCAACTAAATAACTAATATGACCCGTTGCACAAGAGGTCCCTCTCGTGGCCCAGGTGGTATAGAGGATAACGCTCTGGCATTTGAAACTATGGGCACTGGGTTCGAGCCCCGGGGGAATATCATCACTTACTAGGGAATGCAAGTATATCCACTAGCTGGCGAGTCCCAAATAGGATGAAATACGCATTCTGGATACCACTGCTAGTCACAATCCACCAATTAATATGGTTTATCCCTAAACTAGTATCAAAGGATAAAGGTTAAAATCAAATCGACGTTTCTTCAAAAGGAACATCAGATTGTAGAGATGAAAATCAAAAAATGTTGGCGATGTTAACTAAACAAAACACAGAAGTCCTTGATTCGATCCTTCCTAACGCTGAAAAGTCTCATAAAAGGACGAAATATTTGTACAGCATACCTTGATTTTAAATATATCCACTTTTTACAAACATTGTTGATGAAATAATAGAATTAAAAAAAATACATCAAAAAGATGAAACTTTCAATACCTTAGCGGTTTAACAAAGAGGATGAGAAGAATATCCTACCTGCTTTTGTGATATACCTTCATTAAGTAGAGCTAAAGTTTCCGGTGACTGTTTCTGTAACAGGTTATTTAATTCTGTTCGAACTTTATTCAACTCTGTTTCCATTCGTTCATTTGCTTCACGAGCTGACATTAAAGCTTCTTCTAATTCAAAGATTTTCGATTCATCATCAGCATTCTGTGACTCTAAAGTCGTCTTGTCAATATTCTCTTCTTCCATTCGAAATTGTAAATCTTCTAGATTTCTATGAGAAACAAACAAAATAAAATAAAAAAATTTCAAGTATTGATTTGCAAGGATTAGATTGATTAAAAAACAAGGAAGTAGAGGACAGGCGTTTGGTCGTCCTTTGAAACTATTCAGCAATACTTTTCCACGACCCAATCACCAGGGGTCGAACCAAGGACTTTCAGGTCAAACGGCGAACTCATATACTGTACATCCACTGGGAAAGAATCTAACACCCCATCCTTGGCTTTCAATGATTCTCTTACTGAAGTCAATTCGTGATGAAAATGATCACCCTTAAAACTTTTATACACAAAGTGATATTATCAATGTACACAAACATACGCACAAATAAACAACTAAGCAGTTTCATCTATGCGTTAAAAACATAGATATTCTAGGCTGGAAAAGATGGAAAGGTATTTGAACGTGAGATACGTTTAGCTGAAGGTAAATGAATGAACTAATCGTCACCTCGGTACAATACTTGCAGGAATAATAAATATAACTAAGCATTGATTGTTTGTGAACACAATCTTATACAGAGCATCAAGAAAAACAATCGAATTTTCAACACTAATGTCACGTCAGTCCTCCTATATCGTTCAGCTACCTGGAACACGCCTCACCAAAAGACTTTCTCCAATAGCCTGCCGTAAACGTTCACTAATCAGCTGGCCAGTTGACTCTGTACTGAATATCAGATGATCAGACAAAAACGATAAGCAATAAGGAACTCTAGCAACGAAACAACCAACAATGTTGAGGGAAATGGAGATGGATTGTACATACACTGAGGAAACCGTTCAAGTGACATCATGCACTAGGCATATCCTCAAGTGGAATCCAAATGAGAAGCGACGAACTGGGCATTCATTCGAGGGTGACGTGGAGGAAACAGTGTGAAGAGGAAATGAAAGATTGTGAGCAATCGTGGAGCCAGCAAAAAGGACTACAGAGAAGAAGATGTGCTGTTGAAGCTCAATGTTTCACTCGGAACTCAAGGGAAAAGTAATATTATTATGTATCTATGACGATGGGCATCCCTGACAACAAAACTCTTCGTAAGCTCCGACACGGTTGTGAGTTCGAGGAGAGCTCCTTGATCAGTGCAGTATACTTCCTCGGCATGACTGGCTTTCATGGGTTTATCTCTCCGGACTCCTGCTCAGAACTACATTAGTCAAACTTATTCCCCTATGATTATCACAGGAAGACTTGTCTCCTTTCTTATAAACTGTTACAATCAGTGTTTTACACTAGCCTGATAGAAATATATCTCTGATTCCCAGACATTAACTAATACCCTAGTTAACCCAGACAACCTCCAAATTACAGGACTGCCAAACAAACTATCATATCAGTCTATCTTTCCCAGAAAGCCAAAAAGTAATAAGTTCTGAGACTTTGTCAACCTTCATCAGCCACCTCTACCTCCAAAAATAAATAAATGCATCTGTACGACGAAAGAGGATAGATAGATTAACAAACGAATCACGAAAAGAATATGAAGTGAAATTAGCTCCCGGTCATCGAATATGTGTAATGTCATCGTTGCATAGGACAGTTTCACACATTGAAGAGCCACAAATATACAACAAAGTCAAACCCAGAATTATACAAAATACACAGTAAATTAAAGGAATTATAGTGAGTTATAGCAATCAACACAATTAACCAACCCAAAGAAATGCAAACAATCATTACAAAAACGAACGAATGTGACTAAGTACAAAGTAGATAGAAAACTTTGAGAAAAACTTGATTAGAAAGGAAACAATAATATTTGAATGAAAAGTTTCACCTAGAATTTATGCTTCTTTATAACTAAGTGAATAGGAGTAAACCTACTGTACATGGAAGTATATATATTGAAGCAACAGTGAAAATGGAACATTTCACTGTAAGGTCACGCACGCACCCACCCACACACACACACAGATATATCACAGGTTGATTATGCATTCATAGCAATTGTATGTTGTTGTTGTTGTAGTCAATATTCATGTTGTATACATAACTTCTTTTCTTGTTTAAGATATGTAAATGTACACATATTTCATTAATTCTTTGTTTATTTATTATTTTCTTAAATCAAGGTAAGAACAACAAGTACACCGAAAATTACTTATCTTTCTCATTAAATACATCTCGGTGATTTAATAGTAGAATGCTCACTTCCTGTGCTTCTTGAAAGGGTGATGCTACAGGACTGGATTACATTAACTCCTAGCATAGAAATAGGGAGTGAAGTGGTAGAGCACGTTGACCGCTTCACTTATTTGGAGAGTTATATCAGACAACGTCAGTGGGTTAATCGCTGACGAAATTTCAACGTGGATACAGAAGACTAGTTTCGCATATACCAGTTTACGCCATCCCTGGGTTAGCCGATTGAGATGATTAGGACATGTGTTACGTATGCCTAGTCATCGCCTTCCTCGACCGACGAGAAACGTTAGCTGACATGGGGTCACGTTGGAAAACACCTACTGGTGGTGGTCAAACGAAACATGGCTTCAATAGTCAATGAAATCAGCAACAGTTAGTTTAAGTCAGCCAGTCACGTAGAGAGGTGTAGACTTCCTGACTGACTGGTTGGGGTTCTTGGTGTGGTAAGAACCAATGAAGGCGGGGGACAATTGGTGATATGGCTCAAAGTGATCGTTGTCAATGGCTGGTGCAGATTCATTCACTCTTTGTGATTTATAATATCCAATAAAATCCTATTGTTCTGTCATATTACTATTCTTTATGCTTAGTATTTCTGTTCACCGTCTGTATTTTGCGTTTCTTTTTACTTTTGTGATTTATAATATCCAATAAAATCCTATTGTTCTGTCATATTACTATTCTTTATGCTTCATATTTCTGTTCACCGTCTGTATTTTGCGTTTCTTTTTACTTTTGTGATTCATAATATCCAATAAAATCCTATTGTTCTGCCATATTACTATTCTTTATGCTTCATATTTCTGTTCACCGTCTATATTTTGCGTTTCTTTTTACTTTTTTCTCTGGTTTTGTGTGCTACATAGAGGGAGTGTGGCATCTCGAACTGCTGTATATGGGTGCAAAGTTCTACGTTGAAACCAGTCAGTCAGAATGCTCACTACACACGTAGTACGCAGTTCGGTTTCCATTTCCCGCCAATGAACTCCTGACCCTTGCTTAGTCTATGTAAGCGCTATAATGTGGTGAGTAATATTGATGTTAGGCCACTGTGCGTCGGTGGCACAGTGGTTAGGACTCTCGACGACCATGCACATGGTCCGGGGTTCGAGCCCACGCCGACGCACACCTGATATCTATGATCGGCCTGCGAAATTCGGGCTACCGATATCCACGCTGAAAATTCCATACTTGTACCAAAAATACGGTGTGGAATCAAGCTGTAATCAAAATAAAAAAAATTAAAAAAAGAATGCTAGATTGGCAGAACAAGTTGATCGACGAAGTTGTGAAGTTACATTGACTGAGACAGTTAGAGTACGTGTTGACCATGCCGATGCATCGGCTTCCTAAACGAGCACAATTTCAGCTGACATAGGATGGGTTGGAGAAATGTTAGTAGTGATCAAACTAAAACCTGGAGTCAGTCTATGAAGTCTTTCACTTTTTGTCATGTGTCATATCGATTGAACCCAAATGTTTTGCCATATTACTATTCTTTCTTCCTCCCGTACATTTCTGTTCATAATAGTTCTTTTGAAATCCCTTTTTGTTTCTCTATCTCCTATGGTACACATGCAGTATGGTGAATTAGACTTGCACTTCTGTGCAAATTCAGTCGGAAGATCAGATCCTGTGAGCAAAATGAAGGTTGGACATGAGGCAAGCAATCCCACACGAAATAAAATAAACACCACTGCTACTGAAAATCCAAAGATCCAGCTTGGAGCTCTATGTTTTACTGCAAACGCAAAGGATACTGGCATTCATTGACAAACTAACCCTTCTTAAGAAGCTCTATTTAAATTATATGCTAGCAGAGAAGATAAATAAAGTGTTACAACACATCGTTCTATGGTACCGCGTGATTAACACTTTATATTCAAACACATGATAACCTACACCCATCGAGTCACCTGAAAGATAGAATGCTAACACGACATCCAGTTTGATGAGCAAGATGGCCAACGATTCACATTTCCTGAAGCCAAGCGAAACTGGTTTCCTCTTTAAATAAAACTGCCCTAAACGTCACAGTACTACAAAAAGGTGAAAACTAGATGAAAGCCTCCAGACAGAATAAATTGCTCTTCATAATCATTTTGTGATTAGTTGAACTGAAGTCAGATGCATAAATACATCTAAGTTTTTTTCGGTAGTGGTAATCGTGAAAGTTAGATTATACACTTGCAATTAAAAAACGATACCTCATTGGTGGAATAATATCATATATTCAAAAAAGATATTTATGAAAAATTTGAAGATTTGTTCAAAAGCAATAGTCTTAAAAACCTCTATAAACTAAATTATAAAAAGGAACGTTCACCCACTGATTCCACAGGTTTGTTGCATTAGCCAGTAGACTCAACTACTATAATATTAATTTTTTTTTTCCTTCACGTTCCCCAGTGGAACATAGGGCCTCAAGCTAGTGGCTTGAGGCTTCTGTAGAAGTGTTTATTTTACAGGATGGGGTTGCTAGCCTCATGCCCAACCTTTCCTCTTTACCTGCATTATTTCTGGCTTAGCGAGGTAAGGGAGGAGTTCGTCGGCCGGGGATTGAACCCCGGACCATGTGCATGGTCGGCGAGCGTCCTAACCGCTGTACCACCAACGCACTGTACTATTAATGAAGCTTATAAATTTACTTTACTTATCTAAAAACTTATTTAGTTAGTTAGCTGGATCTCAATTATCCAGTACTGGACTATGAAAGCCTTACTTAATGTATGGGGACTAACGATACTAACCAACTGCCCAGACCACAGGATCCAAACGCGGGACCTATTGATTGAAAGTCGTGTGCTGAAGTTACTCCACCACACCTCGACAAGAACTTATTTAGTAGATGCGAAAACAGAAGAGGGTTTAGTGGATTTTCCAAAAACAATAGGATGTTACTGAAGGCTGAATAAAAAAATGCAACATAATGATTGATTGATTGATTGATTGATAAACCGACTAGAGTTCCATCAGAACAACTTCTTTACTGTTGTTGTTGTTCTTGTTGTTGTTGGATATTTACTGTTGGGAAAATAAAGAACGCAATAATCGAGAACTGCTTACTTTCTTTCTTCATGTAATTTAATTGTTGCCTGTTCATGCTCATCGCGTAAATGCTGCAAAACAGCTTCCATATTCTCTAACTGTTGATTCAGTTGTTGAATAACAGCCCGTTGATTCACTGTCTCTGCTTGAGCCTTTATAAAAAATGAAGAAGAAACAAGACAAGAAATAATTTCTGATTTAACGGAAAAAAAAACAATGAGATAAATGAATGCTAATCAGGCAACTAAATCCCAACCTTACTCAATGCAATGCTTGACCATCTCATAACAACTGCACAAACGTCAGCCGACTGAAATTATTTTCAACGACTGTAAAAAATGATGGTAGACGAAACTGTAAAAGTTTGGAAAGGTACCAGAAGTAGGTAATGCTTGTTCACTATTTAAGCTCATGAAGAAAAAGGGCTCTCTATAAGAGCTATCGTAAGGGAAACGATCTCTGAGAAGGGTGGAACCATGATACATACCCAGAAGAGATAGGAGAAATCTTGGACGGAACGCTTTGAGGAGAGGTTACACTGACCTACGGTTACTTCCCCTCTACCGTCAACCTTGATGGGATATAGAAATCTGTCCTTAAAATGTAGACGAGGTTTCGAAAGCCGTCTAGAATGTAAAATGAGGCGACGCAACACGATCTGATGATATGACCCCAGGTCTTGGAGAATCTTCGGCAAAAACAACAAAGGTATTAGATGGTGTACTAGGATGCAAGATTATTTATTATTATTATTATCGTTTCCTTTAGTTCCTAGAGGAACATAGGACTTCAGTCACACGTCTCCACTGCGTTTGGTTCTCTACCAACGTTTTCACCTGGCCCCACGTCCTCTCACATGCTTTCATCTTCTCTTCACATAACCGCCTCAATGTTACCTTTGGACGACCAACTCTCTGCTTCCCGTTCTGGTTCCAAGATAGTTCTACTAAACTGCTGTAAACGACTGATCATCTCACTTTATAATCAGCAGAACGAATCCTTCTGTCGTCACGAAAGGATCAGCTAGACTGACTAAAATATTATCTGAAATCCTAGGTTTCATAATCCAACAAAAAATAAGTGCAACTTAGAAAAAACTGACTCGAGAAAACGAAGCGAGTCTAAGGCAACATTTCAAATTCAGCCAATTTGCTCACTTTTCTATATTTATACTTATACGAACAAACCATTTTTAATTTATCTTAAGTAATTCCATATTAAATACGTTTGTTTGTTATAACACACAGTGAAACAGTAATAATAACTGAATGATGATTCGATCACGACTTACTGCTCACAATCATATCCATGTATCCATACGACTTCTCCTATCTAAATGCTATTTTCATACATTCAGGAGAGGTGTTGTAGAGATGTGGCTAACTGGACTAAACACTCGGCTTTTAGTCGATGAGTCATTGATTCAAGTCCCGCCACACACATTTGAGTATGGGCAACTGGGTGATGTCATCGGCCCTCACATGATAAGTGTGGCTCTCACTCTGGTACATGAAAAACCTGACCTGGCTATTTGTGCTTCAACAATCCTCCTATTGTAAGTAACAGGTGTTGGCTCTATGAAGAAATATTTGGTAAGTCTCCTTTTAACTATACTATTTCCTAATAGTTTAATCATATCCCACCCCTATTGTGTGATGAAATGCAAGCAATGGCTAAGCTTTTTTAAGGTTATTTAACTTAGCGGGGTCAACCATTCTAGACTCAACAAAATATACCGGTAACCTAACTGACCTCGACCCATGTAATTGACCTCAAAATTATTGGGTCCATTGGATCCATAAGTCGACAGTCTATCCGTATATAAAATAATTTGGGAGGACGTATTAGTATAATGATATGACTATAAGCAATAAATTATGCTCGAAACGTGATCCAATTATTTGATATTGTATCACTATGTCTTATATCGGATAAACTTATCTAATATTACGATAAAGAAAGGAAGACGAAATTAGCAGTATATATTGATATCATTCTATTTCACAGGTTCTCATCACCTTCCATCGACTACCTGAAATTACAATGGTTATATAGATGATAATAACATACTTCAATGTTTGAGTGGTAGTAGAGAAGAGATGCTATAAAATTGACGCATCCAAAATGAAAGCATTACAATTTTTAGTTTAAGTTTTCATCATCAATTTATACGCTTTAAAAGCAGAAAAGAGGGGGGAAGGGTGTGACAGAAAACAGAGAGAATTAACAAACAGTGTTAGCTTGTGGGTTCACATAGTAACTCAAAGAACAAAAGCGGTTAAAGTATATAAGACTGAGATTTGTTCAGTGATGTCAACTCACTGAACAAATCTCAGTCTTATATACTTTAACCGCTTTTGTTCTTTGAGTTACTATGTGAACCCACAAGCTAACACTGTTTGTTAATTCTCTCTGTTTAGGATGTCCGGTATCAACAACATGTCTGGTAATTACACTCTGAGAATATTTGTTTCCTTTCAGGCACAGGTTTCTTGGAGTTAAGTTGCTATACGAACCTACAAGCTAACACTGTTCTGTTAATCAATTTTTTCTGTTTTCTGTCTTACCCCCCCTTCTTCTTTTCAACTTTTAAAGCGTATAAATTGATGATGAAAACTTAAACTAAAAATTGTAATGCTTTCATTTTGGATGCGTCAATTTTATAGCATCTCTTCTCTACTACCACTCAAACATTGAAGTATGTTATTATCATCTATATAACCATTGTAATTTCAGGTAGTCAATGGAAGGTGATGAAAACCTGTTAAATAGAATGATATCAATATATACTGCTAATTTCGTCTTCCTTTCTTTATCGAAATTTATCAAGGGAACTAAATGTATGAAACATCTAATATTACTTTGATAAAGCTATAAGTCTTAAGTAGCAAACGTCAGCAAAAACAATATCGTCTTGTTTTTCATTCATAGGGGAAAACAAATTATTTTAATTAATAATAATGAACTTATCTGTAATAAGATTATATGTAAAAACATAACTAGCCCTTACAAACCAAACTATAGAAGGTTAACCTGATGCTCGCTAGTGACTTACTACAGGTTGGAGTTTCCTGAGTTCTAGTGAGAAGTCGTGACCAGTGAGGTCCAATTAGATGTCACGTGTATGGATGGATGTCCCACCAACGACAATGGTTGGGGTCGCGCTAAATCACGAATTGGTAGAAGTTAAAATTCATGAGCCATTGGATCGGGTCTCAGTGGCTGAATGGTGTACGAGCTTGCTGGTCTTGTAACCGGAAGGTCCTGGGTTCGAACCGTGGCAGTGGGTGCGTAATGCCGATGATTCCCAAACTAGGATGAAACAGCAGCTGTCCAGTACTCCCTGGTTTTCAATGGTTCTCTAACTGATATCAATCCGTGATCAACTCGTAAAAACATTACTAACCCTTACAAACCAAACTATAGAAGATTATATAGTACGAGTGCACAAATTCTACCCTTACGTCAATCTTTGGTTAGTCACTGACTCACAAACACACACTTAGACATCTAACCTTCTATTGTATTTTTTTCTCCTAGGTTTTTGGAGATGAGTAAATAAGTAGTCGGCAAAACAGATTCACCTTCCTCCTTCCGTTTCCGTCAGCTTTGTGTGATAAAGCAGAGGCGGTCAACTGCGATTTGTTTTTCCCCAAGTAGTTGGTCTTATGCGTTCTTGTAAAACTTGCTTAAAGGGATACTGTAATCATGTCGAATGTTATGTTCGGCTGTTCTAAAAGTGTTCAGTCGATTTTTAACACGGATGAGAAATCTGTTATGGTGTTTACTATACCATGCGCGAAAACCCCTCACGACTGCTTTTATCTCTATCCCACACACACGTACACACTCATTTTAAAACATGAATTTCATTTTGAAACCATTTACAAAAAAGTCAGGTAAGAGTTAGGCTTCACTTTGACACACTACATAAGTGAAGACGCGATGTGACAGAAAGCTATCAAAAATGTGCTCTAAATATACTTAGTAAGAGTATAAGAGTAAAAGGCTGGACAATAAATCATGGAGATTCACATTACCATACATTTACTGCCAATCTTGAACACTTAGTTGTGATATATAACATTCAATTTAGTATTATATTTATGCACACGATCATAGATACATACATACGCGTTGAACTGTGATCTAGTAGCAAATTACCAACATTTACCTCACAGATGTTTTCCATCTCATTGATTTAATTAAAAATTTATACTTTATTAAAAAGCATTAATATTATCAACACAAATTATTTCTTAACTAATATAGACATATAACTGGAGAATCTGATGAAGTTATCCAAAAAGAATAGTCCTTTTCTGATGAGTGCATTTCGTCCCAATTCGGGACTCATCAATTGGATGTACCTGCATTCCCCCCCCATCATGCATATTAACCTAAAGACAGATGTTCTTTTCTCACTAGTAACCAGTGTTTTGAAATACTTTGAATTTGAAGGAAATACATAACCTGTTATATATATATAATCGTACCAGGACGACATAATAAAGACAAAAAAATCAGTAATCACACGTACCATTTCCTTTTCCAGCGTAACCTTAGCTAAATCGGAACGTTCAATTTCACGTTCTTGTAAAAGTTGTTCAATATGTGCTTCCTTTTCTTTGATTAAACGCTTGAAAAAAAAAGAAGTAGGAGTAATAAAAAGGACAACAATTCATAGATAACACTTAGAAAACTAAACAAAAACCAATATGACGGACAAACAGCTGTCATAAACCCATCACATGAGGTTGTAGAACAATTTCTACCCGCCAACCTCTGTTAACAGTGCGGAGGAAAGAATTTACTGCGAATCTTTCTTTTTTTTAATCCATTTGACTCACAGTTGCTAGAGTTGGAATTAACTGATCCAGTTCACTGTGTCACACTTAAGCTAAGTTACAGTGTTACCAAGGCGCGTTAGGTTTCGATAAAACCAAGGTTAGGGATCAATCGATAAGAATCACTACTTGACCTATGTTGCATATTAGTAGCAATCAATAATCAGAAAAGAGGCATCTAAACCCCTGAAGAGACTCATGTTTTCCTTCCGTGTTCAAATCTGTTAACTAACAAGAAAGTTGAAGAGTATAATAGTAGATCACTCATTTCGCATGCTGGACCCTCTTCAGAATTCGACTACACACATGAATTAGGCATCCCACGGTAACTAATGCAGTACATAGCATTCAGCGTTCAGAAACTTCGTGATTTGACAATAGTTTGGTGGATTGCTTGCATACCAAGCTTGTCAATTAGACAATATATCGACATCAAAAACTGATCGAAGGCTAATATCAACATTTTACCGGTGGTGGAAGACTTCGTATATCAGTAAATATCTATGAGGGTTCAGAAAGTTAGTTACTGAACAACATTGGACGATGCTTGACATTTAAAGCCAAAAGATTTGTGTAGTTTTCAAGTAAACTAGTGAATAATTTCAATCAATGATGCGACGGGCACTGCCAGTTGTGACCGGCATATGTATGTGGAGTGGTACTGATGAGACCATTACACATCATGAAATCTTTATTAGAATCTATCCAACGATCGATATATCGCAAACCAACATGGACGGGACAGTTTATAAACTTCCAGAGCTTCGTCCCACTGATTCGAAAGCAAAACCTGGTACTTACATTAAGTTCAAGGATTAGAGAAACCTGTTCGGAAGACATAATAGAGAAAGCATTAGATTTATTACGTGAAACCCTACTAGAGAACGGGTATCCACCAAGATTCATAGACAAAAACATGAAAGAGGAGCCTCCATCGCCAAAACTCACAACTATTCCTAGGAAAACTCTTTTCATGAACCTGGAATTCGAAGGTGACATCGCAGCAGAAATTCTTAGAAACCACCTTTATAAATATTTGAAGAAGACATTTCAAACAGCCACCTAACGTATCACATTCTCCAGCAGACAGTTAATCCAGTCTAACGTTAACGATAAGATACTGCTTTTGGCCACCTCAATGTGTATTTATTAATTTACTTGCTCGTGTGGAGCAAAGTATATCGGCCGTACGCAACGTCAAGTCCACAAACGTATTCTGGAATATTGTCCAGCTTGGTTAGCCAGAGGAGAAAAGAAGAATGGTAGCAGCTCCATCCTTCAACACCTTGTCATCTCTGGACATCCAGCACCCCCGCATGAATGCTTTAAAGTGGTACACAGAATCCTTCAATATCGTACGAAGGGCCTTGGCATACGCCATCTGTACATAGTTGAATCATCGGCTACTCAAGATCTGAAACCGGACATCTACATTCAAAAGCGCTACATGCATTCACTTGTCCTATCGTGACCGGAGTAAAGTTCTTACTCTAATTTCGCTTCTTTTAATTATGTAAGTTTACTATTATTATTGTTAATACTACTATTATTTTATCATCATGATTATTCCCATCATCAATATTTTATTATCACTCTATTACTGTTTATTATTAACGTTGCATTTTCATACAGATTTTATAATAAAAACACTCAATCACCTTTCCACTAGTTCCCATCCATTCTACACGAGCTTATTGATTAGTCATGCCAACTTCTGCCTCTTTTCTAACTTCATATCAGTCATCCTTTCTAGGTTGCATCTTACATTACGTAATACACTTTTCGAGGACAAATTTTACCAGTATCTGATTGGTCTAATGATTTCTTTGTTAAATATAATTATGTGTTATTTTCTGATTTTGAGGGGAGCAACCCAAAAAGTTGCTTCTCTCTAAACTTAACTTAATGTAATCATTCCTTTCTCAGGCGTGAGGCTAGTAACCCCACCCTGTAAACAAAGCTGCTACAGAACCTTCAGCAAAATGAACCTCTTTGCACCAAAAGAAAAAGTCTGTGTGGGAACATGGAACGTCCTCACTATGTACGAGACAGGGAAAGCTGCCCAGATCGCCAACGAGATGAGTGCTACTATACGGATCAGAGACTTGGCGAGTCATAAAGAGCATCTCAAACAAACTTCAAACCTTCATTAACAACTGTCTCCGCTCAATACTCAAGATCAGATGGCCAGAAAACATCAGCAACAGGGATCTCTGGGAGCGAACCAATCAGGAACCGATTGTGAAACAAATAGGCAGAAAGAAATGGAGATGGATTGGCCATACGCTGAGGAAACCATCAAGTGAGTGACATCACTGGACAAGCCATTGCTCGAGTGGAACCCGAAAGGGAGGCGGCGAGTTGGTCGTCCAAGGGTGACTTGGAGGAGGTCATGCGAGGAGGAGATGAAAGCATGTGGACAGACCTGGAGCAGGGTGAAAAAGTTGTCAGGAAACCGAAGGCAATGGAGGTGCGCAGCTGAAGCCCTATGTTCCTCTAAGAACTAAAGGATACAATAATAATAATAATGATTGTCCAGCTCATGAAAATGAATCGTCGAAAAGAAAATTTTCTTCGCTGTTACGCCCATTTCCTACAGCTGCTTTACAAAAATTTATGAAAGGAAATATCATAGTTACTTTCATGAAATACAACTAAAATCAAACAAGAAATCTCCTGATAATCTCTTCAACTACGATATCAAGAACGTTGCCTTCGCAAATGATTTTGTTTGCATATTACACCAAAGCTGTGGCTTATATCATCTAGACAAAATTTACAAACAGTAATGAATCATGAGTATCAGATGGTTGGAGGCGATCGTTAAGAACCCTGGGACCTAAATTTCATGCTTCTTGACACTCACTAGTCAGCAAGGCGCCTCTGTAATCTTGAAGAAAACTAAAGTTCACTGCGGTTCTGATAGGATCCCACATATTTTGGTATTGACTGTTTAAACTTGCATAAATGGTATGTTATCATTCTCACACATTTTGGTATTGACTGCTAATTTTGTATATTATCATTCACACGCATTTTGGTAGTGACTGTTAATTTTGTATATTGTCATTCTCACGCATTTTGGTAGTGACTGCTAATTTTGTATATATGGTATATCATTCCCACACATTTTGTTACTGACTGTCAATGTCGCACATATGGCATATTAGCATTTCTCACACACTTTGTTATTGGCTATTAAGGTCAATTATTTCAAATGCTGTTAGCTGTCCATATTGTTGTAAAATGTATAAATACCATGGCTTTCTTTATCGTTGTTGCACTTCAATACACAGTCACAGTCCAGCCTTTGTCTTTTGATATTTGCGTGCTTTGCTAAGTCGGAAGGTACGACGAGGAGATAGGCAGATTAGTTCAGGCGCAGACAGAATAAGGTGAAAACATCATCATTCAATCCCCTACAGATATAACAATTGGCGACGGGGATTTACTTTAATTCATCACAGTTATAGCACGCAACGACGACAGTTTTCATTCTGTTCAGTGCAACTATATAACATTTTTGACTGTGTTAATTACAACCCAATTATAATGTCTATCTCTCTGGACGATCTTCCGGTGACTGCAGTTGAGGTTGCCAGACACACACTGCGTGATCCAGTTTTACAGCAAGTATCAAAGTTCATCCGATTTGGCTGGCCTCCACATGTTCATTCAAATGTTTTAAAACAGTTTTACCAGCGACGCAAATCCCTATCCATCGTTAATGGATGCATAATGTTTGCTGATCGTGTTGTCGTTCCAGCTAATCTTCGTGACCATGTGCTTCGGCAGCTTCATATATCACATCCTGGTGTTGGGAGAATGAAGGCGATCGCTCGCAGTTATGTTTACTGGCCCAACATCGATGACCATATCGAAGACCTCGTTCGCAAGTGTAGTAAATGTGCTCAAGCATCAAAGTGTCCACGCAAGACAGAACTATGTTCCTGGCCACGACCGGACAAACCATGGTCCCGTGTTCATGTTGACTTCGCTGGACCGTTCAATAGTATGCATTTCTTAATATGTGTCGACGCGTTTTCCAAATGGCCAGAGATATTTCCTATGCATTCTGCCACATCAATTGTAACAGTGTCCCTCCTACGTCAACTATTACTGAACGTTTCGTCGACACCTTTAAGCGTGCTTATGCAAAAGCGAAGGGGGAGGGAACAACAGAAAAAATTTTGGATAAATTCTTGCTGCATTATCGTACGAATGAAAAAGGACAGTTATGTGGCAGACATACAGATCACGCTCTATCCAGTACCACGCAAAGGTCAACTCGACAAAGAAGAGCTCCGAAACCTTTGCAAATACATCCAAAAAGCAAGTCCTACACTCTTTACGGGGGAAGGTGATAGGATCCCACATATTTTGGTATTGACTGTTTAAACTTGCATAAATGGTATGTTATCATTCTCACACATTTTGGTATTGACTGCTAATTTTGTATATTATCATTCACACGCATTTTGGTAGTGACTGTTAATTTTGTATATTGTCATTCTCACGCATTTTGGTAGTGACTGCTAATTTTGTATATATGGTATATCATTCCCACACATTTTGTTACTGACTGTCAATGTCGCACATATGGCATATTAGCATTTCTCACACACTTTGTTATTGGCTATTAAGGTCAATTATTTCAAATGCTGTTAGCTGTCCATATTGTTGTAAAATGTATAAATACCATGGCTTTCTTTATCGTTGTTGCACTTCAATACACAGTCACAGTCCAGCCTTTGTCTTTTGATATTTGCGTGCTTTGCTAAGTCGGAAGGTACGACGAGGAGATAGACAGATTAGTTCAGGCGCAGACAGAATAAGGTGAAAACGTCTATCATTCAATACCCTACAATTATAACAGGTTCGAAACCGCGTAACTCAGTGCGATAGTCACAAACGTTACCACTCAGCTGCTCGTGCTCTCGATTAACCTCCTGTAGGAGTCTAGTGGATACTTTTATTGGTCATCAGGTAGTAATCGATGTCAGGTATCTAGTCCTTAGTTTGGTAGAGACTGAATTTCGTCAGTAAGGTTTGTAATGTGGTCACCAAACTAGGTAGCTCACCATGACAATGTTGTTAGATGGCTGGAAGTATTCGGAAGGAAGCCTTTGACCTAGGTTTCGTGCTTGTTGACACTTACCAGTCATGTCTCCTCAGAGATTCGAACCTTACTAAGTCTTCCAAGGCTTTAGCAACATACTTGGTAAACTGCTGAATACTTGAGCATATATACGCAGTTTCTAGCACACCGGAAGAATAATTTAATTGTGCAGCTACACATGTTATCACTCTGATAGATTTTATTTGATAATTATCCTAAGCTTGTGAGTTTAATTGCTCCCATGTCAAGTTCTGAAAGTATTTCAAGATATTTCTTTCCAGTGTTGCTTAGTGTGTTATTGTGTATGCTATTAGTATGTATTACTAATTTTTATTGTTCAATTTCTAGTTCTATATATTTTTATGTACTTTTGTATGCACTTGTCGACATGACTACTACGCAACAAGATTTGCTTTCACGTGTCTTATTTCCTAAAGTAGATTTCACATTGTAATGGTTTAACTCTTTTAACTTATTACCTGGACATTATGCGAAGTCCCTTTTTTTCAGGATGACTTAATGTTCAAGTATCAGTTGGATAATATGTAGGGTTTTGGAGATATTAGTGTTCTCTTTCGTTGCAATTCTTCATCTACATATCACAGCTAAATTTTCGCTGAACGACTATCTAAACAGCTACCTACCTTTTCTCAACTATCCAGAAACGCAACTCACACAATTAGCAATAATCATGACCCCCAAGACAACTGATTGCTTTTGTTTATGTATTTTGCCCTGAAACAAAAACAAAAAGAAACTCCACAAGTCAGACACAACCGTATCACAAACATGACCTCTTCTATTGGTAGCCCTATAGCATTAGACCCCTCCCAACGACCAATGCTTCCTGAATGAAGTACGATTAAGTTTGGAGAAAACTGTTTCGAAGCATGCAACCCCAACCAACCAAATTTTCTTCAAAGCTCTTTATGTAGGATTCATTAATATAGAGATTAACCAGTACAACAAGAAGTAACATGCCTTACTTGGAGTGTTAGTAAGTTTGAGGCGTTTTCTCTACGATTGGCACCATTCATCGAGGTCATAGATTTTCGATTTCCACTTAGGCTATTACGACCCTTTTAAATTTTGGGAAAACAAATTGTTATATCAGTATTACTAGTAACGTCAATATGAAAGTTGAAATGAGATAATTTAAACTCATAATGACGTATCATTGATATAAGAATATAACTTGTGCACTGTGATAGAGTATAATACCATTATGGGTAAAATTTTGTTTTTGATAAAGTCTCACAGTGTTATACAGTAATGTTTACTGAAGACGTTTCGAGCACATTTTATTGCTGCTCATAATCATATCAAGGTGCTCACACGACTTCCTAACTTCGTTCATATAATTCCATTATTTTTCATCGCTTGATGACTTGATTGGTAGTAGTATTCTCCATATTTCCGGGAGGAGTGATGAGTCATTCCTATTGAATGTGTTGCATGTAGACTGGATGAACAAAGATTCAGTAATCAACCTCACTCTCCACCTACCTAGATTACTTTTTAGAATTTTAACCCTCTTCCACCCTATTGTGTGGTTGTGTGTTGATGAATGCAGTGCGATTGTTGAGCTTTTTTCCAAATTCCTTATCTTCTCGGGGTCAACCATCATGGCCTTAGCTAAATTCTTATGTCCCGACAATCTGACTACCCCTGACCTACTTAGTTTGACCTATGTAGTTTACCTAACTCAGTCATTGCAGGTTATTTTGTAAATTATATTATTTTGTCTAGTTGGGCCAACAGGGTCCTTTAACCTACAGAAAGGTCATCATTAAATATTGCCGTATAACAATGTGAGACTTTATCAAAACAAATTTTACACATAATGGAATCATAATTACGTATAAATTCATACAATAATTTGATAAAAGCAAGTTAACAAACGGATATAAGTCTGTGTATTGTAGTATGTACCACAAGAATATTGATACTAATTAACTACTCTAACATAAAAGGGTAGATCATTGTTGAAATCTATAATTGCTTAGTTAAAAGTTCACTATTTCAGTAAACTGGTCAGAGAACTGAAACAAATCCAACAGTATCAGGAGTCTGTTGTCAGATGAAGAAACTTCCTTTAACCTAAACCACTGTGCTTGTGAATTAAACACGAACAAAGTTGGAATTCACGGTTCATTGAATTCTAGCCTAATTGACTGAATCGTCAACGAGCCTACTCTCATAACCTGAGAGTCCTGGGGTAAGACCTATGGTGGGGGTCATGCGATGCGAACTGACGAAGGATCCTCAACTAGGGCAAATTAACTTTCCAGTACTCATTGGTTTTCGATGATCTCCAACAGATCTCGAGGCGTGACGAAATCTAACAAATGAAATTAATCCGGATTCCCAAAAATCTCATAATCCATATAAAAGTTTATCTAAATTTGAAGAATATAGTACTAATGAGTGAATGCTTTTGCACCATCACTGATGATTTTAGGTTATGTTATGAGAACTCTCCAACCGTCATCAGGCAGATACACCAATAGTCAGAACTATTAGGACTGACAATAATATAAAATATTATTGGTTCACTACACTACAGTAAAACTGAAGTGTTAAACACATAAAGAGAAATATTTCTAGATGAAAAGCAAAACATATTAAGAGGTTTGGCGTAGAATACTAGGTGGTAAGGTGGGAAAATCAATCGACAAGGTTATAAATTACATCGACTCAGATGATTAGGATACGTGCTACACACGTCAAACCCTTGCTTTCCTCGTCCAGCAATGTTGGCTGGAAAGGAGTTAAGCACGCAGTCAAATCAAAGCATGGTATCACTTCATAAAGTTTTTCTTTTTTTTTGACTGTTCATTTGAACCATATAGAAATGTGTAGACACTGCTTGACTGAGGTGTTTTTTAGATGCCAACAACCAATGACTAGAGACTGTTTATGGTATAGCTCAAAATCGTTTATAGTAATGCAGGTCAATTCACTCACTGGTTTTGTTTCGGCAAGTGACAAGCTTGAGACTGAGTGCATCAATGTTAACCATCAAGTTTTTTTTATTCTAACCTCACTAAAATATGCGGCTGTTTCGGTAACTACTACTACTACTAAGTACTATTGTCCAAACTATCTATGACAGAAGAAATAAAGTAACTTGATGTTATTATCTAGACAAACCTACCTGAAGTCCATTGTTACCAGGCTGTGTACGATAGGATCGTGATACTGAACTTAAATTCGATGAATAGGATAACAAAGATTCTTGACTTCGACTAGAAAATATAAAAAACAAAAAGAAGTAAATTTGTCTTTAAAAGTTGTTAAGAGATATTTTGCTGCTTACAAATTAAAAGAAACGGTGTACTGTGCAGGAAAATTTTTTTTCAAATCATCAGAATAGTTAAGTATGTTGTGAATATATCCAAGGGATGACAGGGGAGTTATAACCTTTCCACTTATCGGTGTGTATTATAGATCCCTGTCTCTATAGTATTGGTACCACTAAACTGTCGATACGAGGCTATTTTCAGTTTCAGCAGCTGCACCTCTCACAGGCTGTTTTAAAGACCAATAATTACAAATAAACAAAATCTGGGTTAAAGACAGATGAGACCTGGCAAAAAATGTTCCTACGAAATATTAGAATCATCAGCTTACCTTTCCTGACACTAACTCGTCTCAAACAAATTGCACAACGATGGACATATACATCAATCGACCTGCTGAAGCTGAAGCTTTTTATACTCATGATACATCAAAATGAACAAATCCTTTCCTTCCTAAGCAATACTGGAAAACCTTATCCTCAGCAAAGTGCAAGAGCAACTGCGTTACAACAGGCATTTAACTCGAATCAAGCGGAATAGAAACTTTAACTCACACGGATGAAACTCATTGGACCACTCAAGGTCATCCGCCGATTGGCAGCTAGCGGTGCTCAAAGTTTGACTTGGCCCTAATGTGAGGTTACCTAAAGAAAGAAATCCTCTAAATAAATCGATAATATTTACGACACGTACACATGTAGTAATGAAATTCAACATTCCTGTGCACAAGTTCACGTATTGTGGGTTATAACACATAGATCATGTTTCATTTCATTTTATGCTAATATTCATCTAAATATGAGGTGACTCTCGTGACTCAATAACCGAGTGAATAAGGCTTTGGTATTTAAAAAGATGACTGCTAGGTGTTAGTCTCACTCAACTGGGAACAGAAAATACAGCCAGCTGACGACAAGTCTCGAATACGACGAAACACTCGACCACTGCTAGCCACCGTAATGTCAGTAACCTGAAGTTAGCAATCAGAATAATGTCGAGGCATCTGTTCAAGCTACGTATAATATCAAAATGAGACTTATCAATTCGATTTATACATCGAAAGGGCAATCACAAATATCAACAAATCACTTTACCTGGAATAGAAATGAAATTTATAATAGAATAGAAGTCAAAACTAGTAATTTACACCTCAGACAACACTCTATACATATGAAAACCAAAAGGTATCAAGATTTCAATAGCATGTTATCATCTTTTCTGTTGAGGTGAAGTGTGACTAAGTATGTTAAAAACAGCAAGTTTAAAAATAACCAGCACAATAATAAAAAGAAGTCATAGTAGAGCGTTACATAATAGTGCCTTTTAGAAATCATTCACAATAGGACCTATTGACTGATACAAAAAATGTATGGATGATTTCATCATGAGCTGACATCAGTTAGAGAACCACTGGAAAACCTGGGAGTACTGGACAGCCATTTTGTCAGCCTAGTTTGGGACTGTTCATCAGTACGCACCCTCCACCACAGGGGGTTTGAACCCAGGACCTTCTGGTTACAAGGCGAGATCGTAGACCATTGAGCCACTGGGACCCGATCCAATGGTCCTTCAATTCTAACTAATTCACGATATATCGCGACCACTTCGCAATGTCTTCTTTGATGAGTTACTGCCTCATCTTCAACCTGTTGTACCCTACTGGTCACAGCTTTCCACTAGAATCCCAGGGCCAGTCGCTAGTGTGCAGCAGATTAATTTTCATGTATTGGTTTTGTAGGGATATTTGTTTGATTGCATGTTTGATAGTTATTGTCTAAAAACTACAGACAGTTAAATACGCATTAAAATACCACACATAATAACAATGATGATAAAACAAGGGTAGGATACAGCTGAAAGATGATGAAACAAGAGAAAAATAAAAAACATTAGACCAGTATGAAATCGACATAAGTCATTCTGATATGTATCCACATATATATATTTATGTGTGTGTGTGCATGTTGGTCTCTCTTTCTGTTTGCTCGGTTAGTCTGTGACCACTTCACTTGTATGGACTTGTCTCCTTTAATAATGTGTATTCTCCTTATATTATATTATATATAATATGAGTGTTTGTTGACAGTCCGTTGCTTGGTGACATATATCCATATATGTTTGTTGGCATGTCTGCTATATTCGCTATGTATAATTGGATCGACACTCCATTATAATTAGCCATTCATGTTAAGACTGTCTAATGATTTTTCCCACGCTTGTCTGAATTATTTATATATATTCGCATTCACAATTTGTGTGAACTACTTTACTTTACAACTACTTGACTTACTTACCACTTTGGTGTGAGACCATTTATTTTCGTCTCCTTGTGTTTGGACAATAGAAGTATCATCGCAAACCTAGTGGTCTTCTGATTTCCGCCTTCTCGCGTCAGGACTATTAGTTTCTCGACCAGTCCATAACAATAATTTAGCGACGAGTACATAACAATTTGGCGACGGGGAAACTAGTACATAACAATTTGGCGACGGGGAAAACTACTATTAACCACACAGCAGCAACAACATAACAATTTACTATGGATCCTATTAAATTGGAATTATTGTTTGAACGACAAATGAAATTAATGGAAATGTTCGTCAACCAACAGACTGGTCCAGCTCCACCTTCAAGCAATCCCAATCATACCATGCTACCATCTGTCGACGGAATTGTGAACAGCATTTCACAGTTCAATTATGACCCAGAGGCTAATGTCACTTTTGACACATGGTATCAACGTTATGAGGATTTATTCACTGTTGATCTCGCCTCACAAGACGATGCCTGGAAGGTGCGAGTTTTGCTACGTAAATTGGGTCCGGCAGAATATGAACGGTACTGCAACCTAATTTTACCACAGAAACCACGTGACAATTGTTTCGATGATACAATAAAGTTGCTGCGTGAACATTTCGGAGACCACTCCTCATTATTCAGTATACGTTATCGTTGCCTCAAGCTGGCAATGAATGAAAATGATGATTTTCTTACTCACGTTGGCACAGTCAACCGAGAATGTGAGAGATTTCGACTCAGGTCCTTAACAGATGATCAGTTCAAAGCCTTGATTCTCATATGCAGTCTCCAATCTCCTCGTTTCACAGATATCCGAACTCGACTGCTCAATCAGCTAGAACAAAATCCCAAGTTAACATTACATGACATAGCTGATGAATATCAACGGCTGATTAATCTGCAGAAAGACACACACCTGGTCGAATCAACACCTCCGAGAAGCTCTGATATTCGTGCATTACGAAAGAGCAAAAATCTCTCATCAGCTACTCCTGACCCACCTACTTCTCCTAATGTTCCGCGGAAATCTACAAATACTCGTCCAACTTCACAAAATACGACAAAGAAGACCCCTCCATCACCATGCTGGCATTGTGGCGCGTGGCACTTTGTAAAGTCTTGTCCATACAAAAATCATCGTTGCAGCAAGTGCAAGATCATCGGTCACAAAAATGGTTTTTGTCAGCCACGCAACCCAGATGTCAAAATCCAGCAAAAGCTCAACAAAATGTTGGTCCTAAATCCCCAAAAAGTCATTGAGTCTACGCGCAACCCGTCAAGTCACAACACCAGGTATGCGGAAATATCTTGATCTTCAGATGAATGGTCATGATGCCCGTCTGCAGCTAGATACCGCCTCTGATATTACTGTTATATCAGAGAAACTTTGGAATTATATTGGCAGACCACCTATCACCAATACTTCCCAGTCTCTTGTCAGCGCCTGTGGTGGGCGGCTCAAACTAATTGGTGAACTCAAATGTTCTGTTTCCTTCCGCAATACCAAATTCACAGGAATTTGTTACGTCACGAAGAATGATTTAAATGTTTTGGGACTTGATTGGTTCGATCGTTTGCATCTGGCTGATGTCCCACTAAATTCTCTACGCAATACAGTGAAGAAGCATAAAATGCTAGACAATTCCGGACGGAGCCGAAGCCGCAAACCCAACAATCAGACGAAACGACAGGCGTCAACAACAAGCCCAAAGGTCCCAGATAAACCCCCAGGTAAACATCCTACTAATCATTCATCTTCTCAAAAGGGGAGGTGATATGTATCCACATATATATATTTATGTGTGTGTGTGCATGTTGGTCTCTCTTTCTGTTTGCTCGGTTAGTCTGTGACCACTTCACTTGTATGGACTTGTCTCCTTTAATAATGTGTATTCTCCTTATATTATATTATATATAATATGAGTGTTTGTTGACAGTCCGTTGCTTGGTGACATATATCCATATATGTTTGTTGGCATGTCTGCTATATTCGCTATGTATAATTGGATCGACACTCCATTATAATTAGCCATTCATGTTAAGACTGTCTAATGATTTTTCCCACGCTTGTCTGAATTATTTATATATATTCGCATTCACAATTTGTGTGAACTACTTTACTTTACAACTACTTGACTTGCTTACCACTTTGGTGTGAGACCATTTATTTTCGTCTCCTTGTGTTTGGACAATAGAAGTATCATCGCAAACCTAGTGGTCTTCTGATTTCCGCCTTCTCGCGTCAGGACTATTAGTTTCTCGACCAGTCCATAACAATAATTTAGCGACGAGTACATAACAATTTGGCGACGGGGAAACTAGAACATAACACATTCATAAATGTATGCGAAAGAAATCACAGTAAGCATTTGACCTCACACACACAACCAGTGCAAGCATAACTATCACAACAATGTCCTTTGCAGTGGAATAGCTAAACAGCAGATTTATTTTCAGAGCAAATGCTAATCATTATTGTTTGTGAATTCCACATAGACTGCACTGAATAGTGAAACAGACAGATCAGAAGAACCTGCATATGACTAACTAAACCATAGATTTAGTGACGAGCCCACATCACCAAGAAAATCATGAGAAACAAGAAGTATTTGGTAGCTATTTCCAAGAGGTTTAGGCTCATCAGAGGAAAGAACTGATGGCCCAACGATTCCAAGACTGAAGGTTTCCAGACTAACAAATTACCACCTACTTAGTAGGTAGAAATTTAATGATCAATGGCGGTATAGTGCAACGTCTAACTAGCAACACACGCTAGTAACTATCTCTACACCCCTCTCAGTCGACTGCTATAGACTTCTTATCAGAAATTCAAGAAATCTGTCTTGAAACTGATGATGTATGACAACCAATGAACTGACACAAAGTTCATTCCGGTAATTCACTCGCCTTAAAACATGACATTCCTACAGTAGGTCCTTCAGAAAGTCATAGTTATTGTTCAAGATTGGCAAACCAGTACACAAACTTCCCAATGCTACTAGGTTTCAAGTGACATTATAAAAGCTAGGGTGGATTGCGACGAAATATCTCTGAAAGTCAAACATATTCACTAATCACCCAGAATTTTAACAGTTAGCACAATACATGGTACAACTACTAGAAGCTTTGTTTGCTTATGAAAGTTTGTGGGTGCCCACACTGTGGAAGTTCATTTTTATTCGAGACACGTGAAACAGAAGCAACATTAGCGCTACGCGAGCGCAGAGCCTAAGGAACAACTGTTTGAGAAAGGGTACAAAAGGTCTGCTTGAAGTTGGTCCTGGAGTGGTCACTGTACCGAAATCCTACCGCCGACCACAGACCACTGCAAGGTAAGTCGGGATGTATAGTTTTCCGGGTCGACCTTTTCTTACGTCACCTCTCCAGAGCACAGGGGCAACATAGCTGGCATATTGGTCATCTAAGGGAAACACTTTAATGGCGTTATATCCCATTTCGGCAGCAGTCGGACTTTGCTCACAGAACCCCAACATAGTAGTAACGAATTACAGTATAATAATAACTGCTTTCAGTGTAACCGCTATCAAGACGACCTTTCTAATATGATACAACGTAAAGAAACACTAACTCTAGCTAAGGTAGCTCATCTAGGTAAACGTAATATGCAAGTACAACCACCACGTTAATGCAGCGGCTTATCAGTTGGGACACGGCACAGATGTTCTCATGTACCTATTTATTTCATCAGCAATCTCAGTTGGCAATATACTACTATACTCATTTTGCTTAAATACAATACTCTGAAAACGACTAAGTATTTGCTAATGTCTCTCCATTATTCCAGTGGCATTTCCATCATATGTCTTTTCAGTCCTTTGCACCCCAAGTGGAAAGTAGGGTTTCACGCTTGAAGCCTTGAAGTTTCAGTAGGCGTGACGTTATTTTTACGGGGGTAGAACTGCTAGTCCCATGCACAGCCTTCCCGATTTTACGCGCCTACTATTGACCAGTAAACTGGAAGAAGTTTAGGAGTGCGTCTCTGTAGCCAGAAATCGAACTGTGGACCACATGCAGATTGCTTGGCGAGCATTCGACCAGTAAATCATCATATAGAAAGTAATAAAAACAGGATAGAAACACAGCACAATGGTTTTAGATTTAGATTTCAGCTGCAGGATATCTTATATAGATATACTACACATAATTCAACATTGTTCAATTTTTACTTTACATTTACATTTTTCCATTCAAAATCTTTAATAAAACCTACACTAATTTACTAAGAAGTCAGTTAAATAAAAGATCCTATCGACCAGTAAACAATAATGGTAATAATAAGAAGAAGAAGAAAAAGAGACATTTCGGTAACTTTTCTTCTTAAATCTATAGGTCACTACTACTACTACTAATTGTCATCGTCAACATACTATTTTGAAAACACACAATGAAAGGAAGTGAATGCAAAAACAAAGGAAAGCTGATTTAGAAAGCAAGTTAACGAAGAAAAGTACAAGTGTGTATACAACAGTGAATATAGTCACAGAGTTGTAAGAACAATGCAGTTGTTTATTTTAATCAGCTATAAATAATTAAAGATATGTATTAATGATATGTACTAAGATGAAAATAATGTCATATGTAAGGGAGAGCAGCGGGAGGTGAAAGGGAGTAAAGAAAATAATTAACAAGAAAGTTTATGAATGAAAAAGATAGGTAGGCATAGTTTGAAGAAGAAAAAAATTTTAAAGTAAATATAATTTGTCAGTGAGGTAGTGAAGCCTATCACATGTCATGGATTAATGATACTATGCAGTTGCCAACAAATCTCAAAAGTAGACAAAGCGTTCAAAGATACAACTCGCTATCGTTAGATGTAAGATATTTCATTACTAATTAATTACAGAACCCAGCTAGCTCAGCGGTAACGTCTATGACTGCAGCCACAGTGAGTGACGCGCATTCAAACCTCGGAAAGGGAACATGAGTTCCTTCAAGGTTGCAGATACGTCTTGCTAATGGGTGAGTTCCAAGAAGTACGACACTTAAGTGCGAGACTTCCTACCGATTGCATCCAGCCATCCAATATCAGCAATTCAAAGTACACTGTGATGGCGAGCCATCTAGAATGCTGGCCACATTGCAAACGTGATTGATCGAATTCAGTCTGTACAAAAAAGGACTACATACACTAAACAAGTTACTGACTATAATGTCCAATCAAAGTATAAGTTTGTGCGTCGGTGGCTTATCGGTAGAATGCTCGCCAACCACCCATGTGGTTCGAGCTTCGATCCCCATACGACACACTCCTAAACCTCACTAAGCTGGTAGTAAGACCGGTAAAGAGGGAAGGTTGGGTGTGAGGCTAACAACCCCACCCTGTAAAAATAATCACCACTGCTACTGAAACCTCAAAGCACAAGGTTGAAGTCCTATGTTCCACTTGGAACGTAAAAGAATAAAATAATAAGTAAATAAAGGACAACTATACAAAATGAATCAGAAAAGGTGTGACAAATTCTAATACCTGAGAAAAAAGCCAATGAATATCAATCAACGCATAAAACAAAACATTACTCAAGATTGTTCACAAAGGCAGAGGAGATATATTCACTCGTCATCATCATCATCATCTACGTTGTGAAATTCTTCGATTAACTGTCGTGTAATTCATGTTTGTGTCTAATTTAGCATCATTTTGTTTCTCTTACCTTATTTTATTTACTTTATTACTCCAAGTGTCACAGCATAAACTGAAACACTTCTGTGAAAAACGCTATATTAATCCATCACATACAGTAGTTATTACTTTACAGGATGGATACAAAATCTACATGTAATCAAATTTTACCCATCTCTATGAGAAACTAAAGAGTTGTCATCTGAAGTGGTGACAACCAGTGTTTTCCGTCAGGGATGCTGACTGTCCCCATTTTTCTTTAACTGCATCATAGATGTACTAATGGATTTAACTCTGAATGACTTCAGAAACTCACAGATTGAATTGTTGTCAAGGTAAAATCTCATCGACTTAGAATATGCAGACGATATAGTCCTTTTAGGTGAAGCCGCTGATGAAAATGCAGAGTCTTCTGAACACCTTGAGCACCAATCTTGGAATGTCTGGCATGCAGTTCGCTCCCGCCAAATGTAGAATGATGCCACAGGACTGGATTACATTAACTCCTAGCCTAAAGATAGAGAGTGAAGTGGTAGAGCGTGTTGACCGCTCCACTTATTTGGAGAGTTGCATCAGCCAACGTCAGTGGGTTGATCGCTGACGAAATCTCAGCACAGATACAGAAGGCTAGTTTCGTATATGCCTGCTTAAACCATCTCTGGCTTAGTAGACGTGATATCCGGCTGACTATCCACCAAAGTGCGTGTGTACTGCTCAGAAGTCTGCTCCGTCCTTCCTTATGGTTATGAGACCTGGCCATTGAGAGTGGAAGACATGAAAGGGCCAGTTAGCTGTCTTTGATCACAACTGTCTGCGTTCCACCTTCCCATGTATGTTAAGTTGTATAACAAGGTGAGCAATATTGAGTTTAGGTCTCAGTTGAGTGCTAGGTAAAGAAAGGAAATCAATCGAAAAGGCTATGAAGGTACATCGACTGAGATGATTAGGACATGTGTTACGTATGCCCAGTCATCGCCTTCTTCGACCGACGAGAAACGTTAGCTGACATGGGGTCACGTTGGAAAACACCTAGTGGTGGTGGTCAAACAAAAACATGGCTTCAATAGTCAATGAAATCAGCAACAGTTAGTTTAAGTTAGCCAGTCACGTAGAGAGGTGTAGACTTCCTGACTGACTGGTTGGGGTCCTCAGGATGGTAAGGACCAGTGAAGGCGGGGGACAATTGGTGATATGGCTCAAAGTGATCGTTGTCAATGGCTGGTGAAGATGTATCCACTCCTTGTGATTTATAATATCCAACAAAATTCTATCGTTCTCCTATATCACTACTCTTTTTGCCTCATATCTCTGTTCATTATCTCTCTCTCTCTCTCTTGAATCTTTCTTTTCCCATTCTCTAGCTTTGTTTGCTACATGGAGAGAGTGTGCCAACTGGAACTGCTGCACATTTGTTCAAAGTTCTCGGTTGGAACCAGTCAGTCAGAAACTATAGCTGTATATCAATTTATGTAGTGCACTACACTGCAATTCTCTGTTACAAGTAGTTTAGATGAGGGCTTCCCAGCCTAATCTATGGGAGTTCATTTTCATTTCATTACTTCTTATAACAAGTACATATACGTGTAAATTTATAAATGCCATTAATGATGCATTATTACAGCACAAACAATCAGAAAGTACAACAAAGATTACACAAATTTGTTAAAATTCAATTATTTTAAGCCGGAATTTCGGTCAGAAAATATTTCAGGGTTATAAAAAATGCCATTGTCAAATTACTACTACTTAAAAAGGGATAAAGTTAAACTTTAGACACTCAACAGACGAGAATTCAACAATGACTTTGGAAACAGTCAATAACACTTAAAGGTAAGTTTGATCCTCTAACTCAACCGTAACTCTAATCTATCCCCAAACTAACTGTAACTTCAATCTACGCCTAACTTGACCATAATCTGTTCATAACAAACCGTAATATTCCCCTAATTTGGTTAAGTTAACCCTAACTTGTCCTTAGCCTAAACATAATCTTAATCTTTCCTCAACCCATTCTAAAACTAACTAATCAGACATCCTGTTGAATATCTTTACACTTCATTCAATTTTTTTCGTGAATATAATGCATTATTTACCTGGTTTCACAGCATTGCTCTGACTCAATATACCAAGACGTTTGGCACATTTGTATTTGTTGGGTGTAGAAAGATTAATTTCGCCTAAAAAGGGCTTAAAATCATTTCCGATTAGCTCATGAAAAACAAATCAAGTATGAGGTGGTTGTAGGCAGTCGGCAAGAAACCTCGCACTTAGATTTCGTGCTTTTTGTCACTCACCAGTCAGCAAAGCGTATCTGCAATCTTCAAGGAACACATGTCCCCTCTGAGATTCGAACGCGCGTCACTCAGTGTGGCTACAGTCACAGACGTTACCACTGAGCTATTCGGGCTTGCGAATGATTGATTGATAGAATTCAGTCTGCAGCAAACAAAGACCTAGACGCATGATACTAGTTAGTGTCCAATCAATGTACACAGGAATTACTACTCAACAGACACTTGCATTAACATGCAGTTGGCAATGAGTCACACTTATTGTATGTGTGGAGACTAGGGGTACTACTACCCAACTGCTCAAAAGTAAATAAGTGTTCAATGAAATAAAAGAAAATATTTTGCTGGATAGCGTACGTTAAAAACTCATAAACAAAACAAGATTGGTAACTGGAGTTACGTCATACAAAATCAGTCAAGAAAATAAGGTGTTAATGAAATTAGGTTAGTAACAAAGGTGATGTGTTGTCACAAACAGTTTTTGAGAGAAGTTATGTAATAATACGAATAGTTTGATGAGTGAGTTTTACTCAGGATGCACATACGAAGAGTTCTAAATGAATACAAGAATTATAAGCAATTAAGGAACAGGCGAAGAAACAAAATTAAGTCATCAAAATCAACCACTTCTACTGTCTTGGTAACAACTTTTTTTATTTGATTTTTTTTAATTTGATGACTTAATTTTATTTCTTTGCCTGTTCTTTAACTGCTTATAATTCTTGTTTTCATTTAGAACTCTTCGTATGTGCATCCTGAGTAAAACTCACTCATCAAACTATTCATATTATTGCATAACTTCTCTTAACAACTGTTTGTGACAACACATCATCTTTGTTACTACCCTAATTTCATTAACACCCAATTTTCTTGACTGATTTTGTATTACGTAACTCCAATTACCAATCTTCACCTGTTTAGTTAAAATAACTATAACCAATGTCAGCTCACGATGAAATCCTGAAACCAATCAAATCCCTACAAACCAACACTTGAATACCAGTGAGATGCTCACTGGCGACTGGTCCTATTCAGGTAGGTAGTTACCTGGGTTCAGTGGGAAGTCGTAACCAGTAGGGTGCAGTGGGTTGGGTGTGAAGACAAATACTCGCCGAAGACATTGGCTAACGGTCGCGCTATGTCGTGAATTGGCAGAACTTAGAATTTAAGGACCATTGGATCGGGTCCCAGTGACTTAATGGTATACGAGCTCGCCTTGTAACCAGAAGGTCCTGGGTTCGAATCCCGGTGGGTGCGTACTGATGAAGAGTTCCAAACTAGGACGAAACAGCTGTCCAGTACTCCCAGGTTTTCCAATGGTTCTGTAACTAATGTCAGCTCATGATGAAATCCTGAAATTGTATTTTTGTTTGACAAACTTAATGTACACATACATACAAACTAAAACAAGAAACAAAATCTAACCAATAGCCTTCTTAAACATGAAGAAAAAACTTCTCAATCTGGAGATACGGTTGTCGATAATAAACCACTGCCTGATAAATATTTACTTCGAAGCAGTATCTCTGAAGAATCAGTATCAGCTTGAGAATTCGCCAAGTTTCAGTCTATGGAGAACACACGACAGTGTGTACATGACAACTACTATATCTCTTGGTAAGAACGGCACTACTTAGCCATTGGATCACAATTCAGCAGTTAATCGTTTTCCTAACTTGCATAGCATCTATGATATGACAAAAGCAGTATCATAAGTGACTAACTGTTGTCACATGTAACCCCTATGTAGGTAGGTGGTTCGATAGTAGAATGTACACCAACCAGGTTGCCTGCGGTCCGATTTCGGATCCTGGCTAACAAACGCACTACTGAACCTTGCCTAGCCAGAATAAAGCCCGAAAATAAAGGAAAGGTTGAACATGAGCAGCCTAACATACTAATCTCGTAGAAAAACACACCTCGACTCAGAAGACAAAAGAAGGAAAAAAGCATGTGATTCCCGTGGACTTAAAGCAGTGAGCTGACGACTCAAAAACTAGAACGCTACAGCTATCCTGTGCTTCCAGCTATCTGTCACCTTCTAAAAAAGATTGATCCTGGAGTAAGGTTCGAAACTGTGAACCAATGGATGGAAGTCAAGTGCCTAGATCAATGAAACGCAATTTCTGAACTATACCAGCAAATAGATCATGAACACATATGAAGAGACATGAATTAAGAAGAAAAAGAAATATAAGATCTTGTGTAAGTTGACGAATGCTAGCAA
Source organism: Trichobilharzia regenti (assembly GCA_944472135.2). Taxonomy (NCBI): domain Eukaryota; kingdom Metazoa; phylum Platyhelminthes; class Trematoda; order Strigeidida; family Schistosomatidae; genus Trichobilharzia; species Trichobilharzia regenti. Next base: position 47,753,477 of record OX235265.1, on the reverse strand, counting down.
CAGATAAATACCAATCACTATATTGAAACGTAAATTAACAACTATACGATAAGTCTGCTTTTGGACTTTTTTCTCCAGGAAACTGCTAAAGAACCTGTTCCCACTAATTGAAGAAATATACCAAAATAATACTCACCGCGTTTGACCATTTTTTGAAACATTGAAACCAGAAGTACGACTTTCATCCTTACTAGTACCAGCCCGTACAACACGATTAGCAGCGGCAAATAATCCATAATTTGGTTTACAAGTGAAATATCTATACAAAAGAAATAATAAATTAAGGGTATAAAGATTCATTAAAAAAAACTGTTTCATAAATGAAGCGTAGTGAATTCCAGTCTATTTGTTTGTATTTGCTAAGCTATATAAAATGACCTGAGTGACTTTGTAAGATAACTCAAAGATTTCAGGTATCAATGAAAATAAGGCGAAAATATGCAACAAAAATCACCGATTCAATTCTAGCTGTTAAATTTCGTCACGAACTAACATCAATTAAAAATGATTAAAAACTAGGGACCACTGGAAAGCTGTTTCGTCCTATTAAGGGATTCTTCACAGTGCACAACCACGACCCCACCAGCGATCCAACTTACTGATGAATACTAGGTAGATGCCCTGTGGCTGTATGGAGAAGTCATGACCGGTGCAGTTCATCATATCAACATGGGGTGGATGCTAACCGAAGGCATTGGTGAGGATAGCACTATATCACGAATTAACAAAATTAGAATTCATAGGTCATTGAATTCCGGCCCAAGTAGCTGAACGGTCAATCAGCTTGGTCTCGCAACATGAAGGCCATGGGTCCGATCACTGGCGATGTCGTGGGTGCGTAATACTGAACAGCTACAGACAGGTAGAAATAACTGTCCTGTACTCCCTGGTTTTTAGTGATCTGTAATTGATGTTGGTTTGTGCAGAAGTCTACATTGAAATCTATGCTGACACGTGAAATGTGATTGAAGCCTTATTGTTCTTAAACCGCTACCTTAGAAATGTACACAAGATTTTTAAAGTGAATAGAATACATGGAGCTTTTTATCTATTAAAAGTTTTTAGGCTAGTTAACAATATCCTTAGAGACTCCTAGTTTGAAGCTGACAGTAGGATAAACCTCGCATAAAAGTACATCAATCCGAGTCGTCATATAATCACGATATTACACAAAAGTGAAATAATTCCACGAGTACGGTACTAACTTCCATCCCGTCTTTACTAGTCACAAATATTACGCCTAAGCTTGCACAAGACTTCGCAACTTAATACATTTACCACTAAAAAATATCACTCACACTCCAATTTGATTTACAATGTCTGTGCGATCAAAACAGAATAGAAAAAGGATGACATTGGAAACAGCGTCTACAATTTAGAAAATGAAAACAAGTGATTCAGCGAAGAGACTCTTTTCAACGAATTTATCATCAAGCTGTACAATCGTATATATATATATATATATATATATATATATATATTTTAGCTCTACCAATTTTTCATTTTGTCTATTCAATTTGTATACTCTTCCTTATTACGTCAATTGTTACTATTAATACTCTCACTTTGAACTATATATATATATATATGGTTTTTAAGGAGTTATGTCCGGTGATGGAATTGAATCATAAGTGTGAATGCATAAAATAATAATAGTATGAAATACAATTAAAAACTAAAATGTTTGTGATTATACTCATAGTTAAATGTCAAGTGGCAAAGCAAATTAATGTCATATATAGAATAATTCATAGGATGGATAGAACTTCAAAAAAGGTGTGCAATTATAGGATTAGTAGACAAATCGAATAAAATAAAAACGTTACGTAATATTGTGTGAAATTTAATAGCATAGAATTTAACGTTGTAAAAAGAATTGATTTAGAATGACAAGGGGAACAAGTGAAATAATACCGGGGGCAGTTCAAAGTGAGAGTATTAATAGTAACAATTGACGTAATAAGGAAGAGTATACAAATTGAATAGACAAAATGAAAAATTGGTAGAGCTAAAATATGATTGGGGATTACCATACTTCAGAATAGAGGGATTAAGACCATGAAAGTTGGAGGGGTTAAACGAACTTTTTCTGTACACAGAGATCTGGCTTTTCTGTTCCGATAGCCAAAGCTTCAGCAATACAGAGTCGGGTACGTAGGGACTTTGGTAAATTACTCTTTGCCTTGTAGATGACTGTAAAGGCGGAGGCTATGGAGATAGGGTGATCATTATCGACCAGATGTTCTATGATCGCGCTTCTTATTGCTCCACTTCCACCTTTTCGTAACCATGCAGGATAGTGTTCTTGCACCCTCTTGGACAAAACTCGAGTCGAACGACCGATATACTTAGCTCCACACGACCAGGTGAATTGATAAACACACAAAAAGTTGGTCAACAGCGGGATCTTGTCCTTCAGGTTATTGAACAGTAATGGCCGGCTAGTAAAGGCTATTCTCAGAGATGCAGCAGGGAATGTTCTTTTCAGGGACTGCGTTATCCTTCGTTTCATGGTATTGGAAGCTAAGTCCCTTTTGAATTCCAAGCTCATGTAAAGTATTTTCTTGGGTACGGTTGATAAGTCACGTTTTATAGGATCTGAACGTATATTCTTACCTTATATATTTTTCATATTGTCTATTCAATTTGTATACTCTTCCTTATTACGTCAATTGTTACTATTAATACTCTCACTTTGAACTGCCCCCGGTATTATTTCACTTGTTCCCCTTGTCATTCTAAATCAATTCTTTTTACAACGTTAAATTCTATGCTATTAAATTTCACACAATATTACGTAACGTTTTTATTTTATTCGATTTGTCTACTAATCCTATAATTGCACACCTTTTTTGAAGTTCTATCCATCCTATGAATTATTCTATATATGACATTAATTTGCTTTGCCACTTGACATTTAACTATGAGTATAATCACAAACATTTTAGTTTTTAATTGTATTTCATACTATTATTATTTTATGCATTCACACTTATGATTCAATTCCATCACCGGACATAACTCCTTAAAAACCATATATATATATATATATATATATATATATATATACGATTGTACAGCTTGATGATAAATTCGTTGAAAAAAGTCTCTTCGCTGAATCACTTGTTTTCATTTTCTATACGTCTACAATTACACAATATATTTGGTAATGGGGGAAACATGAGGACTCCCCTGTGATTGTAATTGATTTTTGAAGTGCATCTGATTAGGTTTTGAACCACTGAGTCGTATGATTGCTCATACCTTATCTTGGGAGTAATGATTAAACCAGAAGATTCTAACTCAACACGACTATCTTTCATTTTATTACGCCATGTCATGGGCTTATTACTTCTGTACACTATCCAACTAATCTAAACGTAAGAAAATAGTGAATCGTATAGAAACCACTGGAATGATATTCAACGCACATGTTTAAACCAACGAATCCGGTGTTTCACGGTGATAATCATTGGTAGATCAAACCACCTTATGCAAACATTGGCCGTGAGACTTAAGAATCACTAAAATTCTGTGACCGTCCTAAGGAGAGAGCGATAATCAAACATCACACACATCCCCAGTTCAGCAAAAACACGCCTTACAGGTTAAAAGTATGACTTTGTACACAGAAGTGTTGTAAATGACAGCCTGCACAACCTGAGTAACAGGAGAGTTGAATGTCAACCTTTCTCTTACTAGCACCTACACACGCAAAACCTTTTCCACTACTTCTAATGACTCTCCTTGTGAGGGTGGTCTAGTGGATAACGCTTACCCGACCGAAAGCTGCTACCTTGACGTGGTGGTCGGGCTTGAACACCGCAATGATCTATTCAAGCTATACTGGCTGAGACTTATGTCTCTTGAGGTACTACCATGCCATGCAGGTTGTTTGGATAGCGGTTAAACAAAAAGCAGCTACCCAATCCAACATCATGTCCAATACAAAATCACAAAATTTCATGCCGGATCGGCCGTGGCCCGGATTAACAACGACCGCGCTTCCTGCTGCCGTGTCACAGGGCAGGAGTGATAAATCTGCTACTGAGACACACCAAACAAAAAAGAACGAACAAAAACAGGCCGCGTGTGACCGGCCTCAAGCAGCTGTCCCCTGGGCTCTGCGGTCACGCAACCAACTTCCACGGTGTGGGCAGCCGGGAAGTAACAATCGCCCTCACAATCCGAAATGCACACGAAACCTCTCTCTCCTTGTGAGGGTGGGTGGGGACGCAGGCTATTTGTGATTTTGCAATAATCCTTACATTTAAGAGACGCGAAGCACATACCATACTTGAAAATATTGACTGTTAACTAATTAACCGCAGCAGCTCACATATCATCGCATAGTAAGACGACATTATCTGCATGCTCGAAGTCAAATAATCTTTTCTCCTGGCAGAGTTACACCGCCGCCACCACGTACATCCTTCGCAACTACCTAAAGCGAAACTCTGTAATCAAGCAACGCTATCAAGCCCCACTGGCGTTTGAGAATAGTGTACCCCCTAATTCTACTTGGGGTACTAATGATTGGTTTTCAAAATCTCGATTAACTTATCAAGGATACCACTCTAAAAGACTAAATGGATCACGTTCAACGGAATAAAGGCAACTACAATATCGAGAAATACAACGATTCTTGGTTTGTGTTGTGTCGGAAATTATTCTATCAAGTGGTGAGGACTGAACATTTAACTATGGTCTGAAAAACCCAGCTTTTTCATCACGGATCGCTTTTTACACTTTGTGAAGTCTGAAAGGTACGAAAACAGCCAGGATTTGCGACATAACCGGTAAAAGATTGATACCAAATCGAACGGTACGGATAGAATGAGGCTTCAAAAAAACGGCAAACGGTTTATGCAAGTGACGATACCAGAAAAAGTAAAGTTAGTAGAAAATAGAACAGAACGGACTATATATATATATATATTGAAAAAGGATCAAGTTACTGAACGTATGATCATAGTAGTTATTTGTGATAGTGTACATGCGAATGGAATCTTCCATTGACTGTTCTTTCATGATTTGTATGAGGGTCGAGATACTATCGGGATGACGAGAACGAACCAGTGGTTGTATTAAGGGACTACTGTTTAAGCCTTTGCCATGAAGCCTGATCCATAAAGTAGTAGACCAGCACCAGGAGATGCCTCCCTATGGCTGCCAGTAACCAAAACAAATACTTACACCATTCGATTCCGTTAGATTCTGCAACTCATTTGCGTAACAGGTCTAGAGTCAGCGTTTCCCAGCTCCCCTTGGTGGACATCCATGTCTACCAGTCCAGTGACAAAATGCCGAACGTACGCATTCGCCCAATCACTCTACTGAGAACACCACATGAAGCTAGTAGGTAGAACTTATCCAGCAGATGCACAAAACGCGTGAATTTGTTTGAATCATGGTATTGGATTGGGTAGCTGCTTTTTGTCAAACCGCTACCCAAACAACCTTTCTGGCATGTTAGGACCTCAAGAGACACAAATCTCAGCACGGATACAGAGGGCTAGTTTCGCATATCCCAGTTTACGCCATCTCTGGCGTGGACGTGATATCCGACCAGCTATCGACCAGAGGGCGAGTGTACTGCTCAGAAGTCTGCTCCGTCCTTCCTTATGGCTGTCTCTGAGACCTGGCCATTGAGAGTGGAAGACATGAAAGGGTTAGCTGTCTTTGATCACAGCTGTCTGCGCTCCACCTTCCATGTTAAGTTGTATAACAAGGTGAGCAATATTGAGGTTAGGCATAGAGTTCTAGGTAAGCAGGGGAAATCAATCGACAAGGTTGTGAAGTTACATCGACTGAGATGGTTGGGACATGTTGTTACGTGTGCCTAGTCATCGCCTTCCTCGGCGGGCAATGTTAGCTGATATAGGGTCAGGCTGGAAAAGAGCTAGCGGAGGTCAAACCAAAACATGGCACCAGTCAATGAAATCTACAACAGTTAGTCTAAGCTACGTAGGAAGGTGTAGACTTCTTGTTTTGTTGGGGTCATCGGGACGGTAAAAACAAATGGTTGGAAACAATTGATGACATGGCTTAGAATCGTTCTCAATGGCTAGCGCAGATGCATCCACTCCTTGTGACTTATGATTTCCAATGAAACTGTTTTGTTCTTCGTTACTACTCTTTCTTTGTCTCACACCTCTGCTTACTGTCTGTATTATGCATTTCTTCTACTTTCTTCTCCTGCTTTGTGTGCTACATTTTTGGAGTGTGGCGACTTGAACTGGTGCACATCGGTGCAAAGTTCTATGTCGAAAACAGACAGACAAAACGCGTGGCCAAATGGGAACATTTTGATAGGAAGACCGGAGGCTACCCACCCTCGGTGTCCAACTTATAAACAAACGCATAGATTTACAGATACAAATACTAATAAGGAATGGTTAACGTTCAAAGGTAAAGATATCTTATACAAAGCGTTACAACACCTATTACGTCACCTACCGTACACCGGCGACTGAACCATCATTTTTTCCGGTAGGTTCATCTAACTCAACTCCAGCCCATTCACCAACAGCGAATTCTGTTGGTCCTAAATACCTTAAGATACCGACACGACCTCCAGAAACTTGGACAAGATCACCAATTTGGAGGCCACATTGTCCAGGCGGGACTATATGAGAATTTACTGCTGAATGTCGAGATGAACAAACACTACCGACATCGGCAGTACTATCCTGCTTCGACAAACTAATTGACAATCTATCGTCATTATTGATTGTTGTTTCCATCTAAAAGGTAATCAATAGAAAATAAGGTAAATTTAGCATTGAGTAATAGAATGGTACATAAACGTCAATTTTTTTTAAATATATGCAGGATAGAAAATTCCAGTAGAGCTTATGAATTTATCTGATACCTGAAATAAGCACCTTTAAAATAATTAACACTTTTGAGACTACAAAAGGAAGAGAAAAATATGTTAGTCCATTGTGTGCTTTAAGAACTGGAAAAGTGATATTCCAAAGCTGACTGATCAATACCTCTTATTTCACTTTATGTTATGAATTTGAATACAAGCCTAACCACCAACATTTCAGTGACGGACCAATATCACTAGTCTTTGAATAGCAAATGTGACCGAAGGCTTATAACTCTGTGAAGCATTTGCATTCTGTCGTGGTACTCAATGTTTAATCTTCCATCAGTAGCCGGTGTTAAGTTTGCACTTACTATTATTTTGAAATATAAGGTGGAAATACAGTTTATTGGTCATAAAAAGAACAGCATATACTAAACATGCCAATAAATAAAGAAAAAGTATATTGGAACTACGGGTTTTCTGGTACTACACTGAGAAAGACTGTCAAATAAGATATTGACGTGTACACTAATGGCATTAAAATCTTAAAATATCTATTCAGGTGAATGTACATAAATAAATATATAACATTGCCCAAGATCCATAGATCTTTCAGTGCAACTCATAATGAACCACACCTATTACGTGAAGGATGACAATACTTCTTGACTCGATAAACCTCGACAAGCAGGTTTGGGTTCGAAGATATAACCCAATGACCCAATCCAATGAGCTACAGACACAGTTGAATATAAAAAACATATACTATCTCCACACTTATTTTAAGCCGTTGTGACTGACTCCATCATTTTAAACGCTACGGTTAAAGCGATAGAATTAGCCAAATTCCATCTGATTGCATTTAGAATGTATAAATGCATTTATAAGACTGTTCAATTTTAATTCCTTTATGTATGTTTAGTTGAGGCAAATATGTTATGTTTGCAGTTATACCACATCAATAAAACTTAGAACTCGCCTACGATAAAAAAAATGAGATTATATGGAGATTAACACGTAAATATATATGAGGGAATCAATATGGTTACTGATAATAAGCCGTGTAATGTGAAAAATTGAAATCCTGATACATCTAGAACTTCAAGTCACAAATAGCTACACACAATATTTCAACTAATAGGCCCCTGTCCTTCAGGCTCAAAAAGTAACTCAGGTCCCATATACGTGTCACAGTCCCTCACTCCTGGAAACCAGACATCGCTGGCCTTGTAAGGTGGATACAAAGCCCTGTTGCGCTCCGCTAGGATGTCACCTGGTGAACCTAACGAAACTGTCATGAGGAAACGATGAAACAGCATAAGACCAAACCCTCAAAAACATTGTCTGACGAAAAAGATGGGTGTAATAGCATCATGACAAAGGTATCGAAACCGTCAAGTGGGTTTATGTTGAATATGTTATGTCCCTAGCCCGAGTACACTAATCCGTCCTGTCCTACGACTCCACCAGTGGGAACTGTCCCTCCCCAGCAAGCCTACCAGGAGAATAACTCGTGAGACACTGAAGATATACAACCATCTTCAAACCGGATGTTCTGCACGCTAGCCCCTTAGGTACCACAACATAAGTAGCAAGTAATCTTAACACGGTTTGGAGGACTTAGACAACTTTAATAGTGAGAAAAGCCGAACCTTGAAGCAGCCTAAGAGGACTGTACCCACAAATATGTTCAAGAACGACGATCCGCAACCAGCTATTTGACACAAGACATCCAATCACTAATTAAGCGTTCTTATTCTCTTCAATATATCGTTTTTAGCAGCAACCTACTTGAACAGAAGTGGTGAACTAGCTAGTGTGTGCTGTACAAGGGCAGCTGTGCACCCTAAGCTCACCACCCACATTAGGAGCAACAATAAACCGTGACAAAGAAGTTGAGTCTTCTGTCCCCCCCTAAAGTCCTACAAATACACAGAGCTTCACACAGACAAATGTCGCGATAAACGTCCGACTTAACAACCTCCTCCCCATTGAGTCCTACAAGCGGCAACCAATAACTTTCAAGAGAAATATGCGTACGGCATCCAGCAATGAGAGCGGCTCCCACTACAAATAGGGCTGACTGAATGGGAGTTGCAACAACATTAAACCAACCATTTTGCAGCACTAAGCAGAAACTATTCGGTAGACTCACAGAAGCTCATTGTAATACGACCATCCTCTTTCTGTTTTCAAGAATGGGGGCCGACAAGATTTTATTTGTTACAGACCTATGGTAATACTTTAGTCATGATGGAAATGATAAATTGATGAGATCAGAAATTGCCTAACAGAACGAATGAACACCGTGAAACTCAGCACGGTTTCAGTAAAGGTAGATTCTACTCAACAAACCTACTGTCGCGTGGAATGGCTGGATGTCATTTTGGGACATGAATATTCCAATCCACGTGAACTTTCTCACCTTTGCGAAGACATTTAACACCGTTAAACAAGAGATCCTTCTCCACAAGACTGACCAGACGGGAATCTCGTGGCTCGCGAATTACCTTTGCGTGGAAGGATCTCATACGAAAGCAAGCTGAGTCTGCTCTAGAAACCTTAATGCTCTTACCATTCATTAATGACCTGTCGTGTCGTCTGGGGTGCCCGATTTTCACCACATCAGCAAAATACGAACTTTAGGAGTGATATGTGGATGACCCAGGTACAGTGCAGGCATAACTGAGAACGTTATGAGACTCAACAGACAGGTCCAATTACACATCCAAATATCACACAGAACTTCCCACTGTGACTAGTTTGTCCTGTAATCGGTCAAAGAACTTAAATATCAGATAAAACCACACGCAAGTGTGGGCAAGACATACGCTTACACACTTACATGCGCCCAATTCGTCGCCCTGAAACCCCCTTAAATGACCACGGACATCTGCAAAACGGGTGATTTAGAGCCAACTTAAATTAAACATGTCACTTTAGTTACACATTTTCTGCGACTAACTCAGGCGACAGCATGTCAGAATTCGCTGAACATGCGAGATCATCAAGAACAAACAGGGGAAATATGGTACCATTTGCATTAAACATACAAATAATGTGCAGTTACAGGGCCCTCAACCCTACTTAGTGGTCAAACTATCAGTTTATACCGCTGACTCACGCGACTGTGAACTTGACTCACTATTTGAAACATTGCAGGCTAATGAAAAACAATAAAAGTTAGGCTTATAAGACCAAATAGTAAAAATGATCAATTACTTTCGCAGACTCTAACACATCAGTGTTTGATGCATGTCGGATATTACCACGCTTCGAAAAAATACCATGAGAGGGTTCACACTTGAAATAAACCACACCATCAACGCTGCCGTCATTTTTTCCCAGCGGAGAGAACAGACTGACACCAATCCACTCACCAGCGGCAAACTGAGTTTCACCAATGAACTCGATTTTCCCAATCCTCTGGGTGTCAGTACCAACATATACTACATCACCAATGGCAAAATTTATTTGGTTTGAATCGGACTGCAGCTGGCTCATTTTAACCACTATTTACGTGTATGGAAATGCAACTAGGATTAAAACAGCATTCATCAGAGGAAGGTTAACCTTCAGGTCAATGAAATGCCGTGGGCCACACATTGATTCCAGGTGTGTTTAAACAAATAGAGAAGCAAAATAATGAGTTTTGAATGTTGCAGTGAAAGTTCCACCTTTTAACAAATTCTTCCCACCAGTTTTCTTTTGACATCAATATTTATAGGGTGATTCAATATCCAATATCCAATATCCTGATTACGAGCTAGTATAAACCAGTGATTTCTTTGAGCTCGCTTCTTGATTGTGAGGTAGAGGTTCCAGATCTTCGGTGAGCTTCTGCGTAGTAAGTCCCGACACTCGACTGCTTTAGCTCTGGTAGACTCCAGGAGGAGTGGTGCGGGGATTGGTCGAGATGTGGTTTGTAGTATGCAGTATGTTAGGACTGTATTGCTGCCGTGAATGGAGTTTGACCTAACTCCCCTTGGTCATTCGGTGTAGTCATAAAAGCAGAATAGTAATAATAATAATAATAATAGGTTGTAGTGTAGATAATATAGGTTGAGATAAGTGGAATAATAAAGGTGACCTAAGGAAAAGATAGAGTGAGAGAAGGCAGAATAGGTCGTGGGGATTTAGTTTGTACGCTTATTCATTGACAGTTTGGTTTCAAATTTTATGAGGATAAGCCATTGAGACACAAACCTTGCATTTCTGCATGATTGTCTAGCTTCCGCTTAAAAATCTCCAGAGATGGCGCTGTAGTCACGGCCGCCGGTAAAGCGTTCCAGAGACGGCAAACACGAAGCGAAAAGAAATGTGATCGCACTCGAGTCTTTGGTCTCTGGTGTGCTATCCTTAGCGGGTTACCTCGTGGAAGCCTATAATCGCTTAATGGCAGGATGCTTTTATTTGGGTGGGCCTGGTCATTTAGGATCTTGTAGACGGTGATGAGGTCTCCCCTGTGCCTACGGTAACTAAGTGTGAAAAGACCTAATTTCTTTAGTCTTTCCTCATATGATTTGTTGCGGAGGCCGATCACCCATTTTGTCGCTCGTCTCTGGACACTTTCTAGAATGTTAGCATCCCTTTTGAGTAGCGGAGGTGCAATGATATTATGCACCTCAAGGTGTGGCCTCACATATGCCTTGTATAGCCTTAAGAACAGTTCGGGAGTGAGAGCTCCCAGCTGCCTGTGCATAAAGTGTAATGTTGCGTAGGCTTTGGCGACGTCCCTCGAGTAATTTCCACTGGTGTCTAGCTTTTCTGTTAGAATAAGACCTAGATCACGCTCTGATGGAACACAACTCAAGTTCTGGCCACCAAGGGTGTAATTTACACTCTGTGACCTGCCGGAATGAAGCTGCACTACTTTGCACTTCTTTAGATTGAAAGGCATTCCGTTAGCCAAAGCCCAATTTCCCAGAGTTTGCAGGTCAGCCTGCAATCTATCTGAGTCTTCCGATGAGTTTATTGCTCTCCAAATCTTTACGTCGTCAGCGTAAAGAAGCGCAGAGCAGTTTAGTTGGGGGGGCAGGTCATTGATAAAAATCAAAAACATCAACGGCCCTAGGATAGAACCCTGAGGAACCCCTGATGCCGAGGTGTGCCAAGATGATCGGATGCGGTTGACTTTGGTGCAGAATTCTCTCTCGCCTAAGTAATCTGTCAGCCATGCGAGAAGTGCTCCAGAAACTCCCGCCTTGCCTATTTTGTGAAGGAGCAGACCATGGTGAACTGTGTCGAATGCTTTCGCAAAGTCGAGAAAGATCACGTGGGCTGGTACCTTTTTGTCCCAGGATAGTGTCCAATCGTTCCAGGCTAGTAGAAGATTCGTCACGCAGGATCTTCCCCTCCTGAAACCGTGCTGTGCTTCGTGAAGAAGGTTAGTCCCATCGAAGTATTTTCTCATGTGGTCGTCAATGAGACTTTCCAATATCTTCGATACCACTGGAAGTAGAGCAACTGGTCTGTAACTGGTCACATTCTGCCGGTCACCACCCTTGAAGATAGGGGATAGGATTGCACGTTTCCATTCACATGGAAGTTTCCCTACATCAAGGGAGTGTTGGAACAGATCACTTAGGGGTTGACAGAGACTTTCTGAACACTGCTTCAGGACAGATGGTCTGATGCCATCACAACCTGGAGACTTTCCCGAAGCCAACCTTCCCAATTTTGCAAGTACCATAGCCGGGGTAATTTGAAATGTCCCCAGCAGGTTTTCGTGTGTTGGTTTTGCGATGTAATCTGGATGTTCTGTAGGGGTAATATCCTCGTTACTATTTAGTTGCCTGTGAAAGGCTAGGCTGAATGTCTCTGCCATTTCAAGACTAGTAAGAGATTTCCCATCAGAACCCACTAGATTGCATGCTCCCTGGTTGGTCGGTTTTCTTTCGGCCATAAACCTGTATAGGCTTTTGGGGTTCACGAGAAGCTTATTGGCGAGGTCTCCCTGAAATGTCCTTCTATCGCTCCGGACTCGTATGTTACATCGATTCCTGAGTTCAAGGTACACTTCATATTCGGGTTGACTCTTCGATCGTCGCCACGCGAACCAGGCTTTTCGCTTTGCCTGCAGAAGGCGTTGTGTCCCCTTTTCAGCCATGATCGTTGCTTCCTAGCTTTTGGTGAGACTAAAGGAACAGTGTCTGAGACCGCCTGGTGAATGATCTCCTTTACCACTCTCCAGTGTTCTTCTACTGTTAGCTCTGTCCATTTTTTAGGCCAATTTGCTTCAGACAGAAGTCTTCGCATTTTGGTGTAGTTGGCTTTGTTATAACACAGATAGGGCTGTGTATTGTCCCACTGTAAGCGCTCGCGGAGGACTATGTCGAATACTATGACCGCGTGGTCACTACTACCTATGGGAGTCGTGATCTGAACGTTTTCCACTAGTAGCTGGTCACTAGTGAGCACGTAATCCAGTCTAGAAGACTTCCCATCAGGGCCCCATCTAGTATCCATCTTGACATTTTCAGTGAATCCAGCCTTCCTGATGGTATGCAGCAGATTTCGATCAAATCTATCATGGGCTTTTCCCGACACCAAGTTAAGAGATGGGGCATTGAAGTCACCAGCTATGACAATTTGATCATAACCCATGTCTTGAGTCGCTGAAATTGTATTTAGCAGTACCTGGTTGTGGTCTGCTCCACATGAAGGTGATCGATAAATGCTGCCCACTAGATATTTGCAGTACCCAACGGTGAAGTGGCACCATATGGAGTCAGGGAGCTCTGTGAGGGGAGGGTCCGTCGCGTGAACACATCTGAGCTGTTTGTCGACGTATATGGCGACTCCACCTCCTTCTTTCAGGTCCCTATCTCGCCTGACTAGGACCATATCATTTATACTGACTTCGCTGTCTGCCACCGTAGGGGTTAGCCAGGTTTCCGTCAGTATTATGATTTTGGAGTTTAGTTGTGATTGTAGGTGTCTAAGTTCAGCTATTTTGCCTCTTAGCCCTCTCACATTACTATACAGGCAACTGGTAGTCAGTCTCACCACTTCCCCGTATTGGGGGGTAGTTGACTTGATATTGGCTATCGGTTGAGGAGTTATCCTACGAACTAGTTGGCCGATTCCCCAGGAACCGGCCTGTTGGCGTTTTTTTCTTCTAGTTCAGTTGGAGCACTCGGATGACACTGGCTATCATCGTCCGTGCTGCACCGCTGTAGTGTGACTAGGGGTTGAGGATTTTCTTTTACTACGCTTTGTTCTCTCCTTTGAGTGCGAGGCCGGCTCTCGCAGCAGCGAATGTGTTTGCTGACCTTGTCCTTGGTCTCGTACCATCTATGGAGAGCGGTAGTCAACTGGTCTTGGGAGCTGAACTTGACAGCTAACAGACGTGGCGAGTTAATTGACATAAGATGAGTGGGTCGAGGCAGTCTATAAATAGAGACAGCCCCTGAACTTCCCAGGGCCATCTGGGATGCTAACCATCTCCATTGTTGTACATCATGACAATGCTTTTCGCAGGCGTTCCCAGTTACCAGTTCGGGAATGCCATGCACAACCATGGAGGCAGAAGGAATGAGCTCTGGCGACTCCCTCGCCATTTGTCTTTCCTTCCACGGCCTGTCTGGCTTAACACGTATGTTACAGGCCCTCCCTATAGAAAGGACTTGAGAAGCCAGTAACACTTTTTCAACATCCTCGGTAGAGCTCAATGTTACCCTCAGTGGGGATGGTTTGCCTTCAGGTGCAGCAGTGCCCCTATACAATCTGCATAGATTTACTGGTTGGATGTCCAAACCCAGTGTGCTACTTAAGATGGACCACTGTTCCTGATCAAATAGGGCCCTATCTTTCAGCAGACTACTGCTACAGTCTGGTACATTAAAGAGGATTACACAATTTGATCTGCTAACCGTGGGCTTGGGCTCGGTCCTCGCACGTTTGTGATCACCTTTAAGACCGTTTTGGTTTGACTGGTGCGACTGGGTATTTTTATGTGTCTCAGTGCTATAGCCAGCATTACTGATAGACGGTTGGGGTCTTTTTCCAACGACGGAAACCCGTGGTTCTCCAGCCTCTGTGTCTGGAGCGGTTATGGCAAGAGTTACAAGTTTAACCGGTGAGGATTTTGGTATCGTTCTGTGACAAATTTCAATTCAGACAACTTCTGAGTTTGTCACAAAGTATATAGTATACTTATAGAAAGCCTGTATATATATACATATAGATGGCTTTTCCATTTCACCCTAAAGAGCCAATGGAGATATCCTGAAAGATCGAATGCGGGCACTTTCCTGTATTGTCTATGTTGACCATAATATGGCGATCACTGTTGCTCTGGGGATGAAGGGTTTATATTATTACTACTAGCAGTGGGACCACTGGTATCGGCTATAATCGCACTGTAAAACATTGAATTAGAAAAAATAAAGTCAAATAAATACAATGAAACAGTAGAATACCTAATAAATAACTTTATATATAAAGGGCCTTATCGAGGTCACATAACAAGCTGTTACTCATATCTGCTTATCGTGTTGCAAGTAGCCCATGGTCATGCTCTGTGTGAACTCAGAGATGAAAGTCTCACGCCATCTAGGTGACCTATGGTGCCATCAAGTAGATAGCTGGCAACCAATTCCCTCAAAACTTAATCTGACTAGTTTCTTATGTCCTTCTAGTGTAGGTGCTGCTTGATATGATCTGTTTAACATTGAGACCACTGACTGTAGGCCGTGCTGTTGGAAAGATATTTTTCATTGGTGAAAAATAATCGTAAATAAGTTTATTCAACAAAATGGTTTATCATTTACGTTAACACAACAACGGGCCATTTATTCACTTGGTCAGACTTAATTCACGATATCATGCCTGACAGCTAGATTTTTACTGACAGGTAATTTAACAGTCAATTCCTTGTCATGGCTTGTAAAACCGTTCTTACGCTGTATGGAAGTACTGGTGTTAGCATTACCTGTGATCTGCGAACCTATCGGACACTTTTGAATGACTCGAATAGCAAAGTAGAGCTCACGCAGCAAGCAAATAGAACAAGTAGGTGAGTCGCCTGTTTCTCACTGATATTGTTAGTCCTCAACATCTTTATCACAGCTGTGAAATAGCCCTATTTAGCCAGGTATGCAGTCAGAATGTTGCATCCTTTCGGAAATAATAAAACTGTCACCGAGTGATTCTGGTGAATCATTTATACCCAACTCCCTAATTCACCTCTATAATCTGTTTGAGGCCAAGATTCTTGTGAGAATATCAATTTAATTTGATTTTGTTGTGTCTCCTGTCCTATTATCCCCTTCGCTAAGTATGAGCCACATATAAAAAAGAGATACAAATTAAGACTTGTTGCACACAATTGGGAGGATTAGAGCTGCTACCAATAGCTCAAAGACTTTTCCATCATGAAGTTTGATAGTGATATGCGAAACACTTGTAGGAAAGTCTGTACAAAAATTGGTAATGCTGAGAATGTGAACCAGTATAGACACATGAGTCATCAACATCTTTTGTTTTTAGGCTGATGAAATAATAAGAAATCATTAGAATGCGCAGTCACTGAAAGATGCAACAATTACATTCGTGTTTCTCCAAACATTAGATGATCAAGGCTTTTAATTTTCCATTCATATCGTAGAGATAAACAAACTGGTGCGGGAGGATGAGTTTTTAGAAGCCTCATTATCTCAGAAAGCACTGGCCCCTATAAAAAACTACCCGAAAAAGCCGATGGGGGAAAATATTCAATTCTTTCGAAAAACTAATATTGAGAATGCCCAGTCTAGATGACGGTACGGAGACGGACATGAAGACCTGAGTGGATTACACAGTCTGCAGTTCACTTTTTCTGTCGTGCAAAACTGTAGTTAAGTAGCTTGTTTATGGCCTAGTTCAAGGATGCTGAGATTTTGCAATCTGTAAAAGTAATAATAATCACTTCATTCCAAACAATAGTAGTCATATAGAATGGTATTTCCGAAGCTTCGGCATTATTTGAAATCCTTTTATAAACATATGAGTACATGAAATTTAAGAAAGTAATAAAATCGCTAAAAGTGAAATTTAGTCGAACATAACTAAGGATAAATAAATCATAGAGATTCAGATAATAAGGAGAGAATTCACTTTTGGCCTGCGTTAATCCTTGTAATGTATATCTCTGCAGAGATCTAATTCCCCATTTAAAGTATCCACCGATGCAGCTTATCTTATTAAATTAGGTTAGCAGCTCCACTTACAGATCACCGTGACCACTTCAAATTCCACGCGAACTAAATTCCTCCTCAGTTTGAGCATCTTTTGTGTTGAATTCGTAAACGTGTCCTAGAAGGAGGGAGAGGATTAGATGGGTCGATCTCCAAGTCACCTGTCAGTCACGTCTCATAAACCGTCAATGCCCAGCTCTTGCTACGCTCGGGCTCACGCTGTTCCTTGCAGTTTTTCAGAAACGCTTAGTAATAACGGACGAAAAAACCCAAAGACCGATTGGTGACTCGAGGATTCTTTATTGTTACACAAACATATAAAAATAATGTTTTTACTAGGTTCTGTAAACAAATATTACAATAATAAATCACAAGATTACTTCAGATGGTTGTCTCCTGACTTCTTTCTGAACAGCGACCGATGAGACGATGACTGTCGTATTGATGTCTCCGCGAAAATTGGGGAAGTTGATTTTGAGCAAACAACCATGAATTGATCGTTCAATCTTCAACTCCATTGACACTTCCCGGCAAAAAAAGGATCCAACCCTTTTTTCCTTCACGACCAATGCACGTTGACTTGGATGCCATTGCGAGAGCCTGGGTCACACGGACAGAGCTGAAATGGAAAACAAACAGAAAAGCCAACACACCACAAGCATACCCACAGCACAATCTCACACATCGCTGACGACCTGTGCCTTCCAGTTAAAGGCATGCTCTTGACACATCCTCTGGCAACACAACCTCCACTTGCTAGAATGACTCTCGGAGAATGCAAAGTGACCATAGCACCACCTCATGATACTCTACGCACATCCTCTTATCTACTCACTACCAATTACCACTGAAATCGCTTGTCACTCATTCTGCCTCAGTTCTAGTAGCGGTGACGCATGCGAGCCTCAGTCGATTACACTCTTTCTCCCCGGCGTGTGGGACCACAGCTAACAATTATCTCCGTGTGCATCCTATTTTCAGCAATAGCCTAGCCTCCCCGGCGTATACGCCCCATCTGCTGTCTCTAACATCAATCAATTCATTCATGGATGTAGAAGACTCGAAACAACTTCAGAAGTAATCACGACGAAAATTTTAACAAAATTATGCAATAAAAACAAGGTACGAAAACAACGAGTAAACACAATTAATCCAAAAACACCAATTGATATGACACACCACGCGTATATACAAATAGTACAAATAACCTCGCAGATCATGTCTTGATGGAATTACTTTGAAGAATCGCAGGACTTACAGCAGTACGCCTACAACCCTTCTCAGGTTGACGATTGAAATTTGTGGAATGTCCGGACACAAACAAGATTAACCAAAAATTGCGATAATTGGAACTCACACAATTATTTAACACAAACATATGTACAATCACTACATCAAATGTTGTGGATTCCGGCATGACAAACTACCCTTGAAGAACTGTAGGACTTACAGCAGTACGCCTACATTCCTTCTCAGGTTGATGATCCAAGTGGAAGTCGTCCGGACACAAACAGAATTACCAACAACTAGATGATAAATGATACCAATTCAGTATATACAATATGAACATATGTACAAAATCACACACCAAGCACATTGGACTGCTCATTGATGCGCTACCCTATGAAGAATTGTAAGACTTACAGCAGTACGCCTACAACCCTTCTCAGGTTGACGCTCTAGGTTGGAAAATCGTCGCAGAGTTCATTTGCTAACTTCCTTCTATGAGCTATATCATCAAATCTGAACGGCAACACGCCCATGTCATTGTATCGTAGAATATAGATGACGAACAAACACACGACGTATCTGATCAACCAAGCGTAGACACAGAGTAATTTACACCAAAGATAATAGCATTCAAATAGTAACTTGAAATTAGAAATGCCTTTATTCATGCAAGTCAATTTAACAATTACTCTCTCGTTTACACCTGGCTTATCCCCAGTAAACTGAGCAATATCTGTTGTCTTTTCAAATGCACCAATACTATCATAGTCATTGCACAAGACACTTGAGTTGATGGGCGTCTTTTCCATTGTGGATGACAACACCAACGGTGACTGATCGATACCAGTTGATGAACTCAGCGGTGGATCAGAAGCTGTTGTTGTTCGGCTTTCAGAAAGTTGTTTAACTGCAAGATTACTACCACTGCTGTATTTTACTACAAGCTCCGGTTTAGCCCTAGCATCTGATGATAGGTGGGCTACACGCTGATCAATTACACTGACGGTCTCACAAGTATCCATAACTTCTACAACTGCATCTGCATTCAATTCTACTTCACATTCAAGTTGTACAGAACCTTTGTTCAACTTAGCAGTAGTAGGCATATCCCTCATCTCATCCTGATCAACCAAAGACAAATCTGCACTATCATGATCATTATCACAGATATTCAATTTACTATCATCTATCTGGTCGACTTCATCATTTTCAAACTCTTTAATAACAGCAGTAGATGATTTGGGTTCTTCCTCACAAATCCCTAAAGATTTCATACCTTCACTCTGACTAGTAATACCTTGTAAACTTTTGGAGTCAGAACTGCACTCTGAAGCAATAACTCTATTCCGTGACACCCTATTCAACAATGGCTTACCAGTTGCAACTACAGACTTCTTCACAACACCGTTATCGTCACACAATTCGGAGTCAGGCCTGGAGTTTACATTTAGCTTATCACTGAACTTGATCACTGGTTCACAGTTCACTTCTCTATGCACCTCTTGCAAACGTGTAAAACACAACCGTGTTTGTATTGCATCTTGCAACTTATCTGTTGAGGATGTACTACGAAACCTGTTACACTCACTAGGTCTATATGCATTACTAGACATCATGGAGCCTTCTCGATATCCACCTCTCTGAGGCCTATTCGTCATCAATGATTGCGTTTTGCTCTCAGACTGCTCTATTCTAGGGGTGAGATCTAATATACTGGCAAACTTGCTCATAGATAGATTGACACTATCTTTTACTAGTTTCAGGATATCATCAAATTTTGGCTCGATACATTCATCCTCCATACGGGAGCTTATCTTCACCCACTTCCTTCGCAGTCGAGTAGGTAGACATCTTGCTATTACTTCTAGTATAAAACTCGAGTTGAGGTCACTCATGCAATTCATCTAAATCAATGCATTCTTGTAAGTCAGCAGATTATCCAAAAACTCAGTGAGTGCCTGGGAGTCATCCTGTAATTGACCACCATTACACTTAACAGCCTCGAATAATTTCCCTGCAATCATCGAAGGTCTTCCAAACCTTTGACGTAATATGATCATAGCCTCGTAGTATCCCTCTTTTGGCTTCATAAACTTACAGCACTGTATAGCTCTTGCAGCATCTCCAGTGCAATACCTCATCAAATACATCTATTTCAATTCATCACTTAATAAAAAACTACTCAGCGTAATCTCGAACTCCTCTACAAATTGTAAATAATCAGCCGGGTTTCCATCGAAACACCGTGGTTCAAATTTAGGCAGTTTGATGTCCCTATTATCCCTGAACGGCGAAACAGTAACATCAACCATGTCATGTTTAACATCAGACACATCGTTACAATTAACAGACAAGTCACAATGACTTACTTTCCTGTTTGCATCCAAGACACTCCGTCCCTTCTTTGACCCGGGCATTGTTGAACTTGACCCAATTCCAAAAGCGTTCCAGATATTGCTTGTTCAAAGAGGACTTGACTGGCACCAGGAAAGATGAACGGTGACTATCCAAACTGTCACCAACTGCACACAACCGTCAAAATCTGACTTCGGCGTCAGAAAATGTCAGCCACGTCTCGTAAACCGTCAATGCCCAGCTCTTGCTACGCTCGGGCCCACGCTGTTCCTAGAAGCTTCTCAGAAACGCTTAGCACGAACGGATGGAAAATTCAGAATCCAGTTTGGCGACTCGAGATTTATTTATTATAACACCAACATATAGCCAATGTACAACTAAGCCTTACAACTAAGGTCTATGAACAAATATTACAATAATAAATCACAATATTACTTCTGACGTTTGTCTCCTGACTGTTTCTGAACAGCGACCGATGAGACGATGACTGGTGTATGGATTCCTCCGCGAAAATTAAGGAGGAAGAGTAGTGCTAGCTGATCAGTAGATATGGTGGCGGTCGCTGAGGTGATTCGCCCCATTCTGCAGGAACAGCAATACGCAATTTGAAGGTTCGAGATATTTCCGATTTTTATGAGGGCTTAGATCTTTATCTTGAAAAAGATAATAATGAATGCCTTGACAGATCATGCTTCTACCTTTAAATATATACCATTCGGCCAGCCTATTGCTGAGATGCGACCATGTGTGATCTGCACAGATTTATGGGGCATCTTATAAATTAACTTGCTATCCGTCGTCAGATCTTTAAATACCACTTCAAAATGTCTTATCTCATTTATTTTCAAATAACGTCTTGACTTGATCCTCATTTTACTCCATTAAAACTAACATTTTACAGCTCTTTATGACTTATTATATTTCTACTCTCTGAAGGGTACGGTTGTGCACTAAATGCACAAAAAGGTATAAAACAAAAACAACTGGCACAACTGAGGATAAATGTATTAAAACCAAAAGCGAACATTATGATAGTACGAGATATACGCGTAGCATTATACATTGCAAATGAACGTTGTCAGCCCGGGGAGTTTCCTTTATAAGTGCATTTATTAATGATACTTGCACTTACCTATTTCATTACAATTTAATGATTCACCTCAGCACTTTCACTTTTCTAAAACAGCTTTGAATCCCTTGTAGAAGTTATACATACCTCAATATTGGTTGGTTATCGAATGCCGACAACCACGGGATGAAAACGAAACGAAGTCGATTTTCCCGCTCAACCTGGAGGACAATTGTACAATTCAACAACTATACGGCCTAGTTCAGACAATGAGTGTATTATATGTATCAAATATTTAACAGTTGAAATATGATTAACTTGTAGACAATCTGAGATTTGAGACTATATCTTACTTGATCGTGCCTGTAAAAAAGGGCATGCATTTTCATGTAAATATTTTAAATTTGTATGAAATACATTACATTATTAAAATTGGGGAAGTTGGTTTTGAGCCAACATCCATGAATTGATCGTTCAATCTGCAACTACATTGACACCAGAACCCAGTTTGGCGACTCGAGATTTATTTATTATAACACCAACATATAGGCAATATGCAACTAAGGTTTTTGATGGTTTTCTCCTAACTTCTTTTTGAACAGTGACCGATGAGACGATAACTGGCTGATTGATGCCTCCGCGAAGATTGGGGAAGTTGGTTTTGAGCAAACAACCATGAATTTATCGTTCAACCTTCAACTACATTGACACCATTCCCTTACAATTTGTTCGTTCATGTTGTCAGCCACGTCTCATAAACCGTCAATGCCCAGCTCTTGCTACGCTCGGGCCCACGCTGTTCCTAGAAGCTTCTCAGAAACGCTTAGTAATAACGGACGAAAAAACCCAAAGACCGATTGGTGACTCGAGGATTCTTTATTGTTACACCAACATATTAAAATATGTTCCTGCATAAACAGGAAGGAATATATTATTATTATTAAAACAATATTTATGCAAGCGTATACAATTGGTGTACCCTAAATTGCCAGGGAAATAAATGTACCTTCTTATATTATCTTTACTATATATGCTTATTAATATTATGTGTAACTTATCGAATTGATGATGCCTGTAAACTGGCGTCCCTCATGTAAAAAGTGAGAATATATTATTATTATTATTATTATTAATGTTTTCACTAGGGTCTGTAAACAAATATTACAATAATAAATCACAAGATTACTTCAGATGGTTGTCTCCTGACTTCTTTCTGAACAGCGACCGATGAGACGATGACTGTCGTATTGATGTCTCCGCGAAAATTGGGGATGTTGATTTTGAGCAAACAACCGAGAATTGATCGTTCAATCTTCAACTCCATTGACACAGGTATTTTGCCCATTTTTCTCTATTGCTTATCCTTGTGCTACCTGAACCTTTCAAAATAGATTATGATAATATGTAGGACACTTAAGGGTGTAAGTAAGGTTATTGATGTGTCTTTGGCTAAGCTAATTGACGCTTGTTAATAGCCATTTTAATGCCTGCGGACAGTTGGCTAAATTTATCTTGCCTGACGCCAGAAATCCTCTTTGTTCGCAACTTTTCCCTTGTATCTATGCAGGTGAAATTAAAAGAGATTACATAAGAATTTATCCTCGTACAGAGAAATATAAAAATTCGACTATATTATGTTTGGCATAGGTGTCGTGTGAAGAAACAAATGTCAGAAAGGAACTTATAAACTTCATAAATCGGTTAGTGAATTGCTGGTTACAGACAAAGACTATTATTACATGTATTAAGTGTGACGTCTTCTCGTCTAATCGAACTACCAGGGGTGTAGCAAGGTCACTGTCACAGCCAGTTAGATTCCCTCTATTGTATCAGAGAACGAGGAGGTTATCAAAATAATGCCTTAAGCGAATCCTGATAAGTAAAATGGATCGAACGAACTTCACCATAGACCGTTAGTCTCCTTGGTTGACACTATATACGTTTCACTTACGGGGATTTTTCAAATGTCTCTGGTCCAGGATAGGCTACCAAAGGACTAAAAGAATGAAATTATAAGAGGTGGATAAGCAATCGGTATCTAATTACTGGCCTGTTTGTCCGTCCTTCATTGAAGCAAACAATCGTAAGGGATCATTTATTAACTCGTGTGGAGGAACATAGCTTACTGACTGGGGAGCAGCATGGATTCAGACCAACACGATCTTTTTTGAGAAACCTAATGTGAACTAGGGAAGATTGGGTCCTAACCAGGGATAAAATCCTGTTATAGGAAGTTATCTTTAGCCATATTGGTGAAACATCCTACAAAGTATCCCATTTAGGTCTCCTTAGAAAACTAAAAGGTTTTTGGTTAAACCAGTGCCCGTGAGTGGTTTAGAGATAACCTAACGGACAGAAGGCAAAAGATAATGGTCAGTGGCGTATAGTCATCGTGGAAAGCAGCATTGAGTGGAGTAGTTGAGGAGACTGTAGTAGGCCCTTTGGTATTCCCACCATATGTTAATGAACTACTGAAAATTCTCACTTCAACTTTATTATTATTTGTGGATGATATTAAGATATGAAAAACAGTTAATAAGTGATAACAAGTCGGTACTACAGAGTGATCCAGACAGATTAGCTAAATGGTCAAACCTCAGTGGCCTGGAAGTAAATTCCAAGAAAGGCGCGGTGGTGCACTCAGGCTGGAGGTTTTAAACGTCGTACCCCTTGAGGGACAAAGAAATACTGAATGTTAAGTAACAAAAAGACGTAGGAATCATTTCGGCCATGACTTCAAAACAAATCTAAATTTTGATGCAAATGCAGCTAAAATTTTTCGAATGCAACGGGCACTTCGAAGGGTTTTCAGATGATTAGATGAGTATTCGCTCCAAGTATTCTATGCATCATGTGTCAGGCGTCATATAGAGTACTGTATCCAAGCGGTGGGTTTACGCTTCGGGAAGGAAGTACGTATCTTGGAAGGAGTACAGAGGGTAGGAACCAAATTAATCGATGGATCTCACACCTTCCTTATGACAAGGGTATGGAGCATTTGAATCTCACCTTAATATATTCCTGAAGGGGGAGTGGTGGCCTAATTTTTGCATATCTTATATTAAAGGGTGATGTCAATGGAGTTGAAGATTGAACGATCAATTCTCGGTTGTTTGCTCAAAATCAACTTCCCCAATTTTCGCGGAGACATCAATACGACAGTCATCGTCTCATCGGTCGCTGTTCAGAAAGAAGTCAGGAGACAACCATCTGAAGTAATCTTGTGATTTATTATTGTAATATTTGTTTACAGACCCTAGTGAAAACATTAATAATAATAATAATAATAATATATTCTCACTTTTTACATGAGGGACGCCAGTTTACAGGCATCATCAATTCGATAAGTTACACATAATATTAATAAGCATATATAGTAAAGATAATATAAGAAGGTACATTTATTTCCCTGGCAATTTAGGGTACACCAATTGTATACGCTTGCATAAATATTGTTTTAATAATAATAATATATTCCTTCCTGTTTATGCAGGAACATATTTTAATATGTTGGTGTAACAATAAAGAATCCTCGAGTCACCAATCGGTCTTTGGGTTTTTTCGTCCGTTATTACTAAGCGTTTCTGAGAAGCTTCTAGGAACAGCGTGGGCCCGAGCGTAGCAAGAGCTGGGCATTGACGGTTTACGAGACGTGGCTGACATTTTCTGACGCCGAAGTCAGATTTTGACGGTTGTGTGCAGTTGGTGACAGTTTGGATAGTCACCGTTCATCTTTCCTGGTGCCAGTCAAGTCCTCTTTGAACAAGCAATATCTGGAACGCTTTTGGAATTGGGTCAAGTTCAACAATGCCCGGGTCAAAGAAGGGACGGAGTGTCTTGGATGCAAACAGGAAAGTAAGTCATTGTGACTTGTCTGTTAATTGTAACGATGTGTCTGATGTTAAACATGACATGGTTGATGTTACTGTTTCGCCGTTCAGGGATAATAGGGACATCAAACTGCCTAAATTTGAACCACGGTGTTTCGATGGAAACCCGGCTGATTATTTACAATTTGTAGAGGAGTTCGAGATTACGCTGAGTAGTTTTTTATTAAGTGATGAATTGAAATAGATGTATTTGATGAGGTATTGCACTGGAGATGCTGCAAGAGCTATACAGTGCTGTAAGTTTATGAAGCCAAAAGAGGGATACTACGAGGCTATGATCATATTACGTCAAAGGTTTGGAAGACCTTCGATGATTGCAGGGAAATTATTCGAGGCTGTTAAGTGTAATGGTGGTCAATTACAGGATGACTCCCAGGCACTCACTGAGTTTTTGGATAATCTGCTGACTTACAAGAATGCATTGATTTAGATGAATTGCATGAGTGACCTCAACTCGAGTTTTATACTAGAAGTAATAGCAAGATGTCTACCTACTCGACTGCGAAGGAAGTGGGTGAAGATAAGCTCCCGTATGGAGGATGAATGTATCGAGCCAAAATTTGATGATATCCTGAAACTAGTAAAAGATAGTGTCAATCTATCTATGAGCAAGTTTGCCAGTATATTAGATCTCACCCCTAGAATAGAGCAGTCTGAGAGCAAAACGCAATCATTGATGACGAATAGGCCTCAGAGAGGTGGATATCGAGAAGGCTCCATGATGTCTAGTAATGCATATAGACCTAGTGAGTGTAACAGGTTTCGTAGTACATCCTCAACAGATAAGTTGCAAGATGCAATACAAACACGGTTGTGTTTTACACGTTTGCAAGAGGTGCATAGAGAAGTGAACTGTGAACCAGTGATCAAGTTCAGTGATAAGCTAAATGTAAACTCCAGGCCTGACTCCGAATTGTGTGACGATAACGGTGTT
Organism: Trichobilharzia regenti; assembly: GCA_944472135.2. NCBI lineage: Eukaryota > Metazoa > Platyhelminthes > Trematoda > Strigeidida > Schistosomatidae > Trichobilharzia > Trichobilharzia regenti. The sequence continues at coordinate 47,727,004 of OX235265.1, read as the reverse complement.
GTGAAGAAGTCTGTAGTTGCAACTGGTAAGCCATTGTTGAATAGGGTGTCACGGAATAGAGTTATTGCTTCAGAGTGCAGTTCTGACTCCAAAAGTTTACAAGGTATTACTAGTCAGAGTGAAGGTATGAAATCTTTAGGGATTTGTGAGGAAGAACCCAAATCATCTACTGCTGTTATTAAAGAGTTTGAAAATGATGAAGTCGACCAGATAGATGATAGTAAATTGAATATCTGTGATAATGATCATGATAGTGCAGATTTGTCTTTGGTTGATCAGGATGAGATGAGGGATATGCCTACTACTGCTAAGTTGAACAAAGGTTCTGTACAACTTGAATGTGAAGTAGAATTGAATGCAGATGCAGTTGTAGAAGTTATGGATACTTGTGAGACCGTCAGTGTAATTGATCAGCGTGTAGCCCACCTATCATCAGATGCTAGGGCTAAACCGGAGCTTGTAGTAAAATACAGCAGTGGTAGTAATCTTGCAGTTAAACAACTTTCTGAAAGCCGAACAACAACAGCTTCTGATCCACCGCTGAGTTCATCAACTGGTATCGATCAGTCACCGTTGGTGTTGTCATCCACAATGGAAAAGACGCCCATCAACTCAAGTGTCTTGTGCAATGACTATGATAGTATTGGTGCATTTGAAAAGACAACAGATATTGCTCAGTTTACTGGGGATAAGCCAGGTGTAAACGAGAGAGTAATTGTTAAATTGACTTGCATGAATAAAGGCATTTCTAATTTCAAGTTACTATTTGAATGCTATTATCTTTGGTGTAAATTACTCTGTGTCTACGCTTGGTTGATCAGATACGTCGTGTGTTTGTTCGTCATCTATATTCTACGATACAATGACATGGGCGTGTTGCCGTTCAGATTTGATGATATAGCTCATAGAAGGAAGTTAGCAAATGAACTCTGCGACGATTTTCCAACCTAGAGCGTCAACCTGAGAAGGGTTGTAGGCGTACTGCTGTAAGTCTTACAATTCTTCATAGGGTAGCGCATCAATGAGCAGTCCAATGTGCTTGGTGTGTGATTTTGTACATATGTTCATATTGTATATACTGAATTGGTATCATTTATCATCTAGTTGTTGGTAATTCTGTTTGTGTCCGGACGACTTCCACTTGGATCATCAACCTGAGAAGGAATGTAGGCGTACTGCTGTAAGTCCTACAGTTCTTCAAGGGTAGTTTGTCATGCCGGAATCCACAACATTTGATGTAGTGATTGTACATATGTTTGTGTTAAATAATTGTGTGAGTTCCAATTATCGCAATTTTTGGTTAATCTTGTTTGTGTCCGGACATTCCACAAATTTCAATCGTCAACCTGAGAAGGGTTGTAGGCGTACTGCTGTAAGTCCTGCGATTCTTCAAAGTAATTCCATCAAGACATGATCTGCGAGGTTATTTGTACTATTTGTATATACGCGTGGTGTGTCATATCAATTGGTGTTTTTGGATTAATTGTGTTTACTCGTTGTTTTCGTACCTTGTTTTTATTGCATAATTTTGTTAAAATTTTCGTCGTGATTACTTCTGAAGTTGTTTCGAGTCTTCTACATCCATGAATGAATTGAATGATGTTAGAGACAGCAGATGGGGCGTATACGCCGGGGAGGCTAGGCTATTGCTGAAAATAGGATGCACACGGAGATAATTGTTAGCTGTGGTCCCACACGCCGGGGAGAAAGAGTGTAATCGACTGAGGTTCGCATGCGTCACCGCTACTAGAACTGAGGCAGAATGAGTGACAAGCGATTTCAGTGGTAATTGGTAGTGAGTAGATAAGAGGATGTGCGTAGAGTATCATGAGGTGGTGCTATGGTCACTTTGCATTCTCCGAGAGTCATTCTAGCAAGTGGAGGTTGTGTTGCCAGAGGATGTGTCAAGAGCATGCCTTTAACTGGAAGGCGCAGGTCGTCAGCGATGTGTGAGATTGTGCTGTGGGTATGCTTGTGGTGTGTTGGCTTTTCTGTTTGTTTTCCATTTCAGCTCTGTCCGTGTGACCCAGGCTCTCGCAATGGCATCCAAGTCAACGTGCATTGGTCGTGAAGGAAAAAAGGGTTGGATCCTTTTTTTGCCGGGGAGTGTCAATGGAGTTGAAGATTGAACGATCAATTCATGGTTGTTTGCTCAAAATCAACTTCCCCAATTTTCGCGGAGACATCAATACGACAGTCATCGTCTCATCGGTCGCTGTTCAGAAAGAAGAGTGAAACATCGTCAGAAGTAATACAATGATTTATTATTGTAATATTTGTTTTCAGACCTTAGTTCACTTATTCTTTTTATAGGTTGGTGTAACAATAAAGAAATATCAAGCGGCAGATCGGTGTTTTGGTTTTTTCGTCCGTTATAACTAAGCGTTTCTGAAAAACTGCAAGGAACAGCGTGGGCCCGAGCGTAGCGAGAGCTGAGCATTAACGGTTTATGAGACGTGATTGACAGCTAATATAGACAAAAGTTTGGTCCAGGAACCTCTACATCAAGTAACAAGTGGGTTGGGCTTGTTTCCTAAGGATGGCCTTCTGACTAACCACATCCCCACTAACTACCGGATGCGGACAATCCGAAATCATCGATGGACTGATATTTACGAAAATAACTTAAACACAAAATATTAGTCATAACTGCGATGCACGTAACTTTACCCCAGCATACTATCCACAAGAAATACCTACCTCCCTTTCATCCAATCTGAGTTTTCCCAGCCAAAACGAAATTTCAGCCTCAATATTGAAGCTAGTAGCACACATGCTGTCAAGCCAATTATCACCGGAGGGGAGGGCGGTGTACTGGAGTCACGGTATTACGAACACCTCACACCCGCCGGGGTAACAAACGATAGCACATCTCTCGGTGCTGATACTGGTGTAGTGCAATTTTCCAGCACTGTCAGTAAGTTTCCATCATCTGAGTTACCGCCCATCAAACAATCTGCTCCAGACCCCATGAACCTGTATCACTCTGTATGGCGGTACGTTCAACGTTTGCGTTACATTTTTACGTGATTCGTTACATAAAATTTATCTTGTTGTAGTACTTGCACAAGTACTATACTACTTCCATATTTGTAACCACTAACTCTCATTTCTAATAGTTACGGCTAATCAAAGTAAAAAGCAACGAACCCAATCCCCTGTAAAACTGGTGTCTGATTTAACGTCCTTGATTGCTACATCAAGCAACACACCCCTACAAACGGCTATAGTGAGTCACATAACTCACTTGTATGCCGTAAGCGTCGAGCTGGAACTGAGGATAAAACTGTACTGACAGCTAGTATTAGCACTACTCCTAAAAATTCAGTACCCTCTGCTCATACAGAACTCCTCCCTTCACCTTATGTGCTTATCGAAAAACTCCAGCCATCAAGCTCTTTTTCAGTACTATCTTCAGAAATAGAACTTCTAAAGTTGTCTATAGGAGAACTTAAGGCTGAGTTAAGGGAAATAAAAAACAATAAGTCAGTAAATGCTGGAAACATCGAAACCAATACCGAGATATCCAAATTATCAGATCAGATCAGCGATATCAGATCGCAGGTCTGTGAACTGACACCTCTAACTATCCTCATGAAAACTGTAAACCTTAACAAGCTTGACACAGAATCGGTAACTAAGGTAGATAACCTCATTAATTTTGTTACCACAGAAGTAACAAAACGACTCGACGCAAAACTGAGTGCTATTGTCTACAACGTTCCGGACAATGAGGCACTAAAAAAGGTACAGCGCATCTTACTTAGTGAAGCGAAAATGCCTAACTCCAAGACTAAGTGCTATAGGCTGAAGAAGAGTCAACATGAAAAGTGTTGTCCTATTCGTTTTCAGTTCGAAACACCGGCAGAGACCAGAAAATTCATCCACTCCCAACACACCCTATCGCAAGCCAGAAACTACAAACATATAAAGGTCGGGGTGGACAAAACAGTCATAGAAAGGCGCGCATACAATTATCTCGCTAAGACTAATTGTGAAATAGGTAATAGGACATTGCAAGCAGCCATTATTCCCAACCCTGTGAAAGATACAGTAGACCCCACCGCATCACCCCTCTCAAAACACACAGAATATCCCATCAGAGTGCAACACCAGCCGAAAGGCCACTAGACTGTAACCAAATAAATAATAAAACCATACCACCCATCACCGCAGAATCTAAAATGCCACTAAATAACCCCAGGAAAAAAGTCAAAACACCCCGAAATTCGACATTGTCCTCTCCTAGCTATAACTCCATTGCTAAAGATAAGGAAAATATGCCCCTAAATCATACCAACAAAAACAGTGGCAGCTTAAATAAGCCCACACTCCCCCCGGTCAATAGTATTAGCACTCACAACGTGCTAAATCGCACCATGGCACACACTAATATCCAATGTCACAACAATGTCACCCTAAATAGTACAAGTGGTAATAGTCAGAACTCGGCTACCAACAACTCAGGGTCTTCAGAGTATGGCACACAAACAAATTTTGACCGGATATATGGTACAAGTCTGCTGGGAACTAACCCACAATGCAGTACACACGAAACCCACACAAGGACACAACTAGCATCAAACAATAGGTGGAATAATAAGCCATGGTCATCACAAGGATCCAATCATTTTTTATCCCCCGCGTCCCTGTCAGCGTTGAAAAAACAGCTGGTAGGGATGTTAACACTCCTAAACCACTAGTGCTGGCTCCCTCCTTGCATGAAAACAGGAACGGTCTAGTGCACCCGTATCCATTAGGCACACTTGACACTTGCACAAGTATAGGTCAAATAAAGAACCCTACCCACTTCTGTAACCTAACTAAAAATAAAAATTCCTTAGTCTATAGCAAATCCAGTACTCCAACTCCTAATTCTTCACCGAAAACAGCACACACCAACTCGATAGACATAGGTGAGCATGATGCTGGAACTCCTCTTAACATAGGATCGTCATGTCCAGCAGAACTACTGGGTGCTGAACCATATTCGGGGCTGACTAACGAACTTAAATACTTCAAATGCTACTTCAACTCTCATCTTTACCTAATCCTCATAAATGCTAGATCTGTTCTAAATAAATTGCCGATGCTCAGAGCACTCACAGTAATATACAAACCCCCTGTAATTGTCATCACTGAATCTTGGTGTCATTCGAACATCCTGGATGAAGAAATAAGCTTAGATAACTACACACACTTTCGGTGTGACAGGGAAGGTGGTAAGGGAGGGGGTTGTCTCATGTACTTTCTGAATGCACTTACTGTATCACAGCTAGAAAGTAGTACACTTAACATGCCTGAGACTCTATGGGTTAATGTACACTTAAATAACGTAACAGCATTAATTGGATGCACCTACAGAGCACCTGGCACCTTTAGTAATTACGAGACCCAACTTATTAATACTCTGGAGCAATTATCCGACTTACAATACGATCATAAGATCCTATGTGGGGACTTTAACTTACCTGAAATCAACTGGGATATACCCACTGGCCCAACTAAATTTGATAAGTTCTTAGACACACTGGATATACTTGGCTGGAAACAAACTGTCACTACTCCCACAAGAGGTAATAGCGTACTAGACTTAATCTTCTGCCACAATATAAGTCCCCTTTCAACCCCATTAGGCGCCGAGTTTTCAGGGAGCGACCACAAAACAGTGATGTGTGCACTGCTAATTCCGCTGAGTAGCAATGTATCTCATACCTCCACTTCACAACAAGTAAAATATAGGAACTATGGTAAGGCAAACTGGGCCTTAGTTGAATCGATGCTAAGACACATGCTTAGATGCTGTCATTCCACTCCAAACACTAAAGGTTTCCTCACACAGAAAGTCATTCATAAAACCAAAGGATCGTACGAAACTGAAGAGACTCTCAACAAGTTACTTCAAACACCACGACTTTGGCACTCTAGGTCTAATACTTAACACCCTTAGCTCCATCTCACAAGCTCGAGATTTCCTTGTGTGAAAGGAAGAACGCATCGCAGTAGCCAGTCCTGCTAGAGTGTATGCACTCACAGAAATCTTAAGGAAGCGAATGAATCGCAAAAATCACAGCATTTCTCTTCTCATAGACAAAGGTAGGCTATGCACTAACTCTGCAGACATATGTGAACTATTCAACAAAACGTTTGCAGGTAACTACCTTAAGCCCTCAGTCCAGCTACTCGATATACACCCTATTACTAATATGGCACAAACTCCATCTCCACTCACACCAAACCAAATTAGCACCGCTGAATTCAACTACACTAATATTAACCAAACTATAAGAACCCTCAAAAGTTCAAAAGGTTTCGGTACCGACGGTATATCATCTTACTTCTATAAATATGGTGGCCCTGACATTCCTCTACTGCTGCTTAAAATATTCACAATGTCCCTAGAAACTCAAACTTACCCTGACATATGGAAGACTACATTCATTATGCCTAAACACAAATCTGGCTCGAAAACTGAAGTCAGTAACTACCGGCCAATCAATATCACACCTATAGCATCTAGAATCATGGAGAGACTAGTCAAAGATAACTTAATCAAACATATGCTTAGCTGCAATATTATAAGTCCGAACCAACATGGATTCCTGAAATCCAGATCATGTTTAACATGTCACCTAGACTTCTTCAATTTTGTAACCAGCAGTCGTGACAGACGGCAACTAGTACTTGTCATCTACTTTGACATTTCTAAGGCATTTGACCGTGTTGACCATTTACTGCTAACAAATAAGCTGAACTCCTTAGGAATACGTGACCCATTATTAGGATGGCTTAAATCATTCCTTAACAATAGGTCCCAAATAGTTAAACTCGGGTCTGCAACCTCCAAACCTAGCCCTATCACTTCTGGTGTAGTACAAGGTAGTGTCATTGGACCCCTCCTATTTACACTATACATCAATGACATATGCGCTTGCTTCACGCACGGGAAACCATTCATCTTTGCAGATGACCTAAAAGTAGCTTATACATTCCAATGTGATGACTTAGGGAACTTCGAGAATGTAGTGCAGAAGGAATTAGATAAAATGGCTGCTTGGTCGTCCCTATGGAATCTCCAATTTAATCTGAACAAATGTGGCTGGATCTGCTTCGGCGCACCCTCAATTGACCTGAAATTAACGCTCCAATCTGCTAACCTAACCAGACTCCGAAGTGTCGTTGACCTAGGCCTGAGGTACTCTAGTGACTTGACATTCTCTGAGCAAGTAGCATCACAGACTAGAAAATCGAGGATGCTCTTAGGATGCATACTCAGGAACTTTCACGACAATGAAGCCAAGCTAATTCTGTACAAAACATGTGTCAGACCACTACTAGAATACTGTCCATTTATTATAAGCAGCACTCGCACACGCGACAAGCTAAGGATGGAAAGTATCCAACGATATTTTACCTCAAAACTGCTTGGCTACGATTGTAAGAAAGACTACATCTCACGGTGCATGATCCTAAAACTCGACCCACTTTGGACAAGGCGACTTATTATAAACCTAATATTCTTCTTTAAGGTCCTTCACAAAATATCATTCTCAGGTAACAGGGACATACAATTCGCACAGGAAGGTTCTTACGATCTGCGTAACCAAACTTGCACAGTGACAACTCATTCTTTTAAGTCAACACTCCGTGAAAACTTCTTCACAGTCATGTATTCTAAAATATGGAATAGCCTACCCCTAGATGTCAGAACTTGCTCTTCGGCTACAAGCTTCAAACGCTCTCTATACAGACTGTTTCACTCTACTGATTATATTAATAAACTATTTACTCCTAGAACGAATCAACTACTAATCTACTACAGCACCTAAAAGGCGCACTTCAGCACCCTTAGGAATCTAAAAAATATAAATAAACTAGCAGCATGGATGCATAAAGATTTAGTACGGAACATACAGGATTAGTTTACCCTTAGAAATAAGACCTGTCACTCTATTGTAACCTTCAAACGCATAAATACGTGAAAACACAACTACAGTATAGATAACTGTTTACTAGAGTATACTATACAATTGACATAAACATTTATATATGCACGAAATATTAAATGTCCTTTTTATGTTTACATACTCTCTCTTCCTGGTATCCTGTTGCTCCTATTCATCTTCTGGTCGAGGTCGAACAACCCTGCATCTAAACTGGAATGAGGATTAATTCCAAACCGTCTATCTCATAACCAATCAAATTCCAGGAACGATCCAATTCTACCATTTGAAGACGCTGGCGAACATGCTGAAAATGAGTATTCATGATCTGAAATGAAGAAGCAACTGGCTTTCAAATAGTTTTCAACATTTTACTCAACTTACGAATACGGTCCGCCATGCAGACACAAATGGAGCAAATGGAGAATTCTGGAATCGACCTCGGCACCATTTGATGCAGTAAAACAACCCAACATGACCTTATCCAGTTTTCGTATCCACGATCAAATTTCTATCCTGTTAAAAAACTACGATAAGACTGCTGAAAAAATGGAACAAATATATCACTGATCTCAATATAATATATCAATAATCTTTAAGCCAAGGGTGCTGTTCACAACAAAGTTATATAGGAGAATTGACTTCAAGCTTTAATTTTCCCAGATACCTGTATTACATTCATCTGATGTCTGGGCTTTTTGTTAATGCGAAGACAATATTTCTACATCTCTTTATGTGCTACACAAACAAACTTTATAGCAGACTGTTCCGACTGACTCTAATGTCAGAAAGAACAACCAAACTGTAAATTTATCATACATGAAATTATGTGCAATTTATATAATAACTTATCCATGCCTGTACAATTGGTATGTTCCTGCATAAACAGGAAGAAATATATATATGTTCAACCTTGAGGATAACTTTTTTAAAGATATATGCGATTTCACCGTCACCCCTAACTCTCTCTCATTCTGTCTCATCAATGCCCGCTCCTTACTTAACAAAATGTTTGACTTCACGACATTATCCTTAATTTGCAACCTGTCTCTCATAATGATTACTGAAGCATGGTGCACCCCTCATATTTGTGATAAAGATATTTCTGTTGATAACTATTATGTATTCAGAGGTGACAGAAACCATGGTAGAGGGGGAGGATGTGTTATGTATATCAGGTCTGATATTAAGGCCACACAGTGCTTCTACCCAGAGCTCATCACAGATAACTACTCAGTCTGGGTTATTCTAAGGCCGTCTCACTCCAATTCCTACCCTATAGGTTGCATCTATCATCCCCCTTGCTCAACTGTTGAAGGTGATATGAAACCTGTTAGCACGTTCGCTTACGCCACTTCACCACCTCACACGGCTAAAATGATATGTAGAGACTTTAATATGCCCGATGTAGTCTGGCAACCACTTTCCCCACCAAAACGGTACAATGAATCTATCGACATTGTCAGCCACGTCTCGTAAACCGTCAATGCCCAGCTCTTGCTGCGCTGAGACTCACGCTGTTCCTTGAAGTTTCTCAGAAGCGCTTAGTAATAACGGACGCAAAACCAAAACACCGATTGGCTACTCGAGAATTCTTTATTGTAACACCAGCATACAGGCAGCCTTACAATTAAGTTTTAACCAAGGTCTATGAACAAATATTACAATAATAAATCACAATATTACTTCTGACGGTTGTCTCGTGACTTCTTTCTGAACAGCGACCGATGAGACGATGACTGTCGTATTGATGCCTCCGCGAAAATTGGGGAAGTTGATTTTGAGCAAACAACCATGAATTGATAGTTCAATCTTCAACTACATTGACAAACATAATAGAAACAAAAGACTGGCAACAATACGTACAGCATCCTGCCCGGCTGTCCAAGATTTTAGATCTAGTTTTCACTAATGGTATCATACCCGCTACCCTTCGAGTAGGTAAAGAGTTTCCTGGCAGCGACCACAGAGTAGTATTTGGTACATTCAATATTTGCACTAGCATGAGTTCAACAATAAGCGCCAACGAAGTATTACTCAGGGGTTACAGACATGCTCATTGGGATGACCTGAGACCATACCTACGCACCCTAAACTGGGAGCCATACTTTACATGCAGCTCGGCTATAGAGACAAACAAGTTATTCTGTGAGAACCTAGGATTTGCACATGACTTCACCGCTCCAGCAAGACTTGTGAAGACGAGGCCTAAACAGCCCGACTTCATCCCTGTAAAGATTCGAAACCGACTGCGTAAGTATGCTGGGCAATTCTACAGGTGTAATGACTATTCATCACTCATTACACTCAAGCAAACTTATGATTCGTACAAATCTAGTCAGTTATCTGAATCAGTCAAGTTAGAACGCATCCTCCACTCACGACCCGATAATTCAGAGGCATTAGTTAAACTAATTAAGTCGCGAATTAACAACAACAGAATAAGTATCCCTAAATTATTACTAGACGGAGGAAAACTGTACGAGGACCCGCAGGAGGTCTGCGGGTTATTTGGCCTCCACTTTTCTAGCTAGTTTACTAATGAAGAAACAGTAGGTAGTCTTGATGTTCCGACATTACCAAATCACTTCTTAGGTAATATAAAATTCACCCAACAAAAAATTTCCTCCGCTATAGCATCCCTCCGGACATCATATAAAGCCGAGCATGATGGAATTCCATCTATCTTGTTTAAATGAGGTGTTGAGGACATACGCATTATCCTCCTTAGGTGTTTCAATATATGGCAGTTACCCAGAGTGCCGGAAGCTGCCGTTTATAACCCTAGGCACAAACAAGGACCGACTTCTAATATCGAAAACTACAGATCGATCAATATCCCGTCGGAAGTTTCCAGGGTTATGGAAGACATTATATGGCAAGATATTGCTTCATACCTACACCTTGACAGTGTTTACTCCAGCACAATACGGCTTCTTAAAAAGTCAATCATGCTTCACCTGCCTACTTGACTACTTTGATGATGTTACGGCTAAGCGTGATCATGGTTTGCATGTCGCAACCCCCTTCTTTGACTTCAAAAAAGCTTTTGACAAAGTCCCAAACAAAAGACTAATTTGTAAACTAAAGTCGTACGGGTTCCAGGAACCCTTGTTATCCTGGCTCATTTCTTTCTTGGAAGGTCGCTTCCAAGCTGTGGAATTTGCAAATAATTACTTGTCACCCAGACCTATACGAAGTGCAGTGATTCAGTGTAGTGTACTAGGTCCACTGCTTTTCGTAATCTACATTAACGACATCTGCAGCGTAATCAAGCATGGTACTCCATACCTCTTTGCTGACGACTTAAAGATTGTATACAGCTTCCCCCATTCTACACTGAACTAGGGATCCACATATATTCAAGATGATCTGGATAGGTTACATAACTGGAGCAATGACTGGCAACTGCCATTCAATTCTGATAAATGTGGTGTCCTATATTTCAATAACTCCCATGCGAACTTCAGGTTACACCTAGGTAACTCTTTTCTCCAAACCCTCAGTTCCATAAAAGACCTGGGAGTAACCTACTCACAAAACTTAACATTCAGTCAGTACGCAAAAGCACTTGTTTCTAAATGCCGAAGACTCACAGGCTTGTTACATCGAAAAATGTACACAAATGAGGCTAAAGTCCTTTTATACAAAGTCATGGTTCGTCCAGTACTTGAATACTGCACAATTGTCTTCGGTTTCATGCATGAGTATGACAGGGTTCGTAATGAAAATATTCAGCGAAGTTTTATACGACGCCTATTACACAAACATGAAGGACTACCTTGCGCGGATGGGTGCAAAATATATGGACTTCAGCCACTTTGGTTAAGGCACTTGAAACTCAACCTTACATTCCTCTTTCGCCTTTTACACGGCCACATCAAAAGCAGTAATCCGATAGCTTTCAACAATTCACCCATATATACTTTTAGGAATCATGAAAATACCCTTTCCATAACCCGGTACCGGACAAAACTGCGATCACGTTTCCTCAAAATACAGCGCAGTGCATTATGGAACAAACTTCCACCTAGTGTACGTAGTTGCCGATCTCCTACCGAATTCCAGCATCTCCTTAACGCGTTTCTGTCAACAAAAGAGCTTCGGTCTACTTATCCACGCCTTACCCATATGGGCTGCTCAACTAGCTTTAGTATTACACAGCCCAGTGCAATACCCCCAATTTGAGGAAACTCATTTGCCCCGGCAACCGTATCGCATCTATAACGTGATAAAACGAACCCAATCTCTCCTACATGCCTTTGCCTAAGGTTCGGTTATTCAGCTTATTAGAGATCCTGTCAGTATTTCATCAATCGGGTTTATGAACTCATCAGACTATCTACAATTACCCTGGACGTATAATCCCAAATTAGTTGCGATAGTTCATCCATAATGTAAGCAAATTAATACCTTGTAATGTCTAAAGCGTGCCATACGAAAAGTCGCCATGAAAACCCAGGAATAATAAGCTCAGCCAACCAACCACTATCCACTACACTCTACTCAGTAGATTATGACTTAATTTGCTCCAGTACCCAAAACTCTTCTGCCTTTTACTTCTAAAGACGTCTTAACTACTGACTGCGCGGCAACCGTTTAACCAATTCACTGATTTCTCTTCACTGTAATCCTCAATTATTTCGTCAGTATGATTTTTTCCATCGACTATCACATTAGCAACCATGTCTTTTAATATTTTACATATATACTTATATTATTAGTATAATACACTGTACTGTTTTTGAGTTGAAAGGACTATCTTCAGTCAACACTTACTCATTTTCATATAATTTTCTAAAATTCATAATGTTAAAGCTATGTAGTATTTTTCCATTATATAGTTGATGAGTCACTTTGCAATGTGTAACGCACACCATATAAAATCGGTCGTGAAAATTTAGCATAACAAGTTCTGCTGACCAGCTGCTTTTCTCAGGACCACTTCACATAACTTTATCACTAATTGTTCAACTACTCATATCGCTCTGATAAATAGAATACAATTTAGTTGCTCTAATACTGGCTAGTTTTATACTTCATAACTCTTAAGGGAAACTTAATTTCCTAGTCTTTTGTAGTAACCCACTTTTTCACCAGTGTGATGGTAATGCTGCTAAGAATGTCCTCTGGTATTGCTGTGTCCTGTGACCTAACCGGAAGCACTTGTCATGAAAGCTGTTAATGTGCAGCATACTGTATGATTGGACATGCGCTACGAATGTCACCCAAAAGGCTTCCGTACAGGTCTCTGTTCGCTAGCTAGCCTTGGGACGGGATGGAAAAGGCGGCAGGGTGGTCACTCCATGAAGTGGCGTCGTGGGATGAAGGATTTTCGTGCTAGATTACCATTGGTTGGGGTGTCGTGACTCCCTGGTTGGAGACAGCAAGATAGCTCGAATCGATGGCTCGAAACGTTATCGGATATGGCCGAGAATCTCAATCAGTGGCGAACATGTTGCAATTTCCTTCTTTCTTCCTTTCCTGATGATAGTTAACGAATACTGTTTGAACTTGTTAAGCATGACTGTTTTCCTTTCAGATGAAGTCCTTTATCCGTTCTCTACTTATATTTTTACTTTTAATCTATGTTGTTTTATTATTATTGTGTGGTGCATCTTTCTTGGTGCCATATTGTACCAAGCTTTTTTTCTGCGTTTAAATAAATAAATATACTAAAGCTAAAGCGATACTGAACTTTTCAGAGGCACAGACAATGAAAAGTCTTCGCATTTTTAACTGCCTGGTAAGTTACTACCAACAGTTTATTCCTAACTGTGCTTCTCTGATTCAGCCATTCTTCGAGGGATTTACAAGTTCATTGAACTCGGCGCGTCTGCTCGAAATGCTTTCACGCAGGTTGAAAAGCTATTGCGGATGCCACACTTCTAATCTATTAGGATCTAACGATACTGTTGAGTGTCTCGGTTGACAAATCAGACATTGCAATTGGCGCAGTTCTGCAACTAGTCAACAGAGAGTGGCAACCACTCGCCTTTTTCACGAGGCGCCTTCAATTAGCAGAAACGAAGTACAGCACATTCGGCAGAGAACTTCTTGCTATGTACTGTGCTATACATCATTTTCGACACTCAGTAGGGGGTCGTGAATTCATAATTTTTACTGATCACAAACCTCTGACCTACTCTCTGTACTCAACTTTAGATAAGTATTCACCTAGGGAATCACGACAACTGAACTACGTTTCACAGTTTACATGGGATATTCGCCATTTATTCGGAGTAAACAACACTGCGGCAGATGTCTTGTCATTTATTTGTTCCCTCACCCAAAAAGACGGCATAGACGTTGTGAAACTGGCTAATCTTCAAAATGACAATACCGAGCTTCAACATGAGTTGTCGGAAACAACTCTACAATTAGCCGATAAACCCTTAGGTATGGAAAGAGACACTATTCTATGTGACATTTCCACGAGTACTCCTCGCCCCATCGTGCCCAAAAGTTATCTCCGTAACGTCTTCAATACGTTGCATGGCTTATCCTCCCCAGGTATTCGAACTACCGTCAAGCTCGTAACTAGTCGGTTTTGTTAGCCTGGCATTAATAAATAAGTAAGGAAACGGGCACACACGTGTTTAGCTTGCCAAAAGTCCAAGGTGGTAAGACACATCGAAAGCCTACTTGGTACCTTTCTTATCCCTGACGCCCGTCTTGAACACGTTCATATAGATTTGGTTGGACCCCTGCCAGAATCTCATGGATATACTTAAATCTTAACCTTCACTGACCATTTCACACGATGGCTTGAAGCAGTACCCATCAAGGATGTATCTGCTGAAACAGTCGCACGCGTCTTTGCAGAAAGATGGATCGCAAACTTTGTATGCCCATCTTCCATAACAACTGGTGGCGGGCGGCAATTCGAAAGCGGCTTATTCTTCGCCCTGACTAAAGTCATAGGTTGCATGCGTTTTCGAACAACGGCCTACCATCCTCAAGCTAATGGCATAGTAGAGCGTCCACACAGACAGTTGAATGGTGGGTTATCAGCTGCGAACAATACCCATTGGAATCACCCGAGTCGGTTAATGCACTTAGGCAATGTGGCCAAAACATGGGCTAAATGGGTCATTTGATCGGCAAACAGGTGGGAAAAAGGTGGTGTAAATGCAACAGATTTTACTCACTTTGCCCACATTGGCCACATTTACCCCGTTTGCCCATGCATGGGCAACGGGACATGTCCGGATAAAAAATTTTTGTCCCACTTATTCCCAGTTTTCCCACGTAACCCACGTTTCACCCACTTATTCCGTGTGCAGAAATTCAAAATATACCCACTTTTTCCCCGTTTGCCCATGTCATTTTAGAAAATAGCCCACTTATTCCCACTTTACCCATGTTACAAATGAAAACAGCCCACCTTATCCCACTTTGGCCACATTTTTGAACCGAAAACTGCCCACGTTTTTACCCACATATCCCGGGTCCAAAAAATAGTAACCGACTGGGACTACCGTTAGTTCTCCTAGGGATACGGAACGCCTTGAAAACCGATGCTGGTTGTACTACTGTCGAGCTAGTATATGGCGCGACACTACAATTGCCCGGTGAATTTGTTTCTCCCTCGAGCTTCCCACCAGTGGTGGATCACGCTTCATATATGAAGCACACCTATATCACATAACTCAGTGGTGCTATTCACCCACCTCATTTGTTTGTGGTATTAATTATTTTTCTTTTTAGACAGATCAATCTTTTTTATATAGCATCACTAAACACAAGTAAAAAAATTTTTTTCTATAAGTGTACATGTACACCCTATTAGCATGGGTAGACAGACCAGTAGGCACGCCACCAAGCCGCTCGGAAGAGTTTTTTCACCCTTAAGGGAACCATCGATATTTTTTTTACTTTGTGGTGGACCCTTTACTCTGTTAGCTCAGTTACCCAAATTCAAATAGAAAATAAAGTACCAAATCAGTTTAGTTACGGGAAGAATGTATTAAAGTTTGGTTACTTGGGTTTACAAAGATCCAAAGTCCACAATAAACGTAATAGACTCCAGGTGCTGCGGGAAGACTGCTCCAGTACTAATTCTCCAATGTTGACGTTGCCGGAGGTCGACCAAAGTACGTAGGAAGAAACTACGGTGCTCCCGCAAAAATTTGAGATAGAAAGCAGGTGATTAAAATTGATTGACGGCAGTTGAGATGGTGGAGAAGACGGAGAGTCGAAGGCAGAACTATATATTTATTCAAAACCCGAGGTAAAGTTCAAAGTACCGAGTTTATGGTTAAAACAAAGTAGTGTACAATATGTTCATTTCATACACAGTAGTAAAATTTGGATAAGTTTATTTTTGATGATTCCACAACTTCCTAATGGTTCTGTCTTAGGGTCCTCACAACCCCACAAGGGGGAGAGTGAGCTGTAGCGGTAGATAATTCCCCAAAATTATTGACCACAGCACTCAGCACTGAACATTGAATGCTGACCCCCACTGTTTAAGTCGACTTGTTTAGCTGGAGGCTTGCGGTCAAGCATCCACACCATCTGGTACTCCGTCGTGTCATGTTCGTGCACAATCAGTAGCCAGCTGAGCTTCCGCTTCAGTCCACGATTTGGTCCCGAAATATATCTCGTAATTTGGAAGATCAAATACTGTCGTCTGCTTTGTCTTCGGTCCACGAGAAACGAATACTATAGAAGTTGTTGGTATAAGATCTTGCGTTAGTATACTCCGTACATTTTGCGAACGTCATTACCGTCAGCCTCTAAAAACCGCAACATACAATTTATGCAAAAAACTGTACATAAAACTGAAACACCTAATGGATTATTGCAATCACTCCATCAACTCTCCTACTCAGTTTCTTCTAGAAAAAATCAGAGCCATTCAGATAGATGACTAAGGAATAGTGGAATCCCAATAGGAAAAAAACGAGGAACAACGTGTTAAAAAGGGGGATAAAAGAGGGACACTCCATTGAGAGAAAAAAGAAAATAAATGGGAGGATGCTGAGAATTTTCCCTTTTTCCCAAACTCCGCACAATGTCCCCTTTTTGAGTCATAATTTCCCCCTTATTTGCTTTACTTCAACCAACCAACAACTCTCCATTAAAATAAAGGTTCGTTATGGAAAAGAAATATGTTTCAGTTGTTTATTGGGTAAAGGAAAAAATTTAACAACAATTCGCCAAATTAATTCTTTAGGATTAATGAACACTTAGAATTACAAATAATACACACAAGTAGAATGATTGTCTTTTAACAAGAAGTGTGAATTCCGCATTACACCTGCCCACCATCATCAGGTGGATCCATTGAACTATCCTGAAAAGGAAACAAATTATTAGTGAGCAAGGTAGTAATCAACGGCGACACTTATACAGATATTTGACATAATAATAATGATATATTAGAGGTGGTTATTCAGCTTTAAAATGTTACTTAATTATTGAGTACAAATCAAATTATTTGTTTACAAATAAATCGTCACACATAAGGTCTATTTTTAAAAGTTGAATTTCCTGCTAAACATACAATAACATTTGAGTCATTATAGACAAACCATTAACTGTTGAACCAACTGTCTACATAAACCCGTAGTTCATATAACTAGCAGCACTAGTTATCATAACGTTGACAATTACACGCTACTGACAGTTGCATTATAAATTTTACAGCATTCGTTTAATTAAATTGTCACCTACATCAACGATCCTCTGGTCATTCTTCTTATTGTCTACACCAACCTGTGAAAAATAAAACAGAATATCTTTGAGTGACAGTCATACAATGAAACAGTTTGTAGTATAGTAACCTTAATTAACCGAAAAATGTTTACTTACTCTTCGGCCTTTTTACCATACTGTCACGTACGTCGTGGAAGTAGGCCTTAGTAATGGCTTTCAAAGTCTTCATTCATTCGTCCTCGGGCTTTGTAGCAGAAACGAACTTGCTAACAATGACGGCTGAAAGAAATGTTTAAATAAAGCAAGCTTACACGTTATGACTTTATACAAGTAGCATTTTGTGAGGGCTAACTTCGTTGGTGTTCCACACGCTGTGAAGCGACTTGACAGCTTAGGCTCCCAAGTGTAATTAGCATACTTCTCAACGAAGACTGCGGATTAAACAATCAACCACCAACCATTTTCGTCATCTGAACGTAATCGAAGGTTAATTTTAAAATCACGAATGAATATCTGAATTTTGAGGTTTTCAGTGATGCTTCCAGCTGGTTGAACTCCTTTTCAGTCGCCAAAGGGAATCCCAGTTGACAACTGCCAATGCTCGACCTATTAACTGAAACCAACTGCGTCACTACTTTAACAAGGGACTGCACTTCTCCTTTAAGAGATTCCTTCAACGTCACAACATTATATACCTCAAATGGACAGAAACTAGCAAAAGAGACCATGGAGAAATTGCTCAGCAACGACAAACACCTCCCACAACATGCAAAAATCCAATACACAAGTTGGGTGGGCTGTATAAACCTATGCCTAATGACGTACTTCTAATTCAACGGCCAAATATGTGAACAAGTTGAAGGAACACCCGGGTATTTGATTGCAGAAGCAGTGATGCTAAGGCTCGAAAACATAATCCTACCTAAGATCAAACCTAAAATTTGGATACGTTACGTCGACGACACATTTGTAACAAACAAGAGAAACCGGTTGGATGGAACTCACAACTTGATAAACAACGTCTTCAACGACATCAAATTCATAAGAGAAGAGGAATTCGAAAACAAAATCCCACTTTTGGACGTCTTAGTCAGACGAACAACCACAGGGGAATTAGAAACTCAGGTTTATAGAAAATCAACTCACACAGACTAAATACTAAATTACAACAGCAATATTCAAGAGGGCCAGGACTTATTGCAGCACTTCCACCTTAAAGAAAACTGAAGAAAGATATCTCATGGACTTTTTCTATGAGATGGATATCCACGGAACTGTATCAAAAGACATCTACTCCCAAGCCAACCTACCGAATCAAAGGCCCTCAAAGAAAGAACAAAGAAAATCGGCCTACCACATATAAAGGACATCTGAGAAATCACTGCAAGACTATTCAAACCTTTCGAAATTGACTTCGCGCACAAACCAGCAAAATCACGCCACTCAGCTGGATCTGTGTCAACCAAAAGACTCAACAACGAAAGAAGATAAAACCAACATCTGCATCTACAAAATAAATTGTAACAATTGCTAAAACCACTAAACTGGACAAAGTGGACGTCGCCTTGGTCTTCGTATCCACGAACATAAACTAGCCGTCAAAGGACATGATATCCACTCCCTCAAATCACTACATACAGACAACCACGAACATCAATTCGACTGGGACAACGTTCAAAATTATACAGAGGAATTACCAAGAATGTTAGAGAATTTTTAGAAGCTTGGCATTCCAGTGAGTTATCAATCAATAGACACATTGAGATAGACAAAATTCACCAACTGGTAAGAGGGAAATCTCACACACAAAGGGTCAAATTTCAATGATATAAGAATAAAACTTGTGCACTGTGGTAGAGTGTAATTCCATTATGGGTAAATTTTGTTTTGATAAAGTCTCACAGTGTTATACTGTAATGTTTACTGATGACGTTTCGAGCACAATTTATTGCTCATATCACCTTGATATGATTATGAGCAATAAATTGTGCTCGAAACGTCATCAGTAAACATTACTGTATAACACTGTGAGACTTTATCAAAACAAAATTTACCCATAATGGGTCAAATTTCAAGTCAAGTAAACAAAAAGTTCCAATACAAGTAGCCTAGAGGGAGGTGAAAACACACAAAAACAATCAATCACGCTCAAGGTCACCAGGAGAGATGATTAATAAACTCGTGGAGAAATCTAAAAGCTCACTTCAAATTGAAGTATGCGCTGAAAATGTTGTCTAGTAGGACAATGAAAGCTTCGCAAACAAAGTATCCAGCTGAGAGAACACAACTACATTAAAATCATCCACCTAAGCTATAAATCTTCTCCATCATTTACTATAACATCTTCTGTTTACGAGGGTTTGGGTTTGTGTGTTATCGTATGACAGATAATAGCCGGTCAGAACACCTTCAAGAAAATCTGTATAAACGCTGAAATAAAGGACATAATATTGACACACGAAGGATAGTATATAGACATCCAAAATCTTAAAGAAGCAAGGCAGGGTCACTGGAGGCTATCAGCATAATGGATTTCTTCTGTTCCGACGGTCTTATTACCAACTACTTCCAGACGGAACATTTCATTCCTACTAAGACTTTTTAATTTCTTGTGCTCAGAGTGGAACATAATGCTTAAAGCTTTTAGAAATTCAGTGGCAGTGGTGTTGGCTTATGAGATAGGATTGGTAGCCTCACGCCCAACCTTCCCTCGCTTCGGGATTACTACAAGCTAAACGAGGTTTATGGGTGCTTCGGAAGGAAATTGAAACCATACCATGTGCTTAGCTGGCAAAAATTTTACTATTGAAACGATTCCTACAGAACCAATTTACAACATGAAAGTATATGTTTCAACCTCTCCGGAAAATGAGACTTGTAATGTCACCCAATACTTCAAAAAGTAGCTTCAAGTCGAAAATGGATATTAACGAGTGGTGGTAACATTCTATTCGTATTCTTCTCTCACTTAAAGTCTGGTTGCTTTGATGAAAAAAAAACACAACAACACCAATGTCTGAACAAACCTATATTTTCATCGAAAAAGCCACAGTTTCCATGGTAAGACCAATATAGTCACCATTATACACTGCAAATGTGTGCTATCATTCCAAGGACTCTATAGCTCATTCTCGTTTATATCTTGTAATTTTAGTTTCAATGATGTAATTTCCGTAATTGTATTTTACACCATTTTGCAGTTTCTCAGAACGTTCTTCTCTTCTGAAACAGCTTTTAATCACGTGGGGGCATAGCGCTTACCCAAACACAGGCTGTTCCTTAGTTGACTGTAACTATCAGCAGGATAAGAAACGAAGTTTGGGTTGGTGCCCAACCTTCATGGTGACCTTAGCGAAGGGTTTGCAACTTAACGCTTATACGAACCTGTCCTGATTGCTTGTACTATAATTCAACAATTTAAACTTTTGAAAAAGCGCTAATTTATGATATTTCACGATTGTAGTTTATAACATAACTGATCGTGCCTGTAAAAATGGTATTAGTTTCATGTAAACTTACCCATTTATACGAAATATAAATTATTATTATTATTATTATTAACAGCCAAAATGTATATGTTTCGATGCACACAAATGTGACAACAGAAAACAAGAGGATCCGGCAGAGCAGTTATTTATTTGCAACCCGATACACAGATATAGATAGACAGAATACGTGAACCATGAGCCAGAATCACAATCCGCACATATCTTCGGTGTTGTTCTACTCTGTCTTCCATATTCTCCTTCTTCGTCTTCCTTTCATGTTTTCCGTGTTGTTTCACAAGCATCGTTCGTTAAATACATCTTCGCTATTCGATACTCTTGTAGTTGATATACATATTTATATCTACAGCTATGGACTACTTATAAATGTTGTCAGTAACACATACCACACAAGTAATTTTACTGGTCTTCAGAAATCGAACAGGTAAAACGTCAACGCAGAGAGGCACTTGTGTTTTCATAGTTATGCGTTCTTTCTCTGACTCCAAAGGTGAACATGTAAATCTTCTCATTTTTTTCACGTTAATTAATGCACCGGACACTGAGATTTATTAGTGCACAACGCAAAAAATGAAAAGACACACGCAAAATTCTCAAATAGAAGGTCAGACACCAATAAGGAAAATCTAGTCTTGAAGGTTTTCCAACCCTGTTGGCCGGAATATATAAAATTTCTTTTCTTAGAAAGTATATTCAGTACGTATTACTGTATTTTTGTGTGTTTTACCACTATAATTCAATTAAAAAGGCATACGTAAGCAAAGAATATTCTTTTCATAGTTTTTCAGGTGCGATGGACACTGGGCGATTAGATAGTGCTTTCAAAGGTCACAGAAAGTCCAGCAGTGGTCAACTATTAGTCTCACTTGGAAATAAAATATGTTTCCTCAGTGGTTGTTTTTTACTCCACACGGAGAAGGCCATAACCTGTGTATACAGATGTTACATGCTGGATGGTGACTAGAAATGGAACCCAGAATGCGCATTTCGACTTATTCAGAATCTACTGGTCGGGTTTAACTGCCAACCCCAATGAGTGATGGCATTCCCAATGGGACCCGAACCCAGCCTCCATTGTTACAAACTCCAAAGCTTTATTTAGGAGACGACTTGGGCCACAACAGCCAGGTTTTGTTTGTCCAACCACTTTTAATACCTTAGCCTTAAAGCTTTCTGCTGATACAATAATTTGATATGCATTTGGTGAGAGCTGGCTGTTAGCCGAAATTGGTAGACAATAATTCACGTCAATGTTTATGTCCCCAATATTGGTCGTGAGAAAAATGAGAACAAAGGCTTTGCGTAGGCGGATACAGTTAACATATAGATGATCTGACATTCAAGTAACAGTCACAAACAAATGCAAGGTTAACTTTCTGTGAGAAACAACCAATCAGAGGGCTATGTTTTTCTGCTAACAATAATCTATAATAATGTGCGTGAAAATCTATAAATATGTGTTGATTTCCTTAATAAACGATCTGTTGCCTGGCCATTGTCTTCTGTTGTTGCATGTATGCATTCTTTACTAGTTCTTATCTTTTTCTTCCCTTTCACACTGTTAAATTCAAAACACACTTCATATAATCTTTGATTCTTATAAGCAACATTCTCGTTCTCAAGGGTTTCGAGTTTTAATAACAATCATTTCTCAAGGCTATTCACCACTTGGTGCCTCTAGACTGCGCAAAACTACTCAACTAGTCTTATCTCTTTTTTCTTCCTGATTTGTAATTATATATATATATATATCTTGTAAAGATATGAAATAATTCAATGGGATTTCCGTGACCTTTTAGAATTCTGTTTAACTGTACAGCTGACCTGTTTCCTTTTAATATAAATAAGTCACATATTTCCGATTGTTCTTTCAATCTTTCTACCTTACTTCATCACAAACTTAGTATGAAATCAACACCATCTAAAAACCGAATGATATATAAATAGGACGTTGCGTAAAAGTTCCCCTCTAGCTCGGCATGATTATTCAAAAGTGCAAATTAATGACATTTCATGACATTCAATTTTTACTGTGTCCGATTCTCCATTCTGGTAATGGGGTTTTAAATTCATTGGCTCATGATTTCAAGTTGCTTCTTATTCATATTATGTCATTAACAACATCTTATTTACCATCTTCGACAACCGTCAGTTTAAGTTTTCTTTGTACAACAACAAGAAGTAAAACCAACATAACACTTTTATTTACTTAAAGAATAAAATCCTACCACATTTAACAAAGTAAGGAGTTATTTTTGAAAATTTTATGCATACTTAAATATTTATTAATAATAATAAATAGTCATTCAGATTCCAGAGTTACGTGCACTCCTTTAGGCAATGAAGACTATTCTTGAGCTTAGCAGTTCTGCAGAAAGGAAACCAAAAAAAGTGTTATAAAAAGTTATATATATATATATATATATATGTTAAGGTAGCAATTACATATTTGTAGCACTTACTGAAACGGCAGAAGCCTTAGCATCTCTATAGAGCCAAATTATGTACACCTTTTCTTCAATGCACCATCTGCACAGATCTCCCATGTTGTGATTGCTACTTCTGTTCTTCCTTCATACTGTGTTTCTCTGCTTTCCTTTCACCTCTCCCAAGTATCTCCACAATGCTGTATCAATTACCTTCTCTGAAATCAAATCCATCTCCCTGATATTTGGCGTTTTTATGCTGATAAACACCTCTTTATATATAACTATAAAAGTTAAACGCTATTGTAGAGTATAAGTGCATTATGGAAAAGATTTTATTTTGATAAGTCACAGTGTTGTTTTACAGTAATATTAACTGATGACCACGTTTCCAGCACAAATTCCTGCTCATAACCATATCAAAGCACTACCCACAAAACTTTCTTGCTTCATTTACATACATGAGTAAAAAGTGATTCGACATTTGTGTCAAATCAGTATAGGATAATGTACATTCAGAAATAATAATATGAGTGTTATTGACCAATTACAATCAGATGGGTAATAAGACGAGTATTTTTATAGTCAAAATAAGTAACTTGTTAGAATGTTGTGATATGCTTGAATTGTAATAGAATACAATTTAAGATTATTTATTATCCTCCTCTGATTTGACTGACTGATGGCAATAATATCTTCCATATCTCTGGTATTTGCATTGAGTCACTTCTGCTGCATATGTTGTGTTGGGTGTAGACTCGATGAACCATGCAGGATTCAGTAATCACTCTGCCTCTCTCCACCTACCTATATCACTTTTCAGGAATTTTAACCCTCTCCCACCCTACTGAGTGGTTGTGCGCTGATGCATGCAGTGCAACTGCTGACCTTTTCTCCTCAATTACATATCTTCGTGGGATCAGTCATTCTAATCTTGGCTTAATTTTTATGTTCTGATAATCTCACTACTCCCCATCTACTAGTTTGACCTATGCAGTTGATCTCACTCATAGTCATTGCAACGTATTTTGTTTAATCGGGTACATCAGGTCCTTTAGCCTACAGAGCTTGTCCCTGTCTGAGTGAGTTTGTAAGTTTGAATGCCACCCTAACTCCTGCTTTATCGAGAATCCTACGTAGGGAGTGTCTCAGATGTCCCCTCCGTATACCGTATAACTGTAAATGCCTCAAATTCTCTTTTATTTATGTTATCATTATTAGTTTTACCATTATTTTTAATTTGATTTTGACCTTTCCTTATCTTCCGAATGAATTTTATAGGATAGTCATTGAACATTAATGCTTCATCTATCTGTTTCATCTCGTCATTTAGGTCTTTTGTTCTACTACTTGGTGCTACTTTTCGGTTTGTTTGACATTTAACTAAACCTGCCTTTACAGACAACGGATGAGGTGATGAATTGAAGTCTAAATATCTATTAGAATGAGTGGGTTTTATTTTATAAACGCTAGAGTGTAGTTTACTTTCTATTCGTTTTATTTAACAATCTAACATTGCTAATTCTCCTTGTTGATTTTTCGATTCAAATGTGAATTTTATTCCCCCTACTAGTGAGTTTATAAGTTCGAAGAAGCTAGAGCAGGCACATTCCAACATGTTACATATTATGACTAGAAAGAAACACTCGTCTTATTTCCCATCTGATTGTAATTGATCAATAACACTCATATTATTATTATTTCTGAATGAACATTATCACATATTGATTTGACACAAACGTCTAATCAATTTTTACTCATGTATATAAATGAAGGAAAAGTTGTGTGAGCAGTGACTTGATATGATTATGAGTGGCGATAATTTGTGCTTGAAACGTGGTCATCAGTTAATATTACTGTGTAACACTTTGTGACTTATCAAAATAAAATCTTACCTCTTTATATACTAATGATAAATCTTATCAGTAGGACTCGCCACAATATGCTTCCAGTCGCTGAATATTTACAGTGGGATTTGCACGGTTAAGTTTATTTTGAAAACAGGTAGATTTTAATTCTTTTCTCAAATGTATGAAATACCACTGAGAAATGAGCACTGTTGATAGTTCATAGAGAACCACCATATTTTGTTTTATAATTTATAATGTCTTTCTTCCGCATATTGTTAAGTTAGAAAACAGTCCTTTACATATGTGATATAAGAACATAAGTATTACATTAAGTGTATAGTTTATGCAGTCATTTTTTAACAACAGAAGACAAGGGCCGGCAACAGATCGTTTTATTACGGAAATCAGCACGTATTTATATATATATATATATATATATATATATATATATATATATATTTCATGTACATTATTATAGCTTATTCAAGCAAACAAACACAGTCTTCTGATTGGTTGTTTCTGGTTTCTCGGAAAGTTAAGCCATATCTCTACGAATCTTATTCGCCCACGTTAAGCCTGCTGTGATTGGTTGTTGAATCAGCCTTGTTCATATTTTCTCACGGCCAATATTAGTGACCTAGACATTGACGTAAATCAATGTCTACCGATTAGCTAGCAGCCTGCTCTCACTACAATTTTAACCGCCAATACCCTAAAGGATTTTATAACCACAGTGATTTACTTCTACCCACCTATGAAGTTTATCCATGAAATTAGAGCTATCATTCCTTCATACTTTTTTACTAAGTGCTGAGAATCCCACGGTACTATATGGCTTAAAGTCGTTATTATTAATAACTTCTAGTATGGGGCTGAATAATATCTTGCACAAAATGTGTTCCTATTGTGGTGGTGTGATACAGACAGTGTGCTCCAATGGAATATTAATCTCACATATTGTCACAGTTCAATACTGCGTTAGCAACAGAATACTGTGTTGTATATTTGAACATTCTATTTTTCATGTTGTTTAATGTAAACTGAAATCATGTGCTCAGTGATTGGTTAAAGATATGTGTAAATAGCGGTTTGATCAGTTGACAATATACCCTGGCTTACGTGTCTTGCCTTCTACTGTTACACTATGTATTTAAGAAGTATACATAAGATGTTTGCTAGTACAAACTCAAAATAAATCCCTATCTAAAATGACTAACACAGCATCTTTAAACAAATAACAATAAAATATTTAACAACGAGTAACTAACTATGTTGCAAAAATCAATTAGTTAGTCATATTGCTGTAAATCGATTGAAACTGAAGGTTAGTCTTTAGTCTACTGATTACTAATTGACCAGTTTCTTAGGTAGGTATACAATTTAAATTTATGGCAGTCATTATTGGTTGGGTTTCTTATCATTATTCTGATTTATGAAATGTTTGTATAACTTAGTCTTTCTTAACGAAACATGGCATCTCTAATTATAATGTTGAGGTGTGCAGTGCAGTCACCAACATGTACAGTAGTTCTTCTTCTTATTATTATTATTATGAAGTCGTCATATGATTCTTATATAAGCAGACTTTAGTCTATTAAAAAGTACTAAAATGCTTGTATATGACTTACCTTACAGACCTGACGACATGGTGGGCACACAGCGGAACCATTAATTGGTCCCATGCTTCCTTGTGCAGTCACACGTACTTCTCCACCTTGACCTGGACATGAAACAACACTATTGCCTACTACAATCCCCAATCCACCACTGCATTGATACTGAAATTTGTAAAAAAAATAAAAGCAAAAGAGATAGATAGTTGATTTGAAAGATAAAAATGGGTGGTTTTCATTATCATTATTATTACTAAAATTCTTCTGGACTGGTTGCATAACACACGGAAAAATGTTTTGATTAAGCATCAAACTTTTTGTGTAAAGATTTTCATTGGGTGGTAACGTTTTTAAAAAAAATTGAAGGGTCCAACAACTTGGATAGGAAATCTAGAATTTTCAGACAATTTTTATAAAAAACATTGTTTTATTGTCATACATATATCTGATTTGTGCGTCGGTAGCATAGCGGTTAGGAAGCTCACTGACCATGCACATGGTCCGGGGTTCGATCCCCGGCCACCGACGCACTCCTTTACCTCGCTAATCCAGAAATAATGCTGGTAAAGAGAAAAGGTCGGACATGAGGCCAGCAACCCCATCCTGTAAAATTAAACACTGCTACATAAACTTCAAGCCGCTAGCTTGAAGCCCTATGTTCCACTGGGAACGTGAACGAAAAATATATATCTGATTTGCTATTTACTTTATTTCATTGAATAAATCAGTTTGATTAATCCCTTTTATAAGTATGAATGTGATAAATACTTAAGGATGATAAACACAAAAATGTGTATTAAGTACCTGTTTTCAATGAAATGAACTCTTGGTATCACTTCTTAATTGTTTACTAAAACTTGATTGAATAATTTTCACCGAATGAAAAATTGGGCGCTTAATATTTTGAATTTTTTTGTTTATATAAATAAATGATCATGTTCTCATCAGTGCTTTAAAATGTCTATTACAAAAACTGTAAAAATAAAAGCTGAAGAAAAAGTATACATATATATATGTACCTACCCTGTGACATGTTGCACCCAAATCCCCTAAATTTCTACCACCACTTGTCCATCTTGCACCGTGATTCACACACATTGAATTTGGACCGAACTGTTGCATCATGGGGTTATTTCCTTGAATATATTTGAGAGAAAAGAAACACCATTTGAAAAAGAAGCATTCAGTAGAAAAAAGAAGGTGAACTGCACACTAGCGTTTATAAAATAAAACCCACTCATTCTAATAGATATTTAGACTTCAATTCATCACCTCATCCGTTGTCTGTAAAGGCAGGTTTAGTTAAATGTCAAACAAACCGAAAAGTAGCACCAAGTAGTAGAACAAAAGACCTAAATGACGAGATGAAACAGATAGATGAAGCATTAGTGTTCAATGACTATCCTATAAAATTCATTCGGAAGATAAGGAAAGGTCAAAATCAAATTAAAAATAATTGTGAAACTAGTAGTGATGACATAAATAAAAGAGAATGTGGTGATTGACAATTTCTCTGTATTGCTTAAATACTTACTGTTGATTGTTAATATGTTTCTTATATGAATTGCTTTATAATTCCGCTAAATACGAATTCTTGAATTCAGCCCTCTCTGTGTTTTGGTTGAATTCTTGTAATTCGGTCATCTCGAAATACTAATACTACGATCACAAATAATTACAACAAATTGGCGTCGCGATGGAACTAAATAACCTTGTAAAATTTCCTATAAATGGTTCACCGCGGGAGATTGCTGATTACGTTGAATGCTTCGATGCATGGTGCATTTCAAAGAATGTTCGGGATGAAAAAATTCCACCACATTTCATCACTGCTATTGGGCTAGATGCATGTAGCCTAGTGAAGAATCTGGCGTTTCCAGATAAACCTATTTCTCTGTCATATATCAAGATTCGTGAACTTCTGATAAATCACTTTCATGTAACTACATTTGAGACCAGAGAGAGGGCTCAATTCCATAAACTGGTTCGTGCTCCCAATCGGAAGATAAGAGACTTTATTCTTCAACTTCAAATACAAGCTTCAAAGTGTAACTTTGGAGATCAGCTGCATACTCAACTACGTGATCGTCTAATTGCTGGAATCAATATTCCTAAGTTAGAGAAAGAGTTAATTCAGATTCCTTCTTGTACCTTTCAAACTGCTAAAGATTTATGTATTACATATGAAGATGTCAACAGTGAATACTCTGCTCCCACTACGTCAGTATCTGATGTCATGTTGTCCAAAGTCGAAAATACAAGTGTTCATGGAAAGCAATCCAAACTGCCGTCCACAGGTAATAGAATGCAGCGAGAGATCAAAAACATTAAACCGTGTTTATCCTGTGGAAAGTTACATCTACGAAGCACTTGCCGTTTTCGGGGTGCTAAGTGTCACAAATGTGGTAAAGTTGGACACATCAAGACTGTTTGCAGAAGTTCGAATACTTATGCTACTCAGAATTCTTATAATTCTCCCAATCTGTCTAGTAAAATGGAGTCAATGTGTCTTTCAACTTTTCAAAATACTCAATCTCATCCAATGAAAACCTCCACTACAAGTTCAGCAACTCAAGCGTCAACTGTTTTCAAAAATGTGGTAGCCGAGTTACAATGTGAACTGTCGAAAACACGAAAAAACTGAATGAGATGAGAGAGCAACTGATTAAAATGGAGGAATTGCTGCATATGCATAGACTGCGTCTGTTGAATGCAGAACATACAAGTACCCGTGAAAGTCCTGCAAAACTATTCAAATCTCGAATTCTCAGAAAGCATCTGATGTCCACGACTTCTAATGTACATTATTACAAAGGGAATGACTATAGACCTTCTGTTGGAATCATACTACAAAAAATGGGAAATCGAGTGGTGAAGATATTAGACATCAAAGATCACTCAGTTCATAACAGACACCTGGACAAAGTGACAATAAATGAAGTAGGTCGTTCCAATTATAATTTTAATGATTCCGCTACTAATCCTGATTTTGTAGATAATTCAGAAATAAGTCCAGATAATACTGATGAAAATGATATCACAGAATCAGTTAGAAGGTCGCAGCTACTTGCAAGCAAACCGAGACATCGTTATAAATACGCAAGGAGATATTCGACGTGTGGCGGATGTGGTGATTGACAATTTCTATCTCTGTATTGTTTAAATACTTACTGTTGATTGTTAATATGTTTCTTATATGAATTGCTTTATAATTCCGCTAAATACAAATTCCTGAATTCAGCCCTCTCTGTGTTTTGGTTGAATTCTTGTAATTCGGTCGTCTCGAAATACTAATACTACGATTACAAATAATTACAACAGAGAATTTGAGGAATTTACAGTTATACGGCATACGGAGGAGACATATGAGACCCTCCCTACGTAGGATTCTCGATAAAGCAGGAGTTAGGGTGGCATTCAAACTTACAAACTCACTCAGACAGGGACAGGCTCTGCAGGCTTAAAGACCCAGTGGATTCAATTAGACAAACTAATATAATTTACAAAACACGTTGCAATGACTGTCAGTTATGTTAACTATATAGGAGAAACTAGTAGGTTGGGAGTATTCAGATTGTCCGAACATAAGAATTTAGCTGTAAGTAAGAACTACATTGCACTGCATGCATTAACACATCCACAAAATGAGGTGAGACAGAATTAAAATTCTAACATGTGATAAAGGTAGGTGGAGAGAGGCAGAGTGATTACTGAATCCTGCATGGTTCATCGAGTCTACACCCAACACAACATATACAGCAGAAGTGACTCAATGCAAATACCAGAGATATGGAAGATATTACTACTACCAGTCAGTCAAATCAGAGGAGGATAATAAATAATCTTAAATTGTATTCTATTACAATTCAAGCATATCACAACATTCTAACAAGTTACTTATTTTGACTATAAAAATACTCGTCTTATTACCCATCTGATTGTAATTGGTCAATAACACTCATATTATTATTTCTGAATGTACATTATCCTATACTGATTTGACACAAATGTCGAATCACTTTTTACTCATGTATGTAAATGAAGCAAGAAAGTTTTGTGGGTAGTGCTTTGATATGGTTATGAGCAGGAATTTGTGCTGGAAACGTGGTCATCAGTTAATATTACTGTGTAACACTGACTGATTTCATCAAAATGAAATATTTATCCATAACAAATGTGTACTTTAACACAGTGCCTCAGTTTCATCCTTAAATGAAGAAAGGTGGGAAATTCATAATAATGGCAGACACTGTTTTAGGCCTATTTTAAATTGATATTAAAAATTATAAGGATATTCTGTACATAAAAGTAATTTGTACTCATTGCTTATATAATTAGGATAGAAGAATTCTCATTTAGCAATTTATTGCTTTAGTTAGCCAAGCTATAAACTGTTCAGTTAATCTGAAACTTATCCAGTGGAAAGTTAGGTACTACAGCTAGAAAGAAGTCCAATGAGGCAATTCTTCCAAACGCAAATGAAGGACAAGATGTAGCTAAAATGAACTGCAATCGGGCACCTTAAGAACAAGATGAATTTTGAAGCCCTCAATTTGACTATTGACGCACTTTCGCTAATCAAGGAGAACCATGATGAAACAAAAGTAAAGACAAATTACTCTGCGAGAGAATTTACTTGGGAACAGCTACTTGATCCAACTCAAGTTATCGTTCTAAAAAACAGCATATGTCCGGTCAACCTGGGTTGACCAAAATGCGGTATTTAAATAATTAAGCAAACTAAATTCAAGGGAATCACTGGGATCTGAAGTACTTCATCTAAGACTTTCCAAGGGACTTACAGACCACTTAGTCATTCCACTAACTTAACCTTCAGAGTGTCTCTCATACAAAAAATGTTAGTACTGGTGTTTGACGACAGAAGACAAGGGCCAGGCAACAGGAAATCAAGAGATATTTTTATGTTTTTATGTACATTATTATTATCAGAGAAACAGCGTCTTCTGATTAGTTGTTTTCTCACTACAAGATATTCTGTCATCTCTTTGTGGCAGTTTCCTTGAAGGTCACACCATATATCTGCTAATCGTATCCGCCCACGCTGTCTGCTGTGATTGACTGTTGAGTTAGTCTTTGTTGTTTTTTTCTCATGAACAAGATTTGGGACGTAAACACTGACGTCAGTTGCTGTCTACCGATTTTGGCTAGCAGACAGTTCTCATCACACTAGACTAGAAGGATTTAGTATTCACCCCTGTCTACAAGGGATAACTTAGAATATATCTTCTGAACGACATATTCACCGGTTTTACGAGTACCTTAAGTGAGATTCTGGGAAGAATAACCAATAAAACTGTCATGGTTTACTCGGGGAACAGGGATTTACCATTCATTACACGCTTCTGTTTGACAAACCTCAGGGCGAGAGAAAACTGACTAAAGTTTAGGGATGACAAGAAATCTGTCCACACAGTCTTCATAGATTTTAGAAAAGCAATAGGTAAATGGTCAGGTTTTTGTAAAACTGAGGGAGCTTTGGGATCACAATCAGGCTAGGTACTTGGATTAAATCATTCCATGTTGATAGAAGTCAGAAAATGAGAGTAAACTACGAAATTCCCATTTGGACAGCGGTAGAAATGTGTGTGTCAAAGCACTGTACTTGACAGTCTGTTATTTATTCTTTCTATTCTATTGGTTCAGTAAAAAACCTAAAAATTTGAAGATATCATGAAGAGGAAAGCAACATACTCATACTTCAAAAGATATCTAAATATTCTGTTTGGTTGGACAGAAAAATGAGCCCTTCCCATGAACATAGCTAAGTGCTCAAGCATGCTCTCCAACCATGCTGAGATCAGTATATGCCATACAGAGGGAACACATTTACCTTCAGTTCAGATGCACACTGAGTTAGGTGTCCAATGAAGTCTCTATTTGATAAAGTAACACGGTCACTTAGTTGCACCTCGCCGCCTTAAAATTCTTTGGGCAATACACAGAATCTTTACTAAGATCACTATCAATATGTTCATTAATTTGTAGCAGTTTAATGTTGCCAGAAATTGTGATCAAAAACAAGTAACTTCTTTAATTTTCCGAAGCAGTAAATTCCGACATTTATTCAGATATATTTCTAGGGATAAGCAGTTATTGTGCTTGTTTTGCATTAGGTCATAAATAGGCAGTGATATTTAAACTACAGGAAGAAAAAACTCAAAAATGTTACAACCATTAACAGTTCGATATTGGAACATCTGGTGCAAACCGGCCACAAAGCCAGCTAACATTGAAGAATCCTTCTCTATCATCTACCGAGTGTCTAATAATTTGCCGAAATCATCGAAGCACCGCATTCTCCAAACACCAGAGGCTATTGCAATTCGCCTCAAACAACCAGTGCTCTGTGTTCAAAAGAAGAAAGTCCAACCAGCCCCTACTACTGCCCTGGCTGGCCTTCAGTGGAGACTAGAAATTCATGAATTTGTAATATTATCTTTCCTAATTTTTCTGACATTCAGCTTATTGTTATGTTGATGCTATTGAACTGTAATCGATCAATATTATTCATTCGATATTATTTAAACAGCAATATTAATGTTGTTCATAACACTAATTCATTCATTCATTATGATGTATATATAACTGTAGAGCCTGATGATGAAGTCATCGAAAAGAATACTCTTTGTTCAGTATCTATTCTTTTGAAAGATTTTAATGGGCGTTTTTTAATCAGTAGAAAATGTTGGTCCCTATAATTAAAATAACAACTACTCTAAAAGCAAAATTTTTCATGTAATAAATAGTATCAATGAACTCACTGATAATACGATTATTTTCTTCATGTGTGCACACTGATGTGTAACCCTCATTGAAAATGTTTGCTACAGGCTAAATAAAAGTAAAATAATAAGTTTAATTTCAGATGATCATTTCAGATTACTTTTTTAGAAAAATGAAATTTATGATAGCAACACATATTAAAGAAACATAAGGATAAAATCTCCGCCAATGTTGAGTTGAATTTTTTTTCTGAAACGATGTCAACTAGAGAACAAGTGGAAATCAGGAAGTATATGACATCTCAGCATACATAACACATATGATGGCCAATGGTTACGTGGTAAGCACGTTGGATTGTTAAGCCATCTACTCGACGTGAATTCTAACTTCTGTCACCATCTATTGCCATTGGTGATTATCTCTCCTGACATCGAACTGGTGAACCCTACTGGTTTCCACTTCTGAATAGAAATCCAAGAGGTCCATCCAGTAGTTAGTCACTAATGAGCAGTGGATTGATTACTATGTTCCGTGATATGGGCATATATTCAGATTCTTTGATTGATCGATAGATAGTAACAAGTATTATGTGTCCAGTCATTTTCTCACTGCTGACTAAATTCTATCAGTCAAGTGTGAAGTAAGACCACTATGCTAGTTGGTTCGCCTTCACAGTGCACTGTGAATTGTTGATGTTAGATGGTCGGAGTTAATCAACAGGAAGCCTCACATCTAAATTTCGTGCTTCTTAGCACTCACCAGTCAGCAAGGCGTTTCTGCAATCTTCAAGCAACTCATGTACAGTCTGAGATTCGAACCGATATCGCCCAGTATCACAGTCAGACATGTTACCACTGAGCTATTTCGGCTCCCTTCCGATTGGCTCCAACCATCTAACATCATTAATTCAGAGTACACCATGATGTCGAGCTAACTCGAATGTTGGCCACACTGCAAACTTGACTGATAGAATTCAATCTGCACCAAACAAATGTCTAGATGCATGATACTAGTTACTAATTGGTGTTTAATCAAAGTATCCAATGCAATCCTACAAGAGGTCAGTAGTGAATCCGAATCGCCCTGTGGTAACATCTCTGACTGCAGCACTGGGTGATGTGGGTTCGAATCTCAGAAGGGACATGAATTCCTTCAAGACTGCAGATGCGCCATACTGATGAGTGTCAACCAGGACGAAACATATGTCGAAGGCTTCCTAATGATTGCCTGCAATTATCTGATATATTCAGATTAGGAAGCCTAGTCTTATGAATTCTTTGTTAAATATAAATACGATTATACAACTCTTGAAAATGATTCATGGAAAAGAAAATTCTCCCCTTTGTTTACGCCTTCTTTTCCTCATATTTTAAATCAATACTTTTTACTATAAGATACTATTATATTTCACAAAGAACAACCTCAAAAGACACTCAGTTACCTGAAGTACAGCACAACCATCATGTAATTTACTTTCACCAGCCAGAAAATTTATGTCATTTGGATTTATACCATTTGTATTTGTTATATGCTGTTTTTCTGGTGGGATAGGTTGATTATGTCGTATCATATTGCAGTAATTAAATGCATCATTATGCGATCCACACTGAACACGATTATGATCAAAATAATCACACCATGGGCCAGTTGGTCCATTTCTGTAGGAAAAGTAAGATGTTATAAAATGAGGAGATTTTAGATAATTGTGACAATGAGTCATGAGTTACTGTTACTGACAGTAAAATGTAGTTAAAATAGAACACCTGAGGTCAACTGGTGAACAGTGGTCTGGATAAAATGACAAATAATTATACCACTCGGACAGTCCTATGTTTTCGTGGATTCGAAACTGTGTATACATTGTCAGACTCTTTAAAAAATGAAGTATTTCAACAAATCGGTTGACGTATGAGAGACAACATAACTGTCATATAGTGAGTGTCGATAGAATTCTGTACAATAATGGGAGATTCAGTGACACACTTTCCAATTTCAAATGGAAAAATGTTTTCATAAAGTTAGACAGCATACTGATAAGCAGAAAATCTTGGTCAAGAACCTTTTGTTAAGCTGAAGCACATTTGCAATGAACTTGGTGATTTATTGTTTTAGAGCATTTCACTAACAGCATATCTTTAGAAGTTGCCTTTTGAACACTGAAACAGTACATAATCTCGAAATCCACATCACACATATAAATCAACATTCACGTGATGTGCTCAATTAGGTATTAGTCAAAAGTGTATATATATAAGCCTACTTAGAAATAAATGCAGATAGTATCAGAACGTTTAGCGTCGGTGACACAGTTGTAGAATGCTCGCTAACCACCCATGTGGCCCGGGGTTCTATCCCCAGCCAATCCACCCCCAAGCCTCTCTATGCTAGTAATTAGAATGATAAACAAGGAAGATTGGGCATGAGGCGGCTAACAACCCCATTCCGTAAAGATATGTACCACTGCTACCGAAACTTCAAGCCTCTAGCTCAAACCCCTATGTTCCATTAGGAACGTAAAGGAATAAGAAAAAACAGAACACTTTGATGGAAAAGCTCCAATGGTTCAAGATTACTAAACTCTGAGGAAATTAAGGAATTATTTGTGATTCAGTGATAATTAGGTGAATGTTAGTTATTATTGCTATCATAAAAATTCCTTTGGGTTCCAAATGGAAAACATCTTCACGTCATCCTACTATCTGCAGTCTTCTTCAGTTGGATCCACGATCGTCTATAACCTTTCATCGCCTATTCATACAGTTTCCTCAATACTATCCTCGGATTTATGCCGAAGTCATCTTTTCCAATTGGGATTCCACTCAAGCAATGGCCTAGCGCATGATTTTACCTAACGGTCTCATCAGAGTGTGTTCAATCCATTTCCACTTTCTCCCCTTCACATTTCTTGGGCAGTAGGTTGTTGATTAGTTCGTTGCCTTATTGAGTTCTTAGTTGCTACTCCTCTCTGATTATTTGATCTTCAGTATAAAGTGAAGGCGGCTGTTGGAAACGCTTTCCATAACGCATTAAGTCTCTGAACCATATAGATGTACTAACGTGACAGTGGTGTTGAAAATCCGAGCCTTCTTCATATGTATAAATCACCTTATGAGAGTTTTCAAACTCTGCATTGCATAAAAAAGTATAAAGTTTACTAAACTAAGTTCTTAGGATATTACATACCTGCCTCTCTGAATCATCAAGAATTCAGAACAACTTTTTGTTACAAAATCACAGCCTAAATTTTTTCCCCATTTCCATTCACTCGCCATATTGAAATCCACGTTATACCAGCTAAAAAAAGGACATTGTAGCTGATATTAACAAGAGACAAAGAAATTTATCAAAATTATTTTTTTATGTGATGAATTACTGGCTCAAAGTGGCAATCTTTTCACTGTGTTGCTGCTTCACTCTCATGCGAAATACTCGATGTTCTATGAGAAATCAATCAAAAAGTATCTCCTGGTGCTTAATTCCTAGACTAATACCTCAAAGTACAAATTAGATTCTCAACTTGGATAATGTCAAACCATTCCTTGATGCGCGTCGGTGGCACAGCAGTAGAATGCTCGCCAAACACCCATGTGGCCCGGGGTTCATTTCCTGGCCACAGACGCACTCCTTTACCTCGCTAATCCAGTAGTAGGACTGGTAAACAGGGAAGGTTGGGCGTAAGGCTGGAAACCCCATACCGTAAAAATAAACACCACTGCTACCGGAACTTCGGGGCTCTAGCTTGAAGCCCTATGTTCCACCTGGAGCGTAAAGGAATAAAAAAACTCTTGAAGACGTGAATAATCATTATTTTATGTCGTCTTCTAAATTGTCACATCTAACTGAGCTGCTCAGAAGATATCTGACTCAAAAGTTAGAATTTATTTGGACGATAAAGTAGCCATGATCATCGACGTGTTTCAGTTAATTTTCGCCTGTTGAAATATTTCAACACAGATCTACGCCTCTACAACTTTCAATTGTCTGATTTATTTGAAACAGTGGACATAGGAATACAATCTGATGGCCAACTTCTGTAAAACAGATAGAAATTGGTTGAAAAATGTAAAGTGAAAGTTAATAACTTAAAATATTTGTTTCATTGTAGACTTTGCGCACGAACCGACGTCATTTCAAAGGACCGAAGTTTTCAACCAGCCAGCATTGTTTCAAAAGACTGACCAGTGAAACAAACAAGTTGACTGTATCTGAATTTTAATTTACCATAAAACTTATATTCTTTTTGAAGTCAGTTGGTCGATGTTGACTAGAAGTGGAATACAGATACGAATTTCGTCCTATTTAATACTCTCCATATGGATGTGCCTGCATTCCCCAGTGAGTGATGGTGTTCCTAACAATGCTTGAACACAGTGCCCATAGTTCCGAATGACAAAGCTTTATCCAGTAGACCACCTGGGCCACGACAGCCACATCTTATGCAACGGGTTTTATCAATTATTTAATTCAATTTAGATTTACCCGTCGATTCACTGGACCTAAGTGATTGATCTCAGGTTGGTGGTCGGTTGGAACACCATCACTCATTTGGAAATGCAGGTACATCCAGGCGACGAGTCCTAAATAGGACGAAATGAGCATCATGGATTCCACTGCTAGTCTCCATCAAACAATTATATTCAAGTTACATGACCAGACATCATCGAAGCATTTGCACAAGAGGCTGACATGTCAACCTGAGACCAAACACATTAGTCCAATCAATCTACGGGAAAGTCTGAATCGAATTAAATCATATTCCGTATGTTCATTCCATTACTTTCAGGGTTTAAACAATTTCGAGTAGAATTGTCAACATCAGTGTGGACATCTCCTTTAATACTGCTTTAAGATGAAGTGAATTCGATGTATATAAATACATAAAAATATTTCTCCCGGTTTTATATCAAGCTGGTAGCCATAAACACATAACCGTATGAACAAAAATTAACATTCTTCCAAGCATTGTCTACAGAGTGTACAATTTTCCAAAACAAAACGGTAGCATATATGAAAGATAATCTCGGTCAAGATAAACTGATTTTTTCTAAAAGTTGTTTTCTTACCCAGAATCTTGAAAAACAGACAATGTAAGCCCTGAAACAATTGAGGGTAATTCAGCACTACCTGACATCAATTCATCCTAAAAAAATTCCAGATGAATGCGCAAACAATTCAATGAATGTAAGATACTCTTTGGGTACAAAGGAATAATTATTGAAAAATTAAAGCAACTTATTAATTTGTACCACGTTATGGAATAATAAGGATAATACAACTAGCAAAGACTTAGGAGCACTAGGTAGCTGTTTCATCCCAGTCGGATGTGCTTCAGTAGTAAGAAAGTATATCCTAATTTAGTAATGAGATAAGAATTGTCATCTATCGAAGAAAATGCATTGCCATTCAACCAAAACACTGGAATCTAACTTTGGCAAAATTGAAAATCAGTGTGCAAGAAAGAACTTTTTTGTTTCAGCTTTGTACCCCTATAGGCATACAAGGATTTGGACCTAGAATTTGATCTGCATACATGTGAAGGTAAAAAGTGAATCTTATGTGTATGGGTAGGTGACTTTTATGTAACTCGTCAATTATATCAACTTTGTATGCCTAATACATAATAAATGTCTTTTTCAGCAATGTGATTTAACTGGAAGTGATTTATTTCTTAATATTTCATTTTTTTAAGATTGTTATAGTCAGGTTTTACTAGTTCCTTGTCTACTGTATTCTTAAATCATATTTTTAGAATTCTAGAGTGTACAGAATGATTAATGTGTTTACTTTTCCTGTGGGGTGTCCAATTATTGGTACTAGCGTACTGACTTTTAAATTCTGGTTCATGGTAGACCGATCTGTTCAATGATCCCCCATCTCATGTTAATCAGCTTATCTGAGTGGACTACTCTCACCGAGTTCCAATCTTACTACGAAATTCACTCAGATGAGACAGCACCACATAGTTGAGAGTTTTTTTCTAGTTTTTATGGTTACAAGTGACACACAACAATCTCTCCAGTACTAGTTCTTAAATTACTGAAGCCATTATCTAAATAAATGCTGAATCCATAGTACAACTAAACTCTATTTAAAAATGTATACACCAAATAGAAAGTGTTTATTGCTAGTCTACTTACATGAACAACTCTTTTCTCAAAATGTGTTAAATATGTTGCACTGGAACCTTCATTTTCTAAATCAACACCGTCTAAATTTGGACAGTTGAAATGACTTCTAGCGAATTTCTAAAAAAAAAATTAGAGATAAATTTACAAAATTAAAAATGCCTTTTAATTTATGTGATAAGAACATGGTCAGTGAAATGGAGTTTTTAGGAATTAGTATCTTTAGTTAATATTGCATTACTACTGTTATTATTTCCTTAGGTTCCGAGAGGAACTTAGGGCTTCAGCAGCATGTCTTCATTTCACCTTTAGTTGCCTTCATATCCTCCCAAAAGCTTTTATCTACTCCTCACGCACTCTCACCCATGTCACTGTCAGGCGCTCAACTCGTTGTTTCTCATTCGGGCCCCACTCGAGGGTCTGGCGCATGGTATAACTCAACGATCCCTCCATTATGTATCCATTTAGCCTCCAATTCCTTCTTCAAATCGGTTGGGAAGTAGGTTCTTGATTGGCTCGCGGGCAGATCTTCGGTAGAGAGCTGTTGATAAATGTCTTCAACCTACTGGAAATGCTTTTGGTCACACGCGCTCCAAGTTTCTGAACCATATGGAAGCATGAACTGATTTTACATTAGTATTAAAAATCCAAATCTGATCCTTTATGCTTAGTGCATTAGATTTCTAGACTAATTTCATATTAGTGAAGCTCTGTCTTGCATAGCTTTGGCTGCATAGCTTATAGCTGAGACAATGCTGCCTAGATAAGTGTAAGACTTGACCCCTTTAAATTTCTGCTGATGACGACGACTGATTGTTGTTGTTGTTGCTGTTGGTGGCAGTGGTAGTGCTAGCGGCGGTGCAGGTTAGATATCTTCACCACCTCTGTCTTCGCTGCCCCTTCTACCAACTTGTAATCAACGATAATTTGATATAATAATATAATAAGACAATTGCAGCGAAGAAAATTTTCTTTTCGACGAAGTCATCATCTTGGCTGTACATTCGTGTATTTATATCAAATGGATAGGAAAGTTCCAGGATAATATCCGGTCAAGGGTCAAATTAGTAAGTCTTCGATTTTGTGTGACATCAAACATAAATCATCCACGCGCCAAATCCATGTCTTCTAGGTTCTTCACGTCGGTCCTCCCCTAGATTACTAGCTCGCTAGTTTGCCAGCCGGTCCCAAGCCCGGATAAAGAGGGAGGGATGGGGCATGGTGCTAGCAACTCCACCCCCAAAACTTAACCAAATCTCTACAGAAACTTCAACACACCAATATATTAAAAATGCAGCACAATACTTTTGCTAAATAACATAACTTGCAGTGACAGAGAAAATGTATATGAAGTATGGTAAACAACTTACTAAAACATTTGGAAGTACCATCACTGCTACATTGCGCCTGACTGTTGTTTTAGCTGACTTCCAAATACGTGGGACCTCCATTAC
Organism: Trichobilharzia regenti; assembly: GCA_944472135.2. Classification (NCBI taxonomy): domain Eukaryota; kingdom Metazoa; phylum Platyhelminthes; class Trematoda; order Strigeidida; family Schistosomatidae; genus Trichobilharzia; species Trichobilharzia regenti. Next base: position 47,685,680 of record OX235265.1, on the reverse strand, counting down.
AACTTCTTGACTGAAACAAAGTATATATATATATATATATTAGCATTTTTATTGTCATATATACTCCTAAATAATTCATTCTTTCTCTCATTCATGATATATATTATCAGTAACTGTAATCACCTGAAGAAGTAACAGTAGTAACTCAAAGTATGTCTTGTTGAAACTTCACAGCAAACTACTTCGTTATCAGTTAGTTCTCGAATTCGTAGGGTTAACCGGATTCCTATTGAATCACTTAATTCATGTGTGTAAACATTTGAAGTGAACATCTTCCTGATGTAGTAACAAACAATTTGTGGCAGTCTGACCTTATATCATCCATCATTTGGACCCAACTCCCAGCATAATTAGGACTTCGTACTACTGAAAACTTCTAGACCAGAAGAAAGTAACAGTTGTGTTTATCTTAGTTTCCCATTAATCTGAAGCTGACTCATGAAAGAAACTTGTCTTTAAAGTAACCAAATCCTCGTGAATTCATTTAAAAAATTTTAACAAATGATCAGTGCTTTAACATTATTCAAGCTTTGCAACTTACCTAGCCGCGTATATTCCAAATTCACCTTGTGGTGTATTTGGCATTCCTGTATTAGGATGACGTGGTGTTCGTGGCTTACCGTTTTCATCGCGATAAAATGCATACAGATTACGATTGAATCCCTTGAATTGGGTAGAGATAACAAAAAGAGATTTATTGACATCAATAAGACGACATAAACTATCACTTTTCATCTTGTCTCACTATAAATCTAATCGAATTCGAGAAATTATAGAAACCTGACTTAATCTTTGCCCTACACTTGATGAATACAAATATATTTAAGGCACTGTAACGAGATGATAGCACTCATTAAGGAAACAACTTCAGCTTGCTTGAAGAAACGACGAATGACTTCATGTTCACTTACACCATGTCTTTACTCAAAGCAAACCATCCGACGTAAATAATGATTCTCAAAACATAGTGCTCTGACGTCATTAGTCGGTAGAATCTAGGTTTCGAAGACATTAAGTGGAGCAGAATCAATGAAGTAGTGCAAATCTATTCTTTGATACCCACACTATCATGATAATGGCTCCAAAGAAAAATCAAAGCAATGAATTCCGAACTGGATTTCATTGCAGTTTTGAGCTCTTCATCATGTATCTACTCATAAAAATAAAAGGCGATAAGACAATCAGATTTCAATTACTAGGCGGCAACCGATATGTCTGAATGTCCAACATTCCTATGAAATTCTTCTTAGTGGCTTAAATTTCAGACTTGATAGACGTATTTCGACTGATGCTTCTTAATAAATAAGTAGATTATGTGTCATTAACCGAATGAGTCTAATAGAGCCATCTTAAAGGTCATTATAAACAAAGAACGATGAACAGCTGCTTTTCTGTTTCCCCAGTTGACTTGTAGAACGTGTAGACATAATTATTACAAAACTTATTACTTCTCTATGAAACTCTTAACTGCATGTAATACTGAGAGCTTGCGTATCGGCAGTTCAGTGGTAGTACACTCGCTAACCACGTACGTAGTCCAGGTCTCGATTCCCGGCCGATACACTCCGGAACCTTGTTTACTCTGTAGTAAGCTTAGCAAACAGCAAATGCTGAACATGAGGCTAGTAATCCCACCCCGAAAAAGAAAGAATAACATCACTGCTACTGAAACTTTAAAACTCGAAGCGTGAAACTTTATGCTTTTACTGGGAACACAAATGGAGTAAATAATAAATAGTGATGAGTTTCTGAAGTCTTTATAACAAAATGATGAGAAATTCAATACCTCTCTTTTCACTACTTGTCCACTTGTCTTATTCCTTAAAATTCCTTTGAGTTCTGACTGAAACATAGGGCTTCAAGCTATAAATTTCAGCAGAAGTAGCGTTGTTTTTGCCGGGTAGGGTTTCTAAACTCATTGCAAGCCTTCCCTGTTTCCCAGACTTACTACTACTGCCTAGCAAACCAGGTGAGATTTAGGAGTGCGTCGCCTGGAGGTCGAACCCAGACCCCTCACATGATCAGCAAACATTCTACCATCACACATCTGTCCATTACTTCTAGCCATTAAATATAAGAATAATCCGTCTAGAAAAAATAGTGACTGAAGCAAATCATATCAAAAGGTGACTTACTAAAGCATGTCCCATTTCATGTATTGCTGTTGATAATAATATTCTCGCCATTGGATAATTTTCATCCAAACGATTTGGGCAAAAGTTGATATAACCCATAATTGGTCTTTTTAAAAATATATATATTGAATAAAATAATTGCTTTCTTTTTAAATTTCAACAAATTATTTAACAGAGAAAATATCAAACAATTGAGTTATTGTAGTTATGACATTACATATCCTCTAACCATGCAGTACAGTAGTAAGTTTTGAACCAGATGTCGTATATGTGACTATTTCCTATCATGAATTACGTACTATGCTGTGAACATCAATTATGCTTGCTAAGCCATCATCAGAGATTTCGGCTGGAGATAATGGACAGGATACGCTGAACCTAGGTTTCCTACTTATTAGCACTCGCTGCCAGTAAGGCGTACCGCGAACCACCAAGAAAATGAACATCGTCTTGAAGATTAGAAACCATGTTACCCATTGCTGCAATCCGAGAGGTTAGCAACTCTAAGGACTAGACATGTGATATTTGTTTTATCCATATGTGTCAAGGAAGTACAGGAGTCACATTCAGAGTTTTAACCATTCAGTGATATAAATTTCTTTAATTCCTATTTCTTGAATGGCATTTCCGATGTAAATGATATTTTTTCGAGTAAGACCAAGGAGTGATATCAGTTAGGGAATACTGGACATCTGTTTCATCCTACTTTGTGGTTCATCAGCAGTGCACACTCACCACTAAGGTCCGAACTCAGGATTTTCAGGTTACAAAGCAACCTTGTAAGCCATTCAGCCACTAGGACCCAATTCAATGGCCCATGAATTCTTGCTTCTACCAATTCGCGATTTTCAGCGCGACCACCAATCAATGTCACCGGTGGAAAACTATCCTCACTACCAAATGGATCCACCTCACTGGCTGATGAGTCCCAAACTAGGATGAAACAGCTATCCATTACTCCTTGCTGGTTTTCAATGGTTCTCTAACTGATATCATTCCGTGCTTTAACTCGAAAAACGAATCAAATCTTTATAAATCAACTCTTGAAAGTAAATGATATTGTGATTATGTTTCTTCCTACACTTTACCTGAAGCATTTTGATTCGTGTAAATGTTATAAGAAAAACTTAGATTATACAATGTTAAGTAAAAGAAATCTATGTAAAATACAAAAATACAATATATCAAGTGTTATTTCTAATTTTAGATAACTTGTAAACTCTATCGTTCGTGTAGCTTAAATACAATTGAGAAATCTCCAATGGTCCTCTTATTCATGTCAACATTTGCTTGAGACTGCTTTAATCTCCTTCACAAGTGTAAACAATAATTGAATTTTTCACTTACATGAGAAATGAATCTCAGGGCAAGTGCTGTTGTTAGTTATTATCATTTTACAATAAATCGAGAGGCATTATTACATTTGGTGAATAGACACAAACTAATTTGTGGCAAGTGCTACTTATGAGAATTTGCAAGTAGTATATTGTGTAACATCTGCAAAACTCCCAAACAGAGAAGTGCTGGTTAAAGTAACGAACAAGAGAAATGGTGAAAATTGTGCAGTAGCATAGAAAACATGAAACTGGGAAGAAAAAAACAAGCAGAACACGAATACCCTACACAAACTGGCATTACTAAATGTCAATTTTGCTAACATGTTTTCCGAAATGAATTCAGCTGTGTGAACCATTTGTGAATCTCACAGACAAAATAATCATGAGTGATAACATTACGCTGGTTTCACTTATCTTACCTATCAGTGCCTTGCTCCAACTGACATGCATTTGCATAGGCCAACAACCATCCATCATTACATGGACCAGCAGGGCTAGCGTCAATCACCATTAAATAGGCATGACCTGGGATACCTGATCCATCAGAACCTGTGGTGCCTTGAGGTGTTCTACAAGCCTTTGGAATATAATTTTAAAAAAAATCATTATTAACAGTTATCAATAACCAGTACACAGGACAAAGTTACGATTTGGATTTTTAAAAAGTTAACCGCGTGGTTTTCATTTTCCCGATCATATGATGTCTTCTGAATAGAATTCTTCAAAATACGACAAGTCCACAACGTCAGGCTAACTGATTTGAAAATAGTTATCTATGAGATAAGATTTTTACCAATGACCTCATAAGACTATCACGCTATAATTCAAAAAAATATGAAATGCAAGTCAGTGGATCAGAACTAAGCTGTCGAACAGAGCTATATGAAGGCATAAGATTATATCTCATACCGAGATGTCGATGAGCATAGATAGGTAGATAAGGAGAACAAGAAATGGAGAGACTTGTTAAGCTTTCAGTAATTCTCTTATCAGTGCTGATATGATGATAATGAAAGCTATTCATTCAGTGATTCATTAGTTTTACTTACGAAATAGCGTAAAATTTTTTATCTGTGCTATTAAATATGTCAGCTAAAGTAATAGTTTTTTTAATCTGTAAACACTGTGATTTCGAATCCTTAAAATGTCAAATTTTATTTATACACTTATCTCAGATAGTGACTTCAATTCACTAAATAATCTGTCTTGGAGCAACTTATAAGATTCTAATCTGTACGAAAGAGGCTACAGTCAGTTTCTAGGTCATGATGAGTTCCTGCGCCGGCTAGTTATATGTTTTCGTGAATTCGTTTTCCATTGAATTTTAAAGGTTTTTCTGGATGTTGTGCTCATTTTGCAGTGTGTAGGTCAGTTTTTGTCACTGGGTGCTACTATTTAGCTTATTTTTAGCCTGAAGTTCACAGTTATTATGTTGGTAGTCAAAGATTATTGTAAACCTGCAATCATTGAGCTAATTAACGTATACTATGCTAACATAGTAACATAGACTATGATAGTGTGGTGAGAGCAGGCTGCTAGCCGATTGGTTGGCACTAATCTACGTTAAGGTCTAGGTCACTAATATGGGCCGTGAGAAAATAGGAACAAGGCCGAGTCAACAACCAATCACAGCAAAGTTAACGTGGCAAAATATGATTCGCAGATAGAGAACTCTGTTTGTCAAGGAATCCCGAAACAACCAATCAGAAGCCTGCGTTTGTCTACCTAAACAACCAATCAGATGACTGCGCTTGTCTATAATAATGTTGTCTGAAATATGTATAAATACGTGTTGATTTTCATAATAAAACGATCTGTTGCCTGGCCCTTGTCTTCTGTTGTTACAATAGTAATAGTAACATTAAACTCCTTTACTGTTTTGCCATTGTTTTACAGTGAAACTGTGCGCTGATTTTTCAGCATGAGTGGCAGTAAATCGAACCTACTGGGTCTGCTTATCAACTTTGTTCCAGCCCTCACAGGACATATTAAGCACGGACTAGCGTTACTCCATAGTGGAAAGTTTTGATTCAGCACGCAGCTGTCTTTTTAAGCACGACCTATGTCATTTCAGAACATAGTGGGTAAATATGTTCTTCAGTTACCATAAAAAGGCATTATCGAGGAATAAGTTAGAATAAATTTAGAATTGTTTTAAGCTTGGTGGTGCTGCGGTCTAAGTGATAAATCGTATTAATCACCCTTATTCAGGATATGCTATGAACCGGAAATCCTCAGCTGAAAAACGTATGGATAAGAAACAGATCGGTGTAATTTATAACTGACTCCAAATTGCTTTCATCACGAAATAATCAACCAAGGTATGCTTTAAACTGTCGCTCTCAGCCGTTTGAAGGGAAATTTACTTGATTTATGCTGACCTAGTATGCACACATACCACATGTCATTGAATTGACGACTTAAAAAAGTAGATTAGTTAATACATACATTTATCTATATGTACTAATTAAGGATACATTAATTTTTTAGAAATTGTAGTTAAATTTTATTCGCCTAGTAATCAAAAATGCATACATCCTATTTTGGGCTTAAAATAAATGCATCAAAATTATTGTTGATTTATATTCACTTTCTGGACATTCTCATACATCTCAATATACTTTAAACATCAACAATGCATCCAAATAGCGTGTGACTGTCACACTACACTCACACCAAAAAAATTAACACACCATTATATTATGGTAAGGTAAGCCCGAAATTTTACTGACTGTAAATTTCCGTGTTAAAATAAAGAGATTGGCGCTTTAATTTATGTTTTAGACCAATAAAAAGCCAGCTAGCCAACAGCCAATAAAAAACTGCCTATATCTATTTTCCCAAATGGAAAGGAAAGAGGCTACAGTCAGTTTCTAGGTCATGATGAGTTCCTGCGCCGGCTAGTTATATGTTTTCGTGAATTCGTTTTCCATTGAATTTTAAAGGTTTTTCTGGATGTTGTGCTCATTTTGCAGTGTGTAGGTCAGTTTTTGTCACTGGGTGCTACTATTTAGCTTATTTTTAGCCTGAAGTTCACAGTTATTATGTTGGTAGTCAAAGATTATTGTAAACCTGCAATCATTGAGCTAATTAACGTATACTATGCTAACATAGTAACATAGACTATGATAGTGTGGTGAGAGCAGGCTGCTAGCCGATTGGTTGGCACTAATCTACGTTAAGGTCTAGGTCACTAATATGGGCCGTGAGAAAATAGGAACAAGGCCGAGTCAACAACCAATCACAGCAAAGTTAACGTGGCAAAATATGATTCGCAGATAGAGAACTCTGTTTGTCAAGGAATCCCGAAACAACCAATCAGAAGCCTGCGTTTGTCTACCTAAACAACCAATCAGATGACTGCGCTTGTCTATAATAATGTTGTCTGAAATATGTATAAATACGTGTTGATTTTCATAATAAAACGATCTGTTGCCTGGCCCTTGTCTTCTGTTGTTACAATAGTAATAGTAACATTAAACTCCTTTACTGTTTTGCCATTGTTTTACAGTGAAACTGTGCGCTGATTTTTCAGCATGAGTGGCAGTAAATCGAACCTACTGGGTCTGCTTATCAACTTTGTTCCAGCCCTCACAGGACATATTAAGCACGGACTAGCGTTACTCCATAGTGGAAAGTTTTGATTCAGCACGCAGCTGTCTTTTTAAGCACGACCTATGTCATTTCAGAACATAGTGGGTAAATATGTTCTTCAGTTACCATAAAAAGGCATTATCGAGGAATAAGTTAGAATAAATTTAGAATTGTTTTAAGCTTGGTGGTGCTGCGGTCTAAGTGATAAATCGTATTAATCACCCTTATTCAGGATATGCTATGAACCGGAAATCCTCAGCTGAAAAACGTATGGATAAGAAACAGATCGGTGTAATTTATAACTGACTCCAAATTGCTTTCATCACGAAATAATCAACCAAGGTATGCTTTAAACTGTCGCTCTCAGCCGTTTGAAGGGAAATTTACTTGATTTATGCTGACCTAGTATGCACACATACCACATGTCATTGAATTGACGACTTAAAAAAGTAGATTAGTTAATACATACATTTATCTATATGTACTAATTAAGGATACATTAATTTTTTAGAAATTGTAGTTAAATTTTATTCGCCTAGTAATCAAAAATGCATACATCCTATTTTGGGCTTAAAATAAATGCATCAAAATTATTGTTGATTTATATTCACTTTCTGGACATTCTCATACATCTCAATATACTTTAAACATCAACAATGCATCCAAATAGCGTGTGACTGTCACACTACACTCACACCAAAAAAATTAACACACCATTATATTATGGTAAGGTAAGCCCGAAATTTTACTGACTGTAAATTTCCGTGTTAAAATAAAGAGATTGGCGCTTTAATTTATGTTTTAGACCAATAAAAAGCCAGCTAGCCAACAGCCAATAAAAAACTGCCTATATCTATTTTCCCAAATGATCACCTGTAAAATCTGAACACTGCATGCACAAATCAGTTGATTCAGTTTGAATAATGCAGCTGGCTGTACAGCCTTAAATATTGATGTACACACATGTGCAATGTGACCACTAGATTAATTGTTGATTTTGTCACAAATCAACACAAGCTGGAGAATTATTGAAAACCAGGAAGTACTGAACAGATAGTACAACCTATCAGGGGACTCTTCGTCAATGTAGATCCACAACGTCACCAAGGATCGGCCCTAAAACCTTCGGGATACGAGGTCAGCTGATTGTCGATTTAACCAATTCTACCTGAACTCAAACTGGGACGAAACAGCTGTCCATTGCTCCCTAGTGTTGAATGATTCTGTAAATGATATTAGTCCTAAACTAACTTTATACTGAAATTAATTCATATACGCATAAAACTAATAATCTAAATTCGACTAAACTTTAAATCATTCTTACTACATAAAATTAACTTTGAAATGTAATGAGAAATTATAAAATGCCATAATATTTTGGGATGTATAATAGTAAAAATAATAATAATACTAGTGGATGGCTTACTTGTAAATACTGTTGAGGTATTTCGATTGTATGACACTTAGCAGATGGCATACAATTTATATCGCAAATTGTATCAAATGTTCCGTTATTTTGAGGGTAGAAACGAAGTCTGTCATTCACACAGTCCCTGGTAGTAAAGAAAACATGCATAATATATCAAAATATATGTAAGGAATAATCACTAATTTCCCCTGAAATTTAAGACTTTTACAGTTCAAGCTTCCGTACAAGAAGGTAATATGTCAATACTGATTGAACAACCCAGTTCCATAAAATCATTTGGCGGAAAATTTAAAATAAAGATTTCAGCTAATTACAATTACTATCAGCTGTACAATAGGTGGATGTTGAGATCTAGTCATCTAGTTGATAACGCACTGGCATTTGAAACTATGGGCGTTGAGTAGTGGTTTTAGCAGTTGTACCTTCACTAAGTGGGGATGCAAGTACTTCTGGGTGAGAAGTCCATGATAGTACGAAACGGACGTCCTTGGTCAAACTGCTAGCTAACATCGACTAAACAGCTTCTTGCTTATTCTCTTATAAACTCACGATATACATATATATATATATATACAAGATATTGAATCAAATGACCAGACCTCAGTGGTTGATGCTACCAGAGTGGTTCAGTTCCTGAAATATTAAAGTGGCTAAGTCATTTTTTGGACTTATCAATATTCGTGTATAGATGTTCGAAAGGGGTGTATAATTAAAGGGTTAGTAATCTCTATATAAAACGTTACATAACATGGTGTGAAATTTGACAAGATAGAATTCAACACTGTAAAAATATTCTTAGATTTAAAATGGCAACTGGAACAAATGGAAATTATTCAAACTGAGAATAGTAATTATAATGATAATCGTATTAATGAAGGAAAGTTACATAGATTAACTAAATAAACAAAATAAATAAATGTCTACCACTCTACGGCCAGGGCAGAAGTAAGGATTGTACATACTTCTTTTGTGCAAAAAGATCTGGCTTAAATTCATGAATGACCAAAGCCTCCGCTGTCTTTAGAAGTTTATAAAGAAGAAAACGCGTCAAGTTAGCATAGATTCGATGGATGATCTTAAAATCATGGTCAGGGTTAGTAGAGTGACAGCAGTCAATCGAGTGTTCTAGAATAGAGCTTTACACACCCTTGTTTTCTCCCTTGCAAAACCATTCTGGAATATGTTCTCGTTTCCCTGTGGAAAGGGTTATCTGTTTACAGCCAATGTGCCTTGCTTCACAAGAGCAGGTGAATGATAGATTCACATGGAGACGGTCAGACGAGGAAGCTTATATTTTACAGAGACGAAGAACAACTTATGGCTGGTGAACGCCATTTTTAATTTTGCAGCGAAGAAGGTTTATGTTCTTATTGTGTTATTTTCCTAATATTACAAAGGAAATTATTAAATTATTGAAATAGCACAAATACGAATGTACAGGTTTTGAAAAGGAATCGCCGAAAAGAAAATTTTCCTTCGCCGTTTACTTCTTTTTTCTTATGACTCAGTATGGGAATATTCCGTTCATCCAAAGCAATCACAACCAAAAGATTCATACGAAGTTTATGTTTTCAAAGAAAGTTCTTTCAACTTAATTTTGCCGTGGGTTTCCAAACAGTTGATTTTTTAAGCCAGTTGCTTGTTACGCAATCACACATTATTTGGAAGTTCTTCTCTTATCCTTCTTCAGGTCACCCTATTTCATTCGTGTAATTCGACCACTCCTTGAAATTATTGTGAAAAACTCCACAGTCTTTCTTCAACACGTTTACAAGCGTGCAAATAACAAACTATATTCACTGGAAATTCTTTTCTGTAGTTATATATTTTGGTGATGAATTTTCTCACATAAATAACTACCAGGACTGACATCTGTTAGATTCTCAGTGGAATCATGGGGGCCCACTAGCTAAGAGTTTCTAAATGGGATAAAATATCTGTTTAGTGCTCCCTGATTCTCTTACTGATACCGACTTGCATTGAAACCAATTAAATGTGCGTCGGTGGTATTGCGGTTAGGACGCTCGCCGACCATGCACACGGTCCAGGGTTCGATCCCCGGCCGATGCACTCCTTTACCTCACTAAGCCAGAAATAATGCTGGTAAAGAGGAAAAGATTGGGCATGAGGCTAGCAACCCCATCCTGTAAAATAAACACCACTGCTACAGAAACTTCAAGCCACTAGCTTGAGGCCCTATGTTCCACTGGGGAAGGTGAAGGGAAAAAAATGTCTACAAACCAACACTTGCGGTTATTGAGAAAGGTTTGTAGAACCGAGGAACACCGATTAATTGTTTCGTTTCTCAATGGATCTCTACATTAGAGCTTATCCATGATCCATTGTGTGGGTTTCGGTCCACAATAATTGAGTCTCCAAAGGAATATATTATATACTATCATAATGGCTGATTTGGTCATACATGTTATCAATTAATTTAACTCTGGTACACCAAAATGGCAATAGGATTGTATATCACCATAGAATATCTATGAGAACTTACCTTCTTATGAGTATCTTTCTGTTAGACGGTCGTTTAACACTGAGAGCTTTATGCCAGAATTCTAATGCTTTATCAACTATTTGTGTCTAAAAAAAGATTTTTTAAAAGAAGAAAAATAATTCAATGTTTAAAATTGTTTTAAATGTATTTTTGGCATGAAAAGATTGCCTGATATAGATTGAGTTAGTTAACTAACTAGTTAATAAATAGCGCACAGTGGATTTCAACCAGATCTCCATTGTGTTTTTCATATTTTTTCAAGTACAAACTTAAGTTTATTTTAGTAGATGGGAGAGTATTGAAGAGTGATGAATGCTAAGGTTTGCAACAGCTTCAATAAGAAGAAGTGTGGTAAGAGCTGCCTGCAAGCCAAAATTGTAGACGCCAATTTACGTCAATGTTTACGTCCCTGAATTCGGGTCAGGAGAGAAAACAAGAACAAAGCCTAACTTTGAAGAACTCAACAACTAATCACAGCAGACTTTGCGTGGGCGGATACGATTAGCAGATATATCAACGGATTGTCTAAGAAATTGTAACAAAGGGATGACAGAATTACCTTCAACAGGAAGACAACCAATCAGAAGACATTGACTCTCTGATAACAATAACGAATATTAATGTACATAAAAATCTATAAATCTCTCTCCATTTTCTCAATAAATGATCTGCTGCCTGGCGCTTGTCTTCTGGCATTACAGAATAACTTCGCCTTCAAATAAATGTCTCACTCAAAAATTTATCACAAATGTTTAAACCCACTCAGCAAAATAACTGTATGACATGCACACTATGATGAACAGATTTCAGTTAGCATGTCTAATCAACAAATGAAAACATTGATTACCATTTTTCAGTGACTGAATTGTATTCACAAACTAGATTTATACAGGATCGATCATGACATGAATGGTCTAGTGGGAAAGTTGTTAAGTTTCAATCTTGAAGGGGGCATATACTCCCTAATAATATCAGGGCTAATACACTCGAAATAAACGCCTAATATTTAAAATTGGTTGCATATTCATACAAAACAATAGATGTATTCTCCTACCAGATCACAGATACCTGATTATATCAGCTAATTTAAAATACCACAAGTGAAATTAAAACATTATGTTACACAGTGATTGATATGTGTAATAAAATCCCTAATAAGTTTAGAGCTCAACAAAACTGTATGTTACAGGATTTCATCATGAGCTGACATCAGTTAGAGAAACACTGGAAAACCTGCAGGGAGTACTGCACACCTAGCTGTTTCGTCCAATTTCAGGACTCTTCATAGGTACACACCCACCACTGGGGTTCGAACCCAAGACGTTCTAGTTACAAGGCGAGCTCGTAGACCATTGAGCCACTGGAACACAATCCAATGACCAGCCCATGAATTCTAACTTCTGTCGTGGCTCCTGATGAAATCCTGTAATCAATCAGATCCCCCTAAACCAATACTTGAAAATTGCAAATGTTGGTTATTATGACTAAATCATCAGAATACCATAGATTTAGATGTCATCCCTGTTGAGAAAAACCATCAAGCGGTGTCCGAAATAATATATTTTTTCTGAAATTTAAATGTGTTTCCTTTCTGACAAAAGGAAACTATAATTTGCTCGCTGGAGCCATAACATAATTGACAGATTTCAGCCAGTATTCAGTATGATGGTACTGTCTACTAATTAGCAACCAATTTATATAGATAAGATTTATTTACTACAAATACCTTGAAATAAAACTCATATCAGTAATCAAGAAATATGTGACATTATGTAATCCCCATTGTCTAGTGAAACATTGGCAATACCGATAATGACGCAATCACTTTTATACAACTTCAGACACAATAATGAAGCACGAAAGATAAACAATTGTATTTACCTTTAAAAATTGAACTTTTTGAGCACTATGAAAACTTGGCGCAAATAATGGTACGATCTGTAGCCTCTGACTACCCATTTGACGTGTTTGTACACCTTGAGAAAAACCTGCATGTACCTGTTAGTTAGTTAGAAAAAATAAAATTAGTATGTATGTACACAAGACAGAAAAGAAAACATGTGTGTAGACAATAAAAAGACTTACAATTTTTTTCATAGGCTCCAGTTTACAAATAAATTTACAGTCAATTGCAATAATTAAGCAAGAGACTGTCAAAACAATGACCAACTGAATAGTCGTCATTTTTGCTTCTTTTTTGTTGTTTGTCAAGTAATATTATCTTACATAAAACTCTTGTCAGAGGTGCGTTTATATATACCTAATTAGGCATGGATATGAATAAGTCTCCATTCCTATAGGATAATAAAATACTTAGATAATCGCTGAAATTGTTTATGTCTTAAAATACATTGATAACCTTTGAAGCACTTTTATGTTCACTGAACTCAGAAAACGAATGATAATTTCATTTAATTTAGTTATTATTACTAATCAGTCTCACTAGGTGGTGAAAAACTTAAGCCAGATTGCAGGTGAGTGGATATAATGAGTGAATTGCAATTTACTTTATACAATTATGTTTATTGATACCTATCAGGAATAGAAAATATCACGCTCTCTCTAGGTACTAACTGCTGAATAAATTTCTTGAGATTCTGATGAGAAGTGGTGCAAGGATAAATACTCACAGATGGCATTAGCTGGCTATGGTACTATAAAGCGAGAATTCATAGACGTTTAAATTTATGAGCCACTAGATTCCGCCTGAGTGGATGAAGGTCCTGGGTTTGATCTCCGAAGATGCGGTCATGGACGAATACGATTGAAGAGTCCCGAACTAGGACGGAACAGATTTTCAGTACTCCCTAGTTTTCAATGATTCTCTAACTGATATCAGTCGTGGTTTTATTTCTAACTTACTACCCAACTCTCATCTTCAAAGATAGACTGTCATGGCTTTTGTTAATAAATACAATCGAAGTACCAAAAATTAAATTAATTGGTCTCTTCACTTTTTAAGAAAACCTTTTTAGGTTAATGCATGTCATTACATTTTTTTCCATCAGTCAAATATTATGGTTTACTTGTGTGTGTGTTAGCCAACTTTCGCACTTACCACAATGCCCTCAACCAATCAATAATTTTTACTCCAAATTTAGTTCGCTAACATATAATGCATTACCTAAGATGGAAAATGGTTCTTTTATCTTTTGCATAGTCAATAGTCATGCAGACTATCAGCACTAACAGATCTCACCATCAAATCGTTATCTATACTGTCTACTAAGTATTCGATTTTACCGTTCAAAATCACTGAGTGACTGAAGGGTATCACTATCATTCCAGTGTATTAGACTCACTGAAGTTTGGTAGTTAAATAACACCCCGTTAATTTGACCAGTATGCTTTTCAGAGCATTGACTAATCTCAATGACTGAAAATAGGAACAGGCCTTCACATTTAACCTAATCTACCCAAAGAAACGCGAGAATAACATAGGGTAGGATATCGGCCACCCAAAAGCCAACCACGAGCACACCGAGGGAGTGGCCATCATGATGTCACCAACAGCAACCAAAGCTCTCATGCAGTGGGAACCAATCTCCTCCAGGATAATGACAGCCAGGTTCAACTCAAAAGGAAGGAAAGTTACAGTCATTCAATGCTATGCGCCTACAAACGTCTCAGAACAAGAGAAGAAGGAGGCGTTCTACAGACAACTACAAGCAATAATGGACAACGTCCCAAATGGCGATATCAAAATCCTGATGGGCGACATGAATGCGAAGCTGGGAGGAGACAACACAGGAAGAGAACTCACCATGGGTCGAGAGGCCCTCGGTGAAATGAACGACAATGGTGAACTCTTCTCAGACTTCTGCGCCTTCAATGATTTGGTGATTGGTGGCAGTGTGTTCAAACACAAGGATATACACAAGGCGACATGGATTTCACCAGATAGACTTCATCTCAATTTCAAGAAAGTGGAGACGGAGCCTACTGGACACAAGGTCAAGGAGAGGAGCAGATGTGGGTTCAGACCACTATCTAGTACAAGGGACTTTCAAGGTGAAGCTAAAAGCCTCGAGGATAGCTGGGGATAGGCCACAATGCAAGTTCAACACTCAATTACTGAAGGACACAACCACAAAGGACACTTTCACTGCAACTGTCAGAGCAAAGCAGGAAACACTACGCGACATCACTGAAGAATCATGCGTGGAAGAACATTGGAACTCTCTGAAGGCGATTCTCAACGAAACGTGTTCAACGGTTTTAGGAAGAAAGAAGAGACAAGACAAGGAATGGCTCTCAACGGACACTTGGAAATTAATAGAAGAGAGGAGAATGGTGAAAGAGAAAATGATTCAATGCAAGGACGGACAAGAGAAAAAGACGCTGAGCTCAACTTACACAGCACTGGACAAAGAAGTGAAGAAGAGTGCTAGGAAGGACAAAAGACGATTCTACGACAACCTCGCCACTGAAGCTAAAAGGCAGCAGGCAAAAGGGACCTGAGGACACTATATCAGATAACCAAATCTCTATCCGGGAAGAGACCAACACAAGCGAAACCTATAAAAGACAGCCAAGGGAACCCAATTACCAAGGAAGAAAAACAGATTAAACAATGGGCGGATCACTTCAAAGGACTCTTGAACCGACCATCACCTGCAACCCGTCCAGAAATACCAACAACAGCGCGCACACAACTGCAAGTTGACACCAATCCTCCAACGAGAGCTGAAGTCTTGAACGCAATCAAGCTTCTGAAAGCTGGAAAAGCAGATGGACCAGATGGAATACCCCCTGAAGCACTGAAAGCAGACCCAGAGACGACAGCAGACATGCTGACTCCATTATTGCAAAAGGTCTGGAAGGAGGGAAAGGTGCCTACTGACTGGAGGAAAGGTTACCTCGTGAAACTACCAAAGAAGGGCGACTTAGGACTCTGCAAGAACTGGCGAGGAATCATGCTCCTATCGACGCCAAGTAAAATCCTGAGTCGCATCATCCTGGAGAGATTAAAGGACGCACTGGAGACAGAACTCCGACCAGAACAAGCTGGATTCAGGAAAGGCAAATCATGTTCTGACCAAATTGCAACTCTACGCATCATCGAACAAAGCATGGAATGGCAATCAAACCTCTACCTCAACTTTATAGACTTTGAGAAGGCCTTCGACAGCGTTGACCGTGAAGTAATTTGGAAATTACTCGAGTACTATGGCGTACCCCAAATATTCATCAACCTTATTCAACAGCTGTACGACAACGGCACATGTCAAGTGATCCACAACGGAAAACTCAGCAAGGCGTTTGGAGTAAACACAGGAGTCAGACAAGGATGCTTACTATCACCAATGATATTCCTAATTGTGGTGGACTGACTGGATTATGCGTCAGACAGTGGGAAACGAGAAGACAGGGATATCCTGGACTGACGGCGTGAAGAACCTAGAAGACCTGGATTTCGCGCCTGGATGATTTATGTGTGATGTCACACATAATCGAAGACTTACAAGTGAAAACCGACAAACTGGTCGAAGAAACAGCAAAGACAGGACACCAGGTGAACATAGACAAGACGGACATTATGAAAATAAACAACTAATAACAACAGTAGCAGCAACATCCAGTGCCAATCACCATCAACGGCAGGGATTTGAGAGAGGTTACTTCATTCACTCACTTATCTAACATTGAGCATTGTCTCAACTACAGCCAGTCGGAACGGACGAGAATGTCAAATCGAGCGAGAATCGGGAAGGCGAGAGAGAAACACATTCATCAACCTGAAACCAATCTGGAATGAAATCTTCGTCACTCAACAACAAAATTCGCTCAGATTTTCAATGCAAACATGTCAAGTCAGCCAGTTCTTCTATACGGATCAGAAACTTGGCGAGCGGATCACAAAGAATATTTCCAACAGCCTGTTCCAGACCCTTATCAACAACTGTCTTCCCTCTATACTGAACTGAAGATCAGATGGCCGGGCCGAAAAGAATCACCAACAAGAAACTATGGGAACAAACAAAGGAAACAAGAACCAATCGCCAGTCAACAAATATGCAGGAGAAAGTGGAGATGGGTTGGATACTCGCTGAGGAGGCCGGTTGGTGACATCGCGCGTCAGGCCCTCGAGTGTAACCCGAAAGGGAAGGAAGCGGCGAGTAAGACGTCCGAGGGTGACATGGAGAAGATCGTATGAAGAGGAGTTGAAACAGTATGTACTAACATGGATGCAGGTGAAAAGTACAGCAGAAGGAAGACAGAAGCAAGTGGAGACGTGCAGTTGAAGATCTATGTTCCACTGGGAACCCAAGGGAACATTAATAATAAATAATAATAATTAGGGGGTTGGAGGCAATCGACAACAAGCCTTCGTGCTAGATGACACTCGTCAGTGAGGAGCATCTGCAGTCTTAAAGGGACTCATATCCCCTCTGAAATTCGAACCTATGTCACCAAGTGCTGCAGTCAGAAATGTTATCACTGAGCTATTTGGATTCACTACTGACCTCCTGTAGGATTGCATTGGATACTTTGATTAAACACCAATTAGTAACTAGTATCATGCATCTAGACATTTGTTTGGTGCAGATTGAATTCTATCAGTCAAGTTTGCAATGTGTCCACCATGCCAGTTAGCTCGACATCATGTTGCACTCTGAATTGTTGATATTAGATGGTTGAAGGCAACTATCAGGGAGCTGAAATAGCTCAGTGGTAACATGTCTGACTGTGATACTGGGTGATATCGGTTCGAATCTCAGACTGTACATGAGTTGCTTGAAGATTTCAGAAACGCCTTGCTGACTGGTGAGTGCCGAGAAGCACAAAATCTATGTGTGAGGCCTCCTGTCGACTACCTCTAACCATCTAACATTAACAATTCATAGTGCACTGTGAAGGCAAGCCACCTAGCATAGTAGCCACATTACAAACTTGACTGATAGAATTCAGTCTTCAGCAAAGAAAGGACTGGACACATGATACAAGTTACTATCGATCGACCAGTCAAAGGTTCAAGTGCTATTTCGGATGGATTAGCTGGCCTTCATGTAAGATTACAGGCTGTCATAAGTTAAAGAATCATCAAAAACTAGGCAGTACTAAACAGTTGTTTCTTCCGATTCCAGGAATCACCTCTCAAGCTCCCCTGTGAGCGCCTGTATACATACTGCTAAAGAGTCGCGAACTAAGACTCAACAGTTCTCCAGTACTCCGTAGTTTCCAATGGTTCGTCAATTGATATCAGCTCATGATCTAACATGAGACTTATTGTCAATGTTTATAAGACCTTCCCTGTATCATGAAGCTCGAAAGATATTTTCACTTGTTTCAGTAACTTCTGATTCAGTAAGATCAGTTAGCAATTCCTCAACATTCTGGCTTTGGTGAGATTTGTCAAACATTCAAAATTACATATATGAGGCCAACGAAACAATTGATAAGAATACAAACCAATAAGATGACTAAAAATAAAAGATTCTCCGGACGGTTGTTAGAGATCAAGAGTACCGGTGAAAAATCGATATTTCGCTTGTGGGCCAACTCTAAAATACAATGTATTTTGGATTTTATCTACAACTTCAATGAAATTTTCAGTCTTTGGTCATCCAAGTGACAGAATTTATCAATAACAGAATACTTGATATCCATCCGTGTATTGAATATTCAGAAATTTTCAACTCAAATATAAAGAATGATAACAATCATGTCCTATTTCATGCCTTCATAACTTTTAGTGACATGATCAGCATACAGAGATCTTTGCTAAAACAGCCTTAATTTGGTTCACAATGACTAGCAGTGGAATCCAGGATGCGCATTTTGTCCTATTTGGTCTCATCGGTCGGATGTACCCGTATTCTCAGCAAGTGATGCTACTCCCACTGGGATCCGAACCTAATACAGGTCGTCTCAAACACCAAAGTATCGCCGAAGCATCCGTGCTGGAGATCCACATATCAAACACTTCGGTCCAACGTATTCCACGAGCAAGAAAAGTAAATTAACCTAAGAGCAAATAAAAGCCTGGTCTTGTGCTTACATGAAGGCGAAATGTGTAAGCAAAGCATCTTTAAAGTTGCACTGACTCATAATTAACTGATTCTGCTTGTAATTAGTAGGGTTCTCTGAGCTGGTCGGTTGATTCCACTTCTATTCTTCTTTATAGTGATTAATCGATAGAAAATCCAGTCCATTTCAGATCCCTTATTGATTCAGATTTAATCTACCGAGTTTATAGTAAACGAATGTTTAAATTTCCGAACTTAATGTTGGCTGGTTGGGAAAATGTGTATATCAAGAGATTCGAAGTGTAAAACGATCTGCTTATGCCTAAATTTCAGTGAACCATGTATCCCTTACTTCCCTTTTTCAAGACGGACTATCATTCTCGTTCCCTGACACAAGGCTATTAATATGTTTCTCAAAACGTTGGACTACCTGACATAATTATTATCCCATTCTATTATTAGCAGTCTAAGAACATCTGAGGTTCAAATGAAAACTTCGTCTCTGGTAGGTTACGAAACAGACACCAAAATTAGTTGTCCCTCACTCTGACCAGTGTACCATGAGACTTAAGTACTATTTAACTCTCAGTTTTAAATCAAACTCTATGGGACTGGCACAGTGGTTGATACGAAATGGAAATCCATTCAAAAGATACATACGATTACTCAGTCGACAGAGCTACTTATGGACATCCTGTTGTAGCCTAAACTGTATTTTAGTCTTCGTTGTCACCTCATTAAAAGTACATAATGAGTTTACAAGCTAGTAAGATCAACACACAAATAATACATTACACAACTATTATTTGTAAAGTACATTTATCACTATGAGACAGTAGTCTGAAAACCAGATCTTAAATGTCCAACATCTGAAATAAGTTTAGAACTTGGGAACTGTGGTAGAGCATAACTCCATTATGGATCAGATTTTATTTTGATAAGTCACAAAGTGTTACACAGTAATATTAACTGATGACCACGTTTCAAGCACAAATTATTGCCACTCATAATCATATCAAGTCACTACTCACACAACTTTTCCTTCATTTATATACATGTGTGGAATTGATGATTAGATATTTGAATAAAAATCAACATAGGATAATATATATTCAGAAATAATAATAATATGAGTGTTATTGATCAATTACAATCAGATGGGAAATAACACGAGTGTTTCTTTATAGTCAAAATAAGTAACTTGTTAGGATGTTATGATATGCATGAATTGAAATAGAATTTTAAGATTATTTATTACCCTCCTCTGATTTGACTGACTGGTGGCAGTTATAGCCTCCATATCTCTGGTATTTGCACTGAATCACTTCTGTTGCATGTGTTGTGTTGGGTGTAGACTCTATGAACAAGGATTCAGTAATCGACCTCTCTCTCCACTTTCGTTCATCAAGTCTACCGACATCCAACATATGCAAAAAAATGACTCAATGCAAATACCAGAGATTTGGAGGCTATAACTGCCACCAGTCAGTCAAATCAGAGGAGGGTAATAAATAATCTTAAAATTCTATTTCAATTCATGCATATCATAACATCCTAACAAGTTACTTATTTTGACTATAAAGAAACACTCGTGTTATTTCCCATCTGATTGTAATTGATCAATAACACTCATATTATTATTATTTCTGAATATATATTATCCTATGTTGATTTTTATTCAAATATCTAATCATCAATTCCACACATGTATATAAATGAAGGAAAAGTTGTGTGAGTAGTGACTTGATATGATTATGAGTGGCAATAATTTGTGCTTGAAACGTGGTCATCAGTTAATATTACTGTGTAACACTTTGTGACTTATCAAAATAAAATCTGATCCATAATGGAGTTATGTCCAACATTTCATTGAAATTTAATAATTGCTTAAAAATGCTCATGAATGTAAATTTCAAATTTGATGGCACGCTTTACAGGCAAGTGGACGGGGTGGTGATGGGCTCCCCATTGGGTCCCATTCTGACTGATTCATTTCTAAGTGAACTAGAAAATGGACCTCTAAACAACATTATCAGTAAGCTCTCATTTTATTGCCGATATATGGATGACACCTTCATTCTTTGTGATAATGATTCGGATAATAGTGCAATAATTACTGAATTCAATGAAGTACATTCGGCTATGAAATTCACGTGCGAATAGAAATCCCAAAACGGAATTGCCTTCCTGGATGTCCTACTTACAAGAAAACCATATGGTAGTATAAAAAGAGATTTGCATAGAAAAAGTACTTGGATAGGACAATATACACATTTTCACAGCTTCGTTTCACTCAAGTACAAAAGAAATTTAGTAAAGCCCCTCAGCCACAGAGTTAGTTAGAGCTATATGCTCAAAAGAACTAACTGAAGATGAATTAAGCATTGTATATGATACTTTGATCGAAAATAGCTATCTCGACAAATTTATCAAGAAACACATGACAAAGAAAAAGGAAAAGGACTACTCGCTATCTGTAAACAAGAAGCCCCTTTATATGCGACTGCAATTCAAGGGCGATATACCAAGTGAAATAATTACGAAGAAATTAGAAAAATCAGTTTAAAGAAGTTTTAATGCTGGTAAACTACACGTCTTGTTCTCTACACGACCTTGACTGAAAGATGAAGTACCTAGACTAGCCACTTCAAATTATATCTACCAATTCAACTGCACTTGTGGAGCGAGTTATATTGGCCGTTGCTCCAGGAACTTGAGTTTTCCTGCTCGAGAACATTTCGCAGTATGGCCAAGTAAAGGTGTAGTGAAAACCATTGACAGTTCGATATTGGACCAGCTGGTGCAAACTAGCCACAAAGCCAACCAGCGTGGAAGAATCCTTCTCTATAATCTACCGGATGCCTAATAAATTGCCAAAATCATCGAAACATCGCATACTCCAAACCCCAGAGGCTATTGCAATTCGCTTCAAACAACCAGTGCTCTGTGTTCAAAAGAAGCAAGTCCAGACCCTACTACTGCCCTGACCGGCCTTCAATAGAGATTAGAAATTCATAAATTTGTATTATCATCTTTCAAAAGTTTCTGACATTCAGTTTATTTCATGTTGATGCTATTTAGCTGTAATCTGTCAATATTACTCATTCGATGTTATTTCAACAACATTAATGTTGTTCATAACACTAACTCATTCATTCACTATCATGTGTATATATAACTGTAGAGCCTTATGATGAAGTTGTCGGAAAGAGTATTCTTTGTTCAATATCCATTTTTCGTAAATTTACTAATTCACTAAGTAGTCTTACAATCCATGCATACAAACTTCTCATTTAGAATCTAGTTTTCTAAAATCAGCTCAAAATCCTACGACACAGCTTTCATGATTACTTAAAGAAATTGGAAATAATCATTCCCGGTTACTTTAAAACAGCTTTTCTGTATTCATCTTTGGAAAATCCATCTTATGTCAAAATATTTTTAAGTTAGAAATATAATTCATCAAACATCTAAATCTTATGTCACAGTCTATTTCACTATAAAACAAAGATTAATTAAAACTATTTCTTTCTGAAAATATTAAGCCAAATTAAAGTTTATGACAGAAGTATCAGCAATATCTGAGGTTGACTAACACTAAATCACAGATTGATTATGTTTGAAAATATTCAGAAATATCATCAAGCTTATCAGTCAGTCACCCAACCTGTTAAGTGATGATAGCTACCATATAGAATTATATCCCCAGAATGGCACGCAAGTGATACTAGTACAATCTATAAGATTTTACTGTTATACTTGTTTTTCCAGTAGGCCTGTGACATCAGCAAGCTTAGAATATCCTTTGACAATTTAATCTATTAGCTAATATACTCTGGTTATTAATTTAATTATATACCACTAAGAAATTACAAGTTTCGATAAAATACATGTCTAAAATTCTATGCAGCTCATAAGGTGAAGGATTTTGTTCTCTTCATTGAAGAAACACAATCAATCAAATCCCTACAAACCGATACTTGAATACTGATGAGATAATGCTCACTGGCGACTGGCCCTATCAGGTAGGTAGTTACCTGAGTTCTAGTGGGAATTCGTGACCAGTAGGAGGCAGTAAGTGGGATATGAAGACAAATACTCGCCGAAGACATTGGCCAGAGGTCGCGCTATGTAGTGAATTAGCAGAATTTGGAATTCATGGACTGGTCATCGGGTTGGGTCCCAGTGGTTTAATGGTCTAGGAGCTCGTCTTGTAACTAAGAGGTCCTGGGTTAGAACCCTGGCGGTGGATGCTTACTGATGGGGAGTCCCAAACTAGGCTGACAAAACAGCTGTCCAGTACTCCCAGGTTTTCTAATGGCTCTCTAACTGATGTCAGCTCATGATGAAATCCTGTAACCAGTCAATCAAATCCCTACAAGCCAATACTTGAATTTCAGTCTAAAGTGAATTATTTAGTATGGCGATTTTTTGTAATTGTCATACTCTCCCCATTTGTTTAAACATACTAATTGGATTTTAATCTTGCCTAGTTTATGAGTTCCCTGGTGTATTAGCCGGTCCCAATCCCGGGAAAAGAGGAAGGGTAGGGC
The DNA here is from genome assembly GCA_944472135.2 of Trichobilharzia regenti. Classification (NCBI taxonomy): domain Eukaryota; kingdom Metazoa; phylum Platyhelminthes; class Trematoda; order Strigeidida; family Schistosomatidae; genus Trichobilharzia; species Trichobilharzia regenti. The sequence continues at coordinate 47,662,159 of OX235265.1, read as the reverse complement.
ATGTAGCCAGCGACCGCAAGCCAGAAAAACAATCCAGTCTGTACAGAGACTTCAAAGCACAACAAAAATATATAAAAATAAACTCGTTCTTTACTGGTATCGGAGAGACGAAACAATGTGGGATGGTGAAAGCCTTCAGGAAGCCAGTCAAAAGATGTGTCTTCTCTCGATGAAAGCAAGAATAAGAATGAGGAAGTGAATTGTCCATACCTTGTTCGAAGCTGCAATACCTAGTTGAATTAAAAAAGAAATAAGAAGATATGGAATAGAAGTGATAGTAATCTGTGAGAGTAGATGGAATGAATGTGGACTATCCAAATTGTTAAATGGAGAGTCAGCAATCTACTCCCATCATCCAGATGACAACCATGAAAAAACTAAAGGAGTGTCAATCTTGATGTCACCAACAGCAGTCAAAGCTCTTATGCAGCGGGAATCAAACTCCTCCAGAATAATAACAGAAAAATTCAACTGAAATGATAGAAAATTAACAATCATCCAATACTACCTGCCTACAAACAACGCGGAACAAGACAAGAAAGGCGGTTTTTTGCAGACAACTGCAAACAGTAATGGACAACATCCCAAATAGTGACATCAAAGTCCTCATAGGCGATATGAATGCAAAACTGAGTTTGGACAAAACAGTAGGAAAAATCATGGGTGATTAGAGGCATCGTGTACAAGCACTAGGTGACTTGATGGACACACCAAAAACCAGACAGACTTCATCTCACTTTCAAAATGGTGGAGCCGCAGCTAGGCTGCTGAACACAACGTTGAGAAAGGGAGCAGATGTGGGCTCAGACCAGAAGCTAGTTCAAAGAACCTCCAAGGTCAGGACGAATGACTTCAAAGACACTGGAGACAGATCACAACTGAAGTACAATACCCATAAACCGAAATACTAAGCTACAAAGGACAACTCCACTGTAGTTATCACGAAAACTGGTAGACATTGAGCACCCAAATGACCTGCGCTAAGCGACACTGGAACTCTTTGAAAGTGACATGGAAAGAAATCTGTATCGAAATTTAAGACAAGGAGAAGAGACAGGACAAGGAATAGCTCACAGTGGACACCTAAAAGCTGAATTTTCGACACAGATGGGAAGTCAGTCAGTGCTTCCATATGGTTCAGAGACCTGGAGTGCACGTCACCAAAAGCATTTCGAAAAACTTTCTACAGACTTTTACTAATAGATGCCAACGCTACATATTGAAGGACAGACAGCCAGTCGGACAGGATAAGCAACAAGGAACTCTGTCAACCAGGAATCTATCGTCCAGCATATACGCAGAAGGATATGGAGATAGACTGGAAATACTCTGAGAAGACAGTTCAGTGACAACACACTCCAAGTGCTCAATTAGAATCTGAGTATTAATCAGCAGGTTGGGTGTTCAAGAGTGAGATGGAGAAGACCGTGAAAACAGGAAATACTAGCTTATACGTAAATATAGAGCCAGGTGTAAAAGACGGTAGGGAGCGGAATGCAATAGAGATGTGTTGCTGAATCCCTATTTTCTACTAGGAACCAAAGGAAATAACATTAAGAAGAATGATGATTTCCACAGTATGTGCTTTGAAGAGGCCGAATGATACTTGATTTGGGCTTTTCCGACTGACTGGTAGTGGATTAAAAAAATAGCACTTTATTATATGATAGTATATTACTGACCACTGAAATACAACCCGAACTCTGTGAAGATGGAAGACAGACTAAGAAGTCAGGATTTATTCCTCCAGGAAAAATCAAAAATGACCAGACAATACAGCCAGTTGTTCTGTTATTTCACATGACTAATAAATTGCCATTTTCAAATATAACCCTAACTCCGGTGGGTGCGTACTGATGAAGAGTCCCAGACTAGGCTGACGAAACAGCTGTCCAGTACTCCCTGCAGGCTTTCCAGTGGTTCTCTAACTAATGTCAGCTCATGATGAAATCCTGTAACCAATCAATCAAGTCCCTACAAACCAGTACTTGAATAAAAAGACTATGTTTAGAAAGGTTCGCACATGCCAATAAAAATCTAACGGTATGACCTTTGATATAGGTTTAGGTCAGATGTCTAGTCAACAGTTCACGTGGGAAAGTTTGACTCGTCACACATCACTTTTCTGTTTTAACATGGTCAAATAAAAAGTCCATTTCTGAAAGCTGGAGATCATTGAATAACATTTTAGTGATTGACTCTGGATAGATTATATACACTCCAGTATGACAGTTCTGGTTGACATTCAGCGTGACCATTGCTTCGATTATTTTAATGCAACTTACAGACTCGAAGGATTTACGTGTTACTTGCATCAGGAAGAGAGCAAAATGGCGTCGGAACTTAATCGGTTTCACGCATTAAAACAAAACTCAAAACACCTAAAGCATTTTCCGGTTACTTAGACGTTTATTTGGTTAATACTGAGTTGATTCAAAGTGATCTGTTAATTTTAACCCTAGGTTTATTTTGGTCCCGAGGAAGATACAATACACTCTCATGCTATAGATTTTCTAACTTCACACGTTCAAAAACTTCAATTTCTCATCTCATTACTGTTCATTACACAAACTAATTTTTTAACTGAATTCCGTGAGTCAAACTTCACTCAGTCTTCGTAAAAATAGAAGGCTAACAGGTTGACACAACACATCAAAAGGGTCAATAGTTAAGATGTGATTTATTTCCATACTCAGGTCAATTAACCGCTCATGTCGTATGATAACTCATCAAAGCAGAATAAGTTATTTCGACTTCAGGAACCTTAGTAACAACATTTAAACAAGAAACTTCCATTTCCGGAGTAGGTATGTGAAATACTACGATTTCAACGCTTCTTGTGTCGTCAGTATGTTCTAGGAATAACATAAGTAATACATTATTCAGATATTTGACATTAAATTATGCATTAGTGAAATTTTCATGAGGTATTCTATTTTGATAATTTCAGGGTTCTTGTTAGTCTGTGACAGTAAATATCGCTTCAAGCGTTACACTTCAAAGTTAAACAAATAAAACTGCAGTTTGATGACTTTATGCAGCTATACGTGACTGTTTGTATCAGGAATTCCTCGATTTCACTTGTGTCCGAGTGGATCTCAATCAAATTTGGGGTATTTAGACTATTCCATATCATCGTGTAGCAATAGACAAAAGACAAAAGTTCAGCTTAAAAATGGGTCGTATGAAAATACTATGAAATAAGTATAATGGAGAAGATTTGTAGATCAGATCACTGATTTTGGCGTAGTTGTGTTCTCTAAGGTGGACGGCTTACTTGTGAAGCTTTCACTGCCCTACTGGGAAACATCTTCAGAGCACACTTCAATTTGAAGTGAGCATTTAGATTTCTCCACGAGTTTATTAGTCATCTCTCCTGTTGACCTTGAACGTGATTCCTTGCCCTTGTCTGTCTTTATACGTTCTAGTCTATTTGTATTGGTAATGATTGTTTTCTTGACCTAACGTTTGACTTTTTAAGCACAAGATTTTCCTCTCATGGATTGGTGAATGTTATCTATGTCAATGTGCCTGTTAATTGCCTGTTCACTGGAATACCAGACTTCCGAAAATTTTCTGGCATTCTTGGTATTTCGTCTTCCCAATATTTGAATGTTATCCCAGTCGAATTGGCGTCCGCGATTCTTTGTATGCAGCGATAGTAGGCAGTTGATATCATGTCTTTTGACATGAGGGTGCGAAGGCAGAGAAGAACAACGAATCGCATTCAGGGTCAACAGAAGAGATGGCTAATAAACTCAATGAAGAAATCTAATAGCTTTCTTTAAAATTGAGTTATGCGCTGAAGATGTTTCCCAGTAGGGCAGTGAAAGCTTCACAAGTAAACCATCCAGCTTAGAGAACACAACTATATCAAAATCATCAAATAAGTCTTTGAAATTACATAATCATGCAGATGTCCCACTTTTAAGGTTCATATCTTCTCTCGTTTCTATCTTTTTAATAACTCTGTATCCCAGCCATCAACTATGCTGACATACATTTTTACTTCAAATTGTTCATTTAAGTAACTTGTAAGCAACTCATCAGAATGCAGTAGATAGAAGTTGGATCCATGGTATTCTAGAAACTTCATACCCTTTTGTGTTGAGTTTCATTTCCACAAAAGTACTTTTATTCCTAATCATAGAAGCACTTTAGTGAAAGAGAAATATATTCACTGTATATGATTATTACATTAAGTGTGTAACACTGATCTATTCTTTTTATTTCTTTGCAAAATATACTCTGTGACATGAACTAAAATCCCAGTTAAAAGCCATTGCAATGATTGTCCGAAAAATATACTCTACTATTCATTTTAGTATAATTTAAAGAGGCTGTCTACAAGTAGATGCTTCTGTGCGTGTTGCTCTGCATTAGTGTGTGTAAGTGTGTAATTCATAAGCATGTATACACTTAAAAGTACATTTAATTGAAATGTTTAATAGCATTGTCCAAAAATCAGACAATATATTCTCATAACTCATGTATACATAGTAGAACCATCAATATTTCGATATCTCTCCGTTTGGTTCAAACCGGCCACAAAACCATCATTGAAGAATCCTTCTCTAGCATCTGCCGAATACTAAATAAATTGCCATACTTCAAACAACAGAGGCTATAGAGATTCGCCTAAAACAATCGGTGTTCTGTGTGAAAGTCCAGCCGCTACTACTGCCCTGGCCTTCAGTAGAGACTAGAAATTCATAAATTTGTATTATTATCTTTCATAAAGTTTCTGACATTCAGTTTATTGTTATGTTGATTCTTTTGAACTGTAATCTATTAAAATTATTGATTCGATGTCATTTAAACAACATTAATGTTGATCATAACACTAATTCATTCATTCCCTATCATGTGTATATATAACTGTAGAACCTGATGATGACATTATCGAAAAGAATATTCTTTGTTCAGTAACCATTCTTTTGAGAAAAACTTAATGGGCATTTTTAATCAGTTAGCATACTTATGTTGAAAATATTGACTTGTAGGAAAACATTGTGCAGTTGAACAGAGCTTTGTTTTAGCACATACTGTAGTCAATGTTATTTATTATTATGAGTAATTCCTTGGGTTTCTAGTGCAACATGTGATTTCAACAGCTCATCTCGATTCCATCTCGTTATCTGAAGTTGTCTTTAGTTTTCTTTGGCTCCACGACTGACAATAAGCCTTCATCTCCTGTCTGTCTGTCTGTTTGTCTGTCTATTTTTGACACTGAACTTTGCACAAATGTGCGGCAGTTCAAATCGCCACACTGCATGTACCACACAAAGCAAGACAAGAAAGTAGAAGAAATGCATAGTACAGACAGTAAACAGAGGTGTGAGACAAAGGAATAGCAGTAACGAAGAACAAAACAGTTTCAATGGAAATCATAAGTCACAAGGAATGGATGCATCTAACAGCGCCAGCCATTGAGAACGATTTTGAACCTTGTCACCAATTGTTTCCAACCATTGATTTTTACTGTCCCGAGAACCCCAACCAGGAAGTCTACATCTTCCTACGTGACTGGCTTAAACTAACTGTTGTGGATTTCATTGACTGGTGGCATGTTTTGGTTTGACCGCCACTAGCTCTTTTCCAGCCTGACCCTATGTCAGCTAACATTGCCCGTCAACGAGGAAGGCGATGACTACGCATAAGTAACCCATGTCCTAACCATCTCAGTCGATGTAATTTCACAGCCTCGTCGATTGATTTCCCCTCCCACCCACCTACCACTCGACCGACGCCTAACCTCAATATTGCTCACCTTATTATACCACTTTACACGGGAAATAGAACGCAGGCACCTATGATCGAAGACAGCTGATCTTTTCATGTCTTCCACTCTCAGTGGCCAGGTCTCACACCTAGCCATAAAGGAGGACGAAGCGGACTGATGAGCAGTACACCCGCCCTTTGGTCGATAGTCGGATATCACGTCTGCGCCAGAGACAGCGTAAACTGGCATATGCGAAACTAGCCCTCTGTATCCGTGCTGAGATATAGCCAGAGATCAACCCGTTGGTACTGGCTGATGGTACTTCCCAAATAAGTGAAGCGGTCAACGCGCTCTACCACTTCACTGCCTATTTCTAATCTAGGAGTCGGTGTAGTCCAGTCCTGTAACATCATCTTGCATTTGGCGGGAGCAAATCGCATGCCAAACATTCGTAGATTGCAGCCCAAGGTGTTTAGAAGACTCTGCATTTTGTCAGCGTCCTCGCCAAGAAGGACTATATCGTCTGCATATTCTAAGTCAAAGAGATTATTCCCCGGTAGCAAGTCAATCCTTGTGTTTCTGAAGTGAGTTAGGATTAAATCCATTAGTACATCTATGATGAAGTTGAATAGAAATGGGGATAATGGACATCCTTGACGGACACCACTAGTCGTCACCAGTTCAGATGACAACTCACCGTAAGCCCTCACCTGGCTGTATGAGTACGAGTAGAGTGCCTTAATCAGTGCAATATGTTTTCTCCGCATTTCCTTTACAGCCAAGCATCGTCAGAGAACCTCTTGGTCGACAGAATCGAATTCCGCCTTTAGGTCAAGAAATATAATGACTGTTGGACGCCAGTAAGTATGTCTATGTTCCAGAATCTATCGGAGGGTGAAGATATGATCAATACACCCTCTTCCTGGTCTAAAGCCTGCCTGGCTCTCTCGTGTTTGTGCCTCCCGAGCACCACTTAGTCTACGCATGATTATTGAGCCTAAGACTTTAGATACTATATTAGTCAAGCTAATCCCTCTGTGATTATCACAGGAAGACTTGTCTCCCTTCTTGTATATGGGGATAATCAGTGACTTACACCAACCCGACGGGACTTCCCCTGATTCGCAGACACTGCCTAGAACCTCAGTTAATGCAGACAGTAAACTGTCTCCACCGTACTTAAGTACCTCTGGAGTCATTCCATCAGATCCCGCTGCTTTGTCTTGTTTCAGATTGGTGACAGCTTTAGTAACCTCAGTTAGTGACGGAGGACCTGTGTCTATATTCCATTCAGGGAGGTGTTGGATGTTTGGCAGGTTAAGCGTGGCTGTAGGCCAATTAAACTGCTCCTCACAATGCTCTTTCCAGCGTTCCAGTCGTCTATCCTTGGAGCCAATTATGGTACCGTTTTTCTCCGAGATTGTCTCACTTATCATTTGCCTTTTGCCACCTGTTACCCTGATAAGCCTAAATAGTTTTCTGTTGTTGCCAATCGCCGACGCCGACCACTGTTCATGGTCGTTGAGAAGACTTTTTGTTAGTTTTCGTTTGAGTACCATTCGCTCCTCATCACAATCGGAGCTCTCTGGAATCAGTCTTCTTGCGTCAATCAGTTCGGATGAGGCGGTAGAGATCTAATGGCTTTTACTAACTTTAGGTTTCAGTTTATTAACAACTTTCATAGCTGTGTCTACAGCTAACTGTATGTTGTGCCAGGCTACCTCAGGGAAAGTCCTGCTTTCGACCTCAGAAACTCGTTCCGCTGTTTCTTCCTTAAATAAGGACTTAGTGTCTCGATCTAATTGGGGACGTAACTGTTTCGCTGCCGTCAATTTCTTAAGTCCATTTAGTCGTAAGCATAAACGTGTGCGAACCAGAGCGTGATCAGATTCTACGCACGTGTTCCAAAAGGAGCGACAGTCTTCCACTGACCCTCGCCAACGATACTCTATGGCTATGTGGTCTATCTGAGTCCAACAATAATTTGGTGATGGAGGTCGCCAGGTTACACAATGTCTCTCTTTGTGCCTAAAGTTATATCTGAACGTTTTGCTTTTTGCAGCAAATTAGACAGTTTCAGGTAGAAGTCATCTTTTAGTTCATCCGAACTGCAGTCTGTTGGGGCATAAGCGCAGACTACGAAAAGGCAACGACGGGTAGAACCATCTTTCCTTCTTTTAATAACCGACCCATTCAGACGGACCGCACACATACTACTATCTACTGGGATCCAGTCAAGAAGTGATTTTTTCGCCCCAACACTCAGTGCTATCCTTACACCTGCGAGTCCTCGTGAGCCAGCTGAGGGGTCTCCTGACACCCTTAAAGTGAATTTTGTGGATTCACCTTGTTGACCAGGTGAGGTAAAGTGAATGACCACACTCGGGTCTTGTATGCGTGTCTCCGAAACACAACATACATCCATGGCTCTAGATTCCAGAGTTCTTGCTAGTGATGCCCGTTGTCCGATTTGGAAGAGGGTCCTGACGTTAAAAGCTCCCATATGAAGTTGGCGACGTGGCTTTAAAAGGCTATCTTGAGTGTTTCTATGGCTATGGAAAACATTTCAAATGAAAGATAATGGAGAAATATCACCTGGACGTGCAGTATACTATTATTGTTCACTAAAATAACCAGACATAATTGACTTGTTTCTATTGTATAAAGTAGCCACCTTATCTATATTCCAACAACATTTTGCTACCGAAATTTCTAATTGATTGTGTAAGACCATCTTTGTACTTCTTGTCAATCACCTTCGAAAGTGCAACACCATCGTTGTTTAGACTGGCCTAATTTATTTTTATTTTAGATGTTTGGAGCATCTTTAATCATCATACATTACATAAGCAGTGGTCCGGCAAACCAAACCTATTTTTGATTGAACATTAGCCAGTAACCAGTGTAGTCCTGTCTTTGGTGCAGACTGAATTCTATCAGTCAAGTTTACAATATAGCCAACATGCCACTAGGTGGCTCGCCATCACGAAGCACTGTGAACTGTTGTTGTGAGATAGTTGGAGGTAATCGACAGGAAGCCTTGTACCTAGGTTTCGTGCTAGTTGCCGATTGCTTCAAACTATCTAATACCAACATTTCTCAGTGCACCGTAATGGCGAGCCACCTAGCATGGTGGCCACATTGTAACCTTGATTGATAGAATTCAGCCTGCACCGAAGATAGGACTAGGCACATTACACTAGTTGTTGACTAGTGTCCAATCAAAAATATCCAATACAGTCCTACAGGAGGTCAGTCGCGAGCCTGAATAGCTCAGTGGTAACGTCTCTGACTGAAGCACTGGGTGATAAGGGTTCGAATCTCAGAAGGGACATGAGTTCCTCCGAGATACGCCCTGCTAATAAATGCCATCTAGCACAAAAACCTAGGTCCGAGGCATCCTTCTGATTGCCTCCAACCATCTAAGACCAAACCTGTCTCAGACAGTCTCATCAACCAGGAAACCTTAAAAAAGTAAGACGTAGTTCATCTAAAACTTATAGTGAATTTGAGCAACACATTCCGGACATTTGGATTATTTACGTACTTATTATACATATTTATATATCAAGCAGCAGACTATTAAGGATAACAATTTTCAATCTAGGTCAAAATGTTTACTGGTCAATGACCGCAGACAACAGTTAGGAAAATGAGGTGGGTGGGAAAATAATAAATATTCAATAAAACGAACCTTGGTTCTAAAACTGGATTACCAAAGCAGGTTCAACAGAACTTACGATGCAGCCAAACTCATCTTCATTGAGTTGTCCTGCTAACCCTTACAGCATCCGAACGATAGCGTCACATCCCATTGTGTATTCCAGTTTTATATATATATATATATATATATATATATATATATATATATATATATATATATATATATATATATATATATATATATATATATATATATTCAGTCACATATGCATATGGGGGACGCGTTGATCTCTGTAAGTCAAGGCTACAGAACACATTTCTAAGTAGTTTCAGGAACAAATAAAGACATCCGATTCAATTAATCCCAGAAACGGATATCCAACGTCATCTGTCGCATAGCCCATCATAAAGACGGGCGATAAAGTTGATTCCAATAGTGCCTTTAAACTCATACATAAAAGAGGCTTGAGTCATGTACGTAAATTTGTTGAAACCCTAACCAAAAGAAGGCTTATTCCTGTTTTATGTGTTCAAAATTATTTGCCATTACTCGTAACCTGTCTTAGTAATCCAGTTTCAGAACTAAGGTTCATTTTATTGAATATTATTTTCACTATAAGTTTCAGGTAAATGCAGTCTTCTTATTGTTTTGTGGAAATTCATAAGGAGAATTAACTACTATAAACTTCGAGCAATTCCCTACATTTTATAAACTGAATTTAGTTAATTTGAACTGATTCGGCTCTCCCAGATAAAACAAACCGAGTATGTCGCCAGTGAGCTCGGCGTCAAACGAGTGAAATCACCGTCTATTGCTTTGATCACTTTGATGTGAGAGGTATTCAACTACTCATATCAACCAATCAGTAGTATGTGGCGTCTTGCGCTTAAACAATGATTAACTTTACTCATTTATAATCTGGAGTAAGTTTTAAATCAAACGGTACAGATTATGTTCACTTAAGTGTTAGATGTTTGGAGGCATTCGGCAGGAAGCCTTAGACTTAGGTTTCGTACTAGTTGGCACTCACTAGTAGAGCGTATCTGCAACCATGAAGGAACTCGTGTGCCTTCTGAGATCTGAACCCGCGTCACTCGGTGGTGTAGTCAGAGACGTTACCACTGAGCTATTCGGGTTCCTGTTTGATCTCCTGTAGGACTGTATTGGATATTTTTGATTGAACACTAGTCAACAACTAGTGTAATGTGCCTAGTCCTATCTTCGGTGCAGACTGAATTCTATCAATCAAGGTTACAATGTGGCCACCATGCTAGGTGGCTCGCCATTACGGTGCACTGTGAATTGCTGGTATTAGATGGTTGGAGGCAATCAACAGGAAGCCTTGGACCTAGGTTTGATGCTAGAATTCAGTCTGCACCAAAGATAGGACTAGACACCCACATTGTACACTAGTTACTGACTAGTGTGCAATCTAAAATATGTTCACTTATTTTGATGAATTCAACAGATAACTGTCAACTTGTAGAGATGGTGATACAGTCGTCTACTCATTGAAAAATAAAAAGTCAGACAATGGAAACAATATTCATCGGTGTTAATCTATTCGAAAAAAATGATAATATAAAACAGTAATTAATAGCTTATTTGAAATTTGATCGATATTTAACTCATTCGTTTAAAGGAGAGAACGTAAAGCAATTTGTAGTATTGACAAACAAATGATTTTCATTAATTTTGAGTGATCAAATCAGTTCAATTAGGCATTGGGTGTTTTCTTCAAAAGATGGACTCATGCTGGAGAGAGGGAGAGAGAAAGAAAGAAAGAATAGTTCTTCAGCTCACTAAAACAACATCAGTTTGATTGGATACTGTATTTAGTTGATAAAGCTAATATATATATATATATATATATGATGATCTCTCTTTCTGTTTGCTCGCTTAGTCTGTGACCATTTCACTTTGATGAACCTGGCTTCTTTAACAACGTATATTACCCTTATATTATATATAATATGAGTGTTTGTTGACAGTCCGTTGCTTGGTGACATATATCCATATTATATGTGTGTTTGTTGACATGTCTGCTATATTTTGCTATGTATATATGGATCGATACTCCATTATAATTAGCCATTCATGTTAAGACTGTCTATTGATTTGTTCACACACTTGTCTGGACATTCATATATATTTCGCTCTCACAATCTTGTGTGACACATTGGTGCGATACCACTTTTTGCATTCTCCTTGTGTTTGGAAAATAGAAGTATCATCGCAAACCTAGTGGTCTTCTGATTTCCGCCTTCCTGAGTCAGGACTATTACATTCTCGACCAGTACATAAAGATAATTTGGCGACGAGTACATAACAAAAGCAAAAATATCATACACGCGATTCCATTTATAAATTCTTATAAGGTAAGAATAATCTTAGTTAAAGTTTAAAACAATAAGTCATTTTACTACTTCACAAGTTTTTCTCAGTTCCAGAAGGACTCAGGTAGGCATTGAACACTGAACTTTTACATAAAATATCTGAAGCATAAGCTGGGAAATGCAAAGTATTCAATAAGCATACATAACAAATTACCATCAGTACTTATAATACACAACGGAAGCTTGAAAATTCTACCAAAATGTGGAATAAAACTAATAAGCAACTAGAAAAAACTAAAAAGATTATGAAAAAAATTGTATTAAAGCAATGTGATTCATATGACTGAAGTCATAAGTTCATGAAATTAAGGATGACTTAGATTTAGATGAAGTCAGAAGATGAGTAATACAGAAGTTAACTTAGATTACATGTGTTATTGATATAAGTACAAAACTTGGGTATTGTGGTAAAGCATAACTCCATTATAGATAAGATTTTATTTTAATAAATCACACAGTGTTGTGCAGTAAAATAGGCTGATGACCATGGTTCGAACACAAATTATTGCCACTCATAATCATATCAAGTCACTACTCACACAACTTTTCCTTCATTTATATACATGAGTAAAAATTGATTAGACGTTTGTGTCAAATCAATATGTGATAATGTTCATTCAGAAATAATAATAATAATAATATGAGTGTTATTGATCAATTACAATCAGATGCGAAATAAGACGAGTGTTTCTTTATAGTAATAATGAGTAACTTGTTAGAATGTTATGATGTGTATGAATTGAAATATAATTTTGAGATTATTTATTATCCTCCTCTAATTTGATTGACTGGTGGTAATAATATCTTCAATATCTCTGGTATTTCCACTGAGTCACTTCTGTTGCATGTGTTGTGTTGGGTGTAGACTCGATGAACCAGGATTCAGTAATCACTCCTTTTTACAGTCTACCTATGTTACTTTTGAGAATTTTATTTTTGATTACAGCTTGATTCCACACTGTATTTTTTGGTACTGGTATGGAATTTTCAGCATGGATATCGATAATCCAAATTTTGCAGGCCTACCATTGATATCAGGTGTGAGTCGGCAGAGGATCGAACCCCGGACCATGTGCATGATCGGCGAAAGTCCTAACCACTGTGCCACCGACTATGTCCCACCCACCCCATTCTTTAGTTGTGTGTTAATGTATGCAATACAATGTAGTGCTGAGTTTTTTTCTTAATTACTCATTGTCGCGGAGTCAACCATTCTTATCTCAGCTGAATTCTTATGTTTCGATAATCTGACTACCCCCGATCTACTAGTCTCACCTATGTAGTTGACCTAACTCACAGTCATAACAGGCTATCTGGTAAATTATATTATTTTGCTTAATCAAGTCAACTTACATGGTCCTTTAGCCTACAGAGCCTGTCTCTGAGTGAATTTTTATGTTTGAACTCCACCCTAATTCCTGCTTTATTAAGAATGCCACGTAGGGTCTCAGATGTCCCCTCCGTATACCATATAACTGTAAATGCCTCAAATTCTCTTCAATTTATGTTATCATTATTAGTTTTACCATTATTTTTATTTTGCTTTTGGCCTTCTTCGATCTTCCTAATGAATTTTATAGGATAGTTATTTAACACCAACGCCTCTTCTATCTGTTTTATTTCATCATTTAGGTCTTTTTTGTGATGCTTAGTACTACTGCACGGTTTGTTAAACACTTAACTAAGCCTGCCTGAACAGTTAATGGATGAGATGAATTAAAGTCTAAATATCTATTAGAATGAGTGGGGTTTTTTTATAAACGCTAGAGTGTAGTTTACCTTCTTCTATTCGTTTTATTTTACAATCTAACATAGCTAATTCTCCTTGTTCATTTTCCGATTCAAATGTGATTTTTATTTCCTCTACTTGTGAGATTATATGTGTCAAGAAGCTAGAGATATGTTCTGTTTTTAACACAGTGAATGTAACATCCACAAATCTCTACCATATTTTTGGAGTAGGATTAAATGTATGAAAAGCACTATTTTCCCAGCTGTCCATAAAGATATTTGCTACGATAGGGGATATTGGTGATCTCATTGCTACACCTTCTGTTTGTCTATATACTTTGCCTTGAAATTTAAAGATAGTAGATGTCAGGCATAACTGAATTCCTAAAATAATTTCCTCAATGGGCAGCTTCGTTCCATGAATAAGTTCAAGGTCTGCAGTTATTTTAACTACTTATAAGGCCATATTGATTGGCATATTAGTATAAAAACTAGTTATATCAAAACTAACCATTGTTTCATCATTCTCTAGTTGAATGTCAATCAGTTTCTTTTTCATTTCATAAGAATTAGTTAGTCTAGAGTTTGGACGATTTCTCATGGGACATAATATTAGAGCTAAGTGTTTTGATAATTCATATGTAGGGGTATTTCTGAAATCTACTATTGGTCGTATGAGGGTAACCTGGCTTATGTATTTTTATAGAACCATATATTGTATTAGCATTATTAGTGTTAGGCATTAAATTAAACGATTTAGACTGACCTAGTGACAGCTTCATACCACGTATTAAATCAATTGTAGATTTCTTAATCTTATTCATTACTGTACCTATAGGTTTCTTAATTTCCTCATATAGACCCGTTTCAATGTATTCAGTGACTTTCTTCATATAATCGGATTTGTCCAAAACAACCGTAGAGTTTCTTTTATCAGCTTTTGTGATGACGATGTTTTTATCATTTTTAAGATTGATTATAGCCAATCTATAGGGATTTGAATGAAGATTTCGCCACTATCGAATATCATTTAGAGACCTTTGAAAACCGGAGAGCACTGGGTAACTCTCTGTCTCTCATCTTGATTTTGAAGTCTTTAGTAGTACGTGCCCACCACCCGACCAGCGACCAAACCCGGGACATTCAGGTTACACGACTAAGCTTGTTGACCATTAAGCTACTTGAGTCGCAATTCAATAACCCGCGAATTCTAGCAATCGTGATTGCGAACTGATGAAGAAGATAAAGCTGCCCATTGCTCCGTGGTTTGTGACGAAATCTACGCAGAATTTAATACTGAACAAATAATTTTGCGTATATTTACGGATATTTGGAACTGTTTGAAAATAATTTACTCCCATGAAATTAAGTATGTTTAGAATTCTCATTGGTTGCTTACTCAGTAAGGATGATCCCTACAATTACCTAGATTCTATGGCAACCACAGTCTTCACTGAATTATGCTTGGAACAGTGTACCAAACTAAGCACATTTCTGGATACTTCAACCAACCGTAATTAGTGTTCGTATGAAGACTGTTATTTGTCCATTACATATAAAAACGAGTTACTTCATTACTTACGGATAATTCATCCTGTTAGTTGTCCCTAACTTTCTTTTCGCTTGGTTTTCCTTTATTCCTTTTGGGTCATACTAGCAAAGAAATCCAATCCCATTTGTAAGTAATAGAGGAAACTAGTCATTGATGTATTAATTGTTTTCGTGTCCTCAATGTTAACCTAAGCTTTCCTTAGAAAACCTTTAAATTTTCTTTTATTTCATGTCTGCTTTATAACTAACTACTCAGCTATTATTCAAATCAACAGAAACATCTATTGTGCAGAAAACAATCCTTAGTAAAAGACATATACCTGAATCTCTTTATTATCATTCCATTCGCGCTACTGCTACAAGGTCAAAACCATTAGTAAAGGAAATGTATATCGAAGAAGGATAAAGGGGATGATTTCATGCTATCTACCCATTGAACAATTATTGAATGATCAATATTTTAATGCGCAAACATTAAATATTCATAAAATTAGGTTATTTTAAAAATATCGTTGAGGATTATTACAGTAAAAGCAACGATGAAAAGCAATAGATTGGTGACAGGATCTATCCTATGGGTTATAACGAGAAAACTGAAAACGTTGTACTAATGTGATTGTGAGAACACAACTATCTAATAGAATTTTGAAATAACTAACTGGTATGATCGACCAAGATACCTAGATCGTACCGAGAACTATTCAAATTCGACAGTAACTAAGATCCTCATAAGTTTTTCACTTAATTTTAAAATGGGGATGTTCATAGTTCACGCCTCGATATCCACTTAACTCCCAAACACCAAATATTCCACTTACAATGAATGCTGTTCACAAAATTTGGTTAGACATGATAAAAGGCTCAAGAGATGTTCGAAGAAATCAATAAAGATTGTATCGTTGAATGCAGATTTTTTATCGTACTGACGTGTGTTTCAGTGAGACTGCCCTACTAATGAATTAGGCTGCAGGATTCTATATAGAATTGTTTGCTGGACATAGCGCACACACATAATCAAACAGTATAATTTACTGGATGACGTTTAAAAAACAATTTATTCCGCATAATCACATCAACTGCAACTACACAACTTAGAAATATCATGTCCTTCTTTCCTGTGGGTTACATGGATAGCAGAATTCTCTAGATGCCCGTGAGAGAAGTTGAATCATTCCTACTGCACGAATTCTCAGTGGGTCCGATAACCAGATCTTGAGTTATCAATCTCTCCGTCAAACCTCTAATATATTAGGAATGATTCAACATCTGTCTTGGACATCTGAAAAATTCTACCAATCCTAAGACGAATAAGAAGTGACAAAGAAAGCCATTAGACGAAAGTTTTGAAGGTGTATAATTACAACTGAAGTGTTTATGAACAATAAATTCTATTGGAAATGTCATCCAGTTAAATGATACTGTTTCACTGTGTAATTTATCCAGTGAGTAATTGATACGAAAAAACGTACTATAGGTCTCATGTGTAATTACATTTATCTGAGTAATTTAGTCATATTTCGAGATGTTTGTGATGTAGTCAAGTACAAGAATTGATCTTAATTAGATAATCACAGAAAACAAGAACCACGTTAAAGCTCGCCTATCTAAACATTCAATTTTATTTTTCATTATTACTATACTACTAACAATTTATTACAGTAGTAAGAATAAAACATAAGAGTTGTGTGAACTGGCTGATCAATATTTTTAATCGTTATGCACTGAGAAACATCAACACAGAGATTTATCACACATTAATACAAATACTACCTCATAAGTGTTGATCGACATCACTATTCCCAAATGATGTTCAAATGGCACACTTAACTACAGAAAATTACAGATAGACATGCCGTACATCTTGAGTTGATTTGACTATATTGGAGTAGTGAACATCACAGAGACGTTCATAGGTCAGTTGGATAAAAATAGCAACAATGATCAAACAGATAGTGAAGACACTAGTTAAAACATAAATGTCAAATGTAACAAATAAAACTATACCAGAAGAACTAGTAACGTGTAAGTTTGATCATGAACTGATATCAGTTAGAGAACCATTGAAAACTAACCAGGAGTAGTGGACAACTGTTTCTTTCTTCTTTGCAACTGCTTATCAATACGCATCCTCTTCAGGTTAAGAGGTGAGTGCATTTGACACTCAGCCTCTGGGACGCAAATCAATGCGCTCGCCTTGTAACCTGAAGGTCCCGGGTTAGATTCCTGGTTTGATCATTTGTGCGTAATAAATCATTATAATAATTTGCTTTATTCCAAAACAGTACTTTGTGATACAGAATGGAATTCTCAGCATTTCACTACAGTATTGCATCCAGTTAGTACATTAACAATAAATAAAATTCTACATAGATTAAGGGTAATCTCGGTTAGTTTTGACAACAACATATTAGTACGTCGGTAGCAAAGCCAAAATTCAACAGTGTTTGAAGATGTTAGAAAAGTAAATGCTAGCATATTTACTGGCGTAAGTAGAAGAAAGAAACAAAAGCAGCACATAACAGAGAAAAGGAAAAGAAAGTAATAAAACGTTGTACCTGTAAATGATATGAATTGGAAAGACGAGATCCAGTTGTTCTACTGACTATTTAATAAGTTATAGGTATCACGCTTGATGCTTTGTTATCGCACAGAACACGAGCTAAGTAGGGTATGGTTGAGTTTTTGTACTTACTAGTGCCAGCATATAGTTTTCTATATAGGCTTCTGGTTTTCCCTGATGAGATACAAGGGGATAGTTGTGAATGAAAAGGGTGGTGTGAGTTAGATTAAATGGGTTTAACCCATTTATCACATGAGTCCATGTGCCTATCAACCAGAATATTAACAAGCTGGTTAAGTGGCACGTTGCTTACCCTGCTGACAACCTTGAACATCCTACGTAATAAAATATAGCCCTTCTTCATTAGTCCTGGAAAAACTAAGGGGTAAAAATAGAGAATATTAGGCAGAATGTGAGAGTTAACGAATTGTAGGAGTAAGGGATGGGTTATTCTAGAATGTCTTAACTTCTTGATGTAGGAGGTAAGGCGGAATATTTTCTTAGAAATCACCAAGATATGAGACAACCAGGAAAGATCAGCAGATAGAATGACGCCAAGATATTTAATTTTTGACTTGGTTTCTATTTCAGTCCTATCTATGTTGTTTTTTTAATTTTGATTACAGCTTGATTCCACAACGTATTTTTGGTACAAGTATGAAATTTTCAGCATGTTGCACACCTCGTGAGTGCTAACCAGTTTGTTTAGGTCAGATTTGTGCCTAAAGGGGAAATTGACTGTTCGGCATTTGGAGGGGTTGAAGGTAAGACTGTTTTCCTTGGACCAGTGGCTGATTTCTGATAAAAAGCCACTTAGTTTGGAGCAGTCACTTTGACATTCGACAGGCAAAGATACAGTCATGTCGTCAGTATATCTGACAAAATTAACGTCATTTGAAGATGGTAAGTCATGTAGAAAGAAAGAAAAGAGAACTGGGGAGAGTACAGCACCTTGGGGGACACCAGCTTCAGTGAGCACAGCAGAGGAGGGTTTGCCTTTGTATACGGTATACTGCATTCTGTTTGAGAAGTAGGAATGCAACCAGTTAGTGACCCAGGACTCAGTTTGTGTCATGGAGAGCTTATTTAGCAAGAGACATCTAGGTACAGAGTCGAAAGCAGAAGTGAAATCGAGAAACGTGCAGAGAACGTATTTGGTACCTTTATCTAATGATGAGACGATACTGTTGTGTAAGACGGCTGCAGCGTCTAAAGTGCTCCTACCCTGTCTATAGGCAAATTGTTTGGGGTCTTCAAAGCTTTTAAGGGAGGGTTCGAGTTTAAGAAGTACTAGTTTTTCCATAAGCTTTAGAAACGGGGAAGTGATGGCAATGGGTCTGAACTTTACGTTCTTGCTATTGCCAGGCTTAGGGACAGGGACTGTTTTAATGTCTTTCCATGGAACAGGTACAACGATTTTGGAGAAAGAAGCATTTAGGATGTTAGTTAGTGGAGAACATAAAGCATCTGCACATTGTTTTTTTTTGATTTTTGATTTTTGATTTACAGCTTGATTCCACACCGTATTTTTGGTACAAGTATGGAATTTTCAGCATGGATATCGGTAGCCCAAATTTTGCAGGCCAACCATAGATATCAGGTGTGCGCCGGCGTGGGCTCGAACCCCGGACCATGTGCATGGTCGGCGAGAGTCCTAACCACTGTGCCACCGACGCACTGTTTTAGAACATACGCAGGTATACCATCAGGGTCAAGGCTACGTGAGGGCTTAGGCGTTTTAAGACATTGTAGAACATCGAGAGTACTAAAACCATGAAAGTTATCAGCTACATGATTAGTAACGTTAGAAGTAGTTATTGTAGAAGGAAAGCGTATAAAAGACTGATTAAGAGCATTAACATAATAAGACGGAAAAGCATTAGATCGCTTACTATTGCCAGTAATTTCATTGAAAAGTTTCCACATACTGATAGGAAATTTGCATGATAAAAGTGTATTGTTATCGATAGAATTAAGATTTTTGATTTCAGATTTGATTTGAGCATTAATCTATTTAAGTCCTAACTTATCTTTGAATTTATATAATGTTTGTTTTTGCCTGTGAAGTTGTTTGAGATTAGGAGACGAGAAGCGGTCGAGGCGTTTGAATAGTGTTTGTTTAGGACAGCATATATCAAGGCAGAACTTAAGATAATCCGTTATATTGGCGATTGTGTCATCTAATGTACTTTCATAGAATAAATCCCAGTTAGTGTTTTTAACATGCACCTTAGATTGAGTAAGTTGTCAGATGTGTAGCTTCTTTGTTGTGCTTTCATAGACAGGTGTGATAAGACTTTAATATGTGTTTTGCTGTATATTTTTGTTAAACGCGGACAATACAGTGATCAGAGTTAAGTATCGGTGCACGTTTACGTGTTTCATATACTCCTTCGTCATTAGTAAGAACTAAATCGAGTGTTTTGTCAAGTCGAGTGGGAAATTTGACTATGTTTGTGTGACCAAGTGCTTCAAGGAAGGAGAAGTCTGAGGAGTTGAAATCCCCAGTAATAACAGATAGAGAGTTGTCGAAGTTGGCAGCGGTAAACATGGTGAATTCGTCAGCAAAATTAGATAGATCAGATGGTGAGCAACTAGGAGAAATGTACATGTTTGTAACAAAAATATGTTTATATTTTGGGAGATAAATAGTAACGAGCAAGTTGATAAGTGTTTCGGAACGTATACGAATGGAAGAGTTTAAGTGAATAGTCTTTCGGAGGAAAGAAGTAGATACTGGCAGTCTGTTCGTTTTTCGGTAGTTAGAGAAACATGGCTACTCGGGCTACACTTATGCATCAGTGATGGACCAGGTAAGAACACGCATATATATTTCATTTTACTGGAATTCAATTAATACTGAAGCTGAATACAGAATTATAATTAAGTGCTCCACTGTAACAGTAAAAGGTAATACACAGAAGCCAAGGTATATTTTCAAGTGATCAAACCGCTGTTTATATATATATATATATATAGTTTATATTCTTTAACCAATCAATAAGCGTGAGATTTTGACCTACAGTAAACGGCATGAAACAGAATGTTCATACATACATAGTATTCTGTAGCTAATACAGTATTGAACTGTGGGAATATATGAGAATAATATTCGGTTGGAACACATTGTCCGTATCACACTACCACACCCCTATACCCACAGACAATCTCGTGTAATGATCATTTGTCAACAGGGTAGGTAAGTGGGGCAAACAGTAGAGCATTTAAGTAATTAGACTAATAGTAATAGCTTTCAGGTAGAATAACTGTTATCATAAGCATTTCAGTTATAAATTAAATTCTTTGATAATTAGCTAGGAGCTGTTAACATTTTCAGAGCTTCTCTATCAGTGTACTGCAGTTGTATCAAACAAACACAAGACTCTACTCATTAGCTAATTTATTCCAAGTTTACGTCTGATTGTTTTAAAGTGTGAAATCACGCTGTATATATATACCTCAATGGCGTTATTCCGTGGATGGCAACTAGCAGTGGAATCCAATTTTCCATCTGTGTAAACAGTAAGAATTAACATTTCTTACACAAAAATGAAATTTTCTGATAAAGTATATGCGTAATTCCTGTTTGTTGTATATATTAATTATCACTTCTAGTTCCACCCTTCATGTGACAATCTGCTCTAAACTTAGTCGTCAGACTGTTCACTCTCTTAAAGTTTTCTGTGTATTGTAGATGGAATGCAAAACGATTTCCAGTTTGCACGAAAAGTATACTCCATCGATTAGCATACATCTATCCCCTTGTTAGCGATTCTCCTTCAGTAGAATCCTTTTCAAAATACCACTGGTAGAAGAGGCACATATAAACCCACTAGCAGAGGGAATAAAATTCACATTTGAATCGGAAAATCAACAAGGAGAATTAGCTATATTAGACTGAAAAATAAAACGGACAGAAGAAGGCAAACTACACACTAGCGTTTATAAAAAGTCAAGGCATTCAGCTAATAGATATTTAGACTTTAATTCATCATCTCATCCGTTGACCGTTAAGGCAGGTTTAGTTAAGTGTCTAACAAACCGAGTAGTGGCACTGAGTAGTACAACAAAACCTAAAAGATGAAATGAAACAGATAGATGAAGCGTCGGTATCAAACAAATATCCTATAAAATTCATTAGGAAGATCAGAAGAGGTCAAAAGCAAATTTAAGATAATGAGGAAACTAATAATGATAACATAAATAAGAGAGAATATAAGTCATCTACAGTTATAAGCAGGGGACATCTGAGACCCTACGTAGGATTCTCAATAAAGCAGGAATTAGAGTAACATTTAAACCTACAAACTTACTCAGCGATAGGCTCTGTAGGTTGGTCCAATTAGACAAAATAATATAATTTACAAAACACTTCGCAACGACTGTCAGTTAAGTGGACTACATATGTGAAGCTAGTAGATCAGGAGTAGTGAGATTATCAGAACATAAAAATTAAGCCAAGATTAGAATCAGTGATCCCACGAAGAATAACTCAGCACTACATTGCACTACATGCATCAACACACAACCACATAATGGTGTGGGTGGGATAGTTAAAATTCTCAAAAGTAATATAGGTAGGTAGAGAAAGAGATTAGTTAGTGAATCCTGCACAACACATTCAATAGAAGTGACTCAATGCAAATACCAAAAATACGGAAGATATTATTGCCACCAGTCAGTCAAATCAGAAGAGGACAATAAATAATCTCAAAATTCTATTTCAATTCAAGCACATCATAACATTCTAACAAGTTACTTATTATGACTATAAAAACACTCGTCTTATTTCCCATCTGATTGTATATGACTGATTTCACTAATATTATTATTTCTGAATTCAGATTATCCTATATTGATTTTTATTCAAATGTCTAATCGATTTCATTCTTGTATATAAGTGAGGAAAACGTTGTGTGAGTAGTGATATGACTTGATATGATTACGAGTGGCGATAACTTGTGCTGGAAACGTGGTCATCAGTTAATATTACTGTATAACAACACTGTGTGATTTATCAAAATAAAATCTTACCTATAATTGAACTACCACCGTGCCCAAGTTTTATACTTATATCAAGAAGAGACAAATGAGTAATTGGAAATAATTCCTTCGTATAAATGAAGTTCTTCTACACTCTGTGTCTTCGCAGGTTACCTACCTTCTACCGATAAGGCATTGAAAGATTTTAAACACTAGGCGGAAAATTGACAAACTAGTGAGAAGAGGAAGTTAATCTGAATTGTGTAATGCATTTGCACAAGACACTTTGAATAATCTAATCAACAACATGCTTGTCGCAGGAATTCATATGAAATCTAATAAAGTATTAAAGAATGAGAGAATGAATAAAGGTCAGGGTGAAAAGCATCATTATAATGAAGGCCAAAATAACAATAAAATTCAATAAAACGTAAAGTGGGTTGGTAGTACTATGTTAATTTTTTTTTCCAAAACAGGATCTATCATAGAAGGTCTAATGTGAAGGCAGAGTATTTGTGACCGTATAAGTTCAGATAAAATGAACGAACTGCATAGAAGACAGAGATAAATGTCCACATTTTTCAGATATATATTAAATAACTTGAAAATTCCCATTCAGTCATAGAAAAGAAAAGGTGTTCAGCAAAGAGTTACTCCTTTCAGCGATATCATTCTCAAGCTGTACAAATCGCAAATTTATAGTAATTTGTCTTGTCAACAAAAGGAATATTTCCAAAGATGTGTTAATGCAATTGTTAATTTTTGACAAACAAATTACGTAATTTAGAAGGCGTTAATCGGTTAGAAACTAAAATAAAGTTACAAAAGTAGGTTGGGTGACGTAATCTAATTGATAGGGTTCAATGAAAAAAGTGTGCATCTACCAATTCACCTGCTCATGTGGAGCTAGGTATGTCGGCCGTACCCAGCGTTTGCTATCCAAACGAATCAGCGAACACTTATCTTCATGGTTTTATAAAGCAGAAAGAAGATCCCCCCGCCACAGCTCTATCCTAGAACACTTGATCAAATCCGGACACCAAGCAAACCCACAAAACAACTTCTCAGTTATCTACACAATACGTGGGAATCTTGCCAAAAGAGTACGAATTAAACTTCTTCAAACTGCAGAAGCAATGGTAATTCACATATTGAATCCTGAACTCTGCATATAAAAGAAGTTTGTTCAGTCACTAAATCTACAATGGTCCTGATCTATCTTAACACCAAATACGTAATTTTGTCTTACCTCTTTCTTCTTTGTTTGTCTATTTCTTAATTGCATTATTTTCTACCCCCATCCTCTATTAAATCTCTACGCTCATGACGACTGTTGCTAACTCGATTTTCGTTTATTTTTAAGTGAATTCTACTCAGCTTATTAACTTAACTCTCATTCATTTTCAAATGAATTCTACTCAGATTATTAACTTGACTCTCATTCATTTTTTTCATTGAACCCTATCAATTAGATTACGTCACCCAACCTACTTTTGTAACTTTATTTTAGTTTCTAACCGATTAACGCCTTCTAAATTACGTAATTTGTTTGTCAAAAATTAACAATTGCATTAACACATCTTTGGAAATATTCCTTTTGTTGTCAAGACAAATTACTACATATTAAATAGTCGACAGACAGAATTATCAATAAAATGGCATATTTATAGAAAGCCTACATGAACACAACAGTGTCCTAGTCATACCAGTTCCTGTCCAGTCCAGTACAAAAAACTCTGATGATGCACCTAACTGTTAGGTTCAACGAAAATGCACAACCAGTATACTGGAAGGAGAGGAAAGAATATTAATAAAGACTCTTCTTGAAAACAGCTATTCATTGAAATCAGTTGATAAGCACATGTTGGTTAGCCATGTCATCTAGACCTTCTGTCTCAGAAGAAAGGATATGTTTATCAAAGATGATCATAGGTGCTTGGCATTAAGACAAAGATTGAACCCCATGATCAAAAAGCCATTTATTGTGGCTAGATTCTGGATCATTAGGAATATGAAACCTATGTATCCTTCTAAGCCCTTTAGACATGAGAAAAACGATATCACATCACATTGTGTTTATTCATTCAAATGTACAAATATAGGGCTTCAGATAAACACAGAGAAAAAAGAGGTGATGAAGATTCCTGACCAACACCAACAGCAACAGACAACAATCAGCATAAGTGGGAGGAACCTGAAGGAAACAACCTCCTGTGGAGATCAACGCCCAGCACTCAGCTTGAAAATGAGAATAAAATCCAGATTTTCAAATTCATTGTGAAGTCAGTGCTACTATACGGATCAGAGACTTGGCGCGTCATAAAGAGCACCTCAAACAAACTACAGACCTTCATCAACAGCTGTCTTCGCTCAATACTACTCAAGATCAGACGGCCGGCCAGAAAAGATTACCAACAGGGATCTCTGGCAATGAACGAACCAACCAGGAATCGATTGTGCAACAAATAGGCTGGAAGAAATGGAGATGGATTGGTTGGCCATACTTTGAGGAAACCATCTAGTGACATCACTAGACAAGCCATCGCTCGAGTGGAACCCGAAATGGAAGCGGCGAGTTGGTCGTTAGTGACGGGGTGGGGTGACTTGGAGGAGGTGATGTGAAGAGGAGATGAAAGCATGTGGGTAGACTTGGAGGCAGGTGAAAACTCTAGCAGAGAACCGAACGCAATGGAGACGCGTGGTTGAAGCCCTATGTTCTTCTAGGAATTAAAGGAAATAATAATAAAATTTTAATGTGCAATTGGTCTCGCATGCATAATAATGGGACAGTCAATCTCTGCAACAAAAAATGACCACAGAACATATTGTTAATCGACTTCAGAAGTATGCAGAGTTACCGAAACTTAATAATGTTTGAAGAAGATATTTAAGGTATTCATATATAAACTATAACATTGTGAAAAAGGCATAAAAGAGATGTCTATATAGTTAAGTCGTATACCTATAGTCAAACCTCAGCAGTATACGTATATATAGGTGTAGGTGTCGGTAGTTGAGTCGTAGAAGACTCGCGAACCACTCCGGCCAATGAAAACTTTTAAATCCCCCCTCATTCATTAACTAGTAGTAAAAAAGGAAGGTTAGGCGTGAGGTTATCAACCTTCTCTCCTAAAAGAACAACTGAACTACTAATGCAACCTCATAGCTGAAGTTAAAAGCTTTATGTTCCAATTTGAACTCAAAAGAATGAAACACGTATATGTGTTGTATTATCACTCCTGAAGGATAGAATTTCACTTTCTCTTGGACGTCATAGTTTATTTAAAAAGAAGATTAACACTAATGTAACCAAATACTAAACATATTAGTAATTCGGCAAAATAACGAAGTTATGAGATACTGGGATTTAGCTTAATACGTCATAAATGATACTTACTGGTATGACACCTTATCACGAGACCCGACTGTTAACTAGGTCGTAATTTTATTACTATCATTACAAATAATGATTCAATACTGTCCACTTATCCAGAACACTAGTTACCTAACTAGGTCTTCTCCTGTCAGTTCTAATAGAAAAAAGCAGGGGGGGTAGAATTTGTTAACAGATGGTTAGAGCATCCAATAACTCAAACCTATCTCAGATAGCCTCACCACTAACTAACTTCTCTACTTCTAATTCACTGTGATTAGGATTGATGAGAGAAGACCTAGTTGGATAGGCAGTGTAACGGTAAGGTGGACAGTAATGTATCAGCCATTCATTCACATGACAGATGGGAATTAACTGTGGTGATTTGTAGTGAAGTTTTGATGACCTAGTTAGCAGATGAGGCTGGTGACTAAAACGGTAGGTAATCTCGGTTTGTAAAGGAAACTGTGGTAAAATAATCACGTGGAACTGTGTAAACTGGGAACTAATTTGGCGATTGCGAATTTGATTTATGATATTACTAGTTTTCACAAGTAGCTTCGTAGGAAATGCGGTTTTTTGAACTGATTCGGCTCCCTGAGCTGATGATCTCGACCTCAAACGGGAGAAACAGCTGTTCGGTATTTAAATAACTTTGATCTGGTTAGTAAATCTTAATGGTTAGTGTGAATGATATACGACTACTCACATCAATCAAACAATAATATATAATTTTGTATGAACAGTAGATCAGCGGATTAGTAATTCAGCGGCCTTTGGGTAATATCCTTCTGTGGCTCAAGGTCTTTACTTCATATTCAGTCCTCACCCATGACATATAGAACTGTCTACAAGCCCAAGACTACCTCAGATACTCTCAATGTACATTAGTACTATGTTTTCTTCAAAAAGTGTCGATACTCAATCCTGAATAGTATAACCCAATAGTAGAGGAAAACGACCTAGTACATATTGATTATTCCAGTCGTTCTCAAAGTAATAACAAGTCTTGATTAATTTCACTTCAAATAGATTATCTGAAGTCCAATTCACTCACTCACTTTAAAATGTGGAAGTTTTACACAAAATCACTCTTTCTTAAAATCAAATTCATCAGTTAACTGAAATTTTAATTAATATCCTTTATCTAAAATTGGTTTTATAAGTATACTTGTTTCAGTTGGGTTTTTTTTTATATTTCTCCTTTTACCTTTATTTATTTGACAAAGAAAAACACTCATCAGACAAAGAATGTAAAAAAAAATGTGAAGATAGAAAGAAACAATAGAAAACCTTGAACACAACAACACAATTTCTGGGTCAAAGTTCATGATGATAAACGACTAACTAGGTCATTCATTGTCAGCTTCTTTTGTCTCCTATTCTTCATACATTCATAATACCACTTTATTATCATTATTATTATTATTGCTGTTATTATTGGACTCTCTATATGCGAACAGAGAAACTATGATTATCTGACTAAATAAACATACTGTCAACAAAGTAAATAAAATAAAGCGGTTTTAAACAACGGGCTTTATTCATTTCACAGCAAAAATAACGAATATCTAATGTTTACAGGAGACAGGAATACGCTGCACAACCGATAAGAAGGCTCAAGAAGATCTGGATTTAGCGTGTGGATGTCTAGTGTCACACACACACACACACACACACACTCGAAGACTTACAGGCGAAAAACAACAAACTGGCTAAACAGTCAACCACTGAAGACAAGACTCCAGGTGAACACAGAGAAGACTGTGGTGATGAAGATAACCAACCAACCAACCAATCAGCAGCAACAACAACAAAAACCAGCACCAATCACCATCAACGGGAAAGATTTAACACAGGTTACTTCATCTGCTTCACTTATCTAGGTAGCCAGCATCGTTTCAACTGCAGTCATTCGGAACGGATAAAGATGTCAAAACCAGCCAGTCAGAATCGGAAAGGCAAGATACGCCTTCATCAACCTGAAACCAGTTTGGAAATCTTCTACACTGACTCAGACAGCATAAACAACAAGATTCGGATTCTGTTCAACACCAATTTCATATTAATCAATCCTTCTATACGAGTCAGATACTTGCACTGAGAGTGAGTCACGAACAGGATTTCCAACAGGCCACTATAGGCTTTTATCAACAGCTGCCACCTTCTCTGGTTGACTCTGTACTCAAGATTAAATGGCTAGCTGGCCAGAAACAATTAATAGTAAAATCTCTGGTTGGCTGGGAACAAACCAGAGAAGAACCAAGAGCACAACAAATATGTAGGAGGAAATAGAGATGGATCGGGCATATGTTGGGGAGGCTGTCGAGTGACATCGTGTGTAATGCAGGTCATATCTCAAGTGGAATCTAAATGGGAAGCAACGAGTGGGTCGTGGGTGCGAGGTTGACATAGAGGAGATGAGAGATTACGGGTAATTTTGGGACGGCAGAAAATAGAAGAAAGTAGAGATGTGTTGTTGAAGCCCCATGTTCCACTCGGAACCCAAGGGATTAATGACATTAATATTAATAATAGTAATAATAATAATAACGTTTACCTATCTAGCTAGTTATCACAAAAACCAAAAGGCATTGTCTATCCGTACTGTTCCTTAATTTTATCAACAACCGATCCCAATACAGTTATTTTATGACGAAAGTAGGTTACATACCATTTCCTAATTGATGAGTCTAAGTCTTAAGGGTTCATAATTCACAATTTTCACCTTTTCAAAATATCATGACTTCTGATTTCCCCTTATTTTCAATGGTTCTTCAGTTAATGACTGTTAGAGATTGAAATTATTCCCGGTGTTGTTATGTTCTCTAATCTGCATGGTTTAAAGATGAGACTTTCATTATCTTTTTAGACCACCCAGACTATGTTATAAAATATTTTAAGAATTTCTTCACTGAATGTGTTCAACAAAACTAATTAACTGACGGCTAATATGGCGAAAATTCAAGTTGTTTCTCTTAAAATCCTACTGTAATGAAACCAAAACGTATATAATGAACACTAATCAATGTTTTACTTTCTCTCCTTGAAGGAAGATATTCAGGAATCAAATCTCTAGACCAAGAGATACAACAACTTCAAGGTTTAAACCCTAACAAAGATAATAAAGCCTATTAGACTGTAAGACTAGATCCCTGCACTTTTTAAAATTGACTCTTGTGGAGTAAACGTTCCCTGAACAACTCGTGTTCTGCTTGCCACTCTGCTCTGTACACTACATCCTTAAGAAGTTTGTAATTACAGATCTAATTGTCTGTTTTCTTGACAACTGAATTCAGCATCAGAGAATCTGAAGTAGAGATAGATAGACCTTCGTTTAAAGTACTCTATCTGAAAGGATGTTTGATGTCATATTTTTATAATTATCTAATTAGAAGACTATAAGAAGCAATTATAATACTGAATGTTTCATGATAATGAATATACCTTTACGTTAGTGTGACTGTTATCATATTTCCTTCACTTATTCATCACCTTCAGCAGTACGTCGACATTTAGTTATGTTCTCTACTGTCACTTTTAGCTGATTTCAAGATTTTCCATAAGCTTTCATTTCTTACTCACACCACCCCCTCTGTGTCATCCTCGGACCCACTCCCAACTGGTCGCTCACATACTCGCTAATACTCAGGTTCCATTCGAGGACCTATCTGGCGCGTGATGTTACCTAGTGGTCTCCTCAGCCTATGTCCAATCCACCTACATTTCATTCTGAAAATTTATTGGTCAGTAAGTTGTTAATCGTTTCTGAAATTCTGTATCGAGTGGAAGCAGTTACTAATAAAAGTCTATAAACTGTTGGAAGTGTATTTTTGTGATTTGCGCGTCAACTCTCTGAAGCATATGGAAGTATTGACTGCCTTCACATTAGTGTTGAAAATTCGGATCTTGTAGTAAAAATGCAGTAAAAATTCATTATAATTTCAGAGTACTGAAGGTATGTTTTGCTTTTCAACCTTGCCTGGCTCTGACATCCACATTTGTGCTGTCTTTAGTTGAAATGATCCTGTCTAGGTAAGTGTAAGACGTACCTCTTTTCAAATTTCTATCATCGATGGTAATAGTTACAAAGTGTCATTGTGATGATAAGAGTCAATCATCAGAAAGTTCTTTTCTACTTGGGTCTTTTTCTTTCTGGAAGTCATAAGAAAGATTCATTTTCAATCACCAGAAAAAGGAATGGTTCAAACCTGCATCCGTGAGCTCAGAAGTGATCACATCTACCACTTAGTAAATGAAATCATAAATGACATCATGAAGAACTTGACTGCGTATATGAACCAGTCACTGATTCAATGTTAGTTAGTCTATCGATGAAGTCAATGGTGTGAACGCTAAGCTATGTTACACGTTTATACACCACATTGCAGTTTAGTATTAGAGGCTTAAGAGTCAGAGAGCTTGTCATCTTAGTCTATGTGAGAAAGAAACCCTGTCAATCAGTGAATGTTCTAATACATGTTGGATCATTCTGGATGTGACTGTTTTTCCTAAATAGTTTACACTATGTTTATTTTCAACTCTATTTATGCAATAGTAGCTACATTCTTTTCTATTTCCCTCTTTGTCTCTTAAACTTATCCAACCTTAATTCATCTTTCTATTTTCAAATGTTAATGCTATTTACAAGATCATGTACGTGTGTGATATTATAAATAACCACACTCACTACAGAAACATGTATGCCTTTTTTTAATTGCCTAATTCTAAATTATTTTAATTACTATTCCAGTTACTGAATAGTTGTTAAAAAATATTTTCTTCTTTCAGAAAAATAAACGTTTAAGGCTTAACAACGGTATAATTATATTGAAAAAGTGGATAACTATAAACCAATCTCGAAATGCGCATTCCACAGTTTATTAAAAATCTACCGAATTTCAACCAGATTTTTTGTTATGAATAATCAAAGTAAACTAATAAACCTCACTGAAAATCAAAGAACATCTTGTAGGCTTAACTCTTCAGTTTCAATTCCCATACAAATGCAATCCCATCATGTATGAGGGACATTACTATTCGACTTGAAGAGTGTTACTAACCAATAACTGAACACCATTTCGGTTTGGGATGGAAAATGTAAATTATTCTATGAATAAAAGTCTAAATTTACCCCAAATTCTAGTTATTTTCAGTAGTTTACCAAAATACTGTGTAGTAATCTCCATTTATAGGGTATTATTATTCTTATCTAGAAAAGAACACACTTTCTAAAGTTGATTAACCGCATATTTTAGCTTGGTTTGTTCCTACAGTTTCTTGTTGCTAATTCTTTCTGGTTTGTTATTTCATCTTTAGTATGAAGCTAGCCAGCGAAGGGGGCGGGGGCAGTTGTTGATGAAATTCTGCAATGGCCTGTTGGAAGTCCTTTTCGTGACGCACCAAGTCTCTCACCCACAGTGAAGAACTAAAGTAACACCTGTTTTGAAAACCGGAATCTTGTTCTTTATGTTGAGTCAGTGCAGACGATTTCCACACTGATTTCAAGTTTATAAATGTCCGTCTTGCTTTTCAAATTATAGTTTCGATATCCTCATCCATTCTACCGCCTGTAGTTGAAACGATGCTGGCTGCCTAGATAAGTGAAGGAAATGAAGTAACCACTGTTAAATCTCTCCCATTGATGGTGATTAGTGCTGGTTGTTGTTGTTGTTATTGATGGTTGGTTGGTTGGTTGGTTATTTTTATTACTTCCATCTTCTCTATGTTCAATTGGAATGTTGTCTTCACTGGTTGCCTGTTTAGCTTGTTTGTTGTTTTTCGCCTGTAAGTTTTCGAGTGTGTGTGTGTGACATTAGACATGAATCATCCACACGTGAAATCTAGATCTTCTATAGTCTTCTTATCGGTCAGTGCAGCATATTCCTGCCTTCTCACTCCTAACTCACAGTCTGACACATAATCCAGTCCACCACAATTATGAATATTACTGGTGTTAATAGGCACCGAGCTTTGTCTTACTCATGTACTCACTTCGAACGCCTAACTGAGTTTTCCATTGTGGATCATCTGACATGTGACATCGTCATATAGCCTGCTGTTGAATGAGGTTGATAAAGACTTGGATACTGCACACCGTAGTGTTGAAGTAGTTTCCAAATTACTTCTCGGTCAACACTGTCTGGTGAAGGCCTTTTCGAAGTCGATGAAATTGAGGTGCATAGAAGTTTGACTGCTATTCTATGCTTTGTTCTGTGATGACGTTGCGTAGAGTGGCAATTTGATCAACACATGATTTGCCTTTCCTGAATCCATGTTGTTCCAAAGTGCTCGCGGAGTTCTGCATCCAGTGTATCCTTTATTCTTTCCAGGGTGATGAGAATTAGTATTTTATTTGGTGTGGACAACAGCATTATTCCGTGTCAGTTCTTCCAGAGGTGAGCGTAAGTCGCTCTTCTTTGGTAGTCTGACAAGGTGACCAGCCTTTCTTACAATCAGTAGATACCTTTCCTTCCTTCCAATCTTTTTGCAGTAATGGCGTGAGCAAATCTGCCGCAGTCTCTGGGGCCATTTTCAGTGCTTCGGGGGGTAATTCCATCTGGTCCTGCTGCCTCCCCGTCCGGCGTTCAGTAGCTTGATCGCACTCGGGATTTCTGATTTCGCTGGACGATCGGTATCCACTGGAAGGCAGTTCTGTGAATGATGTTGGTGGTTGTGGTATTTCTAGGCGAGTTGCAGGTGATGGTCGACTCAAAAGTCCTTTGAAGTGATCAGACCTTTGTTTTATTCGTTTCTCCTCCTTGGTAATTAGGTTCTCTTGAACATCTTTTATTGATTTCATCATCTGGGTTGTTCTCTTCCCTGATGATAGAGACCTAGTTATCTGATGCGGTGTTCTGAGGTCTCTTTTACCTGTGGCCAGACTGCCTGTTCTGTTTCAGTTGCCAGCCACTGTGTCGTAGAATTATCTTTCGTCTTTCCTGGCGCTCTTCTTCACTTCTTTATTCATTTCGATGTACACTGAATTTAGCTGTTCCTTCTGTTGTTCATCTTTCCATTGAGTCCCGTCTTCTCTTTCACTATCCTCCTCTCCTCTCTTCTATCAACTTCCAGATATCCGTTGACAGTCATTCCTTGTCTTGTCTCTTCTTTTTTCCTAAAACGATTGGACACTTTTCTTGAACATTGTTTTCAGAGGGTTCCACTCAGGTTTCCTCAGTGATACCCCGTGGCGTATCTGACTTCACTCTGATATCTGCAGACAAGGTGTCTTTTTTTGTAGTTACTTCCTTCGGTTTCTGAGTGTTGAACTTAAGTTGTAGTCTATTTCCTAGTTGTGTTGAAGGCTTATTGCTTTGAAATCTTTCTCTATTTGTGTTTGTAGTATTTCACTCATAATCTCCTCAAAAATAATCCTTTTTCTTCTTTTATGTAAATCACCTGAGACAGGTGAAGAAATTGAACGATATTTATTAACTGTTCATTGAATCTTTTGGTCTTGAACTTATACAACCAAGAGTTTCATTAAATATGCAAAATGAAAGAGTTTGTTTCTCTTTGTTTTAAAACAAATGAATTCCACAGGATCACACGCTCTTTGTTGAAAAATTAATTTTTCACTCAGTGTGATACTTTCATAATGTTTTTTTTTTTCATGTTTGTTATTACCGATGAATGAATGGTGAACTTTTAAAACTTATTCGTCCTTTCTTATTTCAGATTAGAGTTCGTTGTGTTAGCCAGTCATGTGTTTAATATTCAACGTGTGGGCGTCTGTGATTAGCTGGAACAGTAAACAAGCTAGCCGTTGACAACAGCTTTGAAACCGGGCAGAAACCGAAATAACGTATGGCTGAGTCAGAATTCTAAACACAACACAGCCTGTGAAAACATTTAGTGTTATATTGGCCAGGAGACAATCACATCTAGTGAAGCTTTTGATATGGATTAACAGTTGGAGTTTAAACAGTCATCATATGGAACGTAGGACATTGTCCACATTAATCGAAGAACCACAAAGACTCTCTAGAAATTCTCACCGACCACCCTGCGATAGAGAGAACCCAAGATAACTAGGCTGCACAGTAAGCGTGTTATCATTCTAGCTGCATAATACTGGCTGACACAACTAAGATCTTGAAATATTACAGCTCAAATGTGGAAAGCAAAATAAATTATAAGATATATTCTCTTTTGGTAACAGGATTTCATCATAAGCTGGCATTGATTAGACAACCATTGGAAAACCTAGGAGTACTGGACAGCTGTTGCGTCCTAGGTTGGGACTCTTCATCAGTACACACCCACCGGGGTTTGTCCGTACTGATGAAGAGTCCCAAACTAGGCTGACGAAACAGCTGTCCAGTACTCCCTGCAGGCTTTCCAATGGTTCTCTAACTAATGTTAGCTCATGATGAAATCCTGTAACCGATCAGTCAAATCCCTACAGGCCAATACTTGAATATATTTTTTTTATTGAAGGAGAAAGATAGAAGATAACCTTAGTATTCTCACCCACCTGTTCTGTGGATATAAAACTAAAATTACTGTCACTAACGCATCTGATAGGCATTCTATCCAAAGGTTAGTGCTAATGCTTATCAAAGATAAACAAGCTAATTAGAGAATATTGGTTCCATTGCACCTTTCGTCATACACTGAAATCTTCATTCCAGTATGTGTAGCTTCATGTTTCTATGTAGTCAGAACAAAAATTATTAGTTTGCCACTTAGTTGAGCTATTCTTTAAACGAAAACCGTATCAAAACTAAAATAATGACTCCAGAGAATACAAGTTACTCTCGTCAATCTAAGAAAGTTATAATGCCTACTAAAAACGAAAATCTTATCAAACACGATTATATTATTTTGTTCTAGGTGTTAATAGTAAGCTAGTAGTCAGCTGTGAAATGTAGCTAATAAGTTAAGTAATGTATAATTGCTGTGTACTACTTCCCGTTCTAAGTTGATACTAGGTATTAGGAGATGGCTGGCGGAAGACTTTCTTCGCGTTGTTTTTGTGCCTTTTAATACCTATTCCTTTCCAGTCACCTGACAATGGAGCTGAACCCGGTGTTTAATTGCTCAACAAGCTGAATGTCCCAGCTTTGATCCCTGGCCAGGTCGCTGTTTCTCACTGCTGAAGAACGAAACAAGAATTCGAAGTTTCATGTAACTAAATAATTCTCAAACTGATAGCGGTTGGTGAGGAAATCTATATTGAACTTGCAGCGATTTGTAATACATATGCAATCCTGAATAAGATTCTATTCCTTTCGATTATTATTTCAGCTACGTTAATGACCACATTATACACATTCCTTTGACAGATTCCCATCAACACCTGGAATTCGATTGATACGTTAGTTACCCTCCATAGACTGATTACTATATCTAACCTGGTGCAAGGAGTTGGTGGTTCAGGGATAGAATGCTCAGTGATCACACAAGAGGTACGGATTCGTTTCCCGGCTGATGCACCCTCGGCCTTGTCTACTAGCCAACAGTAAGCCCGAAAAAAAAGAAGAAAGGCTTGACACGAAGCTTAAAACCATATCTTTAAAAAAACTGTTACTGCAACTTCAGAGCCAAAAGCTTGAAGCTGAATGTATCTCTGGAATTACAAAGGCAAGGCAGAGGGAACCTGATCCAATTAAGGTTCATTTACAATATGAAAAGCTTTACGGGGAAACCCTGCAATTTTCACATTAAACGTAGTCCAAAGGATCAGAGATGAGGTAAAAAAAATGAAGTTGTGCGGTACTATGTTGAAAAAAAATTACGTGTATGTCGTGATGACATGTGCATGCCTCAAATCGATTTACACTCTATATATTGCTTAAACACTCAGATAACGAAGTAGTCTCATGAAATCTAGCCCCAAAGTAGATAGTGAACTGTGATCGGAATAGTTTCAGTCTCCAGAGTAAGCTCTGCTGCAATTTTACCTCTAATTTTGTGTGCAAATTTCAAATCACAAATTGATTTTCAAATTATGAAATTGATTCACACCCATTCAAGTTGTAGTAATTTGCAACAACATTTGAAACTAACAAAAAGAGAGTCAGTAGTATATTAATAGTGAATTGAAATAAAGGCCTTTTTATTGATTTTCGTCACTTATCAGTATGACATATCTATAGGTTGTATGAATTTTCATAATGCTTCAGCATAATAATCCCTTATCAATTAGTATGAGTATCAGAGACTCGCTAGTTTAAAACTTCTTAAAAGAACTTCTCAAAGTCAGTTTTCCTTACTAAAACTTATTTTCTGTCTTTGTATTCACTAAACAAGAGTTGGTCATTCCAAAGTGAAGTAGCATGACAGATGAGATAGTTTTTTTCTTTCCTTCACGTTCCCAGTGGAACATAGGGCTTCAGGTTAGAGGATTGAAGTTTCTGTAGCAGTGATGTTTATTTTTACAAGATGGGGTTGCTAGTGTCATGCCCAACCTTTCCTCTTTACCAGTATCATTACTGGCTTAGTGAAATAAAAGATTGCGTCGGTGGCCGGGGATCGAACCCCGGACCATGTGCATGGTCGGCGAGCGTCCTAACCGCTGTGCCACTGACGCACAAAACAGATGAGATAAGTGGTCATTAAACGGAGTCCGTTACTATTGAAATAATTTTACTAAAAAATGGAGAATTCATCCTAACACTTGGCTGTACAAATGCCGAACACTTGAACTTCAAATTCTAGCCTTCATCCAGCATAAGTCATTTAAAAAAACTTCCCATTAAAACTATATACCACTGATTGGTTGAGATTGATTAGTTGTGTACCACTCACATCAACTGCTAGTTCTGGCTAATTGGGTCGAAATGATGTGAACGCTGAACGGGGCTGTTACGCTCGTTTGGGGCCAAGCTCATCAGTGGTGGTGTACGTGATTTAACTCAGTCTTGAGAGCCGAATCAGTTCAAACCACCTGATCTCCGATAAGTTCGCTCCTAAAGGAACGAAACGCCAACTTAGATCATTTAGATCTGGTTAGCAAGTGCTCCTGGTTGATATGAGTGGTATTCAACTGGTCGTATCAATCAATCAGCAGTATACAATATCATATATTTATGCTTGCTCTCTTGAGTACCATTCAAGATACCATGTAGATCATGCATTTTGATCTAAATAATTTCAGTTTCCAAAGAAAACCATGATGAAATTTCATCTGGAAGTGTGTAAATTACAAGTTAGGTTAAAGATGAGGCAGTAACTCATCGAAGAAGACATTGCGAAATGGTCGCGCCGCATCATAAATTGGCAGAAGTTAGAACTCATGGACTGGCTGGCCATTGGATCGGGTCACAGTAAGCAGCTTAATGGCCTACGAGCTGGCTGGCCTTGTATCCAGAAGGTCCTGGGTTCGAACCCCGGTAGGTGCGTGCTGATGAAGAGTTACAAACTAGGATGAAACACCTGTCCAGTACTCCTCGGTTTTCCAATGGTTCTCTTACTGACGTCAACTCATGATGAAATCCTCTAACCAATTACAAATTAAGTTTCAAATTGAGAATATGAATTTCCCCTTTAAGGTCACCTCGGTAGATTCTTTTGCGAGCATATGAGTGTGTGTATGTGTGGGTTGTGTCTAATATAAGTGTTCAGAAGTGATCTAGACAAATACTAATTTTAGCTTTATTATGTACTCGTCGCCAAATTATTATTATGTACTGGTCGAGAATTTAATAGTCCTGACGCAAGAAAGACGGAAATCAGAAGACCACTAGGTTTGCGATGATACTTCTATTTTCCAAACACAAGGAGAATCAAATGTATCACACAAGAGTGTGAGAGCAAAATATATATATGAATGTCCAAACAAGTGTGTGAACAATCAATAGACAGTCTTAACATGATTGGCTAATTATAATGGAGTGTCGATCCATATATACATAGCAAAATATAGCAGACATGTCAACAAACACACATATTATATGGATATATATATATCACCAAGGTCAGACTGTCAACAAAAACACATATTATATATACTATAAGGGGAATATACATTGTTGAAGGAGACAGGTTCATCAAAGTGAAATGGTCACAGACTAAGAGAGCAACAGAAAGAGAGAGACCACAATATATATATATATATATATATATATATATATGGATACATATCAAGCTTCCACTTAGATCGAATCCACTTCTGCAGACACACCATATACATTTAGATTTCTCCCAACCCCTATTAACTACAGTCCAAGACATAATAATTCGGTTACCGAAGGTCCTTAGATTATGACATTTGTGGGCATCTGGATAAATTTTTTTTTGATTACAGCTTGATTCCACACTGTATTATTGGTACAAGTATGGTGCGTCGGTGGCACAGTGGTTAGGACTCTCGCCGACCATGCAAATGGTCCGGGGTTCGAGCCCACGCCGATGCACACCTGATATCCATGGTCGGCCTGCAAAATTTGGGCTACCGATATCCACGCTGAAAATTCCAGACTTGTTCCAAAAATACGGTGTGGAATCAAGCTGTAATCAAAAATAAAAATAAATAAAATAAAATAAAATTTTCAGCGTGGATATCGGTAGCCCAAATTTCGCAGGCCGACCGTAGATATCAGGTGTGCGTTGGCGTGGGCTCGAACCTCGGACCATGTGCATTGTCGGTGAGAGTCCTAACCACTGTGCCACCGATGCACAACTCCACTTTTTAGATTTCGTCACGAACCAACATCAATTAGAGAGATCAGAGAAAACCAGGGAGCATTGGAAGGCGGTTTCGTCGTAGACTGAGACTCTTCGTCAGTGTACACTCACAACCGCACCCGGGATCGAACCCGAGACCTAACTCGATAACCATTCATCCCTGATCCATGAGTTCCAACTTCGTCAACCGGCGACATGGCGCTACTCACATCGATGAATTCATTGGGCACCCACTTCACCTTGACACTTCACTGGTCATAACAATCAATGGTGTTTTTCACTGACGAAGAGTCTTAAAATGGGATGAAACAGCTGTTCACTGCTCAATGATTCCTCTAACAGACGAAATCTAACAGTTTAAACAAATTATCCTATTGATTTCCTAATAAACTAAAATGTTTGTTCAAATATTCATAAATATTAACCTCCTCTTCTCATCAAAAATTTATCTACGATATAGTTGAACCAAAACCAACTGAACGAAGAACTCAAAGCAAACGTGTCGCCGGCTATCATCACAATGTGTCTACGTGTACATGTGTGCGTGTGCGTGTGCGTGTGCGTGTATGTGTGTGGGTGTGGGTGGGTGTTTCTGTAGTCGTGCATCATGAGACACTGAATAGAAAGGCTTTTTTCACATTTCACTGAACACAAATGCTCAGTAATACGCACACATTTTTTTCACTGAAATCACATAAATCACTTTCATACTTTAAACAAAATCTGAATCAAATAAGGGTAATTGATGACGATTGTAATAATAACGATATACGGGTAAGCTAAATTGTGAGATGACAAAAAATAATAATAATAAATAAATAAATACATACATACATACGTACGTGCCCACATATACAAATACACAAATTTCAAATTCCGTCTAATAAAAATACCATAGTGACTTCAATAAAAAAAAAATAATCAATAAAACTGTCATATCATCCATCATATGACCATTTCTGTTGGTTTATTTCATCTACACATCATAATTCTGTGATCTGTGTGACAAGTTCACAAATTTGAATAACTTCTACAAATTTATAGGA
This sequence comes from Trichobilharzia regenti, assembly GCA_944472135.2. NCBI lineage: Eukaryota > Metazoa > Platyhelminthes > Trematoda > Strigeidida > Schistosomatidae > Trichobilharzia > Trichobilharzia regenti. Next base: position 47,622,500 of record OX235265.1, on the reverse strand, counting down.
TAACTGCATATAACTGTTCTTTGAATTACTTTCTAATTAATAATAAAAATGCGTCATAATTTTGCATCAAAATTAGTATTAGGTAAATTGTCAAACACGTTATATAGAGTAGGAAATGACATCTCCTATGTGATAAATAACTTAACATAGCAACTGGTAGCTAAATATGACGTTATTATTCACATGATCAAACGTATTCACTTACCATTTTAAAATATACCTAAGATGTATGCCACTACGTCATCTTTATTAGCTTTCCGATAATGTTTAATTACTACTGATAACTAGACGTGAAATTGTCATTCCACTTTCAAAGCTGTCTGGCGTATTCCGACTAATCTTAATTTTACTTCAAGAGTTCGCCTGTTATGCATATTGATTGGAGAATTTCATCATGAACTGACATCAGTTAGAGAACCATTGGAAAACCACCTAGGAGTACCGGATAGCTGTTTAGTCAACCTCGTTTGGGAATGTTCATCAGTACGCACCTACCTCAGGGGTTCGAACCCAGCACATCTTGGATACAAGGCGAGTCAGCTCGTAGATCATTAAGCCACTCACTGGGACCCGATTTAATGGCCAGCCAGTCCATGAATTCTAACTTCTGCCAATTCACGACATAGTGTGACCACTTAGCAATGTCTTTGGTGGGTAACTGTTCTCACCTTTGATCTTCTGTACCCTACTGGTTACGACTTCCCAGTAGAATCCAGGTAAATACCCTACCTGAATAGGGCCAGTCTCCAGCGAGCATCAGATTAATTTTCAAGTATTGGTTTTGTACGGATTTTGTTTGACTGGTTGGTGAGTCCCGAACTAAAACGAAACAGCTTTCCAGTACATCCTACAGGTTTTCCCGTGGTACTGTAACCTATGTCAGCCCATTGATGAAAACCTCTAACCAATCAAACAAAATCCCGACAAACCAATACTTGAAAATGTTACACACACACATACACGTTATGAGGCCTAAATTACGTATCCAAAAATAGTTGTTTTAAACGCTTTCCTTACTTCAGCCATCTATGCTTTCACTATCCTTAATTTGCTGCACTAATTTTCTGATATTCTCTTTAGTATTACAGTCTGTATACGTATTATAACTTACGCATCTTTGTTGGACTGTAATTCCATTGATCTTAAGAAAATGGTATTAATTTTTAAAAAAAATCAATACTGTTGATGATGACTATTCTAGAATATATATATATATATATATATATATATATATAATTGTAGAGCCGGAGTAGGAGTTTATCGAGAAGAATATCCTTTGTTCGAACTTTCTTTTGTTTTCTAGGTATCTCATTTCGCTTGTCTGTTGAACAATGCGTATCCATAAAAATCTATAATCTTAGTGTTATACCATTGAAATCTAGAGTCATTGATGAAATAACGGTTGCAATTTATAATTCGTCAGAGCCAAGTCACATATTTTGATCTGAATACGTTTTGTTTCTAAATAGAAAACTGTTATTAAAGTTCAGGTTAAACCGCGTAATCTGCAAATAAAATGTACTGCCTTATATTGATTTTTATTCAAATGTCTAATCAATTCCACACATGTATATAAATGAAGGGAAAAGTTGTGTGAGTAGTGACTTGATATGATTATGAGTGGCAATAATTTGTGCTTGAAACGTGGTCATCAGTTAATATTACTGTATAACAACACTGTATGGTTTATCAAAATAAAATCTTATCTATACTGGAGGTTCTGCGAGATCATAGAACCACAGTTTGCGCAGATCTTCGTTATTGTTCTACTTTGTCTTCCGTATTACTCTTCTTTGCCTTCGTTTCATGTTTCCCATGTTGTTTCTTATGCGTCGTTCACTAAATCCATCTCCTCACCAATCGATACTCTTGACACTAATATACATATATTCATATCTTCATCTGTATACTACTTACAAATCATATCAGTAATACGTACCACCTTATCGGCTAGAGAATTATTGAAAATTAGGAAATACTGAATAAATGGCTCCACCCTATAATTTATATAATTTGTGTAAAACATGGATAGTGTAGCAGTATTTAATTCCATGTTAATTTGTTTATTGGATAGATCACACAGTGAAAAGACTTTATCTACTGGGTGACTTTCCGAATACCATTTATTCTTCATAATCATATTAGGCATCATATCAGTTGGTACGATTATGAACAATCAAAAATGTGTTCGAAACGTCATTCAGTCAGCAATATTTTTTCACTCTGAAATATATCCAAGAAACAAATTGGTATACAATGTTTCTAACTTGCTTGGAAGTCATTAGAGGTGGATTCTAGCCACCTGGTTGGTGATCATTGGAATCCAAGACTATCCCCCAACGATGGCGACGACAACACTGCCATAAGTTTTGCAAACTTCGGTTGAATTTTTCAACTTAAACCACTTTCATTCGTATGAATACATATTTCCATTTAGGGAAAGCGATGCATTATAATATGTATTATCATTTGCTGTGTAGAATGTGTTATGTATACATACAATGATAATAAAATCGAATTGGTCAAGGGGATGTGGGCGAAGATTATTTTTTTATTTGTGACTACAGCTTGATTCCACACCGTATTTTTGGTACAAATATGGAATTTTCAGCATGGATATCGGTAGCCCAAATTTTGCAGGCCGACCATAGATATCATGTGTGCGTCGGCGTGGGCTCGAACCCCGGACCATTTGCATGGTCAGCGAGAGTCCTAACCACTGTGCCACCGACGCAGAAGACGTTAAGCATATAAGTGGGTATCAGCTACATGAAATGCAAATTATGCCAATAATGAATTTCATCAGGTAGAGAAATCCCATACAGTAAAGATGTTAAAATTGCCCACAAGCTTTCACTTCCTCCTGATATGATCTGCATTTTGTCACTTTTGGATGTCCAAACTTCGAAACGTGGTCATCAGTTAATATTACTGTATAACACTGTGTGATTTATCAAAATAAGACCTTATCTATAATGCCCAAGTTTTATACTTATTTTTTATCGACTTCTCTTGGCTTCTGCTGGTAATATTCCACTTTTTTTTTAAAACAAAAGTCACCATAAAATCGTCCAGATCTTCATAAAATTAAAGTCTCAATTTTAAGAAGAAGCTTTCTTTCCAGTTTTTCCATATCCACTAATTTTAGCAGACGATAACCAGTAAAGGCAAACTAAAAGTATATCAGAAAGTGTAATTGTGGATTAAGTACAGGATGGACTAATACCCACTTAGTTTTGATTATTATTGAGAATATTTTCGGTCATTAAGAATATGAGACAAAGTGGCACGAAATAATGCAATGATGCATATTTGTGTTTATGCACTTAATCAAAAGTACACATATCAAGGATGGTGAGTTTCGGTCAGCCGTATAAGAGACAATATGAGTAATATAAAAGAAAAATAAACCATCAAATGAGACAGTTTAGATGTAAGTTCGACAGTGACAAATAACAGTAATAATGATGAAATAATAACTCCGATGTGGTGTGTGTAAACACTAAAAGTACTATTAGTGAATAGTCACCAGGTAATTGTAAGTTTAATGAAGTAGCATGAAGAGGATTATTTAAATATTGTAGCAAGTTTGAAAAGCACTACGTAAACCTAGGGTTACAGACATAATAAGAAAGGTCATGACGTCATGAAATACCTGAAAGGAACCCTTGTCAATCAAACAATTCTCAAGATGAGATGGCCAGAAAAGATCACCAACAGGGATCTCTGGCAATGAACGAACCAACCAGGAATCGATTGTGCAACAAATAGGCAGGAAGAAATGGAGATGGATTGGTTGGCCATACTTTGAGGAAACCATCTAGTGACATCACTAGACAAGCCATTGCTCGAGTGGAACCCGAAATGGAAGCGGCGAGTTGGTCGTCAGTGACGGGTTGGGGTGACTTGGAGGAGGTGATGTGAAGAGGAGATGAAAGCATGTGGGCAGACTTGGAGGCAGGTGAAGACTTTAGCAGAGAACCGAACGCAATGGAGACGCGTGGTTGAAGCCCTATGTTCTTCTAGGAATTAAAGGAAATAATAATAATAGTTTGAAGTGCAAATATTTATGAAGGATTTGTTGACTTCATTGTAGGCCATGGTGAACAAAGCAGTTGCACAGTACTTCTTCTGTATGCAGAAACCAGGTCTTCTGGTGTCAATTGCTACCATTTCAGCTACTGATATAGAAAACGTAGTTGAGCTCCTCTAGATTATATCACTAGGAACACGATAGATAACCGAGAACTCCGCCTTTGATTTTATTGAATGTTCACTGTCTACCAAGGGGGGCTAAGTCTGAACTATTTATGCATTTAGCTCCTTCTTTACTCAATCATACAGGCACATGTTCACGTGAGCACACAGGGATAAAGCCTTCTGAACACGGCCTATGTAACTAGGTGCACACTGATGGGGCCATCATTTGTAATTTAGTCTTGACTCGCTATTTGGCTAGTTGTGTAGCTGATTTACAATTATAGAGCCTGAAGAAGAATTTATTGGAAAGAATTGTTCGCTCTAATTATTCTTATTCGGAATAAACTATGAGGGATAATCAAATTATCTAACTATCTATCTATCTATTTACTCAATTAATTGAATAATCAGCCCACCATATCAGAATCATTGACTAATCTATAAAATCATACCACTACAGATTATTGGCATTATTATTATTATTATTACTAAGCTTTCTTATTTGATGTCCTTAGTTTACCTTCTCAAATAAGCCAAATAAGGACATATTTTGTTTGTTTACCTATTCACATTTATTTATTTGCTTCAACTGAGAAGAAAGAAGAGAAAGCAAAATAATTTTTAACTTAGCAGAATATCGATCTGGAAGGAATTAAAAAATGCTTATGGTCCCCTTCGATATCCTTTTCTTTTTATCATAAAAAATCATCAATAAGTTGACAATTTCCTGGATTATCAGGAAAAAGTTGAATAATAAATAAACCATTCAAAAATGAAAGTTGTGCATTTGTTTGTAGTTCTTGCGTAACTTTTGTAGAGTAACATTACTCTTCCAAGGTTTTAAATGATAGCGCCTAGGGATTTATTAAATTGGCTTCAAGTTAGATCACGAATTGATATCAGTCAGAGAACCACTGAAAACCAGCTGGGAGTATCGGATGCATGTTTTGTCCTAGTATGCGACTCTTAAACAATACGCACCCATGACTCCACTGGCAGCTGGACAAGTTCGCCTCATAATCTAAAGGCTTTTAGTTTGATCCTGAGTGAATTAATGAGTGCGCAGTTCTGAACACTCCCAAACCAGGAGGAAACAGTTGTCGCATACTTCCTGCTGGTTTTCAATGGTTCTTTAGCTGACTACAATCCATGATGAAGATCCTGAGTTTCGTGAATATTGGAAATGATGCACTGGTTTCCAATGCCGATGTCTAATCTTTTCTTTTATCATACACGCCTAATTTTGCCTATTATGTGTATTTTGTAGTCACGCGCATTTTGGCTAAAACTGGTTTAAGCAAGATTCGCAAATCCGACCATTAACTAAGATAAAAGATTTTGTTATAAATTGCTTGAACAACCTTTTATGCCTGACCTTATAAATCCAACAAATTAGTTATTGGTAGTGTAAGATTTATAATGTATTATTAGCCTAATCAATTTGTTCTTGCCGACATAGGTCAGTCTCATCTTCTAGACCCTCCGCGGGCCCAGAGCAGTAGAAGATATTTGTGAGACGACCATTGTATTCGGTTTTCAGTCCAGTTACCTATTGTTTTTTTCCATTATCTCACCTAAATCCCTCTGTTATTAAGCTCAGTTACAATATCTTTAAATACAATGGCTGATCTGATAGGCATGCTATCAGCTCTACGACTTTTTCGATTTAGGAAGATGACACATGCTGTTTACTGTTTAACCATTTAGGAGATGAAGGATGTTGACAGTTACTTTGTTTACAAACGCAAGTGTTTATTCTTCCACTCCTAAAGTACTTGCTCTACTGAGACCAGAGACGAATCAGGACACCATAATGATCGTTTAAAACACGAAATATATGTTTTGGAATCGAAAACGTAGAACGGTGATGAACCTTTTAATTAGCTTAGGATGGTACAAGAATGACTGAACGTAACACTGCAGTGTGCCAAATGGTATGGATACTTGACTGCTAATCTTTAGTCTGATAAGTCAACCTGAAAAGTGAAGATCAGAATCCAATGTTGATTGAAAAGTGATGTGGACTGATAGTTTTGGGTGATTATTTACCACTACAGTTAAAAAGTCTCTCTTATCTCTTTATCCATCAACAGAATGCAAAGCATTAATTTTCTAACTAGTATTTATTGCTTAATAATGAATTTATACTAATTTTCACGAGTTGATCACGGATTGATATCAGTTAGAGAGCCATTGAGAACCAGGAAGTACTGGACAGCTGTTTCATCCAAGTTTGAGAATCATCGGCAGTACGCCTGGGTCCTGGGGTTCGAACCCAGATTACAAGGCAAGCTCGTATACCATTCAGCCACTGCGAAATCTAGCAGTCATGACTTCAAGTGAAAAGCCATTGTCTAGCAAGATAGTTATGGTGGCCACTGCTTATTTCTGCTAGCCCATACTGTTACTATTGACTGAATCATTCATGAGTATTGATAAACATTAAGAAAGTATGCTAGTATTAGATGCTTTAAAACATTTTCCCTTCGTTTAACATGAAACTTTGAGCAATCTAAAAGGATTTTTGTAATGTCACCGAACTTCGTTAATCGGGGGCTCTTCACTGTCATAATGAAACTGTTCTGAACTCTACTCGCGCAAATATCTTCGATCTCTTCAGTCAACAACTGTGTTATAAAGAATCCAGTGAAAATTAAAAGCTAGTCATGTGCTTCTTATCTTTCTGTCACTTTAGGTATTTCACCGTATCGGTAGCCAGAATTTAACAACCACCCATACGATTCCGTTAGTGAACGAAGTTCTTCAATTCAGTTCATCTCAGCTGAACTGTGTAGGTCTCGGGAAAATTCACCTCAACAAACCAACTACTTGAAATAATAAACAGTCAAAATGAGTCAACATTTCACTTGTCATCACTGATTTTGTTAACAGACAGACAATTAGGTAAACGATTCAGCGAGTATTCTAAAAGGCATGTGTGACTGTTATCATAACTTAGTTGTATACTCTAACGCCGGGAAATCATCCATAAAATTGTGGAACATCTCTCAAAGCATCGAAATAGACCTGGGGCTAAAATTAACAGATCACACTGAATCAACACAATATTATTTAGACAAACGTCTAGCCTGCCTGCGGATCTCTCAGCTGTTTTAAATTTTTTTTTTAAACGTGTAAGCATCCGACTAGTCTCAGACACCATTTTCCGCTCCTCCTCCTTTGTGCTGGCAACACCCACGCACTAAGACTTCATTGTTCAGTCATACTAGCCAGACAAGTATTAAAACATTTCCCCAAATAACCTTAACATTTTATTCCACTTAAATAATATAGCTCATTAGAGTATATTTCTATATAACTGAGTCTTTGTGATTTATGCTCTTTTACCAGCGCTTACGGATCAGGTAGTGTACTAATGAAGTAATTAACTGGACATATTTGGTTTAGTAAGGCTGGTACAGTGTCGTCTATCATCAACACAACCAATAACTTACAATTCATCGAAAAAGTATCATTTATTCAACAAAATCTAACACTTCTACCAAAGCTCAGCATAAACTTATCGAGGAATACGACAAAAGAATATTGTCTCGAACGATTATATGACATGAACACAAATGAACGCATAAACTCCATCCAGTTGCTTGAATGGAGCTTTCCACTTAAGTTCAGCAGTTACAGTAATGATCAACTCTTATACATCATGATGAACACATCCCAACTTATTTGCTAAAATTATTATCTATTATTATCTAGAACTGCAATGATTAGTCACTGTTGACAAGTCGGCTCCTACTGAGGATGCTCCACCGATGCCTTATGGTTGACATGTTATTTGACTGTTAGTGAAAGTCAAATCTAGAATGCGTGTCCAAGTTTCACGTAAATGACGAAACCCATGTCCTAGATTGTACTACCAGCCATCATCAGTCAAATAACATCCCAACGTATTTTTTGATTGCATACTAGTCAGTAACTAGTGTAATGTGCCTAGTCCTATCTTCACTTCAGACTGAATTCTCTCAGTCAAGCTTGCAATGTGGCCACCATGCTAGGTGGCTCGCCATTACGGTGCACTGAGAATTGTTGGTATTAGATGGTTGGAGGCAATCGGCCACAGGAAGCCTTCGACCTAGGTTTCGTGCTAGTTGACACTCATCAACAAGACGTATCTGCAACCTTGATGGAACTCATGTCCCTTCTGAGATCCAAACCCACGTCACCTAGTGTCGCAGTCAGAGACGTTACCACTGAGCTATTCAGGCTTCGAATCTCAGAGGGGACATGAGTTCCTTCAAGGCTGCAGATACGCCTTGCTGATGAGTGCTAACTAGCATGAAACCTAGGTCCAAGTCTTCCTGCCGATTACCTCCAACCATCTGATAACATCCCAACGTATTGTTATTTTTTCCTTTATCGGTGAAATTAAACTTCAGATACCTAACAAGCGTGAAAGTACCAGTTACTTTGATACAATAAATCACAGCAAGGCAATGAAACCAGGTAAATAACGCTACATTCAAGAAAACAGCTATTGAATTAAGTATAATGATACTCAGTAGATTATCTGGTTAGTTTCAGGTTAAGTTAGGAAAAGATTAGGATTACGTTTAGGTTAGGAACAAGTTACAATTATGTTGATTTAATTTAGGAGATATTAGGGTTGGTTAGGAGTATATCAGGGTTAGGTTTAGAAAAGATTAGGGGGTTAAATTTACCTTTCAGAGCTATGGCTCCTTGCAAGGTCACACTGGTGCATTCGTACCTTTTAGGTGTTGAAAATTCAATTTTATCCTTTTATCTTTAACTTAACTATTCATGTCATATTAGACACTGTCAATCAACAATTTTTTTATTACGTTTAAATAATGACAGAGTTTAGCTGCCTTTCAGAACATATTCATAACTCTCATTTGTCTGACTGTGCAAGATATGTTGTCAAGGTATTCAAATACATTAGAAGAACTGTGTCCAAATACTGCTTCACTCAAGTATTTTGAATGATAATATGGCAAAATGCTTTATACCATCACACCTCCTTGTTTTTAACGTCTGATTTGGTGACTGGAAGCGATCTTTTAGAATGGATTTATATCCCCCTGTTGGAAGCCACATAGTTTACCTAGAGACGAAAACAGATCATAACGATGCAATGCAATCTAATGAGTAGGCCGTAATTATGCAATTATGTAGACATTCTTCTCTTCATCAAATGAAAGTTTATAATGAGTGTTATTCAAATATTCTTATATAACTTCATTTATTTTGTTGTGTAACTAACGTATAATTGTTAAAGAAGTCAAAAGGTCATTTAATTGACCGACAACAATGAATTAAATTTTTTTTAATCTAAAGACAAAATGATTAAAAAAGTGTTCACAATAACCTAGTGATTGTAGAATACACTTAACTTTTTTGAAATTCTTTAAAATTTATGGTTTGGCAGGTTTATCGTTCAAGTTAAATAAAAAAAAAATAATAACCTAAGTTGTCTCAGAATTCTCTTTGGTTGCATCTATATTACCGATTTGGAAGTCTAGTTGAGTGAACTGCAAGATTAGAACGCTGACTTGATAATCCACAGGCCATAGATATGAAATGTGCAGAAACTCAGGTATTCTTTGTATTGATTTTATAATTAGCCTATTACATCAGATTTTTACCAACAGCTGTCTTCACTGGCTCAGTTTTGAAGAGCAAATGGCCAGAAAGGATAAACAACAGGGAAATATAGATCCGAAGCTACCAAGAACCTACTGACCAACAAATATACTGAAGGAAATGAAGGTGCATCGGACACACACACATTGAGAAGACCACTGAATGAAATCACACGCTAAGCAAACCCTAGAACGGAACCCCAGTGGAAAATGTCGAATTAGGGGTAGGTTCGAGTGTCACATTGAGGAGATTGTAGTGTACATTCAACCTTTGAACTTTTGTTTTAACTCACTCACCCATCTTTATGGCACTAATCCACTTCACTTCAGTGCACTTCGCTTCCTGTATATTTTGGCACCTGCACGTTTGCTCCCTTGCTGCACTCTTCTACAAGCACACTCTTCAAGCTCGCTACTCCTCTGGGTACAGATAAGTTGTAAGCCTTTTTTTATATTACTAAATTCTAATCACATTCGTCATAAATATATTTGTGGTTACAGACATATTGCTAATCCTTTTTATTTCTGCTTTTCACTCGTGCCTCAGTACTTGCAGAATAGGCAGAGTACTGGTTAAGATCTAGGTAAAAGAAGTTAGTCTTTTTGTAAGTGTGACAGGCAAACTCACCAAAGGATAAAGTCCTGTACTTACAAGATCGTGTGGAGAGGAGATGAGGGTTTAGGGGTAGTGGTGAAGCCAGTTAAAAGGACCGTAGTTAACAGGATGAAATGGATATGTTCTGCTGAAACTCGAGATTCTACTTGAAACCCAAGGGAATAAGAATAATTACATCAGACCACCGTTCCAAAGCATTGCTACATTAGATGGGTCAATGAGAAATTAGTCACTTACTCCGGTATTTTCTTTTAGTCATATAGCAATTAGAGTGGAAAGACATATATATTTAGGCAGTTAAAGCGATGATGATTAACAGACAGTTAGGTAATAACTTATTCCAATCAAAGATGGGATAAATTCACCCTGACCTGAATGAATTCTGATGTGGTCAGCAGCTAATGCTCATAACTAAGTCTGTATGTCTCTGACACATAACAAACACTGTGCGAGTTGATTCCCAACCAGTCAAATCTAAGACTTCATTATTTGCAATCAGCACCACGATTTCAGTGAATACTATTTAAAAAGAAAGTGTAGTCGTGGTAAGCTGAATATTATTACCTGTCTAACTATTATCAACACCTCATGGATATTTATCGTTAAAATGCTCATCTAATTATCCTATTTGAAAAGTTGTATCGACATATTCAGTTCTTCCTGCCATACTGTTCATGTGGCTTGAACAATGGATCTTTCTGACAAACTGATGTTGATTTATAGCTCACTGGGACAAAACTATTGAAACTTAAGTATTCCTCATTCCACCCACAGAACCAGAAGAATATGCTCTATTCAAAAATTGCCAAATTAAATTAGTGAGTCCTAAGAAAATTTTGAAAATCAATGGTTAGGCACAGAAATTCATCAACAAATTTACAAAATCTGAAGATATAAATACAAAACAATCACAATGAACAAAAACACTGTTTTTTATACAATTTGATTTTATAGGTGATAATATTGCAGTAATAGTCAACCGAAAACTGAATACTGAACCTACGCCGCGATCAAACTGATTCCTGTTTGTCAAACAACATGCTCTCTGGTGAAATCAGAGGTGGACACGTACCATATATATATATATATATATATATATATATATATATATATATATATATATATATATATATATATAAAGGCGGTAGCTGTTACATTGGTAGAAGAGAAAGTAAGACAAACTATAGGTTCTCTGAATATGTACCGATCAGCCTACATCTGAAGGGACAAAATGGTTTTGACATTGCCGTTGTCAAGCATCGCTTTGATACGCATCCTGTAGTGGACATCTTGAAATCCTTTAAATTAATCAGTGGCACAGCGGTTAGGATGCTCACCGACCATGCACATGGTCCGGGGTTCGATCCCCGGCCACAGACGCACTCCTTTACCTCGCTAAGCCAGAAATAATGCTGGTAAAGAGGAAAGGTTAGGCATGAGGCCAGCAACCCCATCCTGTAAAATTAAACACTGCTACAGAAACTTCACGCCACTAGCTTGAGGCCTTGTGTTCCACTGGGAACGTGAAGGAAAAGAAAAAAACAAAGACAGTACAGGTCAGCCCTTCTTAGGTTTGCTGAACCAAATCCTACCAGACGTTCAAAAGCTAATCTATGCATTCCCTGCCCTGGTAAGTCGATTTCTTAAATTTTCTTCTTATTATACTACATAATCTTTTGATTTAAACTCTCAAACCTTTGGTTTTTTGTTCCTGCTTTCTTAACTTGAAATGAGATTATTACACAACCCGTTGATTACTTATGAACTAATTCAGTCACCTTCTGTCTCCCTTAGGCAATGCCTTTCTCAAATTATCCAATCCTTTCGATTAACTTTAGCCACCCCCCGTGTATACATTTAATGAGTGTACCTTCTGAGCATATCTTATTCATAAATTTTGGAGTTTCCTGTTAAGTGACATCATGTTGCCTTAGCGAGTAAGTTTAAAGTTTTCCTCTACCTATGCCTAATAAGTGATTTTAGACTATATGCGTCTGACGACAAATGGGCGCAATAAAATATCATCTTATTCCACCAAAAGACAGTTTTTATTTTCTTCATTATTGTTCCCTTAGGTTACCAGTGGAACAGAGGCTTTCAGCAGGAAATCTCCATTTCATCCTGTCCCCTGCAGTCTTTTTCATCTGTCTCTGTAACCGTCCATAAGCTTTCTTTTCCTCCATACACAATCTCCACCATTTCACCATTGGACTTATACACAACTCATTTCTCGTTTTGCTTTCGGGTTCCACTCAACGGTCTGGAACGTGGTATTGCTCAGTGGTCTTCTCAGCGTTTGTTCAATCAACCTCAATTTCCTTCTGCACACGTGTTGGCCAATAGGCTGTTGACTAGTTTGGAGTCTGACACAGTTTCTTGTTGCTTTATTCAAACAATAAAGATATTGATTGTTCATTAATCCAAAGCGCTTAGTACTAGTCAAATATTTTTAAAGTTGAATAACGTCCGTATATTGTCTCACTGTCTCCTCTTCTAAAACACTTTGATTCACCAAATCTTCTTGTGAAGTGTACTTCTAATCAGTAATTTTAGAGCTAGAACTTTCAAAAATATTCGATTCATCATCTTAAATGACACCTATAGGTAGGTATAAACGGAAAATTTCTCATGTTTTTAAAAATCTCCTATAATTGACTTACTATTAGTGTGAATATATTCTTTTTTGAATGGATTACATTTATTTTGTTTAAATTTTGACTGAACTGAAAGTTGAACACTAAATCTTTGACTTACTCACTAAATTAAAATGTCTAATAACAAAAAAGGCGGAAAATCCATATATTCATAGTCACTATTATTAAACGACTATTATATACTAATAAATGCACAACTGAGAACGTGAGTAAGTGAAATTCCGGAGTGATGTCAAAGCAAACCCCTACCCCACAAAATACACCAGTCTGAATGAACGCCACCACGATACAATTCAAAACAAGACATTCCTTATGTCATAAGCCACATATAACAGCACGGAACCGTGAAGATCTAATTTTATATGTTCAACTCTTAAGCCTGCTGCTGCCTAGATATGACTATCAAACAACACTTACTCCCATAGACTAGTTAGACTTGTTCATTGGAACTGGTGAATTTAAAGGTATGATTTAACAACACTGGAGTTTATGGTTCACAGAACTCCTGTTCAAATGGCTAGACAGTTAATGAGCTTGATCTCGTAACCAGAAAGTCTCGGGTTGGATCCCTTAAGGTGTCGTGGGTATGTACACTGATAAAGAGTCCCCACACTAGAAGGAAATAGCTGGCTGCCCGGTACTCGCAGGTTTTCAGTGATATCTAATTGATGCTTGTTCGTGACGAAATACGGCATTATTAAAGGTACAAATAGCTGAATGGGAACAACCAACAGAATAATAATATTGAATTAGGTCACCATATGCAGCTACTTGTATATTTGATTAGAAACCGAATAAACAAGCCTAAATGATTTATTTTTCCTCACAAACACATTAGTCCACAAGTGAATATCAGTATATTTACGAATCCATATAGATAACATCTAAGATGAAGGATAAAAGCTATCGTGAGATGTTTTCGCACATAGCATAACAAACACTACAACAGAAATTCCAGATTTGTATAAAAAAAGGTTGAAAAGAAAACACCTTCAGAAGAGCCATACATAACAACATATGACAAGATTACAGCACTCCTCTAAGCATTGAATACAAAATCATATAAGGCCAACTACCTGAAGAAATTCAAATCGTAAATGACCTCTTCCATTCTACGCATTCAATTATATTGAAAAAAAAACCCGGTAAAATTCTCTTGCTATAACTTATATACTCAATCATCATCTAAAGTACCATACAAATTCCTAGCTAAAATTCAAATACTGTGAAATATTCTTTTAGTTATCTTTTTTCAGGTTTGCTCATAGAGTGATATCAGATGGAGAACTATAGAAAGCCACCATGGAGTACTAGACAGCTATGTCGTCCTAGTTTGGCCATCTTCGGCAGTACTCAACCACCGGGTTCCGACTTAAAACTTGAAACAAATCAGATCCCTGTGTACCAACTCTTGAAAATTAATCTAAGTTTTCTTAACTTCTAATAAGAATTCGTGACCACCAGGGTCCCCCAAGTCGGTCGTCATGACAAATAATTGCTGATGACACTAGCTAGTGATCGCGCTAAAATGACGAATTAGTAGAAATTATAATTCACCAGTGATTGAATCGAATCCAAGTGGCTGAATAGTCTGCGAGCTTATCTTGTAACCGAGAGGTCCTGTGTTCGAAACCCGGTGGGTGAGTACTGTCAACGAGTCCAAAACTAAGACGAAACAGCTGTCTAATAGTCCCTGGTTTTCAATGGCTGTTTAACTGATATCAATCCATGAGGAGACTTGAAAAAAATCAAATCTCCACAAACTAACTTTTGAATATTCATTTTTTAATTTCTCTAAGCAAAGTCTTGGGATGTCACCATGACCATGTTAATTGATTACTGCTATTAGGATCAATAAAAACGTATACAACATACGTCATAAAATTCATCGAAAGTCATGTTCCTTAAAAATACTAACTAAATTAACCAATTAAATACAGTTGAAAAGGATTACTTACTTACTTAATTAGTCTTTTTTAACTCAAGGTGAATGACATGTTGCTAAGGCTATTCAAATACATTAGTGAATGAGTGTGTCCATATACCAGTTCACTCATCATCTTGTGTCTTTTGAATGACTCAACAACATGTCTCACACTATCAACCTTAATTTTTTTTAAACTGAGGCATTTCATAAAGGAAGTTAAAGCTGTGTAGTATGTTTTCAGCCTATAGGTAGTTTTATTTTATAACTTTGTTTTTAGTAAACATGATTGAGTAATTTTGTGTGCGTAAACCTCTCTCTGGGTGTTAGTAATTCAACTCTTCTGATTCCTCCAATCCCTTTGAATGATTTACGTCATTTTGTTAATTGATTTCTTCGCATTTATTGTTTGTTTGTATCTTGAACATCACTCTCATTTTAATTCAAGTATTGGTTTGTAGTGATTTGATAGATTGGTTACAGCAGAATTTTATCATGAGGTGAAATCCGTCGGAGAACAATTAGAAAACCTGAAGGGAATATTGAACACCCAGCTGCTTCGTCAGCCTAGTTTGGGGCTCTTCATAAGTCAACTCAATCAAATCCCTACAAACCAATACTTGAATATCAATGAGATGCTCATTGGCGACTGACCCTATTCAGATAGGTAGTTACCTGGGTTCTAATGGGAAGCCATGACCATTAGGTTACAGCAGGTTGGGTGTGAGGACAAATACTCGCCGAAGACATTGGCTAGCGGTCACGATATACCGTGAATTGGCAGAAGTTAGAATCCATGGGCACGTCATTGGATTAGGTCCCAGTGAGTGGCTTAATGGTCTACGAGCTCGCCCAGGGTTCGAACCCTGGAAGTGGGTGCGCACTGCTGAAAAGTCCGAAACTAGAACGAAGCAGCTGTCCAGTACTCTCAGGTTTTCCAATGGTTCTATAAATGATATCAGTTCGTGATGAAACCCTGTAACTAACTCTCATTTTTGATCACTTATGCACTTACATAGTGTGATTATGTTTGTGGCGAATACTTTCAAAACTACAATTTTGTGATTTTTAAAGAATGTTGCATTAATCTTATTTCATGAATTTTCATTGGCTTTGTATGCATATACTACCTGTAGTGTCTCATTATTACTATTTCAGGAGGGAAGGTATTAATTGAAGGTAAGGTGAATCGATTAATTTGATCTGTGAAATGTCACACAACTCAGTTCTACTTAGGTAGTTGTCAATGCACTTTTATCAAGATTTCCCATTATTTCGTCTAACCAATCTACTACTGTTTGTTGTATGAAGTTTCTTGTATGTTTGTTTCATTTCCTCTAGTAGCAACTATTTTTATTTCAATATAGATTTCATCACGATCCAAATTCAGTTAGAGATCATTGAAGACTAGAGGACACCAGAAAACTAACTGTTTCGTCCTAGTCTTGAGTTTCTTTAGTAGTATACACCCATGACCCTAGACGAATATCATAATCTAAACTATAGTGATTTCTTTTCTTTGATGGAGGTTTCTATTACTTTTCATCCACCATACAACTGATAAGCTGAACGTATTTGCGTCGGTGACACAGCGGTTAGGACTCTCGCCGACCATGCATATGGTCCGAGGCTCGACCCCTGCCGATTGATGCCTGATATCAGTGGTTGGTCTGGGAAATTTTGGCTACCAATATCGCATGCTGAAAATTCCCTACTTGCTCCAAAAATAGGATATGGAATCAAGTTATCATCAAAATAAAAGAAAAAAATCATGGTGATCTTACTGGCACTTAACATTTGTAGTAATTTTTTCAAACTCTTCAAAGTTTTTCAGTTAGCCAGTGGAATAAACCAAACAGTAGAAATATATGAGAGATGGCTTTAGTGATTTTTCATCCCCAGTAAATAACTTAATATGTATGACGCTTAAGTGTCACCAGTCATACCATCACTTAACGAGGTGAATGTACTTTCTGTAATAATCACTCCTAAATAATGATAAACCACGCTGTTTCCAATCCAACTTTATCCACTTCGAGTGATGTTAAGACATACTCTTGAATTCATCAGTTTCAATGAAGAAGCTTTTTCTAGGTGTATGGAAGAAAATTTCGCTTGCTGATCATATCTAGTAGGTAACAGGCTTCAAATTTAAACACATAAAAATTGCACCTTCATTGTTTCATGATAGTAAATGTCGCTTATTGTATCAGAAATGCTCTGTTTTTACTTGTATCCTAGTTACGCTGATTCACAGCGATTTATTTGGGAGGTGTGCTTTAGCAGTATTACTTGTAACTTCGAAATAATTATACATATCGTTGATCATATACATGTAGTAACCAATATTTATATTTGATACAACTCGTTTGAAGAATATGAAAATAGACTTACATGTCATATTAACTTCTCATTATCATTTGATTTCATCGATAGAATAAAATCAATAATTGCAGGTGATTTGCATTTGTATGCGAAGGTAATTAAAGACAGGTAGAGATAATAAAGATATCTTTCCATTATTCAGTGTGTGTGTGTGTGTGGGTGTGTGGGTGTATGTATGCAAATGATGTGATGCCCGTTTCAGATTTGATTTAAAGATGAAGATGTTAAAATGCGTAACCTACCTGGAGAAAACATACCTCATTAGCAGAAGTTTCTGTCAGAAGTGTCTATACATAGATCCGTAACGTAAGTAGAAACAAAACCTAGCTCTTAAAATTTGATTGAGTTTTAGATTTTCCCATCGATTGATTGGACCGAAGTGCTCGGTCTCAGGTTGACGTGTCAGCTTCTTGTGCAGATGCTTCGACAATGCTTCTCCTGAGCATGTAATTAGAAGTTAATTGGTGGATGGTGACTAACAGTGGAATCCAGAATGTGTATTTCGTCCTATTTGGGACTCATCATCCGGATGTACCTGCATTCCTCAAGGAGTGGGGATGTTCCAACCGAGGCTCGAATCCGGTGCTCAACGCCAATGCGTTATCCACCAAACCACTTGGGCCACGACAGCCACCTCCCATGCAACGGGTCATATAAATTTAATTGAGAACACCGTCACTTACTGGGGAAAGCAGGTACATCTAGTGACGAGTCCCATATAGGATGAAATTCGCATCCTGGATTCCACTGTTAGTCATCATTCAAAAATTAACTTCTTATAGCTTTTAAAACTAATGTTCTATTTCGTCACGACTGATCACGAAATAACTTTGGTTTAGGAACCATTGAAAGCTACCAAGGATTACTGGACTTCTTCTATGCCTCTTCAACAGAACGCACCCACGCAAACACCAAACAAGTGTCCAGTGCTCCCTGCTGGTTTTCAATAGTTTTCTAATCGAAGCCAGTGTATGATCAAACTTGAAATCAATCAAATCCCTGCAAACCAACACTTGAAAGAAATTCAGTCAGTCAAAAGTACAGATTTGTGGTTTAAATTAACAATGGAATGCCATGATTAGAGTTCAAATTTCAGCAGTAGTCAATACATCAGTTTCCATAAGAGAAAATATATTTATTATTATTGTTCCCTTGAAACTAGTGAATTC
This sequence comes from Trichobilharzia regenti, assembly GCA_944472135.2. Taxonomy (NCBI): domain Eukaryota; kingdom Metazoa; phylum Platyhelminthes; class Trematoda; order Strigeidida; family Schistosomatidae; genus Trichobilharzia; species Trichobilharzia regenti. The sequence goes on along the minus strand of OX235265.1, from coordinate 47,603,931 downwards.
AGGGGTATGCTTTAACCATCACACACTTATAACCTATTAAATGATTAAGTGAAATAAATGCTAGTTATTATTGCATTGTTATTATTCTTCCCTTGGGTTCCTAGTGGAACATAGGGCTCCAACTCCACCTCTCCACTTGCCACTTCTGTCTTCCTTCTGCTGTACTTTTCACCTCCATCCATCACAGTCCATACTCTTTCAACTCCTCTTCACACCATCTCCTCCATGTCACCCTTCCACTGACGTCCCACTCGCCGCCGCTTCCCTTTCGGCCTGGTTCCACTCGAGAAATGGCCTGACGCTTGCGCCATATCACCCAGCGGCCTCCTCAGCCACGAGTGTCCAATCCATCCATCTCCACTCCATCTCCTGCATATTTGTTGGTTCGCGATTGGTTCTTGTTTTGTTTGTTTGTTCCCAGCCATAGTTTCTTGATGGTGATTCTTTCCGGCCCCCGCCCACCCCCGGCCATCTGATCTTCAGTATAGAGCCAGCGAAGACAGTTGTTGGTTGATAAAGGTCTGGTCTGCAACAGGCTGTTGGAAACACCTGTTCTTTGTGACCCGCCCGCCCGCCAAGTTTCTGATCCGATCCGTATAGAAGAACTGATTGACTTGACGTTTGTATTGAAAATCCGAGCGAATTTTGTTCTTGATACTGGCTGAGTGACGAAGATTTCATTCCAGATTGGTTGATGGTGTTGATGTGTTTCTCGCCTTCCCGATTCTCTCTCTATTTGAAATCCTTGTCCGTTCCGACTGTCTGTAGTTGAGACAATGCTCCATCCCTGGATAAGTGAGTGAATGAGGTAACCCCTTTCAAATCCCTCCTGTTGATGGTGATTGGCGCTGGCTGGATGTTCTGCTGTTGTTGTTGGTGGTGGTGGTGGTGGTGGTTGGTTATTTTCATAACCTCCGTCTTGTCTATGTTCACATGGAGTCCTGTCTTCGCCGGCTGCTTCTTCGACCAGTTTGTCCGTTTTCTCTTGTAAGTAAGAGAACATATATACCTTCTATTAAGTAATGAAACGGGAGTATGAAGCTTATTCATAGTGCATTTCAAACAACATAACAATAAATTATACAAGTAAATTATAGTAATTTTCAAGTATTGGTTTTGTAGGGATTTTGTTTGATTCGATGGATTACACACCCAGCTGTTTCGTCCTGGTTTGGGACTCTTCATCGGTACACATCCATCATGAGGGTTTGAACCCACGACCTTCTGGTTACAAGGCAAGTTAGCTCGTAGACCATTAAGCCACTCACTGGGACCCAATCCAATGGCCAACCAGTTCATGAATTCTAACTTCTGCCAATTCACGACCTACCTCGACCATTTAGCGATGTCTTCTTCTATGAGGTAGTTCAATGGTGGCTCAATGGTCTGCGAGCTTGTCTTGTATTCAGAAGGTGGTGGGTTTGAACCCTGATGGTGGGCGCGTACTGTTGTAGAGTCGCAAACGAGGATGAAACAGCTGTCCAAAACTTCCAGGTTTTCCAGTGGTTCTCTAACTGATGCCAGCACATGGTGAACTTCTTCATCCAATTAAATCATAGTACTTTGTTGCTTACGTGTATAGAGATTAACAGTAATCTGTGAAATCTATCACAATTTCATACTTTGAGTGATAATAGATCATTTTTCACCGCTTTGATTATCCTCTACTAACTACAATGAATATAGTATGATATGCCTATTTTACTACGATATATCACATGCTTAGAAATCATTGACATACTTATAAAATTTTTCAAATATATAAATGAAATGCACTTTCTATAAAGTGATTTGTACTCTGATGAAATTATGAGACGATTAAAATATCATTTGTAAAATATGATACCACATATCACAAAGAGTAGGCTAGTTGTCATAAGGCTAGAAGATAAAGTATCATATTTTGCTAAACAATTGTGATAGTTACATAGGGGAGAGATGAGCATTAGAATAAGTATAAAACGAAGGCCGTTTCTGATCGTTGAAACTGAACTCACAGATATGTTTGTCTATAATCATAATGTCAGCAGATAGTAACCAAAATGGTCATCATAATCTAGACAGAAGAATTTAAATCGTATTCTATAAGCAGCTCAATTAACTTTATTTATAAAAAATGATGCCAGACTGCTAGACATGTCAAAATATATACGATATTTTCAAGTATTGGTTTTGTAGGGAATTTTGTTTGATTGGTTGGAAGACTTCATCATGAGCCAACATTAGTTAGAGAACCACTTCAAATTGTATCTACTAATTCAACTGCGCTGATGGTGGAGCGTTGCTCTAGGAACTTGATTTTTCGTGCTCATTAACAAACATATCCCAGTATGGCTAAATAAAGGTGTAGTGAAAACCATTAACAGTTCGATATTGGACCATCTGGCGCAAACTGGCCACAAAGCCAGCCAGCCTAGAAGAATCCTTCTCTGTCATCTACCGGGTGCCTAATAAATTGCCAAAAACATCATCGAAGCACCGCATGCTCCAAACAGCAGAGGCTATTGCGATTCGCCTCAAACAACCAGTGCTCTGTGTACAAAAGAAGCAAGTCAAGCCCCTACTATTGCCCTGGCCCTTAGCAGAGACTAGAAATGAATGAATTTGTAATATTATGTTTCCTAATTCAACTGACATTGAGTCTATCGTTATGCTGATGCGGTTCAGCTGTAATCTATCAATATCATTGATTCGATGTTATTAAAACAACATTAATGTTGTTCATAACACTAATTCATTCATTCACTATAATGTATATATAACTGTAGATGCTGATGATGAAGTTATCGAAAAGAGTACTCTTTGTTCAGTATCCGTTCTTTTGAAAATTTCAGTGGGCACTTTTAATCAGTTAGAGAACCATTGAAAAACCACAAGAGAGTACTGCACACCCGGTTGTTTCAACCCAGTTTGGGACTCTTTGAGACATTGAGAAGTGGTTGCGCTGTCATGAATTGGCCGAAGCTAGAATTTGTGTGCTGGCCGTTGGATCGGGTCCAAGTGGCTTAATGGCCTACGAGCTAGCTCGCCTTGTAGCCAGAAGGTGCTGGGTTTGAACCCTGGCGGAGGGTACGTACTGTGAAGAGTCCCAAACGAGGACGGAACAGCTGGGTGTGTAGTACTCCTGTTCAGGTTTTCCAATGGTTCTCTAACTGATGTCAGCTTAAGATGAAATCCTCCAACCAATACATAATATTTATAAATCATATAAGGAAGTGAAGAAAATTCTTGTAAGATTCTTGAATTCCTACATAACTTGTGTAGATTCAATTCAATCATTCGATTTCTAGTTATGAATAAATATACGGACCACTGGATCTTCTTGGTAAGCCAATCACATTTATTTATCAACTGTCAATAAGGCGAGATAATTAGTTGCTATTATTATTGTTGAATTTCGCTTTGATTGTTAGATATTGGACCTATCTCTCTCGGTTACTAGTACTGATACCCTGACGATGCCTTAAGGTAAATTTGATGTCGAAACCAATTTACGATTTACAAATTATACAGTTTGAGATGAAATCTCTCCTAAGTTTCATTCAGAAACCAAAATTATTCGGATCACAATATATGTTATCCATCTGTCTGATAACATAAATGCCGATCCAGAAAGCAAGCATAATTACATGATGCTATATTCTACTGACTGATTATAATGAGTAGTTGAATACTTCTCATGTCTATACATAATGGTTGCTAGCCAGAGTGAAGCCAACGAAACGGTGGTCCAGTATTTGGATCACTCAGATATGACTGATGAACACTACTGGTAGATGCGACTGGTATATATAGCACGACATGATTTCGCTTGGTTGATGGTGGAATGGAATCCAGGTTGTCCATCTTGTTAGATTTGGAACTCATCAGTACCAGTAACCGAAACATAAACAGAGATCGATCATTTCAGTCGAATAAAATTAATCAACACAGGAAATGCAAAATAACTTCAACGAATAGCACTTGTCGCCTGTTCCCATAACCTGTAGCCCAGGGAATTTGAAACGATGGCTACTGGGTTCGAGTCTAAGTGAGGACATGACCAATCACTGGGGGGTGCATGAACGTCTACCTGGTGAGTCCCAGATAGGACTAAAAATTTTGTGTATACACAGAAACTTTTACATGGTGTGACAAGACGAGAATGTGTTCAAACAATGACACCAACAATGCCAGAAACATACAATCCTCATGGATAGTGTAATTTAAACCAGATAGCCATAGTTTTATACTCATTGGAAGATTTGATTTATGGCTTCTCTTAATTTTCCAGAGTTAACTTACCAATCAGAGAGTGACATGGATGCCTTCATATCACCGTTACCAACACCTTAAAATGTTCCAGTTAGAAAAAATCTGAGCTATAAGCTGTAGGCATCAGAAAGTGAAGTAACTAAGATATTGAACTACTTTAGATGAACGTCGTTTGAAATATCTGTTGGCTTGTAATGAGATGATAAGTGTAGTTGGAATGGAAGTCTAGTCTCCTGAAACATTTAGATCTATAGCCAAAAACATTTTATTTACTAAAATTATGAACATGATGATTGAAACTAGGGTTGGTCATGACTTGGCTTCAGTTAGAAAAACATTGAAAACCAACAAGCAGTACTGGATAGCTGTTTCTTCCTAGTTTGGGACTCATCAGAGCTACATACCGGGTTTATAACCAAGTACCTTCCGGTTGCAGGGTAAGCTCGTTGACCATCCAGACAATGAAACGGAATTCCATGGCTGGCCCATGGATTCTCACTTCTGCTAATTAACGATATACAGTGCAACAGCCAGCCAATACCATCGGCGAATATTTGTACTCACACCTACCGTGATAAGCCATTGGATTTTGTCACTGGTTGAATGGTCATCATGGTTGCCTTGTAACCTAGGGGTCCTAGGTTCTATCCCTATTAGGCCCATGGGTGTGCACTGACGAAGAATTCCAAACAATGAAGAGAGAGCTTAACAGTACTCCCCGGTTTTCAGCGGTTCTTTAGCTGAAGTCACTTCGTCATCAATCTTGAAATCAATCAAATCCCACAAATTAATCTCTGAAAAATTTAGGTACCGTATAGATCTTGTCTCCTATCAATGAAGATTAATTAATGGCTTGAATAGATTTAATTTAGCCTTAACAATGACTAATTTAGGCTTGAATCTAGCAGTAAACATGAATCTTCTCAAAATCGTAAATGTTCATCGTTGACGTAAATAAAAAAACTCAGAACCTACCTAACTCAAGGAATGGCTTACTACCGACTGACTACTCAAAAGATCTATCAAATAAACATGATCACCTTTCTTTCAACAATTTCGAACTTCATTTACCACGGGCCTAACAAACTGATAACGTGTCATTTGTTACTAACAAATAGCATACTGTGAGTGATATCTTCTGCAAGAATCTTTAATAACAGACCAACGGATTAAGTTGAGAAGGAGATAAATGCAATACCTTTGTAAAACAATAGAGAAAGGCATAAAATGAAGACAGAGGATGTAGAATACGAATAATCTTCTTTTAAAATTCAAATTTCCCTCTACGGTTATTTTGTATTTTCGACAAAAATAAATGATTCTGTTATCAGATATCGACGTTTTCTGGTGTGCTACCAGAAGTGTCATACAGTGATCGAATTCGCATTGTCTTTATTTAAGCGACAAACCCTGTTAACACAGGTAATTTCTTTTCAGAAAGTGTATGACTTAAGTTAACAGTATATCTGTTATTCCAGACAAACATGTGATATACACATGTTCTGGTAATCGGTGTGTTTTTTTTAAAACAGTTTCAAAAATTTGTAAACTAACATTCATTTAAGAATAAAAAAACAGAGAAATACTCCACGCAGTTAATTATAAAAGGACTTATTCAGGATACTTTTCATATAAACTTTAAGATAAACTTTCATTTGTTTCATATATGTATACATATATGACTCCTGAGAATTTACCGCATCTCTTCGTGGGTGTTACGCAGTCTGGTGAAACTCTGTTCAGTCAGACTAAACTCATGAATATTTCAGATAATAATGAGCACATATTAACCTCTGAGCACAGTCAACACAATAAACGCAGGGTGAGTATACACACAGGGGATATAAGTTGTTGTAAGACAAACTTGCCGCACTGTCGTCTCAGTATACTTGAATGCGTAGTATGGAGGCGGTCAATTACGATTTGAATTTCTTCATCTGGTCGGTCTAATATGATTTGTATTCAATGTGTGGAGTCTGGAACAATACGGTTGTACAGTTATTTGTTAGATATTGAAAATGGAAACATTGTACACAACTTTTGTTTAAAACGATTGATGTTGGAATATAGATAACTTCCGAGTACAATATGAAATACAATGTGCTGCTCGACGCTTCGTCTTCTCACTATTCTATACTGTCTACTTGTTTCACTACTAATCGCAGGAATCTCTCATCCTCATCCGAAGACTATTCTACAACCAGTGCACAGCTTCTACTAGTAAACACAACTCCGACAGTAAACTCTTCGGTGGATTATATTAATAATTTGTAGCAGCGGACTTTATAACCAAGTAACCATTAACTCATATAACTCATTAACTGTATCTTTTATAATATACTGTTCACTATTATTTCATTAACTTGGATTTTTATTCTAATATTTGTTCTGTTACCGAGCTTGCTATAAAGTTCCCTACAGGTGATTAGAGGAATGCTGTAATCTTGTCAGATGTTATGTATGACTGTTTTGAAGGTGTTTCATCAGCCTTTTTATACGGCTGAAATCTTTGTTGTAGCATTTGTTATACTATGTGAGAAAACACTTAGCGATAGTCTTTATCTTCGCCTTAAAAATGAAATGTCAAGGTAAGGTGGAACCGATCAGGCAACTGATCAAAAATGTTCAACATTAAAAGTAAACGAGTAGGTCAATAATGTAACATAAAAAATTCATCAAACAGTACTGCGCATTACTTCTCGTACACACATTTTGTAGATTTGAAAAGCACTACTTAACTAAGAGATTAAAGCATAGAATGTGTCTAAGACGACTGTAAGATGTCAGAAAGCAGTACTGACTATTTAAAAAGTGCTCGGAGTTTTTCATTTCGATTTACTAACATGCTTCTTCTTCCTCTTCTTTTTTTCTTTGCGTTCAGAGTGGGACATCAGGATTCGAACATTGAGCTTTCAAGTTTCAGTAGTGGTGCTGGTGCTAGGTTTCTCCTGATGGGTTGGGCTGCTCGCCTTACATCCATCCTTCCCTTTTTACTGGGCTTATTACTGGCTACGCGGGGTTTTGTAGTTCATCGGTAGGAAATTGAATCCCGAACCATATGGGTCGTAGATGACCACCCTACCAATGAACCATTGTTTCAAGCACTAATATCCTTAGTAGTTTCTTTCATATATCACTCTAAAACTTCCTGTTGATTTGGATGTTAAATTACTCTGTTAAGATAATCGCACATAGACTCTTACTATCTGGCTGATGTTGATGATGTCATGACTAAAGCAGGTGATCAACCTGTTCATGCATCGTTTTTCAGTCTACCAACTCAGTGATATACTAACAAAGCTAGCTAACATTAATGACAAATGGAGATGGCTTAAAGTTACACACAACTACAAATATATTGATCGAAGATGAAAACTGAAACTTGGTCGACTATATATCCATTCAAACAGCAAGCTAATGTTAGATTATTATTTATTTTGTTCCTTTACACTCCCAATAGAACACAGGATTTCAAGCTAGTACTTTCTAGTTACAGCAGCAGTGTTTTTATTTTTACGCAATGAGGTTGCTAGCCTCATACACAACCTTCCCTCTTTGCCGGACATACTGCAAGCATAGCGAGGTGATATGTATCCATATATATATATGGTGGTCTCTCTTTCTGTTGCTCGCTTAGTCTGTGACCATTTCACTTTGATGAACCTGTCTCCTTTAACAATGTATATTCCCCTTATAGTATATATAATGTGTGTTTTGTTTGACAGTCGGTTATATTTCGCTATGTATATATGCATCGATACTCCATTATAATTAGCCATTCATGTTAAGACTGTCCAATGATTGTTCACACACTTGTTTGGACATTCATATATATATTTTCCCCTCACACTATTGTGTGATACATTTGATTCTCCTTGTGTTTGGAAAATAGAAGTATCATCGCAAACCTAGTGGTCTTCTGATTTCCGTCTTTCTTGCGTCAGGACTATTAAATTCTCGACCAGTACATAACAATAATTTGGCGACGGGGAAAACTATGGATCCTTCTAAATTGGAATTACTATTTGAACGACAAATGAAATTAATGGAAATGTTCGTCAACCAACAGACTGGTCCAGCTTCACCTTCAAGCAATCCGAATCATACCATGCTACCATCTGTCGACGGAATTGTGAATAGTATTTCACAGTTCAATTATAATCCAGATGCGAATGTCACTTTTGACACATGGTATCAACGATATGAGGATTTATTCACTGTTGATCTCGCCTCACAAGACGATGCTTGGAAGGTGCGAGTGTTATTACGTAAATTGGGTCCCGCAGAATATGAACGGTACTGCAACCTAATTTTACCCCAGAAACCACGTGACAAGTGTTTCGATGATACAATAAAGCTGCTGCGTGAACATTTTGGAGACCACTCCTCATTATTCAGCATACGTTATCGTTGCCTCAAGCTGACAATGAATGAAAATGATGATTTTCTTACTCACGTTGGCACAGTCAACCGAGAATGTGAGAGATTTCGACTCAGGTCCTTAACAGATGATCAATTCAAAGCCTTGATTCTCATATGCAGTCTTCAATCTCCTCGTTTCACAGATATCCGAACTCGACTGCTCAATCAGCTAGAACAAAATCCTAAGTTAACATTACATGACATAGCTGATGAATATCAACGGCTGATTAATTTGCAGAAAGACACACACCTGGTCGAATCAACACCTTCGAGAAGCTCTGATATTCATGCATTACGAAAGAGCAAAAATCTCTCATCATCCAGTCCTGACCCACCTTCTCTAATGTTCCGCGGAAATCTACACATACTCGTCCAACTTCACAAAATACTGCAAAGAAGACCCCACCATCACCATGCTGGCATTGTGGCGCGTGGCACTTTGTAAAGTCTTGTCCATACAAAAATCATCGTTGCAGCAAGTGCAAAATCATCGGTCATAAAAATGGGTTTTGTCAGCCACGCAAACCCAGATATCATAATCCAGCGAAAGCTCGACAAACTGTTGGTCCTAAATCCCCAAAAAGGTCAATGAGTCTAGTCGCAACCTGTCAAGTCACAACACCAGGTATGCGGAAATATCTTGATCTTCAGATGAATGGTCATGATACACGTCTGCAGCTAGATACCGCCTCTGATATTACTGTTATATCAGAGAAACTTTGGAATAATATTGGCAGACCACCAATCGTAAATACTTCTCAGACTGCTGTCAGCGCCTGTGGTGGGCGGCTCAAACTAATTGGTGAACTCAAATGTTCTGTTTCCTTCCGTAACATTAAATTCACAGGAATTTGCTACGTCACCAAGAGTGATTTAAATCTTTTGGGACTTGATTGGTTCGATCGTTTGCATCTGGCTGATGTCCCACTAAATTCGCTATGCAATGCAGTCAAGAAGCATAAAATGTCAGACAATTCCGGACGAAGCCGAAGCCGCAAACCCAACAGACAGACGAAACGACAGACGTCAACAACAAGCTCAAAGGTTCCAGATAAACCCCCAGGTAAACATCCTACTAATCATCCATCTTCTCAAAAGGGGAGGTGATATGTATCCACATATATATATATATATGTGTGTGTGTATGGCGGTCTCTCTTTCTGTTTGCTCTCTTAGTCTGTGACCATTTCACTTGTGTGAACTTGTCTCCTTTAACAATGTATATTCCCCTTGTATTATATATAATATGTGTGTTTGTCTGACAGTCTGATATATTTTGCTATGTATATATGGATCGATACTTCATTATAATTAGCCAATCATGTTAAGACTGTCCAATGATTGTTCACACCCTTATCTGAACATTCATATATATTTTCCCCTCACACTATTGTGTGATACATTTGATTCTCCTTGTGTTTGGAAAATAGAAGTATCATCGCAAACCTAGTGGTCTTCTGATTTCCGTCTTTCTTGCGTCAGGACTATTAAATTCTCGACCAGTACATAATAATGATTTGGCGACGTGTACATAATACGAGGTAAGGGGAGTGCGTTGGCCGTGAATCGAACCCCAAACCATATGCGTGGTTGGCGAGAGCTCTGCCACTGAACCACTGACGTACACACAGTTAGAGGTGCAATTTCACCATCGTTTCCAATTAAAACCAAAAAAATCCACATCCTTATCTGAGATCTGCTTGATTCCATAAATGGTAATAAAAAAAACAATTATAAATGAACAAAGCAGTAGTGCTTGCTAACCGCATGGAAGTGATCTAAATAGGGAATGACCATTTCTTTCGTTTGAGGCCGACCTCATCAGCAGTGTACCCGGCTAATGTGAGTGGTATTTGACTACAGCGTCATACAGGTTTTCCTCTGTATCTGTCTTTCTGTCTATCTATCTACCTATTTTTCGACCTGTCTGTCAGTCCTTCTCTCTCTATCTAGTGAAGAGAACACGATAGCACTCATTACATTACATCTAAATATTAATAAATCACTTAAGTTGTACGATTATTTGTACCTATTGCACAACTTGTAAATACGTATGGATCGTTAAACTGAATTAATTATTTACCGATGTACTGATAAATTAAATTTAACACTAACGGAAAAACTAATATAAGTCAGGAAGTGAATGTCGTTTAATTATTTCTCACCTTCTTTGGAGTAACCTAACAGTGGACTTTTTCCTTCTGAAGTAAAAGTATTAATCACTAATTGAATTGAATTTTTGATTTTCCCGTCGATTGTTTGGACCAAACTGCTCGGTCTCAGGTTGACATGGCGGCTTCTTGTGCAGATGCTTCGACGATGTCTGGGCATTTAATTAGTATACAATTGGTGGATGGTGGCTAGCAGTGGAATCCAGGATGCGCATTTCGTCCTATTTGGGACTCGTCAGCTGGATGTACCTGCATTTCTCAGTGAGTGATGACGTTCCCACCGAAGCTCGAACCCAGTACCCATAGTTTCAAACGCCAAAGCGTTATCCACTAGACCACTTGGGCCACGAGAGCCACCTCTTGTGCAACGGGTCATATTAATTATTGAATTGAATTTTTGATTTTTGGCGTTTGAAACTATGGGTACTGGGTTCGAGCTTCGGTGGGAACGTCATCACTCACTGAGAAATGCAGGTACATCCAGCTGACGAGTCCCAAATAGGACGAAATGCGCATCCTGGATTCCACTGCTAGCCACCATCCACCAATTGTATATTAATCACTAAATTGAAAATAATTATTCTGAAATTACTGCACCTGAATATTAACAACGAATTTCTTACATTTATTTTATTTTATTATAGCTTGATTCTACCCGGTATTTTTGGAACAAGTATGGAATTTTCAGCATGTGATATCGGTGGCCCAAATTTAGCAAGCCGACCAGTGATATTAGGTGTGCGTCGGCCGTGGGTCAAAACCCAGGCCATGTGCATTGTCGGCGAGCGTCCTAACATCTGTGTCACTGTAAGATACAGTATACTGAGTTATGTTAATGCATACTCTCTTCTCCCCCCCCCTCCCGATAAATAGGAATACACTTATTTGAATGAGCACCAATAGGATACATCTCAGAAAGAAGCATTTTTGATGTAATAGGCGATATATGCCAGTATGCAACAATAAAGTCTGTTGCTGCCTAGATATGGCTATCAGATGAGATTTACTGCCATAGGCTAGCAAGACTTGGTCATTGAAACTAGTGAATTCAGGGGTATGCTTTAACCATCACACATTAACAACCTATTAAATGGGGAAGTGAAATAAATGCTAGTGGGTAATTTATTTTACTGTCTATGCCATTATTCACTTACACACCTAAGATATTAAGCTTCTGTTCAACAATAAATAAGTTTTAGTTTAAAACAAATCACTTCTCCAATACTCCTGTTGTATGTTCTATTGATGAGATTTGTAAGTAGTATATTATATGTAATTTTTCCTGCAAAAATATTGAATAACGAAATGAAGGATTAAGTTGAGAAGAGGGGAAGTGAATGATCTTTGTGAAACAATATAGAAGTCATAAAATGTAGAAAAAAGAAGCAAAATGCCAAGTACATGTGCAAATGGAGATTTCAACATAAGAACGAAACAGCTGTCCAGTACTCCCAGGTTTTCCAACGGTTCTCTAACTGATGTCAGCTCATGATGAAATCCTCCTTCCAATCAAACAAAATCCTTACAAAACCAATACTTGAAAATTTCTTCATTTCATTAATAATTTTACACCATTTTGTTAAATAACATTTCTGCTAACAAACACTACTGCTTACAGCCCAAGTTTTAAGCAAGCCACCAATGATTATATGAGGTAGTTGACTTCGGTTTTCTGCCTCATAGAGACTTTTCATATGGAAGTAACTGAGACTTTTAGAAAACGTATGTCTTGTCTAGGTAAATGCATAACCTAATTTGATACTCCTAAACCTGACAAATGAACTTATTACATCACGAGTAAACCTCTTCAATGACCCGAGTTTTAACTTATGAAAAACACTGTCATAAGAAATATTTCAATTAAAATAAATAAATGAAATATTCAAACTCTAGTGTACTATTACTTTCTGAATTCATTATTCACATTTCTGTCGTTGTTTCATCTGACCAAATAAGTCCATATAGCGATCAAATACAAGTAGAAATTATAAAAAAATTTTGTAAGTATTAGTTTATGAGGATATCATTGATTTTCAAGAATATACAGTCTGAAATCCTTACAAACCAAAACTTGAAAGTTAGCCCATTGTTCACATTAATGACTGACTGAAGGCGAACTTCTTGAAGTTGTACAGAAAATTTATGGCTGGCAGGATTCATCAGGTTGAGTGGGATTTAGATGTTGACGGAATTCTCTTACACAGCCTCTAACTTATTAGTTCTCGCGTACCAACAACAAAGCAAAAGCCAATATTTGATGGTCCAAACTAAGTGATATATTTCAGGACCAAAACAAGCCGTCAGACGAACGCTTAGCTGGCTAGTGATCGTGCACGTGACACGACGGGGTACCAAATGGCGGGGATGCTTGACCGGAAGCCTTCAGCTAAACAAGTCGACTTAAACAGTGGTAGTCGGCATCCAATGGTGAGTGATTGCTGCGGTCAATAATTTTGGGGAATTATTTACCGCTACAGGGAGGATAGACCCTCCTCACTGGTAGCATTGAATAGTGATAGTGCTACTTATAAGAGCTAGAATTCTGGTGCCATTGGATTCCAGACTGTTGGTTAGATGGTTAGATGTGTTTGCTACATAATCTGAAGGTTTTGGCTTCAATCTTTAGTGGAGTCATCAATGAATATCACTGGAGAATTTTAAACTAAGACAAAACAATAACCGTGAAGTGCTCCTATTTTTTCATCTTTCTCTAAAGAATGACAGTTTATCAGAGGTTTTGAAAATTGTTTGCATATAGGAATTTATTATGTCATGCTGAGTAAATTTAAAAGAGAACATTGACTGCTTTACTCGTCCAGAAGTAATAGCTCTCATGCTATACAACACTTACTCCTGGGTGAGATTAGTAGTCCCAAATTATTTCAGTCAACTATTATTTTCCATTATGTAACCACTAGAGAGCTGTCCAGCCTGTTTTGAAGTCTTATTCATTAGCCGGTGACCTAGATTGGTCTAAAACATACTTCTCAAACGATTGATTTCGGTGCTCCATCTCAAACGTCAGCAAGTAGTAGGTTTTGTTGGAGATTTGATTTAACCGTAGACAGCTTTGGTCACAGACTGACATTAGTCAGACAAACACTAAAACCCAAGCAATTGTGAATATGGCTCTTTTGTCTACATATGAAACTCAATCAATTTTGCAGGCTAAGCATGTTGCGAAGGGAGAATATCTACAGTTAGTAAGTGAACTGCATTAAAATAAACTAAAGGTCATTATATTAGTAATTTGAAAGCCAGTGATTTGAAGTCAGTGCCAAAAATTAAATTAAATTTAGATTGTATTTACAACTCTGTAAGTGTTGGTTTTCAAGGGTTTGATTGATTTCAAGCTTAATCAAGAAGTGACTACTGCTCAGCAGTGACTCACTACAAGATGAAGTTGCCCGAATTTGTACAAGGGACGTGGTTACCAACGGGCTCCACAAGGTAAGGTCAGGTGTCAGGGCACATATTCACCTATGACACTAGTCGGTGATGGTGCTGTAAACTGCGAATTGGTAGAAGTTAGAATTTTATGGACCAGCCATCGATTTTCGTCCCAGTGGCTGGATGGTCAATGAATTCGCCTCGTAACTACATGTCCCTAGATCCGACCCCTGGTGGGCTGATAGGTACATACTGATGAAGGGTCACAAGCTAGGAGGAAAGCACCAACCAGTACTCCTTATTATCTAATGGTTTTCTAAGTGATAGCAACCTGAGATCAAACCGGAAGATAGATCACAAATTAGAAAATTAAATTACAGCATCTACCACATGTGGGTAGAGATTCTGAGCAATATTCACTTTTACTCCGATAGAGTACATGTAAATCAGATTATTTCTTCATGTTTCTTAACTTTCTAGACGTTTTGATTTATGAATATACGCAACATAAAGCAAAATGCACACGCACTAGGACTCCAGATAACTTCCTGTATAGAACCAGTCACTAGCGGGCATTAGACTAATTTTCAAATGTTGGCTAGCAGAGATTTCGATTGGTTGCATGTTTGATCATGACTTAACATCACTTCTAGTGAGAGGTCGTAACCAGCGGGCTCCACCAAGTCAGGTAAGAAGACACTTACTCGCTGATGACATCGACAGGCGGTCTCGCCATATATCTCGAATTGTCAGAAGTTGGAATTCAAGTTCATTGGCATCGGATCCCGATGACTGAATGGCCTACAAGTTCGCACTGCCACCATGAGGTTGCGAGTCTGACCACAGGTGGACGTGTACTGTTGATGAGTCCCGAAAAAGGGCGAAACGGATGTCCAGCACTTCTGGGTTTTCAGTTGCTCTCTAACAGACATCCAGTTACAGAGTGAAAGTTAACTACAATACTCAGCAATGGATCGAGTCACTGCAGATCACTCAGATTATACCTCGATGGTGCAGAAATATTTCTATTGTAGTATTTTTCTCCTACCCTATGACTTTCGTTGACGTACACCAACTGGTAGTACTACTCAGTAATATAATATTTGACTGCTCTGATTACTATTGTCCGTAAATCGGTTACAGGATTCCATCTTGAGAATACAAATACTGGCTTCATGTTCTACCAGATACATAGTTAATAGCATTCATGTATACTTGTATACAGTATTACGCTCAATACTTCTGCTTGTAGGAATATAATACTTTACGTAATGCTGAGGTCTGTCTCCCTCCCTCTACCCATCGGGCTACAAGACGAACACTTTGAACTGAGTGTCCAACGTAGTTTTGAAGAGTTGCTAACTGAAACGAAACAGCAGACACGGGGCTCAATGCTTTCGATGATTCTGCAACGAATGTTCACCTGTAACCAATTGTTTACTCATTAACCCTAGAAACTAACTTTTGAAAATTAACCTGACACTCACTAGTGACTGGCTACAGAATAAAAGTTAACTGGAGTTCTAATGAGAAGTCGTAACCAATGGGATCCACAGAGTTGGAAGTGAGGACAAAGACTCACCGATGACATTGGCTAGTAGCTGAGCAAAAGCAACGGATTAGTGGCAATTGTAATTCATGGTCCATTGAATCGAACCCCAGTAGTTGGATAGTCTACGAGGTTGCCTCGTAACAGGTAGGTCTTGGGTTCAAAACCCAGTAGGGTGAGTACTGTGAGGAACCGAAACTGGAATGAAACAGCTATTCAGTATTTCATGCTGGTTTTCAATGGCTTTTTAACCTATATAAATATCTGTGATCGAACCTGTGAAACGAATGAAATCCCTAAAAACGAATTCTTCAAAAGTTAATCTTTTATTTTTATCTTTAGAAAATTATCAAATGCTTCTTAATTTCTAAAGATTGGTTTTGTAAGGATTGATTGTTTGATTGGATGGAGGGCGTGTGCGCACTGATGAAGAGCCCCAAACTAGGCTGACGAAACAGCTGTCCAGTACTCCCTTCAGGTTTTCCAGTGTTTCTCTAACTGATGTCAGCTCATGATGAAATCCTCCATCCAATCAAATGGTTTATTGGTGGATGGTGACTAGCAGTGGATTCCAGGATAAAGCGCATTTTGTCCTATTTGGGATTGGTCCGTCATCTGGATGTACCTGCATTTTCCAGTGAGTGATGATGTTCCCACCAAGACTCGAACCCAGTGCCCATAGTTTCAGATTTTCCCATCGATCCATTAGACTGACGCGATCGACGGGAAAATCTAAAATTAGATTAAATCAACATGACCCGTTGCACAAGAGGCGGCTCTCGTGGCGTTTGAAACTATGGGCACTGGGTTCGAGTCTTGGTGGGAACATCATCACTCACTGGAAAATGCAGGTACATCCAGATGACGGACCAATCCCAAATAGGACAAAATGCGCTTTATCCTGGAATCCACTGCTAGTCACCATCCACCAATTAAATTATAATTAAATGTCCCGACATCGTCGAAGCATCTGCACAAGAAGCCAACATGTCAACCTGGGACCAAGTACTTCAGTCTAATCAATCGATGGGAAAATCTAAAATTAAATTAATCAAATGCATCTTAGTATTTCATTCATTTCACCAGCATAAATATAATGCCACCTATGTGTACATGTTTTCAACACCAACTGTGTTTACGCTAGAATAATATTCGTGTGTATATTTATTGTCTTCATTCATTGTAATTGTTTACCAAAGTGTGTGTGTGTGTGTGAAGGTGTAGATCTAGGTCAGGGTGGAGCAGGTCAGAATTGAATATGCGAGTAAACACAAAGCAAATGAAACTCAACAATTCTTTGTTTAATTGTGTTTATACATACGTTGTACGTGTACATGGTATAAACCATTTGTGAATTCATTTCATGATAGCGTGTTGCTTTTTTTCCAAAATATCATAATAATATACGAATCGTATTAACACACGATACTACATGCGCACAAAGATAAATATGGATATATATACTGAGAGAGGGGAGAGAGAGAGAGAGAAAGAGAGACACGCGCACATGTTAAACATGTTAGACAAAGAAAGATTGAATGGTGAGATAAATCTATTCACTAAATGACTTGAATTCATCTTTTCAGCCATTGAATTATTGTCTCCTTTTAATAATACAATAGTCATTGTTATTTTTGAACTCCCTTCCTTCCTGCCTTCCTTGCTTCTTTTCTTCTTTGTATGTCTTTGCCGTTTGTGGTTATTATTTATTTATTAAATGACAAAGAACACACACACACACAGGTGATGGATGACATAAGAAACTAGTGTAAGATATTTAATATTATTGTAAAAGCAAAAACAATAAACATTATGGAATAAATTTTATTTCGTTTCGTGTGCTCCAATTTCTTCTCCATACTTTTGTTTTCATTCTTATTTTACTTTCTCCGAGTGGAATGTAGAGCTGAAAAGTTGAAGCTTTAAAGTTTTATTAACAGTGGAATCCAGGAGAAAAAACACATTTCATCCTATTTGTGACTCGTCAGCTAGTGGATGTACCTACATTCCCCAATAAGTGATGATATTCCCACCGAAGCTCAAACCCAGTGTCAACGTGAAACCAAGCACTTCGGTCAAGTCAATAGACGATATTATCTAAATTGAATTAAGTGGTTTTAGTATTCTTTTTGTATGATGTGGGGGTTAATAACATCACGTCCAAGCTTCACTCTTTTCTGGTAGTAAACTAGGAGAGATGTTGGTCTAAGTCCAAGTTCAGCGAGCATTCTATCAGTTAACCAGAGACTCTAGTCAATGATAAGCAGATATAAATTTTATAAAGCGGTAAAGCATTCACATAAAGTAAGTTCGTTAGCCAAACACGTAGAACATTCAACAACTGGAACCCTGGTGCGTCGGTGGCACAGCGGTCGCCGACCATGCACGTGGTCCGGGGTTCGATTCCCGGCCACCAACGCACTCCTTTACCTCGCTAAGCCAGAAATAATGTTGGTAAAGAGAAAAGGTTGGGCATCCTGTAAAAACAAACGCTGCTAGTGAAACTTCAAGCCACTAGCTTGAGGCCCTATGTTCCACTGGGAACGTGAAGAAAAAAAAGTTCGTTAGCGTTGGTTAGTTAGTTACCGGAAAAAATAACCATTACCACACTAATTCAGTGGTAGACATTTCAGCTACCACGTATATGGGGCGTGTGAGGCTAGCAATCCCATCCCGTAAAAATCACCACTGTCAATGTAGTTGAAGAATGAACGATCAATTCATGGTTGTTTACTCAAACCCAACTCCTCTATATTTTTTTTTGCGGGAGTCACCGATACTGCAGTCATCGTTCCATCGTACGCTGTTCGTTAGAAGACGGAGAAAAACTATCAGAAGTATCACTGTGATTTACGGTTATGACATTTATTCTTAGACTTTGTGTATAATAATAATAACCTTACTGTTGGTTACATATTGGTGCAAGAATAAAGGATTCTCGAGTCACCAATCTGTGTTCTGTTTTTTCACGTTGGTTATTGCACATTGTTGCTGAAGGTCTTCTAAGGACAGCGTTAAGTTCAGTGTAGTTAGACCTGGACATTGACAACCACTGTTACTGAAACTTCAAAGGTGAAGCTTGAAGCACTATGTTCCACCCGGAACACGAAAGAATAAAATAATAATGATAAAATAAAAAATAACTAGACTGTCCACTTCTGAGTATTGATTAAATTCTGCCGATTGAATGCACACTGTTTTCACTAAAGACACAAGACTGGTTGTCGTGGTACACATTTAAAGGATGCCAGATAGTTGGTTGGACGGGAATAGGCCTACATGCTTCTCTCGTCTTCTGACAATGATGGATCGATAAAATCTATCAGTTCAGTTCAAATTCCATTCTTCTTCTTCTTCTTCTAGTTTGTCATCATTTTTCGATCTGTGATTTAGAAATTCTACATTGGTGTTGTTGATATTATCACAGTTAGAATAACAAATACAAGCACACACGCACACATATATGTATACACACGAATACAAGATATTTCATCACAATTCGGCTTCATCGTAAGGTCACTTTTGAAACCAAAACGACTGGATCAAACATTTGTAAGATGTAATTTATTCAGTTAACTTTTTATAAAACCAACAATCTTATCTTCAAGATATTTCAACTAGAAATGTGCTGTACTTGGATGAATTCTGTGAAATACTATACATAAAGTAGCATACATACATACACATACACACACACAGAAAAGTACATTAACTAGAAGACATTATTGCAACTTAAATTATTCTAATCGATAATCCAGTCGAACCGAATCAATGCAAACAAACGATAAAATCTTATTTAATTGGGAAGTTTGTGCGAAACCATTTTTATCCTGGACGGGAACTAGTCAATGTTATGACTGTAAGACTAAAGGTATTAACCTTGATGGTGCAAATGATACTGGTTATTTGATCTACAAGTATAAACTCGACTACTGTCAATTGAATTATTGATCATACTGTATATCTAAGTTATTATTGATCACTTAGAAACTGTATTAATTATACCAACTGTCATTGAACTGATATCAGAATTCAGATGTTGGTTTGCAGATATTTTATTGGTTTCAGGATATTATCATTAACTGACATCGGTTAGAGGACCATTGGAGAACCTGCAGGGAGTACTGGACAGCTACCTGTTTAGCCAGACTAGTTTGAGACTCTTCAATGGTACGCACCACCCCCACCCATGACCTACTGACCACAAGTTGAGTTCATAGACAACTGAGCCACTGAGGCCTGATCCAATGGCCGACACAGGAATTACAACTTCTGCCAATTCATGATATGGCGTGACCACTTAGCAATGTCTTCTTCGATGAGCAACTGTTCTCACCTTTAACCTGCTGTACTCTACTGGTCATAGGTTCCCACTAGAACCCCAGGTAACTACCCACCTGAATAGGACCAGTCGCTAGTGTGGATCACATTAATTTTCAAGTATTGGTTTGGTAGGGATTTTTTTTGGCTGGTTGGAGGATTTCATCATGAGCTGACATCAGTTAGAATTCATGAACCGTTGGATCGGGTCCCAGAGGCTCAATGGTCTACGAGCTGGCTTGCCTTGTAACCAGAAGGTCGTGGGTTCAAACCCTCATGATGGATGTGTACTGATGAAGAGTCC
Organism: Trichobilharzia regenti; assembly: GCA_944472135.2. Lineage (NCBI taxonomy): Eukaryota > Metazoa > Platyhelminthes > Trematoda > Strigeidida > Schistosomatidae > Trichobilharzia > Trichobilharzia regenti. The sequence goes on along the minus strand of OX235265.1, from coordinate 47,583,521 downwards.
GAAAATTGGACGGAACAGCTGTGCAGTACTCCCTTCAGGTTTTCCAATGGTACTCTAACTGATGTCAGCTCATCATGAAATCCTTCAACCAATCAAACAAAATCCCTACAAAACCAATACTTGCAGATATATTTATTGAACGCATAGTGAAGAAACTGTTGGGTAGCAGCTTATGCCAGACAGGCCTTTGAGTGGAACCAGAATGGAGAACAATGAGTTGGACTTGAGTGCGAGGGTGGTATGGAGAAAACAGTGTGAAGAGAAAATGAAACATTGTGGGTAGTGGCGGATGAAGTTGAAATTGATGGTAGACAACATAGTGAAACGGCGATATACTGTTGAAGCCCTATGTTCCACTAGGAACCAAAGGGAATAATAATAATACCATTTGACTGGTTATTGTTCTATCCAATTAATAGTGTTCTCTGAGCTGGTGGGTTTAGTTTCGGAGCTTTCGTCATCCATCTGGACAACATCTTCAGCGCAATATTTAGCATAAAGTGAACTGATTTAAATTTGAACAAAGCAAGAACTACAGTTTTAGCAGAATAAAATGGTACCACCTTTTATTTCGTTGCCTTCTCGTCAGCTGCTTACATGGCAAAGACACTATTAAATATATTTACAACAACAATTTTAACATACTTACACAGAGTTCATTTTAAACAAAAATCAATCGATCACTATATGCATACACTAAAAATATATACATATATAAATATGCAATACTAAACATTATTCCGAACAACAATAATAATCATACACAATGGAAACTTTTAGCATTTCGCATTCGGAAGAAAGAGAGGTGAAAATATCCAGTTACCAGGGCAAAGAAAGACTGATAACCGCTTCTTTCTGGCTTCAGCAAACTTAAGGAGAATTGAGCTTTTTTGCCTATTGATAATTTTGAACGACTTTTCGACGTCCACCTCATGACCCGTGTTGAGGAGATGCCTGGCGATAGCACTCTTCAAAGCATTTGTTCCCTTTAGACGTAAGCTTTTTGGTACATGTTCAGAAAATCGTAGATATGCCCTTCTTTCTGTCCTTCCAATGTAACTGCTCCCGCGGATACATGTAAATTTGTATACACAGTTGGAGGTAACATGAGAAGGATATCTATCGATTTTTGATTGCACTAAAGATGATCAAGTTGTTCGATAGACGGGAACGAGCTTAGCTGCAGGATACGCTATGGCTAGTGATGTACTCAGCCTTCTGTTGATCATCGCTGCAATATTTTCACCTTTATAATCAATCTGAAGGTAGACTGGCTTTTTTCCACTGTGGTTTGTTTTACATTTGTGACTTCAGATCATCCATACTTGTTGATGAACCTTTGAGGATACCCATTTCTCTTCAATATATTTTCAAGGAACTCAAACTCCTCCTCTAGTTTCTCTGTAGAGCATATTCTCCTCGTTGTAAAGTACAAAGTCTTGACTAGACCACGTTTAAAGCTATGTGGACAAAAGCTATTAAAATGCAAGTATTGTCCTTTCCATGTGGGCTTTCGATAAATTGACTTTTGAAGACTACCGTCTTCTAGGCGTTCCATGGCGATGTCGATGAAGTGAAACTTTCCGTCACTTTCATGTTCCATAGTGAAGTCAATATTGGCGTGTGCACCATTGAATAATCTTAGTAAGTGTGAAGCATGACTTTCAATTTTGCACACTATAAATGTGTCATCAACATAACGACAGTAGGAAGATGTTTCGTCGATTGCATGCTTCAACTTTGTTCTTTCAAGGTTTGACATGAATATATCTGTTAAAACAGGGCTAAGTGGACTGCCCATAGCTACACCATCTATTTGGCGGTAAAAGGTGTTGTCAAATTGGAATTGCACATCCATGGTCCACATAAGCAGTAGGCGTTTGAATTCCGACTCTGGGAGTGGGAGAAGATCTGACTGCTGACAAATAATCTCAAATTTCTTCATGAGTGATATAATTGCATCTCCCGGTAACCATCTTTACATATGTATTGACCATTTTCTATTGACTTGAATTTTAAACGTTCTGGTCACATGATTTACTTTTTATTTGTTGGTATATTTGGTCTATATTAACGTGTTTGTTAATTGTATACTCGTTTGAGTACCAGGCTTCTAGGAACTCCCTGGCACTTTTGGTGTTTCCTCTGTCTACGATTTCGACATTATCCCAATCATATTGATGTCCATAATTGTTTATGTGGATTGATATGAAACAGGAATATATATCGTGTCTTTTCACGGCTAATTTGTGTTCTTGGCCTACTTTGGCCAATGTAATGCCTGTTACAGTTCATACACGGAATTTATTTTGTAAATGGTGTTAATTTTATCTTATTTTTCTGTTGGATCTTTCGGTTTGCATAATATCGAATTAAGCGATTTGACTGACTTGTGTGCTATATCTATATCAAACGGTTTCAGTATTCTAGCTGTTATTTCAGAGATATTTTTCATGTTTGGTAGGATGAATTTTCTTGTGGTCTTTGATGATGGTTCCTTGTTGGTGTTATGGCTGGAGTTTAAACACCTTTTGATGAAATTGAGGGGATATGCATTCTTTTTGAAGACGGTTAGTAGGTAGTTTTCCTCCATTCTCTTCAACGCTGGAGTGCTACAATGTGTTTGAACTCTTTTAAACAATGTCTACACACAGTTTCTTTTGTGAGCAATTGGATTATTGTTAGTATAGTTGAGTATTTGATCTGTGTGCGTTGATTTACCATATACTTGTGTTTCTAAGTTTCCTGTGTTAGTTCTCTTGATTAAGACATCTATAAATAAGATTTTGTTACCTAATTCTTCTTCTCTTGTGGTGAATTTGATGTTTTTCAAATTGTTGTTTATTAATTTATGGGCATACTCTAAATCATGTCTCTCAATTATTACAAATGTATCATCAACGTAACGTACTCAGACTTTCGGTTTAATTATAGGTAGAGCTATTAATTCTAATCTTTGTATGACGGTTTCAGCTATTAATCCTAATATGGGCGATCTATCCAAAGAACGCCGTAATCCTCAAAAATAGTTCTATATTTCCTTCTAAAAATGTATAGAGGTTGGTTGAGAGTCGTCTTAAAAATGAGTTTAGATTACTATCTAAAGATAGATATAGGCGAAATGCTTCGAAACAGTAATCAGTTGAAGGCAACTCAATGCATACCACTGAATGTAAAATTACGTAGTCCAGGGATTTAGTGAAGCCATAGATATCATATATCATATCATATTATATGACACGTTAACGTCTTCTTTTCTTCAAATAGAAATAATCATCTGAATGCCTTTTGTTTACCTTTGCCTTGTAATAAGTATGATTCACATTCCCAAACAAAAGAATCAGTGTAACAAAGAAATCTGAGCTGATCATGGTACGATTAAGTTGTTATTGATAAATCACATCAGTTAAAAAAATAAATAAACCATCTCTGCAGGCTATCAGAATACATTTTGACGAAATATGCTTATATCAGACTCCCTACAAATGTCGTGTATTGCCTCCTCAAATTCATTTGTGATATATGAGACTGTTAAGATCATTTGATTGAGTCACAGCAGGATTTAAACTTAAGTGTAAATAGTCTGAATCATATCATGACTCACCCACCAACCATATTGTGTTGTTCCATTACTTCACACATACATACACTATTTGAAAATGTCATACTTATTTACTATTATGTCTATTATAAGCCAATTGCAACTAGGACCAGTTGATTTTGACTATATATAACACTCATGATTGATGTGTGGCTATCAATCCTGGCCCACATAACCTGATGGGCAGGCTGTTCTTAACACACACACCACCAACTAGCGAAGAGACAATGTCACGCACTAACGACTGCTGTGAAAGATGTATTTATTGATGGTGATTTGGAGACAGTGTTCAAGCAGAGAATCACAGCACAACGAAGCTGTTGAGCTCTTGTCCCTTTTAAAATCATATTTTCCACGGTAAAGTTAAACTTTAAGCACCACTAACTACCTCGAACGCACCAATCACGTGAAGGAGGCATTTTTGTGTATGAAATACATACATTTATGAAAAAAAAGCTTAGAAACTTTAGGGAAGTGTTACAGAGGATATCTTCCTCTTACATATGGTAAAAATACCTCTCAATTTTAGGTTGAAGTATCAACAGAATATAGTTCCATTGTAGGTAAATTTTATTTTGATAAAGTCTCATAGTGTAATGCAGTTATATTTACTGAGCAATAAATTGTACTCGAAACATCATCAGTAAATATTACTGTATAACAAACACTGTGAGATTTTATCAAAATTAATTTTACTCATAATGGAATTATACTCCACCAAAGTGCATAAGTTCTATTCTTGTGTCAGTAGAGTAATATAACCACATCATATACATGTAATAATTTAGGTCTTCTAACCCTGACAATAACCCTAATCTTTCCTGAACCTAACCCTAACATGAAAATATGCCTAAACTAACTATAATCTAACTCGAACTAACCCTAATGCCGCATTTATTAGGTTAACCTAACATTAAATTTCCCTTGACTTAAAGCATAACTTAATCTTTCCCAAACCTAAGCTGAAACTTGCCAGATATCCCATTTCATAGCACAACGCTTCGATGAGCATATTTTATTGATGATGACAGCATTATATGCCAGGTCTCACCAGCTTGCTCAGTGATCGATTCAAGGTCATTGGTGCGGTCGCACCCCATAAGTAGTAGTTAGTCGTGCTTAACGTTTAACATGACCTTTTCCACCATGTCTTTCAATCTCCACGGATAAACAAATTAATGGTTGACAATGAAACATCTGAGGTTCAGTTGAGTTGACGAACTTCTCTGATCCCCTAAACATGTAGCTTAATGACTAACGGAAAAAGTTACATATATATATATGAGACTATTTTTGTTAATCCATACAACATATAAATGTTTACTTCGTTCTATGTCATCAACAAATTTAACTTTTTGTGGCTAAACCCAAAAATGATAAGTGTGTCATCTTATCCAAATTCACAGAAAATCACTTCACTCATACTAATACTCATACTTAGTTCACAAAGGAACAGAATATACACTTTTTATTTAAACCACTACCGATGGATAATTAGACGGTCATAGATGGTCTTTATTTAGCCGACTATAATTCTTGTATTGAATGCTCTCATGTGTGTAAACAATATCTTACTGTTCTCTTGTTACAACACTGATTGCGCAAGCAGAATTATTATTATTGTTGTTCTCTTGGTATCCTAGTGGAACATAGGGCTCCAACTCCACCTCTCCACTTGCCACTTCTCTCTTCCTTCTGCTGTACTTTTCACCTCCATCCATCACAGTCCATACTCTTTCAACTCCTCTTCACACCATCTCCTCCATGTCACCCTTCCACTGACGTCCCACTCGCCGCTTCCCTTTCGGCCTGGTTCCACTCGAGAAATGGCCTGATGCTCGCGCCATGTCACCCAGTGGCCTCCTCAGCCACGAGTGTCCAATCCATCCATCTCCACTCCATCTCCTGCATATTTGTTGGTTGGCGATTGGTTCTTGTTTTGTTTGTTTGTTTGTTCCAAGCCATAGTTTCTTGATGCTGATTCTTTCCGCCCCCCCCCCCGGCCACCTGATCTTCAGTATAGAGCCAGCGAAGACAGTTGTTGGTTGATAAAAGTCTGGTCTGCAACAGGCTGTTGGAAATACCTGTTCTTTGTGACCCGCCCGCCCGCCCGCCAAGTTTCTGATCCGATCCGTATAGAAGAACTGACTGACTTGACGTTTGTATTGAAAATCCGAGCGAATTTTGTTCTTGATACTGGCTGAGTGACGAAGATTTCCAGATTAGATTGGTTTCAGATTGATGAATGTGTTTCTCACTCGCCTTCCTGATTCTCGTTCGATTTGACATCCTCGTCCGTTCCGACTGTCTGTAGTTGAGACAATGCTCCATCCCTGGATAAGTGAGTGAATGAAGTAACCTCTTTCAAATCCCTCCTGTTGATGGTGATTGGTGCTGGCTGGATGTTTCTGCTGTTGTTGTTGTTGTTGGTGGTGGTGGTGGTTGATTATTTTTATAACCTCCGTCTTATCTATGTTAACCCGGAGTCCTGTCTTCGCCGGCTGCTTCTTCAACCAGTTTGTCGGTCGGTTTTCGCTCGCTTGTAAGTCTTCGATTTTGTGTCACATCAAACATAAGTCATCCACGCGCGAAATCCAGGTCTTCTAGGTTCTTCACATCGGTCGGTCCAGGATATTCCTGTCTTCTCGTTTCCCACTCACTGTCTGACGCATAATCCAGTCAGTCCACCACAATTAGGAATATCACTGGTGATAGATAATAAGCACCCTTGTCTGACTCCTGTGTTTACTCCAAACGCCTCGCCGAGTGAGTTTTCCGTTGTGGATGACTTGACATGTTCCGTTGTCGTACAGTAGCTGTTGAATAAGGCTGATGAATATTTTGGGTACGCCGTAGTACTTGAGTAGTTTCCAAATTACTTCGCGGTCAACGCTGGCTGGTGAAGGCCTTCTCGAAGTCTATAAAGTTGAGGTAGAGGTTTGATTACCATTCCATGCTTTGTTCTGTAATGATGATGCGTACATGATTCGCCTTTCCTGAATCTAGCTTGTTCTGGTAGGAGCTCTGTATCCAGTGCGTCGTTAATATTCTCCAGGATGATGTGACTCAGGATTTTACTTGGCGTCGACAAGAGCATGATTCCTCGCCAGGCAAGCAGAAATAAGTAAGATATAAATCATTGAGTCCTCATATATTAACTGAATGTTTAGTTGTTAAAAAGAAACTTTTTGAAATTCTGGTTTCGTTTTTCCATTCTCAGACTCCTAGGCAAGAATGAGGCATTTATTTAACTTCCACATCAGTGAGAAAACTCACGTTTCTTATTGTACTTGATACTTCATCACTTAGTGTCGCAAAGTTATTCATATCAAAATTAGCTGTAGACAACTTGATGGAGTGTGAAGTTAATTGGTTAAAAAGATGTGCATAAGATGGACTGAGTCATAGTTTCACTTAATGTCTATGATAAACACTGCTACTTGCCGAATTGTGAATTCTTGTTCCACAATGACTCCAATATTTCTGAAACTAAATGTGATACCTAGGATTCCCAGTTAAGGAAATAATATTTCCTACTGGTTTCTAGGTTCGTATATTAGTTTGGCTTACTCAGCATAGTTACCAGTTTGAATTAGAAGTTAATCGGTGGACGGTGACTAACAGTGGAATCCAGGATGCGTATTTCGTCCCATTCGGGACTCGTCATATGGATGTACTTGCATTCCCCAATGAGTGGTGATGTTTCAACCAAGGCTCAAACCCAGTGCCCATAGTTTCCAACGCTAAACCATTGTCCACTAGACCATTTGGGCCACAAGTCCCATCTCTTGTGCAACGAGTCATATCAATTATTCAATTCAATTTTAGATTTTCCCGTCTGTTGATTGGACTGAAGTGCTCGGTTTCAATGTGACATATCGGTTTATGTGCAGATGCTTTCAACGATATCTGGGCATGTATAATTAGGAGTTAATCGGTAGATGGTGACTAGCAGTGGAATTCAGGATGCCCATTTCGTCCTATTTGGGACTCGTCAGCTTGGAGTACCTGTATTTCACAGTTAGTGATTATTAGTTAACACCCACTAGCTTTCTTTTATTTGCAAATCTTCATTCCCAAGATGATAACCATCATGTTGTTGAATTCGGTGACTAAGTAGTTAAGGTTTGAATCGCATAGAAGGAGAAGACCAGTTACTCTCAAGCTGTAGATACGGCCAGCTGATACGTTCAAAACAACACAAAACCTATATTTAACATGATTTACCGTTATCTACCTTTAATACTAAGAGTCTATTGACTGAGGACAGTTCAGCTGGAATGATTTATCTATGACAAAAATCTTTTAACAATGCTAATTCAACTTCATTTTATATAGAAATTTTCTTATAAAGACAGCAACTATTATTACTGCTATCTGATCGTTATCTCATAAATTACACATGTTCACATCTTCATATTCTTCTTTAAATGAATGTCATTATTACTACTCTTACATTATTCATTTAGTAAAGAAACACCCCGTTTTATCCAGCTTTAAGTTGACCTGAAATTCTGTTCATAGATATACAGGAATATTTATTCTGCACATCTGTTACAGGTGTGTTAAAATCATATAATTCATCAGAGCATCTTTAAACTTCTCCTCAATAATTTTTCCTTAATAGGTAGTTTGTGTGTGTGTGTGTGTGTGTGTGTGTACACCGGTAAATTTAATAATCTGATAAAATGTCACATCCTCACTTGGTTTGGAATCATTCTTTAAAATTTGAATTTTCTTGTAGATGATTTTCAAGACAAACTGTCACCTTCACAGTGGCCGACTGGCTGGTTGTAAACAAAGATCGACATCCCCTGTCTCCCTGTATTATAATGTTATTCCCATGGGTTCAGAGTAGAACATAGAGTTTCAACATCACATCTCCATTTCATTCTCTTATTTGGAATCAATTTTAGCTCGCCCGACAACTGGCCATAAGCTGTCGTTTCCTCCTCACATGATCTCCTTCATGTCACACTGGGACTAAAGCCCAACTCATGGTTTCTCAATTTGCGCTCCATTCGAGGGCCTGTCTGGTTCGTGATGTCATTCAGAGGTCTCCTTAGCGTATGTGACCAATCCATTTCCATTTCCTGAATCAAGACATAATAATAACTTATGTCTTTTAATTTAATTTTTGATTACAGCTTGATTCCATACAGTACTTTTTGGTACAAGTATGGAATTTTCAGCATGGATAGCGGTAGCCCAAATTTTGCAGGCCGACCATAGATATCGGGTGTGTGTCGGCAGGGGATCGAACCTCGGACCATGTGCATGGTCGACGAGAGTCCTAACCACTGTGCGATAACTTAATAGTATGCATGACTAATAAATGGCAGGTTATAACAATGAAGAAACGTAGATATTTTCATAGATATTTTCTTCAGATAACACAGAAAAATCGAAATTCTTAGATAATGAAGTAAAGGAGAAGATAACAGTAATTCTGAAGTGAGTTTTCAGTTTGTTAGGCGGGGCACTTTAACCGCAAAAACTATATGACAATCTACTACTAATTAATTAATTCCTACGAACCTCATTGAGTGCAGTTTAAAATGTATGCGTATAACACTAATACATTTTTATCCTAATATTTTATCTTGTTCCACTTCCGACACCATTTTTCTAACCAATATGCTTTACTACATTGTAGCGAATATGATTAAATCGCCTGAAACGACGTCAACCTGATAATACATTTGTAAATATGTTTCTTTTTCAGTTATTAGGTTTGTAAGGAACTATTAGATGTCAAGTTGGACATCTTCACAAGTCATCAGAAGCAGAAAAAGTTGTTTTTTTCTCGTTTCAAATCTTTATTCAACCCTCACTTAAAATTTCACGTGAAAATTTCAGGATCTTCAGTTTTCTCGATGGTCATTTTAGACTATCCGGTTACCAAGACAACAAACAGATCTGTGCTCCCTAGTGACTGGCCCTATTCAGGCAGTTAACCTGGAGTTCTAGTGGGAAGCCGTGACCAGTAGGGTACAGCAGGTTGAAGATGAGGCAGTAACTCATCGAAGAAGACATTGCGAAGTGGTCGCGCTATGTCGTGAATTGGCAGAAGTTAGAATTCAAGGACCATTGGATCGGGTCCCAGTGGCTCAATGGTCTACGAGCTCGCCTTGTAACCAGAAGGTCCTGGGTTCGAACCCCTGTGGGTGCATACTGCTGAAGAGTCCCAAACCAGGACGAAATAGCTGTCCAGTACTCCTAGGTTTTCCAGTGGTTCTCTAACTGATGTCAGCTCATGATTAAATCCTCCATGCAATCAAACAAAATCCCTACAAAATCAATACTTCAAAACAGATTTTTAACGGATCTCTGTGTGATGTCAGTATTTATGTTCACAGTTACTGGTCAATACTGTTTTGTTAAGATGCTGAGCTCTTAAACATAAAAAAGACGAAAACATTAGCTTTCCGTGAATTTCCTAGTTTTACCAGTTCAGTAGTTCGCCATTCTGGCATTAGCCCAGAAAAAGAAGAAAGTTTGGGCATGTGGTTAGCAACCCTATCCCGAAAAATCAATCCAATCCCTACAGAAACTTCAAAACATAGAAAAACTTAATTCGAAGGGACGAAATAATGACACTCAGTCAGCCAGTGTGTCTTCTTAAAATGAAGGCAGAAATAAGCATGTGAACATGAAATGTCTTTACAATGTTAGAAACTAAGAAGTCTGCAAGGACTGTCAGAGGAATCAGAAGATTCGGTATAAAAGTGGTGGGAATCTACGGGAGCAGATGGAATCAAAGTGGATTCCTCAAATTGTTAATTGAAGAGTTAACAGTCTACTCTCATCATCCAGACGATAACCACGAACATATTCAGCGAGTGACTGTCATTATTCTTCTGTATGGTTCAGATACTTAAAACGTCACAAAAAGCATTTTTCAACAGGCCGGAAAGGATAAGCAAACAGAAAGGAACTCTGAAGATGAATTAACCAACAACTTATTGTTGCAAAAATATGCCGAAGAAAATGAAGAGATGGACTGGTCATACATTGATGAAACCATTGAATGGTATCATACACCACGAATGAGAAACGACGAGTTGGGCTTCCAAAAGTGATATTGAGGAGACTGTGTGAAGAAGAAAAGAAAGCTAGAGATAAATCATGGGATCAGCTAGAGTGAACTACAGAGAAGAGAATAAAATGGAGATGTGCAGTTGAAGCGCAATTTTCCATAAGCAACTTAAAGGAATAGTAGTAATATAATATTGATTTATAAAATCTATATCAATGAAGCTGTGCTTGTAAGATATTCATCACATACATTCAATGGAGGATTCGGAATGTGTAAATACTCATATTAGTTTTATAGAAGTTCAGCTAAATCTGCATTAGTTCAGTCTTTAGAATTACATGATATCTACTTACATTTTGAACTTTATATTAACACTGAATGTTCGTCAAAACACAAGGATAACTTAGTGAACAGATAGTTGCGACACATCCTTTTAGCGCGTCACTTTTTCAAGTATTACTTTGTAAGGATTTGATTGGTTTCAAGTCTGATCACGGACTGATATCAGCTAGAGAAGCAACGGGATCCAGGGGGTACTGTATAACTGTTTCTTTGCTTACCTGGGACTCTACAGCAGTACACAAAACACCCCAGTGTTCAAACCCAGAACCTTCAGATTACAAGGCGAACTCGTTGATCATTTAGTCTCTTGGATGGAATCCAATGGCTCACAATTTCTAACTTTACTAACTGAAGTTAATTCGTGAAACTAATCAAATCCCTGTAAAACCAGCATTTGAAAATAGGCTTCAGATCGAAACAGTTAATGAAATGTAGATCAGTTTATAATCATTTTTTTAAACATTTATTCCGTCTTTTTCAAAACCCTTCATCAAAAAAGTATGTTTAACAAAGTATTACGGAGGTCAGATGGTGGGTGGTGACTAGCAGTGGAACCCAGGACACACATTTCGTCATGTTTGGGACTCGTCATCTGGATGTACCTGCATCCCCCCCAACCAAGGCACGAAACCAGTGCCCATAGTTTCAAACACCAAAGCGTTGTCCACTAGACCACTTGGGCAACTAAGCACATTAATTATTTAATTCGGTGAGAACACCATCACTCACTGAGGAATGCAGGTACATCTAGATGATGAGTCCCAAATAGGACGAAATGCGCTTTATTCTGGATTCCACTGCTATTCACCATCCACAAATTAACTTCTAATTATACATTCCCAGGCATCGTGGAAGCATCTGCACAAGAAGCCGACACGTCAACTTGAAACCGAGCACTTTTTTTTATTTTTTTATTTTTGATTTACAGCTTGATTCCACACTGTATTTTTGGTACAAGTATGGAATTTTCAGCATGGATATCGGTAGCCCAAATTTTGCAGGCCGACCATAGATATCAGGTATGCGCCGGCGTGGGCTCGAACCCCGGACCATGTGCATGGTTGGCGAGAGTCCTAACCACTGTGCCACCGACGCACAGGTAGGCTCTTTTACGTGATAATACTCCGTCCGAAGACAGAGCTGAAAAGAATGAGGCAAGACTCATTGTATTGTGCCTCCCCACGGAAATCTTTAGTAAAAGGCGAAAGATTTATCCGCAAATGAGGAGACACCAATCGAAGCGAAAAACGAAAAATGAATTAGTGTAGTGTGAACTTTCGATTTTAAAGAGAGCTGTCCAGTCACCTGACAACTTCAGTAGGTCGAATAAAGCAGCTCAATTTTCAGAAAGAAGACAAAGTAATAAGTTTGACGGGGTTGTTCAACTAAACTCTAATCCTAAACACCATTATTTTGAAAATACGTCTAATCATAAATTTCTAGATACTAACAGTTTGAACAGACATGAAGGTGTGATGTTAGATGACGCATAGGAAATCCTGATTAATAAATAAGAATGGTTATGTATCACTAACTAATAATACTTGGTCAAAGTTTCTGACTGTTTCTATCTACTTATGGAGACGTTAAGACATTGCTTTAAACTGTTTATCCGCACACATACACACTGTGTTTAAAGTGTTTAACAAAGGTAGATCAATATTTGTAAGTCTGAGGTCAAATTTTGATCACAACTCGTACAATTTTGTTTATTATACTTCCATTATGGGTAAATTTTGTTTTGATAAAGTCTCACAGTGTTATACAGTAATGTTTACTGATGACGTTTCGAGCACAATTTATTGCTCATAATCATATCAAGGTAATCACACGACTTCCTAAATTCATTTATATAGTTCCATTGTTTTTCTCTTGATTTTCACTTGATTTGATTGGTAATAGTATTTTCCATACTTCAGGTATGAGTGACGAGTCATTCCTATTGCATGTGTTGGGTGTAGACTCGATGAACAAGGATTCAGTAATCAACCTCTCTCTCCACCTAGTTTTATTTGTTTATTATACTTGTTAATATTTGTTTTATGAATCATGATTGGACAAAGTTTTTAAAAACAAAAGACGTTCCTTTTATACATAAACCTGTTATGTTAATTTCGATTAATTTCCCTGAAGAAGTTCGGACCAGATTTCCGAACGAAACGTTGGAATTACTCATTTCATTATCGCTGAGATTTTAAAAATATAATTTTTTACAAATGTCTACTTCTCACTCGGCGCCCAAATACTATAGAACTATTCTGTCAAATCTTGACTACAGTTCATTTGATTTAAAGAGAGGAAATTTAAAAATTGTAGGGAAATAGGAGTCGGAGAAGTCACGTGAACTCTTTAATGTACTATTGTCTTGCTAGTCTCTTCTCAGTAAATTTGATCACAGAGAAATCAATTCTTGAATGGGATTTTCACATATCTCCTTTCCAAACGAATGTATACACATGAAGGAAAGCGATATAGTATCCAAAAATAATTAAAGGTCAGATGGTTAAGCGAAAGGTTATCACATGCATTTATGTGAATAGTAATTGCCTATCTAATATATAAAAGGTCAGACAGTTACAGGTTAAATGATGGAGATTGGTCAGAATGCAACCAAAAATTGAACTATACATGAATGAATAAATTTCTGTTTATGACCTTTTCTTCACAAATCTGTTATATTTCGATGTTTTGTTTTCTTATTAGATTGTGACAGTAAAGTATGATATGAGATGGAGAAGAACAGATTTTTGGTTTAATTTAGAGAATCCATCAAGTCTTTGTCAATGCCTTATTTGAATTTTAAGTAGGTTTGGTGATGAAATAAAAGGGACGATGAGTTTTCTCATGGTTATTTTCAAGTTTGAAAATTCTTAAAACTAACAAAAAAAACGCATTCTCTTGTTAACTGCTACTCTTGATTCGTGTATTCATTAAATCTTCAAGTATTGATTTTGTAAGGATTTTGTTTGATTGGATAGAGGATTTCATCATGAGATGACATCAGTTAGAGAACCATTGGAAAATCTGCAGGGAGTACTGCCAGATGGCTGTTTCGTACTAGTTTTAGACTCTTCAGTGGTACACATCTTTCACAGGGTTTCGAACCCACGACTTTCTGGTTACAAGGTGAGATAGCTCGTAGACCATTAAGCCATTCACTGGAACTCGATCCAATGGCCAGCGAGTCCATGAATTCTAACTTCTGCCAATTTACGATATACCACGACCATTTAGCAATGTCTTCATCAAGTTTGTCAAGGTGGATAGATAGATGGCTGCCTGCTTGAATTACTAGGAGACCTAAATTTCCATCCAGTTTAATGTATAAACTCTTCTCCATTTCTTACTGTTTTTATCATCCAGTTTTGTTTTTGGATCTCTACATGAAATTCCACACATGTTTCGTTTGATATCAACGGAATACAGAGCATTTCTCAAAAGAAATGAGGGAAAAATATCTTGGAGGTTTGGATATTGTTTCAGATGTAACAATACAGAGTCACACTATGTACTGCCAAATACTGTCTTAACTGGAAGATTCTTTACGCGAAGAGTACACATTTCGCAAATTATATATGCTGAAAACTCAGTACTACGCGTTGACATACTGTCTAGAATAAAACTATTATTATTATCCATTTTCCCCATCTTTCATTCCTTAGCGCTCCATTTGGAACATAGAGCTCCAAGCATTGAGTTTTGAAGTTTCAGTAGCGGTGGTGTTTAATTTTTATGGGATTGGAGTTGATTGGATGTAGTGTGACGTGGTACTTTTCCCGGCTTACGACCGGCCAATAAATCGGTGTGATATTTGAATTTTTCGCTGATTGAGAACCAAACATGGCCCTTCTGTTTGGCTGGCGAGCATTCTATCATAAAACTATCATAAACATATCTTATTTTTGTTTTTCATCTTTTTGTTAAGTGAAGCCATGTAGTAGGAGAGAGAGGGTAAGCAATGCATATGAGCTAAGAGATGTTCAGTAAACCTCAACATGCTACATCTAACAGTATTATTTTGTAGCTATATTTTTAAAACCCTCAATCATCATTCATTTGTGTTTTTCCCCTGAGACATTGCGATCATTAAGCTGTAAAGCATATCATTTTGATGTCTTGCAATAAATACATTTGTGTGTGTATGTGTGTGTGAGTTGAAATTTGTTGTTTTTGTATATTATTTGATATTCTCGTATAAACAAACGTAATTTGCTGTTTATTTAACTTTTTTAAAAATCTAATCATGACGTCTTAAAAGTGTGGGAAAGGAGTATCGCGTGTGTGTGTTGTGTATGTGTGTGCGTAGATAATAGTGTATTTGTGTTGAAGCACATAAGGTCTACCTTCATATGAAATATATAGATAGCTATTGTGATTCAAAAGACTTGTGAGTGAACTAATATATGGACACAGTTGATCTCATGTATTTGGGTAGCCTAGCTACATGTCTTATAGCGTCAATCACACAAAAAATGTAGTCATCTAAAAAATAGTGCAGAGATGAAATTAACAGACATTTTGTTAGGCTAGTTGAATACACTGGAATAAATGTGTTCAAATTACTAGTTCGCTTATAGTCTCATTGTAGCAGTAGAAGTCAAGACACGGAAGCCAGGGTATATATATACATATAGATAGTATTCTGTTGCTGACGCAAATTGAACTGTGAGAATAATATATTATGTTGGGACACACTGTCCGTATCACACTACCACACGATGTATTTTCAACGACTTAGCAACATGTCGCTTACTATCATCTCAGTACAGTGAACGTTATCGTTGTCAAACTGTCCATCACATATATAATACACATACTAAATCCTAGACTTATGATACAGTGTAAAATGGTTGAATGTATTAACCACTTCACTTTTTCTAGAATTCGCATTTGCTGGAAGTGACTGACTGTGGGTTGAGCTGACACAAAAATAGGCTGGTTTAGTAGCTGTAAACTTGCACTATCTTTGCCTCAGATCTGATGTCATCTGCTCTTCGAAGGAGTTTTGTACTGTAGAATGCACTTTGTGCTATCACGATCAATTTAGAAACTAAAAATCCCTACAAACCAACAGTTGAAACACTTGCTGTTCCATATGGATATATTGACGGTCAGTGAAAAAAATGGTTGCCAGAGTATATTACAAACAATATGATGACCACAGCGTTTGCGTGAGCAAATCTTTTAGTTTATTGTCATAATCCTTATAAGTCGCGTACAAAGCAACAAAGTTTAATAACCATAATCCCAGTTTGGTGGGTAGAGTTCATGAATAGAGAAATAATAAAAAATATATCAAGGTAATATGTGTGATTTTCATTGCTTCACGGATTGTTTTCAACGGCTCAACGGCTATTTCCTTGGGTTCCGAGTGGAACATAGGACCCCGGTAGCACATATCTACTTCATCCTGTTCTTTGCTCCTCTTTAGCCGGCTCCACGACTTCCTCCATATCACCCCTGCATCCCAGGCTTCTCGATCCCCATTCGGATTCCATTCAAGAACAATGGCAGTGTCTGATTTCACTTAATGGTCCTCTTAACATGTGTCCAATCTATTTCTGTTTCCTTCTGCATGTTTATTGAGTGAAAGATTGTTAGTTGATTCGTTGCCATAGCTGCATGCTGCTAATCCTTTCTGGCTTGTAATCAGTATCGAGTCAGCGAAGGCAACTGTTTATGAAAGTCCGTTTGAAAAGCTTTTTTGGTGCGCTTTACAAGTCTCTGAACTATACAGAAGCATTGGATGATTTGACATCAATGTTGCAGTCCCCGCTCTTGTTCTCACAACCTAAATAATATCAAATTATGTAAATTACAAAAAAGATTTGAACTCCCTTTTACATCATTGACGATGAGCCCAGAATAATGTAGAGAATTAAATGATTTAGTAGAAACAGTGTTAGCATAACAAGATTACATAACTACAAAAGCTTTTCCTTGTACCATAACAAGGAGGTTTAGACATGTGATGTTTATATAAATTTGAAACACACCAGAAGATACAGAAAAAAAGATGAAGTAGAAGATTGTGCAACACTCTTTTATGAATATAATCACCAAAGTGAGGTTGATATATATTTTCTCCTAGGCAGATAGATTCGGTTTCAACAGTTTGATGGTGATTGTCTCAGTGAAATACAGAAGGCCGGATTTATTTTGCTTATCGATTACTTTTGAATGCCTTTAGGTTATTCACAGTATGACGACTGTGCAGCAGATGATATACAGTGTAAAATCTATGAAATTAGTCTCATACAAACGATCTGAATTTGTTATCCTTGCTTTACTCAGATTTCATAAATTCGAAGAATTATATATAGAGTACATTGGTGGCCAAGGTTACCTTTCAAATAATAAATAGTGTGATAAAATACCTTACCCAAGAATTCTTTTTGTTTGGGTAAAATATTAATACTGGGAATATTTAAGTTAGTGACCACCTGTCGGACTGTTATTCATGTAATGAGTAATGACTGATTGTGAAATGAAAGTTCGGATCTCAGTAAAACTCGTATCCCGAGTCTCCAAGTCAATATACCGGGAATCTACCGGCTGAGCAGCTACGACACTCAACCACTAACCATATCGTCATTTCACTGCAGTCATCATAGGTAATATCCGGCTGTCAGGTGAATGAACCATTCCAATACTCCAAGTTTATCCTCTCACTAGCTATTCAGGTAGGTCTTCTTCCATCAGTCCGGATAATAGTAAGTTCGACAGAGAGAAGCAGGTTGTTAATTGGTAGGGAGAATATCTGAGATATTTCTGGATGAAGGTGAAATGAGGATCTGGGTTGCGATATGATTCGAACCATCAGCCTCCTACTTATTAATATTTTAAAAGAAAGGAAGTTTGCAATTAATTTTTCCAATAACTGTTACAAGTATCTATTTTAAGAGTGATCATAAACCAACTTCATTTAGAGATTCATTGAAAAGTGGTGAGTGTTGGTCGCTCTACATATCACGAAGTGGTAGAAGTTAGGACTTCTGGACAATTGGATTATGTCCCGGTGGCTGAGTGGTCAGCAAGCTCTATATGGGACCTGAAGATATTGGTTTCGATCTCCAGTGGGTGAGCACATGGGTGCGTACTGAAGAAAAGTCTCAGGAAAGGATGAAAGAGTTATCTAGTACTTCAGACCGTAGGTGTTAAGGATTTCATGGAATAATTTGAGCGTTGAGTCAAATTGTATTATAATTATTATTATTACTGTTCCCTTGGTTTCCTAGTGGAACATAGGGCTCCAACTCCACCTCTCCACTTGCCACTTCTCTCTTCCTTCTGCTGTACTTTTCACCTCCATCCATCACAGTCCATACTCTTTCAACTCCTCTTCACACCGTCTCCTCCATGTCACCCTTCCACTGACGTCCCACTCGCCGCCGCTTCCCTTTCGGCCTGGTTCCACTCGAACAATGGCGTGACGCTCGCGCCATGTCGCCCAGTGGCCTCCTCAGCCACGAGTGTCCAATCCATCCATCTCCACTCCATCTCCTGCATATTTGTTGGTTGGCGATTGGTTCTTGTTTTGTTTGTTTGTTCCCAGCCATAGTTTCTTGTTGGTGATTCTTTCCGGCCCCCGCCCACCCCCGGCCATCTGATCTTCAGTATAGAGCCAGCGAAGACAGTTGTTGGTTGATAAAGGTCTGGTCTGCAACAGGCTGTTGGAAATACCTGTTCTTTGTGACCCGCCCGCCCGCCAAGTTTCTGATCCGATCCGTATAGAAGAACTGACTGACTTGACGTTTGTATTGAAAAGCCGAGCGAATTTTGTCCTTGATACTGGCTGAGTGACGAAGATTTCATTCCAGATTGGTTGATGGTGTTGATGTGTTTCTCGCCTTCCTGATTCTCGCTCAATTTGACATCCTTGTCCGTTCCGACTGTCTGTAGTTGAGACAATGCTCCATCCGTGGATAAGTGAGTGAATGAAGTAACCTCTTTCAAATCCCTCCTGTTGATGGTGATTGGTGCTGGCTGGATGTTTCTGCTGTTGTTGTTATTGTTGTTGTTGTTGGTGGTGGTTGATTATTTTCATAACCTCCGTCTTGTCTGTGTTAACCTGGAGTCCTGTCTTCGCCAGCTGCTTCTTCGACCAGTCTGTCGGTCGGTTTTCGCTGGTAAGTCTTCGATTTTGTGTCACATCAAACACAAATCATCCAGGCGCGAAATCCAGGTCTCCTAGGTTCTTCACGTCCGTCGGTTCAGGATATCCCTGTCTTCTCGTTTCCCACTCACTGTCTGACGCATAATCCAGTCAGTCCACGACAATTAGGAATATCATTGGTGATAGATAATAAGCACCCTTGTCTGACTCCACCCCTTGTGTTTATTTTTTTTATATTTTTGGTAACAGCTTGATTCCACACTGTATTTTTGGTACAAGTATGGAATTTTCAGCGTGGATATCGGTAGCCCAAATTCGCAGGCCGACTATAGATATCTGGTGTGCGCCGGTGTGGGCTCCAACACCGGACCATGTGCATGGTCGTCGAGAGTCCTAACCACTGTGCCACCGACGCACAGATGATAAGCACCCTTCTCTGACTCTACCCCTTGTGTTTACTCCAAACGCCTCGCTGAGTCTTCCGTTGTGGATCACTTGACATGTGCCGTTGTCGTACAGCTGTTGAATAAGGTTGATGAATATTTGGGGTACGCCGTAGTACTCGAGTAATTTCCAAATTACTTCGTGGTCAACGCTGTCGAAGGCCTTCTCAAAGTCTATAAAGTTGAGGTAGAGGTTTGATTGCCATTCCATGCTTTGTTCTGTGATGATGATGCGTAGAGTTGCAATTTGGTCAGTACATGATTTGCCTTTCCTGAATCCAGCTTGTTCTGGTCGGAGTTCTGTCTCCAGTGCGTCCTTTAATCTCTCCAGGATGATGCGACTCAGGATTTTACTTGGCGTCGATAGGAGCATGATTCCTCGCCAGTTCTTGCAGAGTGGGGCCTAAGTCGCCCTTCTTTGGTAGTTTCACGAGGTAACCTTTCCTCCAGTCAGTAGGCACCTTTCCCTCCTTCCAGACCTTTTGCAATAATGGAGTCAGCATGTCTGCTGTCGTCTCTGGGTCCGCTTTCAGTGCTTCAGGGGGTATTCCATCTGGTCCGGCTGCTTTTCCAGCTTTCAGGAGGTTGATTGCATTCAAGACTTCAGCTCTCGTTGGAGGATTGGTGTCAACTTGCAGTTGTGTGCGCGCTGTTGTTGGTATTTCTGGACGGGTTGCAGGTGATGGTCGGTTCAAGAGTCCTTTGAAGTGATCCGCCCATTGTTTAATCTGTTTTTCTTCCTTGGTAATGGGCTTCCCTTGGCTGTCTTTTATAGGTTTCGCTTGTGTTGGTCTCTTCCCGGATAGAGATTTGGTTATCTGATATAGTGTCCTCAGGTCCCTTTTGCCTGCTGCCTTCTCAGCTTCAGTGGCCAGGTTGTCGTAGAATCGTCTTTTGTCCTTCCTAGCACTTTCTTCACTTCTTTGTCCAATGCTTTGTAAGTTGAGCTCATCGTCTCCTTCTCCTGTCCGTCCTTGCATTGAATCATTTTCTCTTTCACCATTCTCCTCTCTTCTATTAATTTCCAAGTGTCCGTTGAGAGCCATTCCTTGTCTTGTCTCTTCTTTCTTCCTAGAACCGTTGAACACGTTTCGTTGAGAATCGCCTTCAGAGACTTCCAATGTTCTTCCACGCATGATTCTTCAGTGATGTCGCGTAGTGTTTCCTGCTTTGCTCTGACAGTTGCAGTGAAAGTGTCTTTTGTGGTTGTGTCCTTCAGTTTGAGTGTTGAACTTGCATTGTGGCCTATCCCCAGCTATCCTCGAGGCTTTTAGTTTCACCTTGAAAGTCCCTTGTACTAGATAGTGGTCTGAACCCACATCTGCTCCTCTCCTCGACCTTGTGTCCAGTAGGCTCCGTCTCCACTTTCTTGAAATTGAGATGAAGTCTATTTGGTTTTTGGTGTTTCCATCTGGTGAAATCCATGTCGTCTTGTGTATATCCTTGTGTTTGAACACACTACCACCAATCACCAAATCATTGAAGGCGCAGAAGTCTGAGAAGAGTTCACCATTGTCGTTCATTTCACCGAGGGCCTCACGACCCATGGTGAGTTCTCTTCCTGTGTTGTCTCCTCCCAGCTTCGCATTCATGTCGCCCATCAGGATTTTGATATCGCCATTTGGGACGTTGTCCATTATTGCTTGTAGTTGTCTGTAGAACGCCTCCTTCTTCTCTTGTTCTGAGACGTTTGTAGGCGCATAACATTGAATGACTGTAACTTTCCTTCCTTTTGAGTTGAACCTGGCTGTCATTATCCTGGAGGAGATTGGTTCCCACTGCATGAGAGCTTTGGTTGCTGTTGGTGACATCATGATGGCCACTCCCTCGGTGTGCTCATGGTTGTCCTCTGGGTGGCCGGAAAGATTACTGTCTCTCCAGTAGGTAGTTGGCACCTTCCAGTTCCGTTCCATCTGCTTTCTCAGATTCCCAACACTTCTATTCTGTACCTTCTCATTTCAGCGGCTATCTGGGCAGCCTTTCCAGTTTCGTACATTGTACGAACATTCCAGGTACCCATCCTTACTTTTGCTTTCATCGAAAGAAGGCACATCGGCTGACTGGCTTTCCGAAGGCTTTCACCAGCCTGCGTCATTTCACTTCCCCGATTCCAGACAAAAATAAGGTTATTGTTTATATTTTTAGGATTTTTTAATATATTGGTGCATTGAAGTTTCTGTAGCGGTTGGTTGAGTTTTGGGGGTGGAGTTGCTAGCACCACGCCCCAAGCCTCCCTCTTTATCCGGGTTTGGGACCGGCTAGAAAACTAGCAAGCAAGTAGTCTAAGCGAGGTTGAGTCAAATTGAATGATTGCAAATTACTTAAAATAATCCCAGTGTGTTTAAGAATATAAATCAAAACAAGATTTTTCTGAACGTTTCACTGCTTCTTCAGCAGCAGAATTATTCGGATTTCATTAACCATCAAAATATACAGTCAAAAATTATATAAATTGAAGTGAGTTCCTTTGAACGTCACTTGTTGGTAGACATTTGTACCAGTAGAAAAGTGTAAACAGTCATCACATATATGTAAAGACCAATGTTGAAATGTCATAAATGCATGTTTGTCTGTATTAGTGTGTCGAAATTTCACAGTGGTCATAATACAGGATTGGATTTTTTCCCTTATCTGTTTCGCTTCATTAGAGTCTGCCATATAGGCGATAAGTCTCTCTCTTCCCTTCTATTTACTGCATTCGACGTAGTTAAAATTTACAAGTCTTCAGAGCTCAGCGTTTCTTTATATGAATGAAAGCCTCTTCCTGAAATTTTGACATTGTCGAACTCAGTCTTATGTCTGCTGTCTACAAAATGCATTGCTACATTTCTAGGTGGATGTTCCGTGCACAGTCTATGTTCATTCAATCTGAAATTCACCTGTCTACTACTCTCCTCTAAATAGCAAGCTTGACATTCTGAACACTTTATGCTATAGACACAGTTCTTTTGTATCATTTTGGGAACCATGTCGTTGACACTCACCAAAGCTTTTTCTAGAAAACTAGAGAGCTTGAAATAGACTTTAATATTATATGAAGCAAGTACTCTTTGAATTTGTCCACCTGTCTCCTTTCGATATGGAATAGGTATCATTGATGACTAAGATTTTTCAATTTTCCGTTTTTCCGTCTGGTCCTTTTGATTGATAATATCACTTAGTAGCTTTTTTGGATAACCATTTCCAATCAAAATTTGTTTTATATTGGAGATTTCGTTCGCCATATCATCATTATCTGTTATAATGTTTCTAGCTCTGTTAAGGAGATTCAGAGCTACTGAAACTTATTCTTTCATTTCTTAAACATGCTGCGATTATTTTAGATAATTTATGCTGATTCATTCTGACTTGGCGCTCAAATTATTTTGTGAATTTGTAACATTTACCATCTCAGTGTGATGAAAAATAATCTAAATAAGATAAACGCATTCATCTAACAGTAGTATACTTGATAAAAGCATAAGTTTAGATCAATAGTACAACTAAGTTACAGATTTACAGGATTGCCTGCTTTTTATTCAACAGGATACGTCCAACCCTCTGACGCAGTGCATCAGCTGCATCATCAGTTCAATGATGGGAGTTATTTCTATCACTTTTAGTGGTTTTCTTGTTGTGTTAGAGTTTAGTCCTTTCTCAAGTAATGCCACTTCATATCCATTGAGTTCTCTACCTAATAAACTGCATACTGTTCTTTCGATCTTCGAATAATTGTGTAATGGTCGTTAGATAAACTTTGGATACAAGAATATTAAAATAATCATTAATATTATTAATTCGATAGTGATAATGTTCTATTGCTAATATACATTTGTGTATCCTTTCACGGAGGAACATACGAGATGCTACATTAGATGCTTTCATAGATCGATGAAACTTTTCGGGAACTTTTATCCCACAAATGAATTCCTTGTGATTTTCAGTAATTAAAATTTGTTCGCCATCAACGTTGAAATCAATTAAATCCCTACAAACCAACACTTGAATATAATTTATTTATTTATTTCGAAAATAAGTAGTAATAAATCGTGCGCCAGTGGCACAGGGGTATAATGCTCACCAACCATGCAAGTGGTCCGGAGTTCGAATCCCAGCCATCGACGCACTCCTTTACCTCACTAAGCCAGTAATAAGAGGGAGAGTCAGGCATGAGGCTGGCAACCTCATCCCGTAATATAAACACCACTGCTACAGAAACTTCAAAGCTCTAGTTTCAAGCCCGATGCTCCACTGGGAAAGTAAAGGAACATAAAATGTAATAAATCCTTTATTTCATCAAATAAACAAACACTATACACAAAAAAGAAGCTAAGCAGTAAAAATCAATAAAACGCATAATATAAGTCTTAAAGATTTGAGGATTATGTAATTCACCAGATAAAACTTTTAGAAAAAAACATATAAACAAGTCAAAATAAACAAAGTGAGACATGAGTGAGTAATAAGAAGAAAAATATACTCATAGTAATGATGGTAATAATAATAATGACACCATTTAATTATATTTACCATATTTTAGCATATGATTGAAACTATCCTCATTATACTTATCAATATCATCCATTAACCAAGCCCCACAGGCTGATAACAGCATAATCTCTCTTTCACCGAGTGTAACAATGCCTTGTTCACTGATAACATTATACGCTTGTACATGATGTACACCCATATTTCTAGTTTTTGGTAATTCTAAGGCATCATATATATACTGGTCTTCAACGAATTGTCTAAAGACATCAATCAATATTTGTTGATCATTTGGATTTGATTTTTGTATTGCTGGACGTGTATTTCTACCACAATTAAATTGGCTATCCGTTAAAAAGAAGGGTATATCACATTTATCATTATTATTATTAATATACGGATAAGGTGGAATACGATTCAGCAGACGAAATATTGATGCATTTCTACTGAAATGCTTTACAGATGATTTTAACATTTTTCCGTATAAATTGTACAGGCATGTAACACGTAAATCTATACGTATTGCATCATGTAATTGTTTATAATTAATATGTTCAATAATTTGATCAATTTTACGTCGAGATATTAGTTTATTTAAATAGGGTTTATAAATATTCCAGATTAAATTTGATTTTGGTAATTTATTATTCATTCTATGCAGAGTATCAAAAGTTTCTCTGATACTAGTTTCAACTTGTTTAAGTGTATAGTGTTCAAAGGAATTATTCAGTGGAAGATGATGTTGAACAGGCCAATTTAATGAGGAGAATAATACCAAGGGAATAGAACGTAGTTTATTGATTTTATTCGGCTTAATTTTGTCATCATAATCATTACCATTAGTCATATCTTCAGAAGACTTTGATGCTAATATACACAATGGACAGTAGACTTTTGATTTGCCTTCATCACGTTTTATAATTGTACTACGATATTCATTAGGACTTGGTAATTGATTTTCATCAGTGAGCTTTGAATAAATCCAGTTGATGGGTGTTTTTTTCAACCAATCATTTACAGTTACTTTTGATAGACATTGATACATTTTACCTAATGGATGACTACGTTCAATATAGTTTTTCTCTTCTACATTTTCATTTAACCATTGATCACATGCTTTTTTTAAATCTGGATCATTCATTATCAGTATTTTAAAGTGTTCATTGTGTTCTTCTGTTCGAGGAATAACTACTGAACCATCGGATAACCACATATGTGTGAATGGAGCAACCCAGCTAGGTAAAGATGAAGAGCGTCAGTACAAAAGAAAGTTGTATTAGAAGTAATATATACGTACTTAGGCTAAATATTTTCTCTTTGATATTTAGAGGCAGTGAGTGGGTGGTCTTGAACCTACGTTTTGTGCTTGTTTTTGCTCGTCAGTAAGGCGTATCCACAGTTTTGAAAGAACTCGTGTCCCTTCGCCCTCCGCCTAGAGATTCGAAGCCACACCACTCAGTACTACTGTGGTGAGAGGTGGCTGCTAGCCAAAAGTGGTAGACAGTATTTTACGTCGATGTGTATGTCCCAAATATTGGTCGTGAGAAAATATGAACAAAGACTGATTCAACAAACAACCACAGCACACTTTACGTAGACGGATACAGTTAACATATAGGTGATCTGACATTCAAGAAACAGCCACAAGGAGATGCAAGGTCAACTTTCTGTGAGAAGACTGTGTTTGTTTGCCTGAATAAGCTATAATAATGTACATGAAAACATATAAATACGTGTTGATTTCCTGAATAAACGATCTATTGCCTGGCCTTTGTCTTCTGTTGTTACATTTGGTGTCGCTGTTTACCGACAAATGGAAAGCCTATGGCCTGCAGTTTTTGATGGAGACATATGGATCTTTGGACAGGACTTCGAGGCTTGTGCGCAGTTGAGTGGGGTTCAAGATCTGTCAGCGATGAGGCTGCTACTTGAGACGCTGCTGGAAGGTCGGGCGAAACGATCTGTTGCCTGGCCCTTGTCTTCTGTTGTTACACTACTGTTACAAACTTTACCGATGAGCTATTCGTGGTCACAATGAACCTCCTGTAGTACTGTAATCGATACACCAAGCTTGATGGCCACATTGCAGATGTGAATGATAGAATTCAGTCTGCACCAAACGAAGAATGAGGTATATGACATTAATTACTACCTAGTTAACAACCAATACATTTAATATTTTAGGAAATTGTTTGAAACTGACCTCAAGTAGGTAGGCGGGATTATTTGAAACTTGTAAAGCTTAGTTATCATGTAAGTTCAAAAAATATCAGTCATCTTTACTCTACGAACCACACCTAAAAATCAACTGATAAATATCTGATCATAACATCTTTATCTCTTTGCTTAAACTTCATTTTGTGTCATTACAACTCTCGTTTCCTCTTCAGTTACTTCACCTTCTCTGTAGATGACAACTGCTACAAGTAATTTCTAACTATGAGTTTGCAGGGATTTGACTGGATATTTATCATTCGGAGAACTACTGAAAACCAATCAGTACTAAGCAGATATTCCATCTTAGTTCGACACTTTTCAGCAGTACATACCCATGACACCACAGGGGATCCAGACAGGCTACTTAAAATTTATGAGCTGTCTGTTTGATAAGGTTCCAGTGACTGAATTATCTACAAGCACAACTCGTAACCTGAATGTCGGCCGTTCGATTCCCGATGGGTTCGTATTGTTGAAGAGTCACAAGTCAGAACTAAACAGCCATCCAGTACTCCTTGGTTTTCAGTGGTTTTCTAAAGAGATATTAATTAATTCCTGGTAACACCTATTACGTCTAGTGCCAACCAACAATACACCGTTCATATTAGCCTAAAATTGCCTAGTCAACCTACTTCATTCCAAAAATGGAGTCGGATGATAGACAGGGTTTGAAAAAACCCAACTGTGGTGTATAGATATATGAATATACTTTAATGACTCTTAGATAGTTATCAAAACATCAAAACTCAACTGATGATAAGTGAATACTGCTTTTGATTTGATGAACGTAGGAAAAAAGGTTCAGTAAATAAATCTCTTTTCACTGCAAACTTCTTCACACGATATCCAGTGGGCCTCATCTTGATCCCACAGAGAAATTTGAGTATAAATCATCAAGGAATTTGAAAGCAAAAACAGTAAGACTGTTTAGTATGCCTCATTTTCTCAGTGGTCTAATAGTTCATAATGTGAAACGCTACGACAGTGGTCTACTTTTACTTTCCACCTCTCAAAAACGCCCCTCTGAAAGGATATGTTTATTAATTTTGATATCATGTGCATTCACTGCATTACCTTTACATGAATTATTACTGGTCGAGAAAAAATATATTTTTCTCACAAAGTCTGCATCACGCTACTAAAACTTCAAAAAAGGGGGTAAACTGATATTTACAAAAAGTGCAATTTTCATAAAATCAACTGTCAGTTGACCTGAAAAAGATCCTATCATTCACAAAATATTCCTTTCTTATGTATGCATGAGAGAAAATTTTCATGCTTGAAATGTCGAATTTCATACACTAACCATATATACACAACGGATACCTGGAAGTTAATAGAAGACAGGAGAGGAGGATATTGGAAGAGAAGACGACTCAATGCAAAGAGCGTGTAATCCTGTGGAATTCATTTGTTTTAAACAAAGAGGAACAAACTCTTTCATTTTGCATATTTAATGAAACTGTTGGTTGTATAAAATCAAGACCAAAAGATTCAATGATCAGTTAGTGAATATCGTTCAATTTCTTCACCTGTCTCAGGTGATTTACATAAAAGAAGAAAACGGATTATTTTTGAAGAGATTATAATTGAAATACTACAAACACAAATAGAGGAAGATTTCAAAGCAATAAGCCTTCAACACAACTAGGAAATAGACTACAACTTAAGTTCAACACTCAGAAACCGAAGGAAGTAACTACAAAAAAAAACACCTTGTCTGCAGATATCAGGGTGAAGTCAGACACGCTACGGGGTATCACTGCAGAAACCTGAGTGAAAGAACATTGGAACTCTCTGAAAATGATGTTCAGTCGTTTTAGGTAAAAAGAAGAGACAAGACAGGGAATGGCTGTCAACGCATACCTGGAAGTTGATAGAAGAGAGGAGAGGAGGATAGTGAAAGAGAAGACGGGACTCAATGGAAAGATGAACAACAGAAGGAGAAGCTGAGTTCAACGTACATTGAACTGAATAAAGAAGTGAAGAAGAGCGCCAGGAAAGACGAAAGATAATTATAAGACACACTGGCTGTCAGCTGAAGCAGAACAGTCAGTCTGGTCACAGGTAAAAGAGACTTCAGAACACCACATCAGATAACTAGGTCTCTGTCACCAGGGAAGAGAACAGCCCAACTCCAAGGCAAACTGTAATAAAATTTCACCTCCTCGAACTGTGTAAATTGCAAATTACGAATTCGACATACGTTAATGTCATATAAATATATGTGTAAAACTTGGGCACTGTGGTAGTAAGTAATCACATATTAGTTTATTAGATGTATCACACAGTGAAATAGTATTATTTACTATATAACAGTATTATTTATTATAAAATACTGTTTCATCGTGTAATACATCTAATAAACAAACTAATATGGAATATTCAAGTATTGGTTTTGTAGAGGTTTTGTTTGATTGCATGGAGGATTTCATCATGAGCTGAAATCAGTTAGAATTCATGAGCCATTGGATCGGGTCCCAGAGGCTCAATGGTCTACAAGCTAGCTCGCCTTGTAACCAGAAGGTGCTGGGATAGAACTGAGGTGGGGGCGCGTGCTGTGAAGAGTCCCAAACTAGGACGAAACAGCTATCCAGTGCTCCCAGGTCTTCCAGTGGTTCTCAAACTGATGTCAGCTCATTATGAAATCCTCCATGTAATATGGAATACGCTAATGTCATGTTTTTCATTACAGTGACTGCCCAGGTAGATCTTCTTTTTTGTCTGTCCTAATTATAGTATATTAGAAGGAGACGACCAGGTGTGTTTCTGGATGGTGAGGATGTTTGTCAGCTCAAAGCCATCTCAGATAGCCTCACTATCGAATAAACAAATCTTCAGGAGTACAAACAATGAAATGTCTAATTGTGACTACAACTAGACACATTCTGTCAGAACGCTATTCACACTCATTAATTGAATATTATTTAACTTTTCCGCAGATTTCATCATCGTTTTAATTCTAATGATTTAAAATATTGATTTACAATTACAATAATTATTTATAAATAACATTTGAAAAATAGTTCGTGTGTTATTTTTCCACAAAAATCATGTGATCATAACTAACATCATTCAAAATAATAATAATAATACTAATGATAATAATAATTATCATATGGCTTGATTATGAAATCTGATAAATATTCATAAATATCCATTAAATGGGTTAATGTATATATAAACATTTATAACTAACTAACTAACTAACTATTTATGCATGCATCTCCCATAGTGACTACAACAAACGGTATATGCTATCTCTCTATCCACCGACATATGATAATAGGGTGATCATAACAACAACATCATCAGAGTATTCTATGCCTTGTGAACCAGTCGTTTAGATGTAGTTAAGATTGGTTCAGATAAGGCAGATAGTATTCAGCTTGTGTTACTAGGCGATTAAAATAGATTTGAACTAGAATTAAGATATAAACGAAATTTTAGGTGTATTTATCACAACAACAACAAGAGTTGATATCAGCAATAGTTTAGAGTAATGTACATAGATTATTGATTACCTGGTTATACATCAAAATAAGACTCTAAGTTAAGCAAAAAAAGCCACATATTGAATTAATATGAACTAGAGAAGACGAATGAAATTAAAGGGTATATTATTAAGTCATTCAAAGGCTAACCATTTCTGACCACAGATGTCTGTGTCCCATTTCTCGTATTCGGTGGTATAATATGGTGAGCAATATCAAAGTTAGGCACAGTGTCAGATATGGAGGGGAGGTCAGTCGAAGACGTTGTGGAGCTTCCATATTTCTGGTATTTGTATTGAGTCACTTATGTTGCATGTGTTGGGTGTAGACTCGATGAACAAGGATTCCGTAATCAACCTCTCTCACCACCCATCTATATTACTTTTTAGAATTTTAACCCTATCCTACCCTATTGTGTGGTTGTTTGTTAATGCGTGAAGTGCAGTAGCTGAGCTTTTTTCTAAATTACTCATTTCCTCCGGGTCAA
The DNA here is from genome assembly GCA_944472135.2 of Trichobilharzia regenti. Classification (NCBI taxonomy): domain Eukaryota; kingdom Metazoa; phylum Platyhelminthes; class Trematoda; order Strigeidida; family Schistosomatidae; genus Trichobilharzia; species Trichobilharzia regenti. The sequence goes on along the minus strand of OX235265.1, from coordinate 47,553,315 downwards.
CCATTCTTAACTCAGCTAAATTCTTATGTTCCGACAATCTGACTACCCTCCCAACTCACAGTCATTGCAGGGTATTTTGTAAATTACATTATTTTGTCTAATTAGACCAACCTACAGAGCCTGTCCCTGAGTGATTTTGTAGGTTTAAATGCTACTCTAATTCCTTCTTTATTAAGAATCCTACGTAGGGTCTTAGATGTCCCCTCCTTATATGGTATAACAGTGGATGACTTATATTCTTTCTTATTTGTGTTATCATCATTTCTAAGAGAAGAACATTGTGGAGGTGTATTGATTAATATGACTGCGTCATATGTTACACATACTGAGCCATGGCCTTCCTCATCGAACAATGCTAGTTCATATAGGATAAAGTTAGAATAGAACTAGGGATGATCAAACCAAAACATTATGTCAGTTCATGAATTCATCGACTATTGATTTGAATCATGTGTTTAGGAAGGTGCAGACATTCCTATTGAAGTCTTCTCAAATCGAAGAATCAATTTTCGAAGACTGCTGATGATATGACTCAAAATCGTTTTCAGTGATACAGATGAATTAACTCTTTGTGATCTTCCATCTGGATTAAACTCTCATTATTCTCCATAATATCCTTATTTTTCACTCGTATATTTCCGTTCATTTTAATTTCTTTGCACTACTTATTTTGTTTACCCCTGTGTGTGTGCGCGCTTTTATGAAACATGACAACTTGAGTCGCTGAACTTTGATGCACAGTTCTACGTTATAAACTCATTCGATCAGTAAGGAATTGATGATACTACGAGGTAACTACTCAAATGAGGATTTTTAAAAGAAGTCAGAAGGTATGCAAAGTGGAAAACTTTCAGAAAAGGAAAAAGGATGCCACATAAACTTCTCCAAACTAACAACTAGGCAATCCGTGCTTGTATATATATATATATATATCGTGAATTTTCTATGATTGGTTTGTAAGGATTAGATTTGTTTTTACGAAATGATGACGGATTGATATCAGTTAGAGAATCATTGAAAACCACCAAACAGTACTGGACAGCTGTTTCATCCTAGTTGGGGAATCATCGGAAGTACGCACCCACCACAGGGGCTTCGAACCCACAACCTTCCGCTTACAAGGCAAGCTCGTATAACATTCAACCACTGGGACCCGTTCCACTGGCTGATGAATTCTAACTTCTAACAGTTCGTGATTTAGCGCGATCCCGACCAATGTCGTCGGTGGGACCTCCATCCTAACACTTGATATCTGGATGGACCTCACTGGTTGCGACTTCTCACTAGAACTTCAGGAAACTCCATCCTGTAGCAAGTCACTGGCAAGCATCAGATAAATTTTCTATGATTGGTTTGTAAGGATTTGTTATGTTTTTACGAGTTGATCACGGATTGATATCAATGGCTCTCTAACTGATATCAATCCGTGATCAACCCGTAAAAACATATCGTGAATTTGCAGAATTTAGGACCCATCGCTGGCTGTAGTAGTCCATTCCAGTGGCTGAACGCTCAAAGAGTAAGACTTGTAACCTGAAGATCCTGAGTTTGATCCCTGGAGTTGGTGACATAGATGCATACCACTGAAGAGTTTCAGACTAGGACAAAACAGTTGTCCAGTACTCCTCGGTGTTCAGCAGTTCTCTAACTGAGATCAGTTCATCATCAGACTCAATTTTTACGTCGAAAGCATTTCGTTTATCTTCAGTATTGCTCGATATTTTGTTCAACCAGGTAAGTGAATACATTAACTTACTTATCTTGATCTTCTGTATCAGTGATGAAGTCTCTCATCTATAAAATGACATAAAGAGTAGTACTGTGACAGAAATAGTCATGCTAACTGATCAAATGATGTAAGTTGGAATCGATTAAAAGAGATAATGTAAACAAAAATGCATTTTCTAGAATAAGTTAAATGATTAGCATACATTAAATCGATTCAATCTGACTCAATGAGTACCTGAAGTATAACGCTAAGCTCAATGAAACAAAGGCTACATTAACAATTGCATTGAGTCAAATCACTATCCTAAAGTTTATTACAAGTCTCTACGTCGAAGCAGAGTTCATCCCAATAGGAAGATGCTGAAACGATATGCACTAAACCAAACAGACTCTTTATCTACATTCATACAAGAGGATGAAATGAATATCCCTCGCAGGCAATATGCAGTAGATGAACTGCCAAAAGGTCTTAGAACGCCTTTTATGGAATACGTTTCTCAAGTTAGTGAACAAAGAGAACAGAAGAAGCAGAAAGAGCTTATGAAAGGACTTGAAAAGAAGCCAGAGGCTGATAAATTTCCAGCAGATCCTAAAAAGTACGTCTACAATTATAGTAGTGTTGAATTAAATAAGGTGCAACTTGAAGTGCTTTCCCTTGGCCTTCGATTTTGTGATAGACCGAGACGAGTTAATCACTCACATATTGACATTGAATTTGAAAACCTATTTAGTCAAAAAAGGGATCTTGTTCCATCATCCACCTTGGAAACAGAACGCTTCAAATCCAGTCTAGTGGATTGTTGTTATCAGTACAAAAACCTCAAATGCGACAGTAAACGTTTCTTGACAAAGGAGCACAGAGAAGAACTAAAAAAACTGATAAATGATGAGAGACTGATAATCAAAAAGCCAGATAAAGGATCAGAAGTAGTCCTTATTGATAGAATTGGTTGTATCATAAAGATAAATGATATATTGAAGGACACACAGAAGTTTCAAAAACTTGAGTAGAAGGAAGATTTCAATAACAAAATAGAGAATGAATTAACCAAACGTTTGAAGAAACTAAGGGAGGAACAGATATTTTCTGAAAGTTTATATGAAGAAATCAGACCAACTGGCACGTATACGCCAAGATTGTATTGCCTACCCAACGTGCATAAACCAGGGGTACCGTTAAGACCGATACTTGATATGCAAAATTCGCCCTACCATGCTCTAGCTAGATGGTTAGTAAATATTCTCAAACCTTTGCTTGATAAGATAGTGAAATATAGCGTCAAAGACGTATTTGAATTCGTAGACAAAATAAAAGATATTAATATCAAAGACAAAACCATGAAATCTCTGGACATAACATCATTATTCACAAATGTACCTTTAATAGAAACAGTTAATTACATAGGTGAACAAGTGGACAAGCAGTCGATAAACATCGGCATCCATACTGAAATCCTAAAAGATTGTTATTAAGATGTACCATGAATGTAAACTTCAAATTTGACGGCACGCTTTACAGGGAAGTGGACGGGGGGGGCGATGGTCTCCCCATTGGGTCCCATTCTGGCTGATTTCTTTCTAAGTAAGCTAGAAAATGCACTTTTGAACAGCCTTATCAGCAAGTTCTCATTTTATTGACGATATATGGATGATACATTCATTCTTTGTGCATCGGTGACACAGTGGTTAGGATGCTCGCCGACAATGCACATGGTCCGGGGTTCGATCCCCTGCCGACGTACACCTGATATCTATGGTCGGCCTGCAATATTTGGGCTATCGATATAACATGCTGAAAATTCCAAACCAGTACCAAAAAATACAGTGTGGAATCAAGCTGAAATAAAAAAATAATAATAATAATGGTTCTGATTGGAGTACAATAATTACTGAATTCTATGAAGTACATTTGGCTATGAAGTTCACATACGATGAGGAATCCCAAGACAGAATCGCCTTGCTGGATGTCATACTTACAAGGAAACCATATGGTAGTATAAAAAGAGATTTGCATAGAAAAAGTACTTGGATAGGACAATATACACATTTTCACAGCTTCGTTCCACTCAAGTACAAAAGAAATTTAGTAAAGACCCTCAGCCACAGAGTTAGAGCTATATGCTCAGAAGAAGTAATTGAAGATGAATTAAGCAATGTATATGATACCCTGATCGAAAATAGCTATCCCAACAAATTTATCAAGAAACACATGACAAAGAAAACTGAAAAGGACTACTCGCTATCTGTAAACAAGAAGCCACTTTATATACGACTATAATTCAAGGGCGATATACCAAGTGAAATAATTACGAAGAAATTAGAAAAATCAGTTTAAAGAAGTTTTAATGCTGGTAAACTACACGTCTTGTTCTCTACACGATCGATGGCGATTCCTTGACTGAAAGATGAAGTACCTAGACTAGCCACTTCAAATTGTATCTACCAATTCAACTGCGCTGATGGTGGAGCGTTGCTCTAGGAACTTGATTTTTCGTGCTCACTCGAGAATATATCCCAGTATGGCTAAGTAAAGGTGTAGTGAAAACCATTAACAGTTTGATATTGGACCATCTGGTGAGAACCGTCCACAAAGCCAGCGTTGAAGAATCCTTCTGTATAATCTACTGGGTGCCTAATAAATTGCCAAAAACATCATCAAAGCACCGCATGCTCCAAACAGCAGAGGCTATTGTGATTCGCCTCAAACAACCAGTGCTCTGTGTAAAAAAGGAGCAAATCCAGCTAGCCCCTACTACTGCCCTGGCTGGCCTCCAGTAGAGACTAGAAATTCATGAATTTGTATAATTATCTTTCCTAATTTTTCTGACATTCAGCTTATTTTATGTTGATGCTATTTAGCTTTTATCTATCAATATTATTCATTCGACGTTATTTAAATATTAATGTTGATCATAACACTAATTCATTCATTCACCATAATGTATATATAACTGTACAGCCTGATGATGAAGTTATCGAAAAGAGTATTCTTTGTTCAGTATCCATTCTTTTGAAAATTTTAATGGGCATTTTTAATCAGTTAATCTGAATCCTTGAACCAGGTGTTGCTGTACACTAGTCGTGTGATATCAGTATTCTAGTTGACTAGATGTAAAATATCCTGGAATTTCTTTATCTATTTATTACTGTTCCTAGTGGAATATAGGGTTTCAGCAGCATATCTTTATTTCATTCTGTTTCCTGCAGTCCTCTTTAGCTAGCTCCACCACTGACCATAATCTTTCATCTCCATCTCCATTGTAGACCAATGCTCAACTCGTCGTTTCCTATTCAGGTCACATCCATCAACCTTCCCCAAGTGTTGTCACTCAACGATCTCCCCAGTATGCATCCAATTCATCTTCATATTCATGAGCATGTTAGCTGAGCAATAGGTTCTTGGTAGGTCATCTGTTGCCTGACAAAGTTCCGTGTTGCTTAACCTTTCCAGTCGGTGATCTGGTCTTCAGCGTGGAGTGAAGCTTCTCAATTTTTAAACTTATTACTGTTTGAGCTAAGAATAACCAGCCTAATTGGGAGCTTTACTTTCACTAATATTTCATGGGAATCGTGATTATTTTGTGTTTTTTCTTTATTCTTATTTGTATTTACAAATTCATGTCATTATCTTCTCTCTTTCCGATTTTGTTTATTTTTGTTTACACATGTGTGTATTCAATATTTCCAAGGGATATTTATATATGTGTGATGTATATAAACAAAAGATTAGTTTATCTAAAACAATAACTATCTATGATACATTATATTAGTAAACACTACCTTGAAGTATATATAAAATGTGATTAAAATGTAATGATAATAATAATCATAATAATTTTCGCCCAAATTTTAACAATGCTTAAAATGACACTCTATACACGCATACACAGTATGGGGTTATCCTACTCAACTATGCCCTTCTCTTCCCTTGCTTTCTATTTCATTGTACTCACTTTCATACTCTACAGTATAATTTTAACTCATTTAGTCACTAGTCATTAATTCTTTATTTTCATCCGTTTTTATACAAAAGGAGTTTAATCGCATATTCCTCCATCACTGCAGTGAATATATCCTCACAATGACAAACTGTATTAAAAACTATAATGCATAGTTAAAGAATTATATATATATATATATTGCATGTTTCCAATAGCAACACACAAAACAGACTTTATAGCTCTACATCTTGTAGAAATCATTAAAAAACATAATAAACCTAATTAATGGATAAGTAAGCACATCGTATTTAACATGTTTAGCAAATGATATTAATAATAACATGAAGAAGGAAAAGAGTTTCGTTTTCACTAGAAAAACAAATAAAAGTAAGAGTAAAGGTCGTGTGTGGGGATAACTACTCACTAGCGACGACATTCGCTAGGGGACGCTCCATGAATTGGCAGAAGTTGGAATTCATGGGCTAGCCACTGGATTGGGTCCCAGTGAGTGGCTTAATGGCCTACGAGCTAGCTTGCCTTGTAACCAAAAGATCCTAGGTTTTTACCCCCAATGTGGGGTTCGTACTGCTGAAGAGTCCCAAACTAGGACGAAACAGATGGGTGTGCAGTACTTCCAGGTTCCCATTTTCGTGATGAAATCCTGAAACCAATCAAATCACTGCAAACTAACACTTGAAAAAAAATAATGGTATGATTTGAACTGATTCGGAGATGAGTTGAACTGAGTACACTGTGGATGAGCTCAGCCCAAAACGAGCAAAATAGTAGTTTGGTGTTTTAGATCCCCTCAACCCGGCAAGCAAGCATTACTGGTTTATCTGAGTGAAATACAAGTGCACAGCAGCATTTATGCTCGCTTTCTTGATTACCATTTATGGTATCAAGGAGATTATGCATAGTAATCTAAATAATTTTGGTTCTCATAGAAAACTGTGGGGTGAAATCTCACCTCGACTTACGTAAACTGTGAATTAATTGGCAAAATCGCGAATTCGATTTATAATAAGGAGCCGCATTCTTCGTTGCACATGGTTGTCACTGACGTTTTCATCATAGGCTACACACCAAAATGAAACTGACATTTTTTTTGATAAGGATGCTTCTTATCACTTGCTGTCCATATAGTTCAGTTTATTTGAAGAAACAGTCTGCTGCTGGAAAATTTAATCATGTCTTTTTAGGATTTTTGCTCTTTTCAATTCAGAGATTTGGGGGAATTAAGGTTAAGGTAAATTTTGGTCACAAAAAAACTATCGCAATTAGATAACCACTTAGAACCAGGAGCACGGGACAGCTTATTTGTCATGTGGCACAGAAGAAACAAAAACACTCATCCCAGCCTCTTGAAAGACTTAGAACGGCATGATGTATCATCTTGTGGTGCAAGCACTTGAGAGTTCACTCCCTTGGTGGACGAAGGGCAATGGATTGCTGAATCACCCTATTTTAGGGCTTTTCAGTAGCGCACATTCATAACCACACTGGGGATGGGACCTAAGGCCTTCACAGTGAGAAGCTAAGCTCATTGACCATTTAGCCACCCAGGTGGTCCAGATTTGATTCCGAGGCGAGGTACTCCGAAAATCTCTCTCAGCCAGTAATAATAAGCCTAGTAAAGATGGAACCCTGGGAGTGAGACTAGCGATCCAACCCCGTAAAAAGTAAAAAATATAGCGTTGGTGAAATTTTAAGACTCAAGCCTGAAGCTATTCGTTCCACTTAGCACACAAAGGAATGAATTAAAATGGGGAGCCATGTATTGAAAATATTGATTCATTGAATGCCGAGCAAATAGTCGAATAATAAACAATGATTGGTAGTATCAGGTGCGATCACTGATGGTTTGGTTAGTTTAAGTTTTACTAAAGAGTATCACGAAAAATACCCATTCATACGAGTAAAGAGTATCAAACTAAGATGAAGTAATTGTGTAGTGATGTTTACTTTTCAAATGTAAAATACCAGTCGTGATAATAAAATCAGCATACACTGGAAACTAATTAATAATACCTTTAAATCTGTTTTACAAATAGTCAGACTGTTTTGGAATGCTTTAAAAGTGGTGTCATTTCACTGGTGCGAGGAGTGACAGTAGTCTGGATCTAGAAGCGGACATGAGTTCTCTATGACTTTCTGACATTGCAAACTGATATGTTCAGAAAAAACCAAAATTATCTCACATCATAATACAGAAAACTGTTTTAGTGAGTCTCGTATACTCGTCAGTACTCTTAAATGGCACAATGGCAAGAACAGAAAAACAAGACAGATCTTCATTACCCTGAAATCAGTGTGAAAATCTGTTGTGCTAAGCATAAAGAACAAGATTTGAAATTTCAACACTAATTTCAAGTCGGTTAATCCTTCCGTATGGCTCAGAACCTTGACAGGCGTCTCACCAAAAAGCGTTTTCAATAGGCTGTTATCAGCAGTTGTATTTGTTCTATATGGAAGACCAGATAACTGACCTATCGGAAAGAATAAGCAATAAGGAACACTCTGAGAATGAGACAGTCAAGAATCCATCTCTCCAAAAATGTGCCGAATGAAATGGAAATGAATTGGCCGTACGCTGAAGAGACTGCTAGGTGACATGTTGCGTTAGACAGACCCTTGAGTGCAACCTGAATGATAGTCCAACGAGGCGGTTGGCACAGGGGAGATGAGAGTTTATGGTCAAACATATAAGCGGCTGAAAATGTTCTCACAGAAGTGGGTGAAACGTAGATGTGCAGCTGAAGTCCTATTCTCCCCTCAGAACCGAAGGGAATAATAACAATAAAATAATTCTACTGATATATATGCATAATTTAATTGGTGGATGGTGACTAGCAGTGGAATCCAGGATGCGCATTTCGTCCTGTATGGGACTCATCATATGGGTGTACCTGTGGTCTAGTGGATAACACTTTGGCGCTTGAAACTATTGACACTGGGTTCGAGCCTCAGTGGGGACATCATCACTCACTAGGAAATGCAGGTACATGCAGCTGACGAGTCCAAACTAGGACGAAATGCGCTTTATCCTTAATTCCACTGATAGTCAACATTCACCAATTAACTTCTAATTATACATGCCCAGACATCGTCGAAACATCTGCACAAGAAGCCGACATTTCAACCTGAGACCGAGCACTTCGGTCCAATTAAATGACGAGAAAATCTAAAGTTCAATTAATATTTGCATAACTCTTTATGAAGACATTCAGTGTTTAGACCAATCATCTATGACAAATCAATATTACTAGTATAACAGTTGTGAATTTAAAAATTTGAGTAACAATGAGTTCACAGAACTTTTATCCTTTGTTTATTGCTCTTCATCTTAAATATTTAATAGTTTATGATTCTATTGACCTCGAAACGAACAAATATAGAATAATTTAAATATTCGTATAATGATAATTATAGAACACGATTTAAGCAAATACGTATTTTCGGGAAATTCTTATCAGGCTTTTACATTTACATAATGGAATATGAGTCATAGGCATTTAAATTGATGTGGTTGGTAAAATATATGGGATCAGAGTGCAGGGATGTGATTTAATGGACAACAAGTGAGGTGATCATCATAATGGTAATAACAAGGATCAATTCATTCAGGTGTTCATATAATCTAGGCAATGATGAGTGTATAGGTAGAATGTGCATACTAGTAGGGATAGAGAGGAAAATAACTATTGTCATATGGCGATGAGATAATATAACAATAATAATAATAATAATAAATCATGAAACCGAGACTAAGATCTACAATTACAGCACAGCATGAGATTGATAATACAGTTAGCATTACAAGTAAAATAAAAATATGATAAGATAATATTTACAGTTACCTGGTATCACTGGGAGAGATAACTATTTTAGTTTTGGTGCGAAGGCCAAGAGAGGGAGAGAGGTTGAACAAATTGTTTCTAAACACACACTGGGTTGAAAAATCATTATGGCAACTGCCTCAACTACACTTAGCAACCGAAGACTCACAGACATAGGGAGTTGTGGTAGCACCTTATATAAGATTGCAAAAGCTGAATTTTTGTCGCTTCTGCGCTCTCGGTATCCACTAGGCGTGCCAGCATGGAAATTCTGATTGACTTTACGACTCCTCTACCTAACCAAGTTGCACAATGCTCCAGAAGGCGATGGTGGGCTTTCCAAGTCGTTCTACCTATGTAACTGTCTTCACATAGACACTTAAATTTAATAATGCACCTCGAAGTGGGAAAACTTGGTAGCTTACCCTCCACCTGCGTTCGAATTATACAACGAGTGGGGAATGTTAAACACACTATTGCTGCAAAGAATGCTTCAACTATTATCTTTAAAAGTTTCGATACCAGCAGTTCACTTGTTGTGTCTCCTTTGAACAGTAAAGTCATACATATATACGTTTCTTCGGCACCGTTTGCAGGCATTTCTTTCTATCTGTTCTCCTCATGGAGAATATAACAGATATTTTAGGGTATCCGTTCTCAGATAATAAGTTTGGGATTTGGTTGATTGGTTACAGGATTTCATCATGAGCTGACATTGGTTAGAGAACCTTTAGAAAACCTGGGAGTACTGGACAGCTGTTTCGTCCTAGTTTGGGACTATTCATCACTACGCACCCACCGCCAGGGTTCGAACCCACGACCTTCTGGTTACAAGGCGAGCTTATAGACCATTATGCCTCGCTTAATACTGCTATCTTGCCTTGTTCTTAGTAGGACATCAAGGAATGATAAGGCGCTGTCTTTCTTCATTTTATATGTGAACTCAATTTGTGAGTGAGCTCCACTGAAAGTTTGGAGAAAGAACTGGGCATCGGTTTTATTATTATCATTATTCAAGATAAAAGTATCGTATATATATATATATACGATACGATACGAGAGAGTTCGTTGATTAGGTTTTTGAGGGGATGATTCTCTAATTTTGCCGGCAACATATCGGCTTAGGGAGGACCAAGAGGAGAGCCAATTGCTATGCCCTTCACCTGACAGTAAAATTAGTTATTAAACCGAAAATGTACATTCATCGTGCAATGGAGTAGCAGTTCCCGTAGTGTTTGAGGTGGTATACCTACGCCTATATCATTTTCTATAAGAGATTCACAGCCGAATTCGATGGTCTCTAATAAGGGGACTTTAGTGAACAGAAAGGTGGCATACATAAAGGAAATTTTTTCATCATTGTTCTTCCTATCTCTTACTTTCTCTATAAATTCAAACGTGTTCTTCTTCAAACTATACTTAGCCACTTTCAACTGCAGCCGTCTTGCTGTTCAATAATATGATGAGTTAAACATATCTAATATTGATCTCATGGGCACGGTGAGTTTATGAATTTTAGTTAGTTCATACATTCTAAGTATATTTGTTCGTAAAGGCTTCAAACTTTCGAGAATTTTGGGAGATATTATGTATTTGACTGGACACCATAGCTTCCAGTACCTTTCTCTGTATCATCTTTACCGTTAGCAAGTTTTTGAAATTTTGTAGTGTCCTGCAGAATGCTATAATAAGACGATCTCAGTACTCTTATCCTGTCTCATTATAAGAATGCTTTCATCTGTACTATTTGTTATGATGTAAATGTAAAGTCTGGTGAGAATTTACCGAAAATACGCATTTGCTTAAATCGTGTTCTGTAAATATAAAATAGTGACCATATAGAAGAATTTGAATAAGATATTTTTAATCAGTTCTGTTGATTTTCTGCATACAATTCACCCTTTGTCCGGTTTGTTTGCTTACTTGCCTGATTAATCCTAAATTCTCCGATTACATTGAACTTCTCCCATGTCAGTTTTGGTATTTTAGCCTTGAATCATACTACTATTATAATATTATTATTAAGTTTCGAGTGAAATATACGCCTTCAATAGTTCCTTTCTTTTTTTTCACCTTGTTCTTGGCTGTCTTCTTTAGCTATCATCTTCTCCTCACACGATCTTATCTATACTGTCCTCAAACTCACTCCAACTCGTCTTTCCCTATTTTGGTTCTACTCGAGGGCTGACCTGGCGCGTGGTGCCACTAAACAGCCTCTTCCATTCGCTTCAACATATCTGTTAGGAGATGGGTTCTTGGTTGTTACGTTTCCAGAGTTCCTTGTTGTTCTGGTTGTCTTATCTTCTGTATGGAGCCAGAGAAAGAAGCTGGTGATGAAAGCATGCAGCAGGTTGTTGGAAATGCTTTTGGTGACATGCGCGCTAAATTTCCAAAGCGCATAGAAGCACTAACTGATTCAACATTAGTGTTGATAATTAGAATCTTTTCCACTGTGCTGAGGGCTATAGATATGATCCTGGCTTTGTTTGAAACTATTCTATCTACGTAAGTGAAAGAAGTGATTTTTCTCGTCATTTCTTTCATCCGCACCTATTGGTACCTGCTGTTTTTAGTTAGACATCCTCATCATGTCTTGCTTCCCTATATTCGCCATATGCTGAGGAGTAAAATGTATGGTATAACATATTAGCAGCCATGCTGATCGGTAAATTCATGTCAGATTGGATGGCAACATAACCTATGATTTATGATGTGTATTTCTGAGGTATAAATAATTACGAAACTACCATCGAACAACTGAAAATGCATATAAATATTCCTTTCTATTTTTTTGATCATTTGAATCACTGTATACATAAGTTGGATGTGGTCTGGAACTATGAAGTGTTACAAGAATTATATGGAGGGTTTCATTATGAGCTGACATCAGTTGGAGAACCACTGGAAAACCTGTAGGGAGTACTGGACTGCTGTTTCGTCCAAGTTTGAGACTCTTCACAGTACGCACCCAGCGCCCCGGTTCGATCCCACCACCTTCTGGTTACAAGGCGAGCCAGCTCGTAGACCATTGAGCCACTGGGACCCAATCCAATGGCCCATGAATTCTAACTGATGTCAGCTCATGATGAAACCCTCTATGCAATCAAACAAAATCCCTACAAAACCAATACTTGAAAATTACAAGAATTATATTATGATTCAGGTATTGGATAGGAATCTAGCAACTCAGTTTCCTTAACTTTTATCAAATCTTAGTATAGGATGACCTTCACGTAAATGGCCGATGGAAAGGTGACACTGGAGTTACCACAGTTTCTCTCATTAATCACTACCATCTATTAAATATGTGAAAAATCCATCTCAGAGCCTGTTACTCACATAACTGACAAATCACTGTGTTACTTCTGAGGTTGTTACATCAGCTCCAGTTATTTCTAACCGTCATACAAAAATAGGGAACCCTAACCCTAACGGCACTGTAATGGACAAATGTAAGTGTGACCGGAAGAATCAATAAAGGAAGATCAAAAAAAAATATTTACCGAGTCTAGAAATTAGGAAACAGCGATTCTATCTGTACTAATGTAATGAATCATGAAACACACCAACTGTTGTGTGCAACCATCCATCCTTACCTATTCTTATATGCTTATTCAAATCACCTATACACCCTTTCTTGAATTAAACCAATAGTCATTGACCTCATATATTACTGGCATATTTTCATCTTACTACCTCAAATTTTTATGAACACAATCCTACCTCAGATAATAGCTTGTGGAAGACGGCGACGTCCCTTTATTTATTTATTTTTTGATTACAACTTGATTCTACACAGTACCTTTTCTTTAGTAGATGTAAGGAATTTTCAGCATGTGATATCGGTAGCCCAAATTTTGCAGGCCGACCAAAGATATCAGGTGTGAGTCGGCAGGGAATCGAACCCCGGACCATGTGCAAGGTTGGCGGGAGTCCTAACCACTGTGCCACCGACGCACTCAACAACATATATGTCCTATTCATCCCAGTCTATGAAGATTCATAAATTCAACAACTGACTACCATCTTCGCACAACATTCTGTATCTCAACAAAAAGCCTAAAACGCGTTCAATCACATCGTTGAGGTGAAAATATATATAGGACTCCAGGCTGGCTGTTGATAATAATGCAAGCGGACGCCTTTAGTGTTTTGTTGTTTGTTAACTCTAGGATTACGTAGTTTATTTCCACTTCATAGTTTTAGAATTTCCTATACTACTTCTTTGTTGTCATTTCTTTAATCATCTCTTACTACAAATTCTACTTACTCTTTGTCATTTGATATTGTAGGGAAGTGTGTTCAGCTTGGAGGAATGTTTTTTTGCTACTGTGAATATTACTCCCAAATCTAGGCCGTTCATTTGGTTCGATCAGTCATTACCTCAATCATAAAACAATATCTCAGGAATATTCACCAACTAGACTAGAGTCAGAGAAACACTGAAACCCAGGGAGTACAGGACACCCACGGCTTAGTAGTCAATGACTACAGTATGAAATCACCTCATGTTCTAGTGGGAGTTCATGACCAGCAGGCTTCACCACGATGGATGTGATGACACTGAATGGCAGTCGCGCGAATTATCAGAAGTTGAAATTCGTTGGCTGGCTGTTGCATTCCATCCCTGTGTCTGAATGGTCAAACAGCTCACCTTATAACCTAAAGGTCCTGGTTTCAGTCTGTGGCGATGGGGTTATGGTTGCATACTGATGTGAAGAGTATCAAACTAGGACCAAACAGTTGTCTAGTACTTCCCAATTTTCAATGTTACTCTAATTGAAGTTCCTGATTACTCTTTTGATATCAATCAAATCCTTCAAAAATAAAAGTTGAAAACAATATCTGTCTCACAACCACAGTTTGGTAATCTAATAAATGTCTGTCATATTGAAGTGTTGTGTATAACAAAGGAATTCTTAAATAAACGAAGTTATTAAGATACTTGATACTTAAAAGTATTGATTGAATGGAGGATTTCATCATGAGCTCACATCAGTTAGAGAACCACTGGAAAGCCTGGGAGTACTGGACAGCTGTTTCATCCTAGTTTGAGACTCTTCAACAGTACACACCCAACACAGGGCTTCGAACCTAGGACCTGCTGGTTACAAGGCTAGCTCGTGGACCATAGAGCCACTGGGACAGCTCATGATGAAATCCCTACTAAACCAATACTTGAAAATTATTCTGATGCTCACTAGCTACTGGCCCTATTCAGGGAGGTGATTAGCTGGGGTTCTAGTGGTAAGCCGTGACCAGTAGGGTACAGCAGATTGAGGATGAGGCAGTAGCTCATCAAAGAAGACATTGCGAAGTGGTCACGCTATGTCGTGAATTGGCAGAAGTTAGAATTCAAGGACCATTGAATCGAGTCCCAGTAGCTCAATGGTCTACGAGCTGGCTCGCCTTGTAACCACGAGGTCCTGGATTCGAACCGGGGCGGTGGGTGAGTACTGATGAAGAGTCCCAAACTAGGATAAAACAACTGTCCAGTACTCCCAGGTTTTCCAGTGGTTCTCTAACCGATGTCAGCTCTTGATGAAATCCTCCATTCAGTTAAACAAAAACAAAAAATCTCTACAAAACCAATACTTGAAAACTTAAAATTATTGACTCTGTATTCTGTACCACATCCACTCATAAAACACATCTGTGACCATTGAAAGAATTAACTATGCTTCCCTGGAAGATTGAAATTAATTTCGTTAACAGATGTTGTTATTATAACAGTAGTATGCTGCAAACATGCTAGAAATGGACTGAATAAATGAAAATGATCACATGATTTCAAATAGGGAAAATAGGTTATAAGAACGAAAACAGATTGGAGAAATTTAGTGTATAGCGAAGTTAAACTACATTGTATTAGTCCGTACAAATACACCGAGGGATCAATAATTTCACATCATTTATTGATTATTATTATTATTTATACCATTTTAGAACATACACCCAATAAATTTATTTCTAAAGGTGTCGATCAAGTGAAATGATAATGATTGTAACAGAAATAATACTGAAGAACATTAATAGTATGTTTTAAAGTATGCTAATAACATTAATAATAATACTATTGACGTAATGTTTACCATTGATACGAGATGTTATCATAAAGAGTAAAAAGGCCTTGAAGAGATTTGTCACCTAGACAACAGAGACGAGGAAATGACCACAAAAATAAATATAAGGAAGTATCTATATGTAGAAAGCCTATTTAGGTGTGAATATAGTTTAAGGTTTTGATTGATATACGTATCTGTTATAAATACAATGAAATTATAACGTATTTCATTTTATTTCGTCAACAATGACATGGTCGCCTCCTCTTCTACCTCTTACAGCTATAAACTCAAATCAAGTAGAATGGGAATGCTGCAATGAAACATGCTTCTTTCAACTAGTATTTGTTTAAGTTATGTTCAGTTACCTGTTCATTGATTTTATCGGATTTAGGAACTTAGTGACTGTTGATATGTCATTTGCTAGTACGGGAACTTCGTCAATGCCTTTAGAGATAAACATGATGTTAGCTGGTTGGAGGTGGTTAGCAGTGGAATTCAAAATGCGCATTTTATCCCATTTGGGATTCATGAGCTGGATGTACCTGAATCCCCGTTGAGTGATGATGTCAGTCAACTACCATCATATTTACTACCTAAAGACATCGTGGAAGCATCTGTACTGGAAATCGACATGTCATCAGAAAAAAGTATATTGGTCCAATAAAATTCATCAAGTGGTAATTCCAAAACAAGATACCCTTGGCTCACTGGTCAAATGGATGATTCATTGGAATTTGAAGTGATGCATGTTGGGTTTGAGTCTCAATGGGAATCCTTTCACTCACTGGGGATACTGGTACATCCAGTTGTTGAGTTCCACATGGGACGAAATGCGCAACGTTAACTCAAGATGTGATTAAACAGGTTATTCATCTTATGGCTCTAAAACTTGTGAGGAAATAATATAGTTTTAGTAATTTTTATTGCTTTAATAATTCATTTGTACAATTCAGTCCAAATATAACATTCGTGGCATGTGTTTAGTAACATAGAAGGCTTTATATAGACTAATATCATCACGCAGTAATATGAAGCTTGCGGTATTTTGATAACGATAACTTCAAATATCAAAAGTGAGGTGAAATTAAAGAATTTTAGCTCATTACTTATTTGAGAAGTTTATTACATCCGGTCAAGTAACAATATCTCACCTGACCTAAATATGAAACGTTTGTCTCAATGATTATTCATTGTCCCCCAGTGTTGTATGAATATTACGAAGCATTCAACTTACAATGAATGAGTGATTTTGACAATATTCATTTTGAGATCGTAGAACATACAAAAATGGCATAGATTTCTTCCCATAATCAACTTTACAGATTTACTAAGGTACATACAATACTAGGAAGGCATACAGTTCTCAAAAACAAAATATGTTTGACTATAAACTTGTAAAGTTATACAAAAAAATGGTTGGAAATAATCCATTTAATGTTGACCGAAACCGAAGTAGGTAGGAATACTATGTAGTGATAAAAACATGGTTTCTCAATGATAGTTTTAGTCATATAGGCGGGAGGCCATAGCCTGTTTTATTTAGATTCACAAGATGTTGGATACCAGCGGTTAGTGAACCTGTTTAACGTGGCTAAAAATTTATCACAGTTAATTAGATGTATTTAATATTCAACCGTAACTTTGAAATTTCATTCAATCACACTGATCAAGGCAGTGTAAACGAAATCAGAAAGTTGTGTGAGTACCTTGATATGATTATGAGCAATAAGTTATGCTCGAAACTTCATCAGTAGATATTACTGTATAACACTGAGACCTTAACAAAATAAAACTTTCTCTATTATGAGAGTGACTTAGTTGGGTATGTTGAACACTTCACTTATATGGGTTGTCACATCAACCATAATGGACTGTTTACTAACGAAATCTCACCACAGATACAAAAGGATTTTTTGGCATTTTCCAATTTCAATCACCTCTGGAGTAGACATGATACCCAGCTACCCATCAATGGACGTGTCTACTGTTCAGCAGTTCGCTGTGTCCTTCTTTACGACTATGAGGCATGGCCGTTTGAAAGCGGAAGACACATAAAGACTAGTCATTCTTGACCATGGGTGTCTGTGTTCTATTTCTGGTGTTAAGTGATATTGTGGTGGTGTGATACGGACAATATGTTCCAACCGAATATTATTCTCACATATTCCCATAGTTCGTTACTGCATTAAAGAACAGAATACTATATATATTTGAACATTCTGTTTCATGTCGTTTAATGTAAACTGAAATCACACTCTCAGTGACTGGTTAAAGAAATATAAACTATGTGTAAATAGCGGTTTGATCAGTTGAAAATATACCCTGGCTTGCGTTTCTTGCCTTCTGCTGTTACAATGTAATATAATCGATAGTACTCAGGTTTTTTTGTTTACAGCTTGATTCCAGACTATATTTTTTGGTACAAGTATGGAATTTTCAGCACTTGATATTGGTAGCCCAAATTTTGCAGGCCAACCATAGACATCAGGTGTGCGTCGGCAGGGGATCGAACCCCGGCCCATGTGCATGGTCGGCGAAAGTCCTAACCAATGTGCCACCGACGCCACATAGGAAGATTTAGACTGCCTGGTCAGAGTCAATAGCTTGAGATTGGCGATATAGATGGTTCTCAGTGGTGCAGATTCATTCAGTCTTTGTGATCGCCAATAATCAATTAACTGTCATATTTCTCTGTGTTAGTATACTTGCTTCCGTACATTTCTGTTATTATCATTCTTTTGAATTTTTTCTTTTCTCTACCATTTGTGTGCCACATGGAGCGTGACAGCTTGAAATGCCACGTTTTTGTACAAAAATCTAGTTAGTCAGTTAGTTCGGCAGTCAATTAGTCACAGTCTAAAACATATTTCTTATCATTACTGAAAATTTTCACTTTTATTTTAGTCAGGAATGTGTTAGCTAAAAGTGAGATACTTTGTTTGAAGTTTCATATTCTGCATTTTTATGAAACATAGCATTAATGTACTGGTAATTGCTAATACTTGTAAAGTATGTGGTTAGAAACGAAATCTTTTGAAAGTTTTCTTTGGAAACTCAAAACTCAAAAATTCAAATTACATAAATGTGACCTATTTTACATCACAAATAGTATTAAGAAAGTGTAATGTTAGACTACTTTTCATTCTAATTAGAAAACAGTTATAATATAAAGCAGTAGTACTCGTTAGCGAGATACAGTGTAATGTAAATTCACTAGACATCAAATGTTGGTATTAGATGGTTGGAGGCAATCGGCAGGATGCCCTGTTTGACATAGTTTTCGTGCTAGTTGGTACTCATCAGCAAGGCATATCTGCAACCTTGAAGGAACTCATGTCCCTTCTGAGATTCGAACCCGTGCCACCCAAAGCTTCAATCAGCGACGTTAGCAATGAGCTATTCGGGCTCACGATTGACTTCCTGTAGGACTGTATTGGATATATTTTTGATTGCACACTAGTCAGTAACTAGTGTAGTGTGTCTAGTCCTCTGTTTGGTGTCGACTGAATTCTATTAGTCTCTGACTGAAGCACTGGATGACATAGGTTGGAATCCCAGAAGGGACATGGGTTCCTTCAAGGTTGTAGATATACCTTGGTGACGAGTGCCAACTATCACGAAACCTTTGTCAAAAGGCGCTTCCTGTGACCGATTGCCTCCAACCATCTAATACCAACAATTCAAAGTACGCCGTGAGGAAGAGCCACCTAGCATGGCGGCCACATTGCAAACCTGACTGATAGAATTCAGTCTGCACCGAAGATAGGAGTAGACATATAACACTAGTTTCCAACTAGTGTCCAATTAAAAAAAGATATCAAATGATTAAGTTTAAGGAAACATATTCATACTATTTTTCTCTTAGCTACTATCAGAAAAAGATAAAAATTATACAAAATAAAAGTGGACAGTGAAGTGAAATGTATCACGTACCTCGCATAGTTTCAAAATCAAACTCATACAGAAAAAAATTATGGAATAATGATATTTAGATAAGATATCAGATGTAGGAAACTTCAAAAATGATATTTATCCATATAATATGTGTTTGTTTGATAGTCTGTTATATTTCGCTATGTATATATGGATCGATATTCCATTATAATTAGCCAATCATGTTAAGACTGTCTATTGATTTGTTCATTTTGAATATTCGCTGACACACTTGTTCGGACATTCATATATTTTCGCTCTCACACTCTTGTGTGAGATTGATTCTCCTGGTGTTTTGGAAAATACAAGTATCATCTCAAACCTAGTGGTCTTCTGATTTCCGTCTTTCTTGCGTCAGGACTATTAAATTCTCGACCAGTACATAACAAAACATAATTTGTATCTACCCTGCTGTGAGCTACTATCAGTCATATCAGCAAGATAACACGACTGCTGACTTACAGTACTTACGTAATCTCCATCAGACGGCTGATAGTTGTCAGGACTTTATGAAATATATGTCAAAAAAGGAGTAAATCAGAATAACCAGCGCTCTTTTGTCTCAATTCAGACCGTCGTTTGTGGGTTTATAGATATTTATAATCTGTCAGATACAAAAGTTAGTTGGTAAGTGACTCTGTGGGTACTGAAACGAAAAAGAACTGCATTGACTTTCAGATTCCATACTGGAGCTATGAATAGGTCTTCCAGAAAGTCCCATAACAGGAAGCAGTATGTGTCAGGCACCTATACTTTTTCAGTCATGTTAGATTTTGATTGGACACTAGTAATTAGTGTGATGTGTCTAGTCCTCTCATTCGTGCAAACTGAATTCTATCAGTTAGGTTCGCAATGTGGCCACCATTCTAGGTAGGTCACCATCACGGTACACATTGATTTGATGATATTAACTGGTTGGAGGCAGTTGGCAGGAAGCCTTGGACCTAGGTCTCGTGCTAGTTGGCACTCGTCATCAAGGCACATCTGCTACATATGGTGGCAATTGGCATAATTAGTCAACTTTAAATCAAGTACACGACAATGACTCTGAGTAGTCTGATGGATAAATCGGTATTATGACCAACTCAATGACTGATTGAATGATAAAATGACGATTTTCAGAATCGTAGAATGCTGACAAACAAATGCTCCAT
The DNA here is from genome assembly GCA_944472135.2 of Trichobilharzia regenti. NCBI lineage: Eukaryota > Metazoa > Platyhelminthes > Trematoda > Strigeidida > Schistosomatidae > Trichobilharzia > Trichobilharzia regenti. The sequence goes on along the minus strand of OX235265.1, from coordinate 47,532,655 downwards.
TGTGAATATTTCTAAGCCATATCATTAAAAGACTTCAAAAAGGGATTTTCAACACTCCAAAGACCTTAGTCAGATAATCTACGCCTTCTTATTTGGCTCAAGTCATCAGGTGATAGGCAACATGTTTTGGTCTTATTATCTCAAACTCTTTTCTTATCCACTGTTACATTAGCTAAGATTACTTATTTTCTATTTTTTTTTATTACAGCTTGATTCCACACTGTATTCTTGGTATAAGTATGGAATTTTCAGCATGTGATATCGGTAGCCCAAATTTTGCAGGCCGACCAAAGATATCAGGTGTGAGTCGGGAGGTGATCGAACCTCGAACCATGTGCATGGTCGGCGAGAGTCTAACCACTGTGTCCTAGATATTCGTAGCATGTTTCTTTGCCATCTCAATTAATGGAGTTCTGCAACCCATAGATCAAATTTTCATGTCCCTCTACCTTACTTTAGCAGCCGGTTGATGGGCAATATTTGTATATCTTCTACCCTCATCGGGAATACCTCGATTGTAAAGTAAAGTGAAGTGAACTGCCACAGTACAGACGCCATTTTGTATAAAGTAAAGTATAAAATGAAACGAATTATTCTTGATAAAACACGATAAATTTATTCTATCCATACTTTTGTTCGTATATATATATATATATATATATATATATATATATATATATATATATAAGCTTACCTTCCATTTACATAAATCATATCAGTTTTACTTGACGCCAACAGAACAGCACCAATTGTTGCTCCAGAATTCTCTCCATAAATCATAACCGATGATGTATTCCCTGAAAATGTATGTCCATACGTCTGTATCCATGTTAACGCTTCGCGTACATCTTTCACACCATTATTTGCACCAGATATATGTAAGTTAAAATCAGAGAAACCAAATATACCAAGTCTATAGTTTACTGTTATATAAATAATTTCTAATGTAGCAGCCATTCGTGTTGAAATTAATCTTGGTCTATGATTTAACAGATAATCTCCACCAATATAAACTACAATTGGTAACAGTCTTTTATTTTCTCCCTTATTGAATAGAGGATAATGAAAGCTTAGAGTTAAACATGAATGTGGTTTCCCAATAGGTATTTTCTCTTGTGAATTATTACGTAATCTAAGCTGTGCACACTCTGTATCATCATCATCGTATTCTTCACGACCGAAAAATTGTATCCTCCCATCTTTAAATTTTCTTTTATACTTTGATACACTATGCCAATAGGCTACATAACATTCTTCAAAAGTATACGGTGTAGTTGACTCAGCAAAATAAGCATTTTGATGCGGTAATGTTGCATACGGTAAATTATGTAATGTATACCAGCCTGTGATATTTGTTACTTCTGGACATAAGGTGGCACAACTAGTTATTATGCATGCAGGATGAATATCACGATCTAGGGCTAAATGTTTATTCATTTGTTCAATTTTCATTTCTAGTTGTTGAAATTTCCATGTTTTCCAGATTATAATCGGTAGATGAGATAGTATGAATACTAGTAATAGAATAAATGTAACCAATAGAAAAAACTGTCTTCTTAACCTTTCATTTCTTACTCGCTTTTTCCAGGCATGACTATCCATTAATAGGCTATCAAATGATAGATAAGGTTTAAATGATAAAGTTTGTTGCGTAGTAATTATCTCAGGAACTTCAGTAATATTTGTGTCTTGTTTATTTTCATGGTCAATTACTTCTTCGTTTTCATATTTTTGGTTATCTTTGGCTGATGGACGACTTTCAGATGAAAATCGTCCTGATAGTGTATTCATGCCTAGAGAATAATAATTCCGTGATTCAGGTATAAACGATAAAAGTTATTAATGCAAATTTTTTTTAAAGTCACGTTTTCCTAATCTGAAGTATTTTGAAATAAGGAATACTCTTTCTAAAGTTATTCGCAGATGCTGCCTATGTAGTACTAGATTATTCGATCAACAAAAAAATCGATAGACTACTTCTTTATTTTGGTTATATATATATATATATATATATATATATATATATATATATATATATATTTCAAATTAAGTTTCATCGATTTGTTGAATTCGGGTAAAATATTACAAGGTGTCTTTTTAGGTAAGTTTCTGACTGTATTATATTCCGCTGCATCTTGTGTAGTTCCTGATTGTCCATTTAATCAGTATTCATAATGATTATGTTGATTCGAACCATAAATTACACGCTGAAAATCTTGAGAATAGTGTTTTATGCTAAATTAGGCGAAATATATTTTGTGACAGAAAGCTCAATACAATCTTTGAAGTAAAGACTTGGGTAAGATAAGGCTGCCTGCTCCCACTTATGATGATATTCTTGATTGTGATGGATTGGACCGTGCAACAGACCATGGGGAGCGATAGGATAGGCAAAAGTTGGACCAGCAGAAAGATAATGGAAGATTTAGACTTTACTTCTAATCTCACACAAACTCTAACGTCTGACAAGTTATACAAAGAGATATGCATCGAAAGCAGGACTGCAAGTGAACACAGAGAAGAAAGTGATAACAAAAAGGTGCCCGACCAACAAAAACAAGCACCAATCACCATAAACTGGAGAAATTTGAAGAATGTAGTCACCTCTTTCATCATTCAACTGAACAAGTCTGGATCCCTACAGCTAGAGGCGGCATGGATGACGAAGTCAAAGCTAGACAGGATTGGGAAAGCGAGACAGATATTCTTTATTCTGAAATCAGTGTGAAAATCTAATCCATTGATCATAAGAAGTAAAAGGTGGATTTTCGACACTGACGTGAATTTATTCAGTGATTCAGTTAGAGCAGACGCGCGTGTCATTAAAAGTAATTCCAACAACTTACTGCGAACTTTCATCAACGGCTACTTTCATTGGTTCCATTCTCAACATCGGGAGGCTGACCAGAAAGAATTAGCAGCAACAAAACTTGGCAGTTAGTAAGTCAACCAGGAACCTTTCCCTCAGCAAATGGGCAGAAGGAAATGGAGATAGATTGGACATACTGGGAGGAGATAGTTGAGTGACATCACATTACATGCCCTAGAGGGGAACCTGGGTAGGAAAAGACGAGTTAAGCATATATTCGGAGGTGAGAGGAGCAAATGAAAACCCATGTGCAATGCTCATGCCACGTGCAATGGGCTTCAGGGAGATGGAGATTTACTGTTGAGGCCGCATATTTCACACGGAATTCAAGTGAATAATAATAACGTTTGTATATAATATAATAATATAATATAATTATAATAATCATATTCACCCAAACCATCGCTCTTTGAAACGTCATACACTGAACGTCATCGATGAAATAAAATCTCGCCTACCGGAGATAGAGAGAAACATTTCACTAAGAACACATGCTCTATATGAGCTGACAGAAGACGAGCAGAGAAGTTTCATGGACTACATCGAGTCAGTTTCAAGAAGACGCTGTGAAGATGTAAACCTGAAACTCGCGAACAGCCTCAAAGCCGCTGACACTTACTCTTGTTTTCCTGCCAAACCAGAAAAATACGTCTTCAACTACTCTAGTATATCATTGACTCCTGTCCAATTGCAAGCCTTGTCGTTGGGTCCAAAATTCTGCGATATTTCGACAAACTCGAGTGACTTGGATATCAAAGTCCAATTTGAAGCACTGATCCAACAGACAAATGACCTTTCTGCAGCGTCCAACAAATCATATGAACAATTCAAGTCTACAGTATTAAATAGCTGCCATCAGTACATCAACACGCAACCAAAAGCCAGAAGATTGATTTCAGCCGAGCACAGAAAGCAATTGCGTGAGATTCTAAAGAACAAAGACTTGGTTGTGACACGCCCCGACAAAGGTTCTGGCATTGTCCTGATGGATCGCCAAGACTACATCGATAAAATGTTATCAGTCTTGTCAGATGAAAACAAATTTTCAAAAGAAAGTAGCCAGAAAGACCAAACGGAACAAATTGAAGCAAGATAACACAAATGCTGAAGAATATGAAGAACGAATCGATTATTAGCTCTGAATTATTCGAGCAAATACGACCCTCCGGTTCCGTGATTCCCCGTTTATATGGTCTGCCAAAAGTGCACAAAGAGAACGTGCCACTACGTCCAATCCTGGACATGAAAAATTCTCCATATCATGCTACTGCCAAATGGCTCACAGAAATCCTCCTACCTATCAGAAATAATCTCTGCAAGCATAGTGTTTCTGATTCGTTTGAATTCGTCGACTCAATAAATGATGCTAATGTATCTGGGAAGAAAATGATATCTATGGATGTTACTTCGCTTTTCACCAACGTTCCCCTCACTGAAACTATCTGCTTTTTATGCAAATTCATTGAAGATAATAATGTGGACGTATGTGTTCCGATACACTACTTAAAGGAACTACTTTTGAGGTGCACTCTAAATGTCCAATTCAAATTCAACAACACGATATATAGACAAAGAGATGGAGTAGCAATGGGGTCACCACTGGGTCCTTTACTTGCAGATTGCTTCTTGGCCAGTTGGAGAATAGTATTTTATGGCCTACTATCGACAGTTTCCATCTGTACCTAAGATACATGGATGATACCTTCATCATATGTGACGACAATACTGACGTCGAATTGATAACTAATGAGTTCAACAGCTGCCATCATGCCATCAAATTCACGTCGGAATCAGAGATTAACTCGGAATTCCACTTTTTGGATGTTTTTCTAAAGAGGAGATCTGATGGCTCTCTTCAAAGATCGATCTACAGGAAACCAACATGGAATGGTCAGTACACAAATTTCCATAGCTGGGTCCCTTTAAGAAGAAAGAGAAATTTGATCCATTCCCTATCCTCAAGAATAAGGAGGATATGTTCAAGTGATACAATCGATGGGGAATTGGAGCGACTCAGACAAGTTCTCTTAGAGAATGGATATCCTCCAAGATTCATCGAGAAAAACATGAAGCTAAGAGAAAAGCCCGAAAGAATTCAGACTGTGCCGAAGAAACTGCTCTTTATGAGTGTTGAATTTAAAGGTGATACTGCAGCTGAGATCTTGAAGAATCGCTTACGCAGATCACTGAGGAAAGCCTTCTTTATGGCTGAGCTACGTATCAATTTCTACAGCCGACGAATGATCAACGGATGTGTAAAGGATAAGCTGCCGCTTTGGGCCACCTCAATGTGTGTTTATAAATTCACATGCTCGTGTGGAGCAAGTTATATTGGCCGCACAAAGCGCACGCTTTCCAAACGCATCTCTGAACATTATCCGGCATGGTTAGCAAAGGGACAATACAAGACAATTACTAGCTCAATTCTCGAGCATTTGGTGAACTCAGGCCACGTAGCTCCACCAGAGTCGTCTTTCAACATCATCTACAAAGTGAAGCCAAATTGTACAAAAGGCGTCAGGTTCCGGCTTTTGTGTATGGCGGAGGCGCTGGCAATACATCAATACAACCCTGATCTCTGTATACAGAAAAAGTTTGTCCAGTCTCTTATTCTACCTTGGTCTTAACCTCTTCACTTATCCTTCCCTGTTAAAAAATATTTTTGATTTTGTTCTTAATCTTTAATTTTACTTTTAGTTTGCTTTTGCTTTAATAATTAATTCACTATTATCAATTTCATATATTTTCACACCTTCTTCACACTTGTTAAATTGACACTCTAATAACTTTATTCTCACTCAAGAGCAATTTTAACCTTTTCTAACTTCTATCTTTGTTCCGTCAAGTACCATGTAATTTACAACTTTTAATTTTCACCTCTAAAGCCACTTATGATTAATTACAGCAATTATGTCACCCCCTATTATTCAATAATAGACCACTATACATTCTTCTAAGTATAAATACGACTGTACAGCCTCTGAAGATGATTTCGTCGATAAAGAAAATTTTCTTCGCTGAATCCGTCTTTTATATAATATTAATTTGTGACTAAAGTTATTACTTCTAAGTATCTGTTAGTCAGATTGCCTCAGTCGCTGTTATCATAAAATAACTAACTAGAAGGTAAAGTAATAATAAAAGTAATTTTATTGTACTAACTGTCGTAATTATTTTCAGGACAAAAATAGCTGTATAACCAACTATCATCACTACTACTACAACTCCTACTAATGATAAGAATTATTATATTAATTAATACCTTAACTCTGTTTTATAATGAGCTGACGTCGGCTAGAAAACCATCGGAAAACCTGGGAGTACTGGGCAGCTGTTTCGTCCTAGTCTCGGACTCTTCAAAGGTACACACTCACCGAGGGTTTCGAACCTAGGACCTTCCGCTAACAAGGCCAGCTCGTAGACCATTAAGCCACTCACTGGAACCCGATCCAATGGCCAATTCATGACATAGCACGACCACTTAGCAATGTCTTTGATGAGTAACTGTCCTCACTTTCAGCCTGCCCTATCCTACCGGTAACGGCTTCCCACTAAAACCCCAGATAACTGCCTGAATAGGGCTAGTTGCCAATGCTAGTGGTCATCTTTAACCCGATAAGAAATCAAGCCGATAAGCCGGAAAAATAGCGTTAAAAGTATGTTTGTTTAAAAAATTGTCAATTATGCGTTAGCTATTAATGATCTCTGCACGTAAACACTAAATGGGTTATTGATAGTTCGCTGATGTAACAGTTGATTATTGACAGTGAAATGATAATCTGGATCTTAATAGGGCTTAAACCATCTACCTCCAAATAACTAGGTTGGCACTCTGAACAACGAGATACATCTGATAACCAAATCACTATTTCATTGCAATTATCAGGGATAGTGCTTAACTCTCATGTGAATGAATGATACATTACTGTTCGCTTATTAACAAACTAGCTGTCTAACAAGGTTTTCGTCCATAAATCCTAATCATGGTGAATTAGCGGTGCGTCGGTGGTTCTCGCGTAGAATGTTCTTCAACCACGCATGTGATTTGGAGACCATATACTGGCCGACGCACTCCTAAACCTCACCTGGTTTACTAGTCACTGCACCCCGCAAAACAACATCACTGAAACTTCATGGCTTCGGAACGCAGAAGAATGAGAGAGTGGATCGGAAAAAGAGGAAGAAGTTATTATTACATCCATAGCAGCTTGCCATCTCAAGGCTATCTCATGCAGCAGTTCTTTAAATACAGCTCACTAACTAATAGAAACTACATACCTGAAACGCACGCCAGAGATTTCAACAGTAACATAAAAGTTTTATAGTTCATTAAGTTATTCAAAGAAACCATCTTCCTGTAATGATGAGCTGACGTAACATCAAGAAGTATTTAAAGAATAGCTATCAATACTGTAATATCGTTAATTAAAAATAGGAAATGGCTACGAAAATACTAGAGATTTCCTTCATCCTAGCTTTTGTTCTTCCTGACTGCGTACTCCCGATGTCTGCCGATATAAAGCCCATGGTCATTAGGCTACAGGAATAGTATAAATCTACTCAAACAATGATTCAGAATCCAATTCCAATTCCAGCCAGTTTGCTATGAAGCTCTGTTGTGATCTAATTTCATGGTAGAGTATTTGTCTTCACAACATATTCCACTAGTCAGGACTTCTCGCTGACCTCAGAGTAGACTTAATGATGAATAGTGGTAGTAGTACTATATCACGAATCGGTAAATTTAAAATTCATTGGTGACTAAACTCTAACACAGTAACTGAATATCCAAATGCTTCCTAACAGCCTAATTAGGGATCATGGACTCTTTCCTGGGAATAACTGTAGGTAAGCAGTACTGAAGAGTCCAGACTAGCATGAAACGCAGTCTAGTAATTTCTAATTCTCAATGGCTTCCTATTTCATTACCATTTTCAGAAGCGTGCACTTTGAAACCCTTGAAGTCTAGAATTTCGTCACAAATGTTACTCCTAAAACTGAAATCAACTGAGCAATTTTACAATAATTTAAAAAATGAGTACCTTAAAATTCTAAAGTCCATTACAAGAATAAATCGAATACTTCTAGTATATAATAATATAAATTGGAACTCATTCCAAATAATTTCATTTAACTGATCATAGAATAATAGTAAATTTATGATTACCAACGAATTGTCATTACTATAAACTGACCTTAAGTGGAATTTTAATTAGTGCTTGTTATAAGTTGGACCACTTAATTTACACACGATTGTTATCATAAGAATAATTGCTAACAGATTTTCGCATAGGTCTGTTGTTTCTTCAGACTGTTTCATCGCTATATGAAGCTAGTGATGTTGGCAGCTCTCTATAAGACTGATTTAAAGCCTGATCATGAACTAACTATAGTTAGAGAACTATTAGAAACTACGGAGTACTAGATTTCTCCCCAATGGCTGAATTTTCAACGAGCTACCAAAGTAACCTGAAGGCTCCAAGTTCAATCCCCACTAAGGATCATGGGCACTTAATCCCGAAGAGTTACAAACAAGGATGTTGTTGTTCTCCAAACGAAGTTATTTCCTGCTCAAACTTTTAATCAATCAATTCCCTACAAACCAACGCTTGAAAACTAACTTCTCCAAGAGATTCAAACCCTTTTGACTAAGTAACCCAATTATAGAAAAGTCACACCAGTTAGCTCCTAGTTACCAGTTAAAATGTAGATGACAGTTTAGCGTGAGGACAATCACAGTCTCCTGGAACCTCAGGAGAAAATGGTGCGTGTTTAAATTCCTTTGGAGAAAGCATTTCCATGGAAGCCGAAGACTCATCTTTTCTCTGAAGTATCAGTTAACACATTATCTGCATGCATGGTGTCTTACTGAATGCCACGAACCGTCTGACATCAACTTAAATTAAATGAAGACGGCAATTCCCTTAGAATGTTGCCTTATTATAAATCATAAGGATCTTCAGTAAACTGATTTAACTGTCATTTCATTAGACCCAACTTGATACTTATTCGTGAAGATTTAACTGCGTGAAATTCACTTGACAGTCTACACCTGACTAATTTTATGGAAGAATATTTCTGATATCACCCCATACTCTTCATACACACATACACTAAATAGGAAAATTCCCTTTTATATCAGTATATCAAATGTCCTACAGACAGTTTATCAATCATTTTGAATAGTACCCTATCTCCAAGTTGTAGATACGCAGTTGCATTACAGATCTTCACTGTTAGGATATAACCATCAAGAAAATTAAGTGCTTTTGAAATTTTTAGGCATTAGTGTCAAAGTAAAGGCAAAGATATAACTTCTAATTGTACTGAAGATGACTGCACTGTGCATGATGACTGATATATGGAAGCTGTGTTGGGAAGTATGAAAAGACAAGTGATTTCTGATCAGAGATATCTTCGTCACATTTTATCCAACCTAAGTTGAATAAAATAATTTAAAAAATGTTTAGTTTAGACAGAGAATTTCAGCTAAATAAGGTGTTCAGTCGGTGGGATTATAAATCTTTAGCGTGTAGGTGGTTCGGATAAGGTTTTGAGAATTGTAGGGTTGTATGGTTGAAGATACTTCTTAGCATGGCTTATATTGATTTACAATGATGTAAGATTACTTTTCTCTCTTTTTCTATCGTTGGCTTGTAAGGATTATATTTGTTTTTAGGAGTTGATCACGGATTAATATCAGCTAAAGAACCATTGAAAACCAGAAAGTACAGCTATCCAGTACTACCTGGTTTTCAATTGTTCTCTAACTGATATCAATCCGTGATCAACTTGTAAAAACTTTTCTCTCTGTTGTCTTCAAAATTCTCAATATATTCACTACTTTTCATTGAATTATTCTCTCTGCTCTCTCGATTTTTCGACATTTTAGTAATGTATCTTTTCAGTTCCGGTTTGTAGACGTTTTCGAAGTTTGATAGATTCGCTTGATGAATTTCTCTTCAATGTCCTGGTTTCTTTTCACTGATAGAAATTGACTTGAAGTTGAGACTTTGTGGCAAAACACTTCAATATACTGAATCAATCGACGGAAAAATCGAAAATTTAATTAAATTAATATGATTCGTTGCTCAAGAGGTGGCTCTTGTGGCCCAAGTGGTCTAGTGGATAACGCTTTGGCGTTTGAAACTATGGGCACTGGGTTGGAGCCTTGGTGGGAACATCATCACTCACTGGGGAATGCAGGTGCATTCAGTTGAAGAGTCCCAAATAGGACGAAATGCGCTTTATCCTGGATTTCACTGTTAGTCACCATTCACCAATTAAAAATATATATATATATATACTGAGATATATTCTTAGCTGTTTCCTCAGCATTCTTTATCTATTGTTTCCCAACATCTCTAGGACTGAATTCAGTTACCATGCTATCACCTACACAGATCATAGCATCAGACATTGGATTTACAGGCTGATACCGTATAAGTGTCCCCACTTAAGGTTTGTTTCAACATAATACTAATTTATTTGTGTTTTTCAACGCTGAAATAGACAATCACTACGAGCGTGTAAAATATGTTATCACTACCTCAGTTAATGAGGTGTTGCAATTCCATTAGTAGCATAGCTACTTCCTAGAGCATAACTATCTACATTATACTCAGACTATTCACTGCATATTTTCAAAACATGTTAGTTTTGTTGCAAAGACATTGAAAATCAAAATCTTATCATCTCATATTACTCACCAAGCTTATCAACCAGCACTGAGATCAGAAAATTTGATACATATTAGCCCGTTAACTTTAATACTTACAGTATGAATCTTCATGAGTAATCCCCACTCTCAAACTCCAACTAAACAGTGAATTTTAAAAGTCACGAAACTTAGCTAGACGGATTTGTAGTATCACTTTGACCCTTATTTACTGGTAGCCAATGGTAGAATAGGACATTTCGTCCTATTTAGAACACGTCAAATGAATGCATCTATATCATCAAAACTCTACTGCTTCATGCTCCAAAGTATTGTCCACTAAGTTCCTGAGCCAGGAGACCGATTTCTTTTTCCATGATTAAAATTTGGTCGGTTGTTTATCCATATACTGGTACTGGCTGATGTATTCCAGCAAATAGCTTATTAAACAAGAAGCTTGGATACTGTCTCATCGTTTCTTTTGGGGTTGGGGTCTGCACTATCATCTAAGGACCCCATATTTCAAACTGAAATTGTTCAAAACTATTAGCATGGAATCACAAGTACTAGAAAATAGTATAAAGTACTCCCTTATTGCTACAGATTATGTTAGAAAAGCCAATTATATTTCATTCAGATCTATCATGTAAGAGACAAAGTTCAGAAAACATTCTCGGTATTATTGTTTTCAGTAATAACTAAGGTATGACTGAAATTCTGTCTGTAACAAAACTAAATAAAGACAAAAAAATAACGTAACTGATACGTATTGTACTTAGCTGTCTACAATGTCTGTCTCTTGATTTACAATTCTACTACATACTTCTGCATTTAAAATATAAAAAATTTATGTTCAACTGATCGATACAATAGTTTTCATTATTGTTATTACTGTTATTATGATTGTTATATCACATATTTTTTTATAAAAAGGAACCTGAAATGACGTAGTCTGTCTGAAATTTAGCATATACATTATATGATTTGTCCTATGTCAACAAAAAGACTGATATCAGCTGCAATTTTCAAAGACATATTGTGAAAAAGTGAAAATAGGTAATAATTTTTAGAAAATTAAGAAAATAAAACTGCTGATTACAGGACGCCTTCATGAACTGACATCAGTTAGAGAACCACTGGAAAACCTGGGAGTACTGGACAGCTGTTTCGTCCTTGTAGCCAGAAGGTCCTGGGTTCGAACCCCTGTGGGTGCGTACTGCTGAAGAGTCCCAAACTAGGACGGAACAGCTGTCTAATACTCCCAGCTTTTCCAGTGGTTCTCTAACTGATGTCAGCTCATGATGAAATCCTCCATGCAATATAAAGTTATAGAAAAACAAACTTTCCATGAAATGGAGGTGATCATTTATCGTATAAATTCCCTCAGGTAGTTGGTTTAATGTGATTTTACTTTTGATTACTAAGTAACTTCAGTTAGGCGACAACTAAAAACCAGGGGGTACTGGACAGCAGTTCCATCCTAGTTTAAGTCTTTTCATCAGTACAGAGTGATGACCCCGCAGTCAGAGATCGAATATTCAGGACTTTCAGATCACAAGGTGAACTCGTGAATCATTCAACCACTGGGAGGCAGTTCAGTGACCTATCAGTTCCAACTTCTTCCATTGTGGATAAAATTTAAAGCCTCGCAGTGTTATACAGTAACATTTACTGATGATGTTTCGAGAACAATTTATTGCTCATAATCATATCAAATTGAAGTAAATGTTACTGCATAACACTGTGAAACTTTATCAAGATCAATTTTATCCACAATGGAATTATGCTCTGCCACAGTACACAAGTTCTATATCTTATACTAACTTCTTCCATTTCATGATACAACGCGACTACTGGCCAGCGACGACCGTGACTACCTGTTCTCACCAAAGTAATACTGTAATCATGTCAGATATTACGTTTGACTGTTTTAAAAAGGTGTTTTATGAATTTTTGTTTTTTACGCAGCTGGAATATCTGTTATGACGTTTGCTATACTGTCCGCGAAAACAACTTGTAAAAGCTTTTCTCCTTACCTTCTTGATGGCTAAATGGTATTTCGTAAATAATAAAGTTGAGTTAGGCATATGATTCATTGCTAGAAATTATTTTTTGACGTTTTACATGTGAACATTCAATCATCCAGATATATTCTAACTGACCTGGTTGTTTATTTTTCCATTAGTCGAAACATTTGTAACCCTCAGGATATATTCATAACCTCTCTACGATTTGAGTAGAGGTTATAGATTCATTATTTCACCAATAACAATTGAAGAATTGTGTAATTTCAAACACCAAACAAAGTGCACTCGGATTATTGTGTTACTGAGGCGTTTAATGATTAACTTATTCAAGCCTACTAAAACATTTCAACTAGCATTTTGTTTCCATCCATCAACTACTCAATGCGTTAAAGTGCACATTAGAACAGAATCTAGGTAATGTCTCGAATTCACTGGATGGTAGGGAATGTTTTTTCAAACATGAATTAATCATTATTTTATTGAATTTTAGCTTTTCCCAAGTGGTCTAGTGGATTACGCTTTGGAGTTTGAAACTATGGGCACTGGATTCCAGCCTCGGTGGGAACACCATCACTCAGTGGGGAATGCAGGCACATCTAGTCAACTGACGAGTCCCAAATAGAACGAAATGCTCGTTATCCTGGATTCCACTGCTAGTCACTATCCACCAATTAAATTGAACATTCTCGCCTTAATATCGATTAATTCTTATCCATAACGGACTTAACGTCTATTTTCAAATGACCTTCATGGCCTATAAAGATGACTCATAATTTGTGTAGGGATCTTACAGTTCACATAAGAATGAGAAACAAAAACAAAACAAGACGATCAAGTTTTAATCATCAAAACAAAAAGGTATTAATTGTCTAATAGAATGGAGTAACAATTTCATCAGTTAGGAAGGAAAAAAAATTCATATCACATGATGATTAGTGCGAACACATTGATGTGTATTCTCAGTTCAAAAAGAGACATTCATTTAACGTTCATTAATGTACTAATAGAGTTAGTGTGGGTAGTTTGTGTGTTAGTTTACCAGGTGAATTTATTTGTTTACTGAATGTATATAGTGAAACGTGTTTTCACAATTAGTTTAAAATAAACATTTCAAATGCAAACCAGTCATGCTCTTTTAATCAGTGAAGCCAAATTAATTAATAATAATAATAACAATATTGGTAATTTTCAACAGTTGGTTTGTAGGGATTAAATTTGTTTTTTATGAGTTTCACCATTGATTGATATAAGTGAGAGAACCATTGAAAACCATCAGGGAGTACTGAACAACTGCTGTTTCATCCTAGTTTGGGAATCATCGGCAGTACGCACCCAATGGTAAATCACGAATTGGTAGAAGTTAGAATTCATAGTTTGGTCATTGAATCGGGTCCCAGTGGCTTAATGGTATACAAGCTTGCCTTGTAACCTGAAGGTCTTGGCTTCAAACCCCAGTGGGTGCGTACTGCCGATGATTCCCAAACCTGCTGTACCCTACTAGTCACGGATTCTCACTAGAACCCCAGGTAACTACCTACCTGAATAGGGCCAGTCACTAGTGAGCATCAGATTAATTTTCAAGAATTGGTTTTGTAGGGATTTTGGTTTGATTGGTTGGGGGATTTCATCATGAGCTGACATCAGTTAGAATTCATGAACCGTTGGATCGGGTCCCAGTGGCTCAATGGTCTACGAGCTGGCTCGCCTTGTAACCAGAAGGTGGTGGGATGGAACCGGGGTGGTTGGTGCGTACTGATGAAGAGTCTCAAACTAGGACGAAACAGCCGTCCAGTACTCCAAGGTTTTCCAGTGGTTTTATAACTGATGTCGGCTCATGATGAAATCCTCCATCGAATAAAACAAAATCTCCACAAAACCAATACTCGAAAATTAATCTGATGCTCAGGTAGGTAGTTACCTGGGGTTCTACTGGGAAGCCGTGACCAGTAGGGTTTCTTGGAATATGTTCAGAAAACCGGATAAAAGCCCTTCTTCCCGTCCTTCTAATGCACTTGCTCCCGCAAGTAAACGTAAATTCATAAACACAGTTGGAGGTGACATCATCAAGTTTCGAGTGGCTTACTGAGGACGTGGTGCCGTGAACAATGTTTAATTATACAGCATCATCATAATGGGAATTTAGTCAATACTGTAAATGGAACTTTATAAGATAATATGTTTTCAGATCATTAATGTGATTATTATTATTATTATTATTAGGGATATTAAACATCTTTTACATCGAGTGTCACTGCTGCTCACTTCTTTCCTATCTAATTCATCAGGAAACATTCATTTTCCTTTTTTTCGTATTCATACTTATAAGTGTCTGAGACTGTCATGTAGTTTTTGTGTGTAATCTGAATAATGATTCAGTCAATTTTACTAATGTCTATGACTTTTAGGAACTAAATATAGTTGAAAATAATAAAGATGAATAAGAATCACAACTATTTCTTGTAATATTTAAGTGTTAACAGTGATCAAGAAGAAACTATGCACCTCAACAGGAAGACTTCGTGTGCTTTTCCTCAACGGGCAATGTTAGCTGACATAGGGTAATGCTGGAGAAGAGCTAGTGATGGTCAAACCAAAACATGCCACCAGTCAATGAAATTTACAACAGTTAGTTTAAGCCAGTCACGTAGGAAGATGTAGACTGACTTCCTGGTTGGGGTCCTCGGGACGGTAAAAACCAATGGTTAGAAACAGTTGGCGATATGGCTCAAACTCGTCGTTCTCAATGGCTGGCGCAGATGCATCCACTCCTTCTGACTTATGATTTCAAATGAAACTGTTTTGTTCTTCGTTATTACTATTCCTTTGTCTGACATCTCTGTTTACTGTCTCTATTATGCATTTCTTCTACTTTCTTCTCTTACTTTGTGTGCTACATGGAGTGTGGTGACTTGAACTGGTGCACATCGGTGCAAAGTTCTATGTCGAAAATAGACAGACAGACAGACAGACAGACAGACGGACAGACAGACAGACAGACAGACAGACAGACAGACAGATGCACCTCGAGTGCAGGAGCTCGCTAGCAAGACTTTTACCGAACTGATTCTTCACCAGTTATTACTAGTGCAGTATTTTTATGACCATATAATCTGTTTTGTATGTTCATAATCATAACGTGATTTGGAAAATGCTTCAACACTACGGAGTGTGATACATTGAACTATTGTCAACCTCATTCAACAGCTAAATGATGATGATAGGACCTGTCAATTTATTCACAACAGCAAACTCAGCAATACTTTTGAAGTGAAAACAGAAGTTAGACAATGCTGCCTCCCACAAATGATAACATTCCTAGTTGTGGTGGACTGGATTATGTAACAGATTGCGAGGAGCAAAAAGGCAGGAATACGTTGAACTGATAAGAAGACTCCGGAAGATTTGGACTTCGAAGATGATTTATGTCTAATGTTATGCAAGCTCCAAAACTTAAAGGAGTAATCCAACAAGTTGGATGAAGAAACATATAGAGAAAACAGGACTGCAAGTGAACATAGAGAAGGAAGTAGTAACAAAAAGGCGCCCAACAAACAACATCAAGCACCTATCACAATCAACTAGAGAAATTTGAAGAAAGTAGTCACCTCTTTCATCATTGAACTGGACTGGTCAGAATCACTACAACTAGAGGCAGAACAGATGATGATGTCAAAGCTAGGCAGGACTGCGAAGGCAAGATAGACATTCTTTATTCTGAAATCAGTGTGGAAATCTAATCCACTGATCATAAGAAATAAAAGTTGGATTTTTGACACTGATATGAGGTCATTGAGTGATTCAGTTAGAGCAGACGGGCGTGCCATTAAAAGTAATTCCAACAGCTCACTGCTAACTTTCACCAACACCAGTTTTCTGTGTCTCGTTTATGAAGGTTAGATCACTGCCTGGAAAGAATAATCAAGCAACATGGAAGTCTGAGAGTGAATCAACCCAGAACCTATCGACCAATTATTATTCAGAAGGAAATGTAGTAGGATCTGATACGTAGGAGAGTGTCGAGTGGTAGTGAGTGGCAAGTTTTGAATAAAACTGGAATGGCAAACAACAAGATGGGTGTGAGTCTGAGGGTAACACATGGAAGAGATCTTGTGAAGAGAAAATTAAAGCTTATAGTCAGTTGTGGAGCTAGATAAAGAGGACTGCAAAGAAAAAGATGAATTGGAAATGTGCTGCTGAAACCTTGTGTTCCACTCGGAACCGAAGAGAATAGCAATAATAATAAGTATGATTTTTATAAGTTATAAGTGTATAAAGTATTGGCCTCGAATGTTTCTGTAAGTTTCATTTAGGCTTTCCATCATAGATGGCAGTCAGTCTCATACTAAGTAGTTAATCCAGTTTGGCTCTGTCATCGTATCTAAGTTAACTTTCTAAATTATTATTACCTTAAAAACTATTGATTGTGTAATAACCCCCGTATTGATAACTTCTACAAATTATATACATATATACATTAGATGATCTAATTCATTTAACTGTGATTTAGATTTTTTTAAAGGAAAATATATTTCTTCACTTAGTTTGTTATTTCCTAAAAGTCTGGATTTTCAATCTGTTATCACCATCTGAAAACTGTTGTGCGTTAAAGATTCTCTTACTGACTATGATGAAGCAAATGTCTCAACTGTTTTTTATTCAGGACTACATTGAGATGAACGATTATCGATCAATCTTCTGCAGTAAGATCAAATAGGATAAGACTTACACGTCAAGTATTCAATCAGATTGTCATCCTCATATCATGTATTAATTTATTGACAGAGGATGTCTCCGAAATGCTCTGTGTTGTACAGGAGCTTCCGAATCATACGTTAAACAACCTTTTTAGCAATACATGAATGAAATTGACAACAGAATCAAAGGAATAGAACAAACCTATCTTGTTCAAAGTTTTTAAAGACGTACACCAGAAACAAGACTTTCTTTTAATCTACATATGTATGTACACAATTTCTCCAGTGTTGATCTTCATATGATGGCTCTACAAATAGGGATTAGTGCCTATAATTCTTGGAAAACTCGCAAGTAATTGAAAAATCCATGTTTTCGCATGTTTTTTCTCCAACTTTCTCAACTGAATCCAGTACACTTAAGTGAAACTTCTGGACGTAAATAAATTAATGATTAAGTAGGTTTTCTTTAGTATTCCAATCGCTTCTGTCTCTATGGTTGCTAGAGGATTCTATGTTAAAACAAACCCCAGAAATAGTTTAGTTTAATAGACAGTGAGGCAACTTTACTTTCTTTACCTGAGTTTTGAGTGGAACTTAGGCCTTCACACATGAGGCCTTGACGATTTAGTAGCAGTAGTGTTGTTTTCTACAGGAGGGGTGCCTCATGCCCAATATCCTCTCATTTCCAGGTTGGCTACCAGTTAGATGAGGCTTAGGACAGAGTCTGTCGCGAATCAAAATTCAGACCACGTACGTTAACTAGAGTGGATTAATTATCCTCGAAGAAAACTACCATGGCGATTAAAACTAATTTGCATTCCAAATATCTAACTTCTTAATCTCTCCAATAATTGATAATTCAAATCTTCATATTGTGTTTATCTATCGGAAACTTCCAACTTAAAATTTTCTCATAACTTCCTTCTCATGTGATTATTTTCGGATGATAAAAAAAAATGAGGAAATAAATAGTGAACTGAGTTCACGTTAAAGTCGTATTGATTAAATTTTTGTTTACCTTTTTGTTGTTGTTTTTAGCTGCAAGTTACCTTGAAATGATGGGATTAACACGTCGACTGAAAATCGATTAATCAATTCATCTTTCTTAATTTTTTACAAAAAAGAATGAGTCATACATACAAGATGAGTAAATTCATAAATATAAACGCAGACATTAAATGTACCCATAGTAATATGTTGGGGAAACAGTAAATCTTTTAATACAAAACATGAAATATTTATGGAGGTTGTGATGCCGTATAAGTAGGAGAATCTTCCAGACAGGTAAATATAAGAGTGAAGGAGCATAAACAGTATTGAAAGGTGGTTCCAAAGACCTCTGCAGACTTGAAGAAGCTAGAAAACAGATCGGCGATTTCACTGTACTTGATAGAAATGGGACACAAGATCGATTTTTATAGGACTAGGGTTCTGTAGGAAAGTTTTGGATCGTATAAAGAAACATTGACTGCAGAAGGCCTACATATATGGATGAATCCCAACAGTTTGGAAGTGGAGTTAGCTGATGCATGACAAGGCCTTATTAATAAATAAAAATGAATATCATGGAGAAGATTTATAGCTCAGGTGGATGAGTTTGATGTAGTTGTGTTCTCTGAGCTGGATGGTTTATTTGCGAAGTTTTCATTGCCCTACTAGGCAAGATCTTCAGAGCATACTTCAGATTAGTGTATGGATATGTATCACTAATCATACTTGATCTAAATTCCTGATTGTCTATGCCTTCTTATGGAGAGGCTAACAAATGATTTACGATTGTTGCCGCATACACTCATGCACACACACACACATCATTGTACACTAAATATATATACATTTTTATATTTAATTATATATGACCATGAACTTTAGTCAAACGTAATCACTAAAATTCTGATACAGAAGTACACACTAGAAATTAATTGGTGGATGGTGGCTAGCAGTGGAATCCAGGATGTGCATTTCGTCCTATCTGAAGCTCATCATCTGGATGTCACCATCCACCAACTAACTTCTGATTACATGGCCAGCCATCGTCGAAGCATTTGCACAAGAAGGCGACATGTCAAAACCTGAGACTGAGCACTTCGGTCGAATCAATCGATGGGAAAATCTAAAACTGAATTAAAGAAGTACACATTGTTTACAGTGTTTAACATAAGTAAACTAATATTTGTAAGTCTGAGGTCAAATTTGATCATGGTTCATACAGTTTTGTTTATTATATTTTGATGCTTGTTTCATGACTCGTATGTTTATGTGCGTTGGTGGCACAGTGGTTAGGACTCTCACCGACCACGCACATGGTACGAGGTTCGATCCCCTGCCGACGAACACCTGATACCTATGGTCAGCCTGCAAAATTTGGGCTACCGAAAATCATGCTAAAAATTCCATACATGTACCAAAAATACAGTGTGGAATGATGCTGTAAATCAAAAAATAGACAAAGGTTTTAAAAGCAAAAAAGATTTCTTTTTTATACATAAACTTGTTATTTTTATTTCGATCAATTTCCCTGAAGAACTTCGAACCAGTTTGCAGAAAGAAACGTTGGAATTACTCGTTTCAACTTCGCCAAGATTTTATAAATATGATTTTTACGTATGTCTACTTCTCACTCATAGCCCAATTACATATTTGGAACTTATCGGTCAAATCTTGATCACAGTTCATATAAATGAAATATTTATGTGGAAGCAAATGTGTAAGAGAAAAAAAAGCAACAAAAATGTAGTAATTTATTGTAGTCGTAGTATTAGTATTTCGAGATGACCGAATTACAAGAATCCAACCAAAACACAGAGAGGGCGGAATTCAGGAATTTGTATTTAGCGGAATTATTATGCAATTCATATAAGAAACATATTAACAATCAACAGTAAGTATTTAAACAATACAGAGATAGAAATTGTCAATCACCACATCCGCCACACGTCGAATATCTCCTTGCGTATTTATAACGATGTCTCGGTTTGCTTGCAAGTAGCTGCGACCTAACTGATTCTGTGATATTATTTTCATCAGTATTATCTGGACCTATTTCTGAATTATCTACAAAATCAGGATTATTAGCGGAATCATTAAAATAATAATTGGAACGACCTACTTCATTTATTGTCACTTTGTCCAGGTGTCTGTTATGAACTGAGTGATCTTTGATGTCTAATATCTTCACCACTCGATTTCCCATTTTTTGTAGTATAATTCCAACAGAAGGTCTATAGTCATTCCCTTTGTAATAATGTACATTAGAAGTCGTGGACATCAGATGCTTTTTGAGAATTCGAGATTTGAAAAGTTTTGCAGGACTTTCACGGGTACTTGTATGCTCTGCATTCAACAGACGCAGTCTATGCATATGCAGCAATTCCTCCATTTTAATCAGTTGCTCTCTCATCTCATTCAGGTTTTTTCGTGTTTTCGACAGTTCACATTGTAACTCGGCTACCACATTTTTGAAAACAGTTGACACTTGAGTTGCCGAACTTGTAGTGGAGGTTTTCATTGGATGAGATTGAGTATTTTGAAAGGTTGAAAGACACATTGACTCCATTTTACTAGACAGATTGGGAGAATTATAAGAATTTTGAGCAACATAAGTATTCGAACTTCTGCAAACAGTCTTGATGTGTCCAACTTTACCACATTTATGGCACTTAGCACCCCGAAAACGGCAAGTGCTTCGTAGATGTAACTTTCCACAGGATAAACACGGTTTAATGTTTTTGATCTCTCGCTGCATTCTATTACCTGTGGACGACAGTTTGGATTGCTTTCCATGACCACTTGTATTTTCGACTTTGGACAACATGACATCAGATACTGACGTAGTGGGAGCAGAGTATTCATTATTGACATCTTCATATGTAATACATAAATCTTTAGCAGTTTGAAAGGTACAAGAAGGAATCTGAATTAACTCTTTCTCTAACTTAGGAATATTGATTCCAGCAATTAGACGATCACGTAGTTGAGTATGCAGCTGATCTCCAAAGTTACACTTTGAAGCTTGTATTTGGAGTTGAAGAATAAAGTCTCTTATCTTCCGATTGGGAGCACAAACCAGTTTATCGAAGTAAGCTATACCCTACTGGTCACGGCTTCCCACTAGAACCTCAGGTAACTGCCTGAAGAGTCCGAAACTAGGATGAAATAGCTGTTCAGTACTCCCTACAGGTTTCCCAATGGTCCTTCAACTGATGTCAGCTCATGATGAAATACTCCAACCAATCAAACAAAATCCCTACAAAATCGATACATAAAAATTAGCATAAATATGTGACATACAACTAGACTATCCAAATATATTACGGTGACTTAAATCTGAAGTCTTACTGGTATATCAACGCAGAACTTTATGTAAAAGTCTATCAACTGAAGTTGACACACATAAAAGTAAAGAATCAAGATGAAAGTTATGGCTAGGCGTTTCTGTGCATAGCACAGCTAACGTCACAACGGATATTCTAGCTGTATAAAAAGGTTTGTGAGACACCTATAAAACAGTCAAACGTAACGTATAAATATGTAATATAAAATCAAATAAGACCAACTAACTAACTAAGGAAATTCAAATCGTAATTGATCGCCTCTGTTCTACCTACTCAAGTTTATTGAGATGAAAGCGTTTCAAGTTTATTTTGCTATAATTTATTCCTTACTCAAAAGTAGAGAAGAGAAATGTATTGGAAGTACAGTAGGGAAAGGTTTCTGTAGGACAACAAGAAGTGAAGACACCTGAACTTTTACGAGTGGCTTTAAACAAGTCACTAAAGCATTGCTTCTTAGTATCCCGAAGATGCAAGTCAAATATTTTAAATCTTAATATGTGACTCAAATTAATAGTCCTGACATCATATCTTGGTACTATATTTTCATCTGATGATAGTCTTTGTACCTTTTTTTCAACGTGGTCGATGGAACTGCAAAAACTCATTGACTAACTTTTCCTTATGATGCGACACTGCATGCTTCACTTTATGTAGTGATTATCATGTTGCTGTTCCTTAACCCAAGCAACTGAGTGAAAGTAACTATGGCTATAAACTTCGAATCTTTTCTTATTTTTTATCTTCGACGTCCATGTCTTATAGCCATAAAGGAGGGTGGTGAGAACTGCTGAACAATACTTATGTCCCTTGATGAGCAATCAGGTAACACACCTGCACCGAAGTGTGATTAATTTGAAATATGTCAAATGGCACTTTTGTTCCTGTGATGAGATCTCATCATCATATATATAGGTTAGCACTACATTAGAGCCTTCTATTCTTTTGGTGACATTAATGACGGCTGCCTTATGATTGTGTTTATGGTTGTCGTCTGTGTGACCAGAGTAGATTTTTGACTCTCCAGTTAACAATTAGGCCAATTCAGTTCCAATCCATCCTTTCCTAGCGCTTCAGTACCATATCCTCTTTTTCCTTTTGCAATCTGAGCAGCCTTTCCTCTTTCAACATGGTGATGAAGTTCAATGACCCGTCGTTTATTTTTGTTTCCATGGTAAGAAAACACATCCACTAACTGGCTTTCTGAAGGTTTTCACAAGCCCAGGTCACCGCGTCTTTCTGATTCCAGAGTTTATTTTTTATATATTTTTCTGTGCTTTGAAGTTACCATAGTTGCTGAATTGACCTTCCGGGATAGGACTGCTAGCCACAAGCCCAAACTCTCCCCTTTTACCTGCCTTTTGACCAGCTAGTGAACTAATAAGCTAGGCGAGGCCGTCTTCTACTTACATCATCTGCAAAAAATTATAGACATGTGAAAAAGGTTTCAGAAATTCCTGAAACTGTCTCTATTTTCACACAAAAGGTGACTGCCGTTTTAGAGAAACCTATAGCTAAAGCTTAGACGTTTTTTTTATAGATTTATCACTGTATTAACTACAGACATTTTGTCGGGATAACTAATCATGTGAAGGTTAAATTTTAACAATAGCAAATAAGATTTAGTTCTAATCACATGACTGTTTGGGAAATGAGAGCATCAATTTCACAAACATCACATGATTACAATGCTCCAACTGTCTGACCTACAGGTATTGACCAAATTAGACACTAACTTCCCACTCTTATGAATGAGTCACCCACTTGCTGAGTATTACATTAGATCACATATGTCAAAAACATAAAAACACACATTGTAACACCTGAAGGTAAGTCACGGAAGCCAAGGTATATATGTATATTCTTAAACCTATCACTGAGTTAGTGATTTTGGCTAACGTTAAACGACGTGAAATATAATATTCAAATGCTACTTGTGATGACCATGTAAATCTAGTCAACAAGGTAACGACGATATGACGTCCCAGCTTAGAAAATCACTTAAATGCCTTCATTTTTGTAAATGTCTGTTATCTTGATAATAGTAGACCGCAACGGATTACAATTGATATGATTATGAACAATAAATTTAGTTCAAAAACGTCATCCAGTAAATAATACTGTTTCACTGTGTGATATATATCTAATAAACAAACTAATATTGGAATAAATCCCAGCGTGTTAAGAAAATCAAAACAAGATTTTTCTGAACGTTTCGCAGATTTGTTCGGATGATTAATAAAAATCTGAATAAATCTGCTGAAGAAGCTGGGGCTTACACGGCGAAACGTTCAGAAAAATCTTGCTTGGATTTTCTTACCACGCTGGGATTAATTTAAATAATTTATAATGAATCAATCTGACTAGGCGCTCAAATTATTCCAGGAAGTTCGTAACACCTACGGTCTAGAAACTTATAATAATAGTGAAGTATATTGTGCGTCAGTAGCACAGTGGTTAGGACTCTCGCCGACAATGCACATGGCCCGAGGTTCGACCCCCTGCCGACTCACACCTGATATCAATGGTCGGCCTGCAAAATTTGGGCTACCGA
Organism: Trichobilharzia regenti; assembly: GCA_944472135.2. Lineage (NCBI taxonomy): Eukaryota > Metazoa > Platyhelminthes > Trematoda > Strigeidida > Schistosomatidae > Trichobilharzia > Trichobilharzia regenti. The sequence continues at coordinate 47,508,523 of OX235265.1, read as the reverse complement.
TATCCATGCTGAAAATTCCATACTTGTACCAAAAATATAGTGTGGAATCAAGATGTAATCGAAAATAAAATAATAATAATAATGAAAATAATTAATCAATGAGTCAGTCATGTAGACCAATTAGTATTCCCATTACCAATGTAAATCTTGTGTATTACAAAATTAAGGTAGAAGTGAAGCGCTTACGTCTGCATTATATCTGACTACCACTATTTTTCTTGAGTACAGACCTTATCAGCAACTTAAGTACTACTGAAGACGAAAGGAAACGAATATCTGGAATGACATTGGAAACTACTTGCTGAGCTATTGGTGCAGTTGTGTCCTCTGAGCTGGTTGGTATAGTTACGAAGCTTTTGTTTTGTTATCTTTGTAGTCAACATCGTCAGTGTATACTTTAATTTAAAGACTGAACCATCCTGGTCAGGGAAGATAACTACACCAATATCATCCAGCTGAACTAGAAATCTTCTCCGCCAACTCTACTCGCTGAGCTGATCATATATTCTTATCATATACAAAAACTGAACTGTATAATCTGTTGTTTAGCATGTGTTTTTGGCTTCTTCATAAGTCCAAGTATTTTAAAGTCACATAATTTCAATTTATATCTATTGAGCGTGAGATATTCGTCACGCAGAGCTGTTTAAATACATGAAGTGAACACCTTTGCATCTTAGAGTGAAAGATATTACTGCATAAAGAATAATTAATGAGCTTGGTGTTTACAGAGAAAACATAATTACCTCAAAGTGGATACTGCTCAGCAGTCCGTTCCGTCCTCCTTTATGGCTGTGAGAACTGGCCATTGCCATCAAAAGGGGAAGACATGAAAAGATTAACTATCTTCGATCATAGGTGCCCGTGCTCTATCTCCTGTGTGAAGTGGTATAATAAGGTGAGCAATATTGAGGTTAGGCGCCGAGTTCTAGGTAAGGAGGGGAAATCAATCGACGAGGCTGTGAAATTACATCGACTGAGATGGTTAGGACATGTGTTACGTATGCGTAGTCATCGCCTTCCTCGTTGACAGGCAATGTTAGCTGACATAGGTTCATGCTGGAAAAGAGCTAGTGATGGTCAAACCAAAACATGCCACCAGTAAATGAAATCTACAACAGTTAGTTTAAGCCACGTAGAAATGTGGAGACTTCCTGACTACTCGGGGTCCTCGGGACGGTAAAAACCAATGGTTAGAAACAGTTGGTGATATGGCTCAAACTCGTCGTTCTCAATGGCTGGCGCAGATGCATCCACTCCTTCTGACTTATGATTTCAAATGAAACTGTTTTGTTCTTCGTTATTACTATTCCTTTGTCTGACATCTCTGTTTACTGTCTCTATTATGCATTTCTTCTACTTTCTTCTCTTACTTTGTGTGCTACATGGAGTGTGGCGACTTGAACTGGTGCACATCGGTGCAAAGTTCTATGTCGAAAATAGACAGACAGACAGACAGATCATCATCAGAGATGCATATCGGTCCGATTATAGAATTTTTGGGGATTAGGAATAATTATATTCCATTTGTCAGATTTCGTCACGAATTAACATCACCTAGAGAAGACATTGGAAACTAGGGAGCCTTGGACAGATGTTTCATCATGCTTTGGGACTCTTCAATAGTACACACCTGTGACACCACCACAGGTTGTACTCGGAACCTTCAAGTTATGAGACCAGGTTCATTGTCTATTTAGAGCTAACTAACTTTATTAATTCGTGATATAGCGCTGTCCTCACCAGTGCCTTTGATCAACCCCCACTTCACTGCAACAAGGTTGATTCTAATGGTCATGGCTTCTCACTGACATCTACAAAGTTGAGAAAGTTAGAATTCACGGGTCACTGAAAAATAAGTTAGTTAAAAATTTACTGAGAAGCCTGAAAGACTGAATATCTTGTTAGTACAGGAGAAGACATATATTATGAGTCATTGTCTCCCACGTGATCTGTAAACCAGACATTCGACCTAGATTAAAGGTCAAATCATGGAATTTTTATTAGTACATCATAAACCATTAAAAACATACATTTGTATATCTCTTAAACCAGTTATTTTTTATTTGGCCCGGTGATTTGACTGTAATGTTTAGCTGTATTTCCTAGATATATTGCTTTTCCCCTGAAGGAATGAACCTTTGTCATCTCAGTGTTGGAACAGTACTCAAAGTGATCAGTCTCAGGTATTATCGTGTGTTGAAGTTTCAATTAGAACGAACACAAACCTTGTTTTTTTTCTTTGTCTTGTATTATTAGTAATTGTGCAGTTATCAGTAAATTTTATGTCATTCTTACAACAATAATCGTCATATCTTCGGATAAGAGAATGTCGCTGTTTTAAAATCTAATGGCTAATATTCCCAACTTCTGGTAATAATCAGTATAGTGGCGCAAGCATCATATGGTATTATCCATTTCATAGAACAGTAAAACTTCCGACATTCCACCAGGTGACACTTCATAATTATCATAAGCTTTGTTCACAAGTAGTTGACACAAATATATATAAAGATGGTACAGTGTCAAATATTTTTTTTGATTACAGCTTGATTCCACACCGTATTTTTGGTACAAGTGTGGAATTTTCAGCGTGGATATCAGGTGTGCGGCGGCGTGGGCTCGAACTCCGGACCATGTGCATGGTCGGCGAGAGTCCTAACCACTGTGCCACCGACGCACAGATTGGAATCAAGTTCTTTCAGTTTACAAATAAAAGCAGACAACAATCATGAAATGATGAAATTCTCCAACCAATCAAACTAAAAATCCCTACAAAACCAATACTTAAAAATTAATTTGACGCACACTAGCAACCGGCCTTATTCAGGCAGTGACCTTGGGGGTTCTTGAGGGAAGCTGTGACCAGTAGGGTACAGCAGGTTGAAGGTGAGGCAGTAACTGATCGAAGAAGACATTGTGAAGTGGTCGTGCTATGTCATGAAATGACAGAAGTTAGAATTCATATGTTGGCAATTGAATCGGGTTCCAGTGAGTGGCTTAATGGTCTGTGAGCTGGCTCACCTTGTAACCGGAAGTTCTTGGGTTCGAACCCCTGTGGTGAGTGAGTACTAATGAAGAGTCAGAAACTAATAAGAAACAGCCGTCTGGCAGTACTCCATGCAGGTCTTCCAATAGTTTTCTGACTGATGTCAGCTCATGATGAAATTCTCCAACCAATCCAACAATCATGTATAATCGAGTGAAATTTGTTTTGTCAACGTAAATAGCTCGCAATATCATTATAACGGTAAGGCCGAACACTGATCAGTAGAAATATTTTTTTTGCTTTTTATTTGTCTGCAAATATACAGACTTTGAACGCTGAACAGGTTAGTGTTTGGAACAAGACAATAATTTCGAGCGAACAATTGTGGTTTCGATAAATTCTTCTTTAGGCTCTACAATTATAAATCCATGATTCCATTATAATAAAAATAGTCATTAAAAGCATGTGAAAATTATATCAGAAACTGTCTGTATTGGGGTACATGTATATAATATGGGGTGATAGTTTGCTATTTAATATTGTCAAATGAACGTGTATAAAAAGTGTGCAGTCATTCAGGACATAAGATAAAGTGTGAATAGATAAAAGAGTGACATACAAATGTATTTATAGTCAACAGAATATAAGTTTCATTCAAGGGGGGTGGGGTGAGAGATTATATTCAGTTGTGTACAAGGAAAATTATTACCGTAAAATGCATACAAGCAAATACCAAAAATGGGAAACACTGAATGTGTAAGTTCAAGCAAGGGCTGACAGATATCAAATGTAGTGATAAAATACAGAGATTAAATTGTGAACTGTAATATTGTAAATACTAGAGGTAGTGTAAATTACAAAAGATTGACAGACGATAAAGATATAGATGGAGTAAAGTGAACAAAGTGAAAAGGAATAAGAAGGCATGATATATGACATGAAAACATGGATGATTATGTCTCTGTTGTCCTTATAGTAGGCCAGGGTAAACAAAGAGGATGAATGTGCTTCTTTTGCACACATAGGTCAGGTCATTTCTTATTAATCTGCATAGCTAAAAGAGGTAATTGTGTGCCTTTAGGCAGATTGTTTGGTACTTGATATACAACCGTAAATGACCCTACTAGGTGACACAAAATGGTGCTATTTATTGATTTGGTTACACTTTTCCCAAGCCAGACAGGAATATGTTCAAGTCTGCGTCAAGATAAATTCCTCTGAGTTCGGCCTACATAACTAACCCTACATAAGCAGTTGGACTGGTAAACACACTGATGTGGCCATTTTTGGTGCACTGTGTCAGTAACGGTCTGGTTGAGAAAGTGATGTGTAGTTCTGCAGTATTGAAAGCTCTTTCAGCTGCTTGATACGTCGCTGCATATACCACCTTTGAACTGTACTCTCATATAAAGCTTTTTCTTATTCACTGTATCACTTTTAATTTTATCAGTTGTTTAGGAAATAAAAGTTAGACTAAACGGAATGTCTTCGGCAAGTATTTGTCCTCACACCCGACCTGCTGCACCCTAATGGTCACGACTTCCCACTAGAACCCCAGGTAACTACCTATCCGAATAAGGAAAGTCGCTAGTGAGTATCTCATTGTCATTCAAGTGTAGGTTTGTAAGGATTTGATTGGTTACAGGATTTTCATCATGAGTTGACATTAGTTAGAGAACCATTGCGAAACCACCTGGGAGTACTGGACAGCTGTTTCGTCCTAGTTTGGGACTCTTCAACAGTAGGAACCCACCGGGATTCAAACCCAGGACCTTCTGGTTACAAGGCGAGCTAGTTCGTAGACTATTAAGCCACTGGGACCCGCCTTATCCAATGGCCCACGAATTATAACTTCTGCCAATTCACGACATAGCGCGACCCGAGCCAATGTCATCGGCGAGTATTTGTCCTCACACTCCAGTGTCCAGTACTCCCAGGTTTTCCAACGGTTCTCTAACTAACTAGCTTATGATGAAAATCCTGTAACCAATAAAATCCCTACAAACCAATACTTGAATACCATATTAGTTTGTTTATTAAATGTATCACACAGTGAAACAGTATTGTATACTGGATGACGTTTCGAACACAATTTATTGTTCATAACCATATCAATTGTGGTCACACGACTTTGAGATTTGAGTCTTATAGTTTTCTTTGTCGTCTCCTATTTGTCGTATGGGCAGTAGAATTTTCCATATATCTGGGACAGGTGTCGAATCGTTTCTATTACATGTATTTGCCGTTGATTCGATAAACAAAGCTTCTGTTATCAATCTCACCCTATAACCTGTGATATTAGATTTTAAAATGGAAAATTCTACTGCCCATACGACAAATAGGAGACGACAAAGAAAACTATAAGACTCAAATCTCAAAGTCGTGTGACCACAATTGATATGGTTATGAACAATAAATTGTGTTCGAAACGTCATCCAGTATACAATACTGTTTCACTGTGTGATACATTTAATAAACAAACTAATATGGAATTACTTACTACCACAGTGCCCAAGTTTTACACATATACAATACTTGAATAAACTGAATGTGTTTTACTGTTTGTGAATTATTATTTTGCCATTGTTTTACTATTGCCAAGTTACAAACATTTAAAAATTACAAGTCATTTTATTGATTATTTAACTGGGGGATGGTGACTAGTAGGGGAGTCCAGGACGTACATTTCGTCCTGTTTGGGACTCGTCAACTCGATGCACCCGCATTTCCACTGAGGCTCGAACCCAGTTTCCATAGTTTCCAATCTGTCGACGGGAAAATCTAAAATTTAATTCAATCATTTTATTGACTGTCTAGTCTAAACAAATTTGCTGAGTATTTATTTATTAGGCATCGTATCATCGTCATCTTGTCGATTAGATTTAAATAGTCATCACATGCATTTCCAGTTTAAGAAAAAGACTGTCATATGTGTGTGTGTATTTACTTGTCTGACATATGTGATCTGGTGTATTATTCAGTAAGTGGGTGACTCATTCATAAGAGTGCAAAGTTAGTGTCTAATTTGATCGATACTTGTAGGTGAGACAGTCAGAAGGTTGTTTGATGGAGTGGTACTCTCACTCCTCAAAAAATCATGTGATCCTTATTTTAAAAAGATATCTCAAAGGTTACTATTTAAGAGAGGAATTTTTCAGCATCATTTATGATTCTATACTAAAACCATTAAAATTAGTAGTATTATATTCTTCCATTATGTGGATGACACGTTCACAATGTTGAAAACAGAACTTATCTCTAGCTTCTTCACACATATAAACACACTAGTAAAGGGAATAAAATTCACATTTGAATCAGAAAATGAACAAAGAGAATTAGTTATGTTAGATTGTAAAATAAAACGAATAGAAGAAGGTAAACTGCACACTGGCGGTTATAAAAAGCCACCGAATTCAGCTAATAGATATTTAGACTTTAATTCATATCATCTGTTAACCGTTAAGGCAGGCTTAGTTAAGTACTTAACAAACCGTGTAGTAGCACTAAGTAGTACAACAAAGACCTAAATGATGAAACGAAACAGATAGAAGAAGCGTTGGTGTCAAGTAACTAACTATCCTATAAAATTCATTAGGAAGATCAGGAAAGGTCAAAAGCAAAATAAAAATAATGGTGAAACTAACAATGGAAACATAAGTAAGAGAGAATATAAGGCATCTAGAGTTATACCAAATAAGGGGGAGACATCTGAGACCCAACGTAGGATTCTCAATAAAGCAGGAATTAGAGTAGCATTTAAACCTACAAACTTACTCAGGGACAGGCTCTGTAGGTTGGTCCAACTAGACAAAATAATGTAATTTACAAAATACCCAGCAAAGACTTTGAGTTAGGTCAACTACATAGGTCAAACTAGTAGGTCGGGAGTATTCAGATTGTCAGAACATAAGAATTTAGCTGAGTTAAGAATGGTTGACCCGGAGGAAATGAGTAATTTAGAAAAAAGCTCAGCACTACATTTCACTCCATGCATTAACACACAACCACACAATTGGGTGGGAGAGGATTAAAATTCTAAGAAGTAATATAGTTTGATGTGAGGCAAGGCTGTCTACTATCACCAATGATCTTCCTGATTGCAATTGATTGGATAATGCGACAGACAACGGCAACCAACGAGGGAACAGGCATAAAATCAACCCTCACGAAAAACTTGGAGGATCTGGATTTCGCCGATGATATATATCTGATTTACCACAAACTGGAAGATATGCAAGTGAAAAGTAACAAGTTGGCAGAAGAAGCATCAAAGATACGACTTCCTTCAGGTGAGCATAGAAGAAACAGAGGTGATGAAGATTCCTGGCCAGCAACAACAGCAACAACAACAACAACAGACAACAATCACCATAAGTAGGAGATATCTGAAAGAAACAACCTCCTTTACCCACCTGGGAAGCATCGTTTCAACTACAGGCGGAAATGACGAGGATATCAAAGCAGCGAGGATCGGAAAAGCAAGACAAGCTTTCATTACTCTCAAATCTGTGTGGAGGTCAACATTCAGCACTCAGCGTGAACAAAAAATGAGATCCGGATTTTCAACTCCAATGTGAAGTCATTGCTACTTACTGTACGGATCAGAGACTTGGCGCGTCATAATGAGCATCTCAAACAAACTACAGACCTTCATTAACAGTTGTCTTCGCTCAATACTCAAGATCAGATGGCTGGCCAGGAAAGATCAGCAACAGGGATCTCTGGGAGCGAACCAATCAGGAACCGATTGTGAAACAAATAGGCAGAAAGAAATGGAGATGGATTGGCCATACGCTGAGGAAACCATCTAGTGAGTGACATCACTAGACAAGCCATTGCTCGAGTGGAACCCGAAAGGGAGGCGGCGAGTTGGTCGTCCAAGGGTGACTTGGAGGAGGTCATGCGAGGAGGAGATGAAAGCATGTGGACAGACCTGGAGCAGGGTGAAAAAGTTGTCAGAAAACCGAAGGCAATGGAGGTGCGCAGCTGAAGCCCTATGTTCCTCTAGGAACTAAAGGATACAATAATAATAATAATAATAATAATAATAATATAGTTTGATTACTCAATCCTTGTTCATCGAGTCTACACCCAACACAACACATGCAATAGGAATGGCTCATCACTCATATCGGAAATATGGAAAATACTACTATCAATCAAGTCAAGCGATGAAAAATATTGGAATTATATAAACGAAGTTAGGAAGTTGCACGAGTGACTTGATATGATTATCAGCAGTAATAAATTGTGCTCTAAACGTCATCAGTAAGTATTACTGCATAACACTGTGAAACTTTATCAAAATAAATTTAACCCATAATGGAATTATACTCTACCAGAGTGCACACGTCCTATTCTTATATCAATGGTAATTTATTCTTGTCAAAGACATTTGCATCACTTCATTCCTACCTTTAATTTAGTAAATGAAATCAAATATGTTGAAAGTAATGTATTAACTTAATTGCATGTTGTAATAGTAATGTTCTTGAAATTTCTAACGTCTGATCTTCCTACAGACAGTAATACTTTATGTAAATGTTGGTATTACGCTAAAAATAACAATAACATTTTATTGGATTATCTGAGATGTACTCAGTTTGACAGACTAATTCGAGTAAAGTAAGTTGAATACTTAAGAGGTAATTAATTGTACCTTATAACTTAGTCGACAGAGCGCAGCGCCACTAACTTAGATTCTGAGAGATCAAATCGCAGAGTGACTTAGCTTTCGGTTTCAGCGTCTGTCACGTTTTCCAAAGTTATGAGGCTTATTACTATCAATACACCTACTGGTTCCATAATTATTTCCTGCAGCTAAGATACATCTGAAGGTCAGTAATAACAGTCAGTTTTTGGACACTTCTCCGAATTCTCTTCAATTGGTGACCTTTGAGAAATGTAAATCTCATTTTCTCAAAATGTCTTCCTTATTATTATTTCCTTTAATTCCTAGAGGAACATAGTACTTCAGCTGCACGTCTCCATTGCGTTCGAGTCTCTGCTAAAGTTTTCATCTGGCTCCAAGTCTGCCCACATGCTTTCATCTCCTCCTCGCATGACCTCCTCCAAGTCACCCTTGGACGACCAACTCGCCGCCTCCCTTTCGGGTTCCACTCGAGCAATGGCTTGTCTAGTGATGTCACTCACTAGATGGTTTCCTCAGCGTATGGCCAATCCATCTCCATTTCTTTCTGCCTATTTGTTTCACAATCGGTTCCTGATTGGTTCGCTCCCAGAGATCCCTGTTGCTGATCTTTCCTGGCCAGCCATCTGATCTTGAGTATTGAGCGAAGACAACTGTTAATGAAGGTCTGTAGTTTGTTTGAGATGCTCATTATGACGCGCCAAGTCTCTGATCCGTACAGTAAGTAGCAATGACTTCACATTGGAGTTGAAAATCCGGATCTCATTTTTTATGTTCACGCTGAGTGCTGAATGTTGACCTCCACACAGATTTGAGAGTAATGAAAGCTTGTCTTGCTTTTCCGATCCTCGCTGCTTTGATATCCTCGTCATTTCCGCCTGTAGTTGAAACGATGCTTCCCAGGTGGGTAAAGGAGGTTGTTTCTTTCAGATATCTCCTACTTATGGTGATTGTTGTCTGTTGTTGTTGTTGTTGCTGTTGTTGCTGGCCAGGAATCTTCATCACCTCTGTTTCTTCTATGCTCACCTGAAGGAAGTCGTATCTTTGATGCTTCTTCTGCCAACTTGTTACTTTTCACTTGCATATCTTCCAGTTTGTGGTAAATCAGATATATATCATCGGCGAAATCCAGATCCTCCAAGTTTTTCGTGAGGGTTGATTTTATGCCTGTCCCCTAGTTGCCCGACACTGCCTGTCTCGTTAACCAGTCTACCGGAATCAGGAAATATGATATATATATATATATATATATATATATATATGTATATTTATATATCTTTCTATTATTATTAATATGATTTTAAAGGCCAGCAAAGTATTAATATTGTTGTACCAGTGAGATCTTTTGATCAAATTTTTCAGTACAGGAAGTGTTGTAAATTTACATATCTTCGAATTTTAAATATTCGCATCAGTGAACACAACTAAAGCAAATACATATTTCCGGTAAATCCCCATGAGGTTTAACAAATACTGTTATTATTATTAGGTTTCGAGTGGAACAGCGCATCGACATTTCACTTTATTCTCCCTTGTCTTTTTTATTTAAACCCCCACGATTGTCTACAATCTTTTAATTTCTTCTCATACGATCTCCACTATATCACCCTGGTTCTCATACCCAACTAGTCGTTTCCTATTCATGTCCCACTCGACAGCCTGGTTTGCACAAAAATGACACTCAACGGTGTCCTCACATTGTATATCCAAACCATTTACATTTCCTTTCTGGTTGATTCGTTGCTAGAGTTCTTTGTAATTTATAATTTTTCGCCAACCATTCTGATTTGCAGTATGGAACAAAGGTAGCTGTCGGTAGTGAAATTTTGCAATAGGCTGTTGGAAATGCTTTTGGTAACATGCGTATCTCAGTTGTCTAAACCATATAGAAGTACTAACTGAATTGTTAATAGTGCTGAAAATCCAAATCCTGTGTTTTTTATGCATTTTAGCGCGCAGTAGATTTCCACACTGATTTCAAAGTACTGAACGCCTGTCTGTTTTGACGTCGACATCCTTATCTGTTCTGCTTGCAGCTGAACCATTGGTGTCTGGGTAAATGAAACGTACAACTTCCTTTAGATTTCTTCCACTGATTGTGACTGGTGCGTAGACATTTTATGCTAATGTTGTTAGTTGAATTACTGGATGATATGAATCAAAGTGATCAAGATGACAGTAATAGCAGTAATAGTAAGAAGTTGTAGTAGAGTAAGCAGAAGAGAAGTAGTAGTAGTAGTAGTAGTAGTAGTAGTAGTAGTAGTAGTAGTAGTAGTAGTAGTAGTAGTAGTAGTAGTAGTAGTAGTAGTAGTAGTAGTAGTAGTAGTAGTAGTAAAAGAAGAAGAAGAAGAAGTCAAAAAAGGGGTACAAGAGGAAGTAGCAGAAGAATACTGGGAAATTAGTGGAAGAAGAAGAAAAAGAAAAGGAAAGGAAGGAGCACAGACTCATATAATCTGGGTAATCGAGCTTTATGTGTGTTTGTGTATTCGTATTCATACGGGTAGAGAGGAAAAATACCTATTATCTTATTGGGAATTAGATAACAGAATATATGCATATATGCAGTTATAACAAAGTATGACAATTATAGTAAAGATAATAGTATAAATAAAAAAATAACAATATTAACCCTTATCTTGTATTGACGGGATAGAAAACTATTCTAGTTGTATCTGGGTTAAAGGTAAAGGTCATATAAGACGTTGGGTCTTGCCAATCTTCTCCCTAAACGCACATATTGGACCGACAAATTCCCATGGCAACTTCCGCAGCTATGCTTAACTATCGAATGTGTGTAAACCTAGACAATCGAGCGGATAGCTTATAAATAATAGTGAGAGCTGAATTGTTGTCAACCTTCTCCGCTAGTTGTTTCAATACGGAAACTCAGATAGACCTTAGCAATCCTTGTCCCAACTTGTCTGAAAAATGCTTAAGATGGCGGTACTGAGCTTGCCTAGTAGTTCTACCCATGTGACTGGCTCCACAAGATCAGCTAAATTTATAAATGCACACTGAAGTGATTAGACTAGGTAGTTTATCTTTCACCTATTTTGGAATTATACAACATAGTCTTGAGGCAAATAACATTTTATGTTTCTCTAATAATTTATACTAAAAAATTTGTAGCTGCATTTTCTTCAAATGACACTGTCATATATAGATGTTTCCTTTACACTGTCTGAAAGTATTTCTGTCCTGATTCTAGAACCTTTTACAAAGCTTGATGACTATCCGTTATTGTATAATCAGTTCTGTGTCTTATCTATTTCACCAGTGAAAGTATCAACTGTACAGATTCGCCTAGTTTGAAACATCAGGATACTTTTGAGATTCCCTTTGTAAGCAAGAAGGTTTAACAGTCTGAAATGGATGGATGGATGGATGGATCAGTCTGGTCTTTTTGTTAGCAGGACATCGTGAAATGGCAAAGTATTATCTTTCTCTGTTTCATCAAGTGAACTCAATTTGTCGGTGAGCCATGCTGAATGTTCTGAGAATGATCTCAGCAGTGATGTTAATCTTATCTAGGATAAAAGTATTGTCCATATATCTACAACAGAACGACAGTTTGTTGACCACATTTTTAATTGGACCATTCTCTAATTCTGTCATAAATATATCCACTAAGGGAGAGACTGAAAAAGGACCTATTGTCAGGTCTTCTACTTGACGATAAATTTCGCTGTTAAAATGAAAGTGTACATTCATTGTACAACGAAGTAGCAGTTTCCATAGGGTTTGAGGCGGCAAATTTACATAGATATCATTTTGTAACAGTGATGGATTCTATAGTCTCTAATAAGGTAATGTCAGTGAATAGGGGAATTACATCCATAGAACTCATCGTTTCATAGTTGATCATCTTATCTCTTACCTTTTTTTTATAAATTCGAAACCGTCTTTTAGATGATACTTAGATATTTATATTTTTATTATTTTGACTTGACAACCTTTCCTGAAGGTAATATTAGCATGCTTCATATATGCTATCATTGATTTAATTCCTGAAGTGGTTCACCCAGTTGGTTACTGTATCTGAAGTGCATATTTCACATTAATCGAAGTATCTCACAGCTATCAGAAGCGTGGATTCTAGACGAACTTCAAAAATGATTAAATCAATTCATGCTCACGTATTACGATATCAAGACACGCTGTTATATATATCAGGGGTCATTTGATCAGGAATCCCGCTTTACCTTAGTTATATTCTAGTTAGAATTTGCTAAGAAGGCAGATTTACTACTATAGGGAGACGGCATATTCCCCTTAGGTTGTGAATCTTCATTATTTAGTTATGAAGTAAGAAACTCTAACACCAAACACCTTTATTTACAACTGACTTACCTGAGGGTTGAATAGTGTACATAAATCAGTTGTCGAATGATAATGTATTTACCAGAATTGTTTACAAGATACAGCTACTTAGTTAATGTGATGAAACATCAGCACTGAACATTTATTATATTTATTGTCGCTAATTCACTTACACATCAAATGCATGGATGGAGTGTTTTCTTATTTCAAAATTTTAATCAATAAATCCTAGACGTTTTCATAAAAAAGATTAAATTGTCAGATTTACCAAGAACAGATTTTCATTTATTATTATTACTGTCAAGGTGAATGAAGACCATGGAGCTGTTGGATTACCTCCATTATTTTCAAATATTGGTTTGCTGAGATTCGAATGGTTTCAAGTTAGACCACAGATTGACATCAGTTAGAGAAGCATTGAAAACTAGGGAGTACTGGAGAGCTGTTTCGTCCTAGCTTGATACTCTTCATAGTAAGCACTCAGGTTACGAAGCGAGCCCCTTTGACTATTCAACCACCGAAACAGCACCCAATGGCCCATAAGTTATAACTCGTTAGCCACACGAATATCATTTCTACGTCAGAGATGGTGAATACAAAAAGAGCGTTCTGTATCCGTGCAGAGATTTCGTCAGCCATGAACCTACTGGGGGTGGCTGATTCAACTTCCCAAAGAAGTGAGGTGGTCAACACACTCTACCACTTCACTCCCTATCTCTACACTAGGAGTCAATATTGTCTAGTCCTGAACTTACATTTGGCGGGAGGGAATCACATGCCAAACATTTGCAGATTTCTGCCCCTCAATGTGTTCAGAAGACTCTGTATTTTATCAGCGTTTTCACCTAGAAGGACTATATCATCTGCATATTCTAAGTCAACGAGATTATACCCTGGTAACAAGTCAATCCCTGAGTCGCTGAAGTGAGTTAGGGTTAAGTCCATTAGTACATCTTTGATGAAATTGAATAGAAATGGGAATAGTGGGTATCCCTGTCGGACACCACTGGTTGTCACCAGTTCAAATGACAACTCGCCATAAGCTCTCACCTGGCTGCACGAGTTCCAGTAGAGTGCCTTGACTAGACCATCTCGGTATTCCCTTTACAGCCAAACATCGCCAGAGTACCTCTCAGTCGACAGAATCGAATTCCGCCTATAGGTCACGAAATATATCGATTGTTGGACGCCAGTAAGTATGCCTATGTTTCAGAATCTGTCGAAGAGTGAAGATATGATCAATACACCCTCTTCCTAGTCTAAAGTCTTCTTGGTTCTCTTGTGTTTGTTCCTCCCGTGCACCACTTCTTCTACACATTATAATTGAGTCTAAAACCTTAGATACCATTTTAGTCAAGCTAATCCCTCTGTGATTATCACAGGAAGATTTGTCTCTCTTTTTTGTATGTCGAGATAATCAATGACTTGGGACTGTCTCCACTGCCCTTGAACACTTCTGGAGTCATCCCATCAGGTCCTGCTGCTTTGCCTCGATTCAGACTAGTGACAGCTTTCGTAACCTCAGTTAGGGATGGAGGATTTATATACCATTCAGAGGTGTTGGATGCTAGGTAAGTTGGTTGTAGGCTAATTAAATTTCTCATCAAAGTGGTCTTTCGAACGTTCCACTCGTCTATCCCAAGAGCTGATTATGGCAGTACTGTTCTCATTTATCATTTGCCTATTGCCACCTGTTTCCCTGATAAGTTTAAATAGTTGCCTGATGTTACCAGTCACCGATGTCTTTTCCGTCTCTTTCGCTTTTGTCGCCCACCAGCTTTCGCTACTCATCATATTCGCAGCTAAGGTGCTTAAGTCACAGATAATATGACTGAGCCATTTTGGCTGACAAATGACCTCCTGTAGGACCATAAAAGATACATGGACTAGTCATCAGAGTGTAACCAATGTTATGGTTTTAGTCCTGTGTACGGGCACTAAATGTATTCTATCATCCAATTCTGCACGGTGGTAACACAGCTAGGTGACCAGCCATCGCAGTATAGTTAGAATCGGAGTGAGGGATCAGCCGTGACGAGGTTTTGCTTTCTTTTGCTAAAAAAGATAGTTGTTTAAATACTTGAACTAAAGTGCAAACATACACCATTTTCACAATAAGTAGTTATTAGGTATGTTAGGATGCTTCGTTAGTGCTACTTTTAGTATGATAAATGATTTAGAGGTTACTATTTTCAGGTATTGAGACATCGCTTATTTCTTAGGGACTCCAGGGATTTTCACAAATTCAACTTCCCCACGTTTAGTTTACAGTTTCCTCAGCTATATTATTTTTCAACCTCATTTGTGATCTGATCCCAGTTAACGCTTTTTTATCATTTCTTAGAAATGAATATCCTAGTATGAACCTAAATAACTAAAATTGATTGTTTTCGGACTGAAATTCTAGTGAAATGAAAGGAAATGCATATATAACAAAAGTATTGTTTATTTACATTCTAAAGTTTCGACAGTACAAAACATCGTCTTAGTAAACTTAATTTGTTTGGATTACCTGGATTATCGTAGCACTTTTATACTTATATTTCTGTCTGGATCAATTAATCCGCTTGATTATAATTCCAGGCATCTTGATCTCACTTGATGCATACAAATTAATACTGAAATGACGGATTATGCGTTTATCGTTGTGAAACAAAAGACAAAACGGATACTTAATGGATTTAATAACCATAAACAGTGTAACTCTGGTAACTGAATCCAGAATGCCTAACTCTTCCTATTTGGGACTCGTCATCTAGGTGTATGTGCAATCTCCAGTGAGAGATGGCGTTCTCACTAAGATTCAGATCCAGGACCCATATGCACTGTACTGTGATTTATGAAAACTGAATATATTTGTAGGTCGTTTGAACTCAGTTCCCCAAAACAGGTTTCCTGTGTACCAGGCTATGCGCCACACTTGTAGTTTGAGGACTGATGATACTACCAAGTTACCCAGGTTGAAGTGAGAGGAATGGAGTGCGAACCCAAGACTGCTTAACTGAAAGCTGAGTGCTTAAGGCCATGAGCCATCTCTCCAATTAACAATCGGATTTTTAAAGTTTATATCTATCAGAGTTTCTTCTTTCTACTTTATACATGGAACCTCTGTAATAATAAATGTGAGGTCATGTTAGGCTGTTAAATGAGAGAAAGACATTTTGATATATTAATGATCTGATCATCCCTAGAATATATTGATCATACGATGAAACATTCCTGATGCAAACAGACTTGAGCACGAATACAGATAAAATCTGATCTTAAGAGTAGTCAGTACACTATAGAAAAGGTGAGAAACGAGTTGTTCTTTTTTATTAATATAATGTTGTGATTCAAGGAGGCATGTTACTGTACCTAAATAGATTCAATGATGATATCCTGATGATAAATAGATTCATAATGAAATCCTGCAACCAATCAAATCCCTACGAACCAACAGTTGAATATCGATGAGATGCTCACTAGCGACTGGCCCTATTCAGGTAGATAGTTACCTGGGGTTCCAATGGGAAGTCGTGACCAGTAGGGTGCAGCAGGTCGGGTGTAAGGACAAATACTCGCCGAAGACATTGGCTAGCGGTCGCGCTATGTCGTGAATTGGCAGAAGTTAGAATTCATGGGTTGGCCATTGGGTCGGGTCCCAGTGGCTTAACGGCATACGAGCTCGCTAGCGTTGTAACTAGAAGGTCCTAGGTTCGAACCGGAGCGGTGGGTGCGTACTGATGAAGATTCCCTAGCCAGGACGAAACAGTTGTCCAGTACTCCCTGCAGATTTTTCATTGGTTCTCTAACTAATGTTAGCTCATGATGAAATCCTGTAAGTAATCAAATCCCTACAAAACAACACTTGAAGATTCAAAGAACATATAACATGTATTTAGCACTTCACCAAAAGTATTTCCAACAGTTTACTGAACATTTTCATCAACACTTGCCTCACTGGTTTGACGTTAAAGATCAGATGACCAGAAAACGCTAGCAATAAGGGATTTCGGGGATAAACCAACCAAGAGACTATTGCCTAACAAATAGACCGAAGAAAATAAAGATGAATCGGTGAAATATTGTTAAGACCGTTGAGGTACATCATGCGTCACGCTCCAAATGAAAACCGAATATGAAAAGAGAAAGTTGAGTATGCGAAGTTGACATGAAGAAGATAGTGTGAGAACAAGACGAGAGTTTATTGACAGTTGTGGAGCTAAATGAAACGGACTGCAGATAACAGGTCGAAACGGAGATGTACTTTTTGAAGCCCTAATGTTTCACTCGGAACTCAAGGGAATAATAATAAAAATATTGTAAAGAATTGCAGTAATTCTAGTTACTACAGGTAGGTGAAGAATATAAGTGGATCTCAGTGCTTCTATTTAAAGTAACTTTTGCTATGCTTTTGAGTACGATAAACAATGATAACAATTAACAAAAGTGAATACTTATCTTGAAAAATGAACACAATATCGGAGATAAATTACACTTAGACAATAAACATATGCCGACTACTAAAATTAGTCAAGTACATCTCCCCTTCGTAATATATATAAACAAAAGATACAATTACAAAAGCAAGATAAATATACGAGAATAAATCAATTGCGCACCCTGATAATCTCAACAGACTGTTCTTTTCAGTTTTAATTTACCACTCTAAATGAGACGGTTTTAGATGATAGTGATTAGTAATGGAGTCCAGGATGTGCATTTCGTCCTGTTTGGGACTCGTCATCCGGGTGTATGTGTAATTCCCAGTGAGTGATGGCATTCCTACTGAGACTCAGATCCAGTACCCATCCACCGTTTCAAATTCCAAAGCGTTAACCCACTAGACCGCTTAGGTCATGAGACCTGGCATGTCAATAGAGGTCGAAGATTTCAATCCAGTGAGTCAGTGAGAAAAAAGAATAATTGACTTCAGCAAAAATACTAACTTATCCCTGTTATACAACAGTTGGCTGTCGTGACCCTAGTGGTTTAGTGGATAATGCTTTGACGTCTGAAAGGATAAGTGCTGTCTTCCAGACTCATTGTGAACACCATCACTCACTGAAGGAGGAGTGCAAGTGCATCTAGATGACGAATCCCGAGTAGAAAGAAATGGGCATCATGGATACCACTGCTAGTCATCATCCACCAATGACATCATATTGGTAGACGGTTTGGTTTTTTTTTGTTGTCGAAATGAGATTACTTCATGTTACTTTGGTGACAAGTTGATTCCAATCGATGGGAGAAGATTACTAATAATTTAGACAAACTTTTCTCCTTTATTAAAAATTACATTTGCATTAAATTTCAGAGATATTGAAATAAATAATTCCAACGTTACGGTCAACAAAATGGTCCCAGCTTCTTCAGAGGTGACATCTTTGTCAAATCATGTATGAGATTTGACAACTGTTATCAGAACAAAATAAAAGTTCCTATTAGTCTTTTCAGTCATACAATGTAGACACTGTATGTTTACAGGTGTGTGTACTTTTACACTAATTTTTAATAAATAAATGTGTTTGATTAAATAAAGGTCATGGTGATATTGGAATGTCTGATTATTTCGCTGACAACATTCAGATTAATCTGCCAAATGAGATATTAGAATTATTTAAATATCAGTATCACTGAAGTTTCTATAGATCTCACGTATGTGTCTACGTTTCACTCACAACGCCTTCCTCACATGTTTGTGGAACTAATCAATCGAATCTTGAGATCAAAGGTCATAGATACATTTTTCATTTCTAGGTTTCAAGTTCAACACTTCAAGCATTAATCCAGCTTAGTAAGAAAGCGATTTGAATGTCTGTTTCATAAAAATTGACAAAAGTAATCTGGTAGGTTGTGACTAGTAGTGGAATCCACGATACGCGTTTCGTCCTACTTGGGACTCGTCAGTTAGATGTACCTGCATTGCCATTGAGACTCGAATGCAGCACCTATCGTTTCACACACCAAAGTGTTATCCTCTAGACAACTTTGGGCCCATCCAGATGAAGTTTGCATTCTGGATTCCACTGTTAGTCAACATCCACCAATGTAGCATACTCTAGTAACGACGCTAATTGTAGGAGGCACCATCCGTTGCTATGTTCACATAATGATATAAGTAATATACTATTTTGACATTAACTTGCGAATTGGAAAAGTTTTTATGAGGTATTTATTCGTACAACTTCAGAATTCTCGCTAGTCTATGGCAGTATATATTGCTTCAAAGTCATATCTAGGCGTCAGGCTTCAATACTCAACATAAAAATTGTATTTTTACATGTAGTCTATTGCATCAGAAATGCTTCGTTTTCACTAGTATATTCTGGTGGCGTTCATTTAAACTGAGGTATTTAAGGGTATCCGTAATTATAACTCCTTTAAAAGCTTTGAATGAATGAAAAGTGTACAATGAGTGACTCATCGGTGGTTATCATTTCAATTGCGATCTGAACAACCTCCTGCGAAGCTAATCAAAAGTATGTAAACACTAGGTTCAAACTAGAAATGTAATGCACCTAGAGAAAACTATAATTGATAATATATCGAATATCATTGTCAGTCTTTGTTTTATACTTACTTACCTTGTTTCTTTCTGACACTTTTTTTCATTTCGAATGATGTACTATACTCTAGTCAAAAATCAATAATTTACATGTATAAACTTGTATTATTACACTTATTATGCATTTCTCATATTGTCTTCACAATGACAAGGTAATAATAATAATAATCTCTGTTCATACACGACTGTACAGATTTTAATGTAAAACTACGACACGTTCCGTCTAAGTTTTATTTCTTCGTGTGGATGTTTCTTTTTACGCAGATGTTATGACTGATTGACTGAGTTTTAACATAGAATTGTGCGTAGAAGTGCAGCGCTTTAAGTTACCACAGGAGACCACGAAAAGAACGATTTTGAGCCATATTAGCACAATAGTCTCAAGCTACCGGTGTTTAGCATGCTAAGGACTCCAACCAGGTAGTCTGCACCTCTCCATGTGGCTCAAAGTAAATGTCAAAGACTTCAGGAAGTAATTCCATAGTCTTGTTTGACCAACTCTCACTCTTTTCCAGTGTAATCCTGTGTCAGACAACGGTGCCCATCGAGGAAGGAGATGACCCGTCATACTCACTTAACACGTGCCATAACAATCTCAGTCGATGCATCTGCATAACCTCATCGACTGATTTCCCTTTGTTACCCAGCTCTCTACTCCTAACCTCAATATTATTCACCATATTATATCACTATACTCCTAAGACAGAACACAAACATGTGGTCAGGGGCAGCTAACCTTTCAATATCTCTACTTTCAATGGTCATGTCTGATAGACTTGAAGAACAGAGAGCAAATTAATGCGCAGTAAATACGTCCTTCTATCGACAAGGGGATATCACGTCGATGACGTAATTTGGCAGATCCCACACGAGCCTTTTGTATCCATGCTGAGATTTCACCATCAATTAGTTCACTAGAGCTGATACAACTTCCCAAATAACTGAAATGTTCAGAAAGCTCTACCACTTCACTCTTTATCTTAAGACACTGGGAGTCGGTGTAGTCCAATAGTACAGCATCAGCTTACATTTGACAGGGTCGAATAGCATGCTAAACATCCAGTGAGGCAGTACATCCTATTGATAGAAGTACAAGATAGGACGAAACATACTTTGCAAGGATTTCACATAAATAAAAGATTATATTCGACTCATGTCTCAATTTCTAAGTCTGAAATATTTCTATCACATGCGTTCAAAGTCGGTCTGAACGAAGAATATTCTTTTCAATAGATTTTCTTTAAGTCCATCTAGTTATAAAATAACATATTTATTATTATTAATTATTATTATTATTATAACCAAGTGGACAACTGAGGTATTTCAATGCAGAATATGATTACAGATTTAAAATCATACTAATTTTAAGCTTTAGGGTGATAAAGTGAAAACAAAAATAGTATTCCAATGACAAATGAAGTAAGCTGAATGTAATTATACAAGATAGTGTAAAATAGATGAAGACGATTACGATTAGTCATCATAAATTCATATAATGTGAGGGAGGAAAACTGATGATTAGTTCAAGGTTGTAGAGTTTGTATAGTGAATGACCAATACAAATATAGTATACATTAAAAATAGCAAAAAAAGACTGAAGGAATCAATATATGCAATAGATGAATTGGAGTCGTATAATCAGAAAAGAATTCATATAACCTACAATTAATCAGAATAGCTATATGGAAGCTATATATGGAAGTTTTGATAGCATTTGACGAATGCCATACTTAAGAGTATAGATTATAAAACGTTGTAAGTTTTCAGATCGTACGTGTTACGAACTTCCTGGAATAATTTGAGCGCCGAGTCAGACTGATTCATCCCAGCGTGTTAAGAAAATCAAAACAAGACTTTTCTGAACGTTTCGCTGTGTAAGCCACAGCTTCTTCAGAAGATTTATTCTGATTTTATTAATCATCAAAATACTTGGTCAACAATTTTTTTTACATAAATTGAAGTCAGTTTATTTGAAGGTCATTTGTCCATGGACATTTTTACCAATAGAAATATGTAAGTAGTCATTACATGTATTTGTAATGACTAATGTCAAAAAGCAGAGGAGGAGGAACTTCTACTCCATAGATGACCTAAATGTGTTCTTCCTGAATATTGATGTGCTGACTTGGTTGATCTTATTGCCACAACTTCAGCTATATGCAGGAGATGTAGACGAACTGTGCGTGATATACTCCTTAAGAATGCAATGTACAACTGTAAAGACTGTATTCAAGTTTATGTGAAAAGACTCTTCAAGATTTCCGGTTTGGATCATATGAACTTTCAGATCTACAGGAGAAAAAGGACAGGTAGGTTGAAGAGGCACCGGACTTTGAGTAAATATAGAGAAGACAAATATGATGAACTCTGCTAGCGAAACAATGATTATAGGCTGACACGCCGAGAAGACTGATGAGTGACAGCCCGAGCCAGGTAGGCACTCTAGTGGAACCTGAATTGGAAATGACAAGTTGAGTGGCCGAGGGTGGTATGGAGGCGATTGTATGAGATGAGAGCTTATGGGCAGTCATAGAGCCAACTAGAGTGATTGCAGAAAGCAGGATGAAATTGAAATGTGCTGCTGAAGCCCTATGCTCACCTCAGAACTGAAGGGTATATATAAAAGAAAAATCCAATATTATTTTTTTGATTACAGCTTGATTCCCCACTGTTTTTTTCGTACAGGTATGGAATTTTCAGCATGTGATATCGGTATTCCAAATATTGCAAGCCGACCATAGATATCAGGTGTGCATCGGCAGGGGATCGAAACACGGACCATGTACATGGTCGGCGAGAGTCCTAACCACTGGGCCACCGACTGTGATAGAATTAAGCTTTTCGTGCATTCACTTTCACTCTTTCTGAACCTGACTGGCAAGTGTTCTCGAATCCGTAGACGAACTTGCTCAACCATATGTTATGTTTGATTTCAGTCACACAAACAGTTAAAAGGGTATAAACAATTCAATACACGAAAATTAATTTCCCTTTGTTGTTTCGAATTAACCAACTAGCCGGACTATGTGGGATACCCAGTCGACTTCTGCAACTTTAAAATTGATATTTTTTCACATCCTATGACGTGTATATCACTGAATGAAAGGTGGTTATGGTGACTAACGCTTCAGTATTTGAAGTGATAAAAGCACCGAGTTGAATCTTGGTGAGAACGTCGTCACTCTCTGGTACGTCTGGCTGAAGAGATTCATACCGAAGGAATGCTTATTTTGTGTCCTACTTCTACGGACTGA
This sequence comes from Trichobilharzia regenti, assembly GCA_944472135.2. Classification (NCBI taxonomy): domain Eukaryota; kingdom Metazoa; phylum Platyhelminthes; class Trematoda; order Strigeidida; family Schistosomatidae; genus Trichobilharzia; species Trichobilharzia regenti. Next base: position 47,485,760 of record OX235265.1, on the reverse strand, counting down.
TAAATAATGGTCACCTAAATACTACCAAAAAGGGACTGGAAATATGAGATATGTATCTCAGAGATTCAAAAGCATAAGGGGTAGATATGCTGCAATTTTAGTTCACGCGTAATCTTGTGTATGTTTGAATAGCTTAAGCAACCAGTTGTATAACGTTAGCCAAGGGGAGAGATATGATCTCTTCTGCATTAAAATAATCACACTAGAATACTGGCAGCACGTGATCGTAAACATAACAAGAGTCTAAACGTTTCTGGTGTGTGTGATTCATCCTTATTCAATACACATAGATCGTGACAAATGAATATACTGTCAGAAGTTTTGTTTACTTCTGATTATATCACTTTCTTTTCACTCTTACAGTACGTCACAATACGTCAGCCTATGGAGGACAAATGGCTTTGCGAGCAAAAAGTAGCACGTGATATAACGCAACGTAAACAATAACAAATTAACTTCCTCATGAAGAAGAAAATGTTTAGATTATTAGTTTGTTCGACATGTAGGCTTGAGAATTTCAAGGTGGATTTCGTCATGAACTGGTATGACAACTGAGGGGATTCGGTAGACTGTTCTGTTTTTTTTGACCTATTAGAAGGAAGGGAATGCAAACTCTCAAAGAAAGGTGTCTAGGTCTACCAGTGTGCATAACGTGCACTGTATGAAAAGTGGTAATTTGACTACTCAGAATTTGATGCCATCAGCTCTCACTTAAATAATATCGGCTTGTGACAGAAACGACTGTAACTAAGTGGAATCCTGTATACAGAAGTGTTTTATTCAATCCTTTAGGTCTTTTAAGAAACTTCTGTACAATGATATTGTATGTAATAAATGATCATTTCCTTTCTTAAACTCATATTGTTTTAAAATTAAAATCAGTAAAAAGTTTGAGCATTGTGGATTAGATCAAATAAAGTATAATTATATTTTAATAGTTTACACACAATGATAAGTTTTGTTATTGGTAATATTTCGAGCAAAATTACTGCCCGTGTTCACACCACTGTTGGAATTGTTTTATTCACATATTGTTTTCTCAAATTATAGATAATATTTTGTACCTCGCACCATTATTATTATTATTCCATTCGGTTCCGAATGAAACATATATGGCTTAAACAGGATATCTGCATTTCATCGTGTTCTCTGCAGTCCTTTTTAGCTGGTTCCATTATTTCTCATAATCTATCACGTCTTCTTCAAACGATCTCCTGCATATCACCCTCGGGCTTCAGCAGACTCGTCAGCTACTATTAGGGTTGCCACTCTAGGGTTTAGTACATGATGCTACTCAACAGCCTCTTTTCTTTGGCGTGTATCTGATCCCTCTCTCTCTATTTCTTTCGGCATATTTCTTGGGCTATGGGTTCTTTGTTAGTTAGTTGCTAGAGTTCCTTGCTGAATAATGAAGGTATGTTTTACCTTTTCAGTCTTACATGGCTTTGATACCACTTAAATGAGTGGAAGAAGTGACTTCTTTCAAATTTCCCTTTCTGGTTGGTACACATTAAGGATATTTATCTTAACGACCCGCAAACTTTGTAGTTAAGCTTTGCGTTTATAGTCATTCTCGTCTGAATAAATTTAGGAATCAATTGTTTTCTTTTGAGATATTTCAACTGGAGAATGTTTCAGTGTTACATGTTATAGAAAGAAGACGTCAGTACTATTTTAGGGCGGCAGGTGGTGGTGGGAAGCGAGAAGACGGGATAACGTTGAGTCGTCATGATGACTCTAGAGGATTTAAAATTCGTCGGCAATTTATACAAAAGAAAATGGGTCAGACACATACTAAGGAGACCACTGAGCGATATCGTGCCCCAAGCAAACCTTCGAGTGGAACCCGAATGAGGTACTACGAATTGGGTATTAGAAGTATGACATATAAGAGGTCATTTGAGTAGGAGATGAAAGCTTATGGGATTCATGAAGCCAACCAAAAGAGACAGGGGAGAATAGGGTGAAATTGCGATGTGTTGTTGAGGCCCTAATGTTCCACTCAGAACCTAAGGCAATAATAATAATAATCTCAGAACTTCAAACCACAACTATATTTCACTCTCAAATCATTTTTTTTGCATAGGCAAACACACGTTTCAAATATCAATTCTGCCTTAGTGAATAACAACACCCACCTAAATCAATTAAATCAGTCAAAACAGTTAGATGTAAATAAGGTCAGCGCACAACAAAAACATTTGATATTGATTTAGTTCTATGCATACAAATATAACATTGGAACAGTTTTTTTTATTTGCTCTCTGATCGCATTTCAGCTCTCGTTTGACCAATGTATAATAGAGTTAAAACTATCACTTTTGTGTTGTGATAGCTGCCAGTAAAGTACATCCTCGTTAGTTAAGTTAATGTTAATCCGATCGTATTCATTTACACAACGACTAAATATTCATCATTTACATCTGATTAAAAATAATTCCATTCAGTAACGATTACCATATTATAAGCTAAAAAGTAACACTGTTTTTGTTAGACGACTAATTCTCAAGGTTATGATAATAATAAATAAATAATAATAATAAATGGTTTATTTGTGGGCGTTGATTACAACGAATGAAGGTCACACACACACCAGTGTTAACATGAAGGAATGTGTGGGAGAATGAAGATATATGCCGAAGATTTCTCATTATTGAAGTCTTTGACCACAATCCTAAAACTAAATGCAAACAATTAATATTAATGTTGTAATTATGACCTATTTAACATTTGGTAGATCTCGGTGTATTTTTATTTCAGCAAAGTGCTCAACATCCACGTGGCTTTTGTTATCATATATATATATAATACATAAACAAAGCGCATAGTAATTGGTGGTGTGGGTGTGACTTCATAAAGTTAAGTGATTTCTACGCATAAGTATTTGATCATAATTTTAAAGCTTACTACTACTACTACTACTGGAAGTTATTACGTAATAAATAACCAGGCAGGTATGTTATCTGAGAGAGTTCAGGATATTTTTAGAGAAAAAGAAACAGAAAACAATAGGTGGATAGATTTGAGCCTGCCAATTACACGATTAAGAATGTAGATTATCTATTGTTCTGTATTACACGTCAATATAAATGAATGGAGTAGTGGTTAATAAACCCCTTTTTTTATCATTTCCGAACCTAAAAGGTATGTTATTATTCTTCTTACTAACTAAACACCTACTTAAAATCATTACTACGGTATAACGTCTCTTATTAACTACTTTTTAAAAGCTTCACTCACGTTTTATAAACTGATATATCCATACACGCACACACACACGTCAATCTATTTCAGACTACTTATATTACACACAGATACGGAAGTCGTAGAAAGATGATTCTCAAAAAGCATTGAGAATGTGTTAGTATCTTGACTTCAACTTCGTACAGGATAAAGCATGAGAAAGGACGTAAGCGCATAAACTCTTCGAAGTTATTTAAATTTAGACAAAATATCACACATGATAAACAGTAACACAACTCAAACTAGGCTTATTTTTAAATAAAACTTGTTTAAGATGGACAATAATACACAGAGGTTGAATGAGAGATAAGTAAAGACAAGAATTTCTGCAGAAAGCGAAACAACGTCATTGTTACTATTCCCCTAAGTTCCGTCCGAGTGGAACATAAGGGGTTTCAACACTACAACACCTTCATTTCTTCCTATTAATTCTCTGAAGTTCATTTTAGTCGGTTCCAAAAATGCCGGTAAAGCTGTTAAATCCCCTCCATATTACCCTCGGACTCACGCACAACTCGCTGTATCTTATTTGATTTTCACTCGAGGGTTTACCTGACCCGTGGTGCCATTCAACCTCAATAAGTTATACTTAAAAATCTTAATCCTAAAACACGATGTTTATTACTAACTTATGGGCTAAGTTTTCAGATCTGTTGAAATTTCTCCGGAAGTTTTTGATGCATCAACAAATACTACTACTCTCCCCATCTTAGACAACCTTACTATACATCACATCTGTCGTTCAACCAATTCTAAAGGCGACAGCAGACAATGAGCAATATCAGAACCCATTGAACGATGAATGCACGAATTCTCTAATTATGTAAGAACACTCCCTGTGGTTGTACACTAGTCAGTGACTAGTGTAGTGTCTTAGTCGTCAGTCCTTTGTTTGGTGCAAACTGAATTCTACCGAATGAATGTCAGTGTTCATCATGCTTACATACATACCATAAGCCTATCCCATGAAGAAAGTAATCATTAAACTACAAAGAATAGTCAGACATTCTTCACTCCAGAACAATAGATCTCAAAGGTATAAGAGAAATATGTTCTATAATTGAAGTATTAAATGGTCAAAATTTCCTACCATTAAACTAGCTCAACATAGGCAAATGAAGTGACTCAGTCTTTAACCATTTAAAAGACCGATTTCACCTGCCACTCCTGCATCTACACACAATGATACACTATCATATATAAACTGCTTCTAAAAATTCATCATCAAAAGTGAATAAAGCCAACAGTTTCCCTCCAACCTCACAAAAATAACTCAGTACTTCAAAACTGTCTTGTGAGTACAGCTGATTCTCGTTTAATACTTTTTGACAGAGAACTCAAGATGATGCGACTTCACTACATAGGCAAATTGCCCTTTCGCAGATGCTGAACACTACACCCACGACTCATCTGAATTCAACATTTCTATAGGTGCAATTTTATGAGTGGCTTTATTTTTATTCCTTCACGTTCTCAGTAGAACATTGGGCTTCAAGCTAGAGGCTTGAAGTTTCTGTAGCAGTGTTTATTTTTACAGAATGGGGTTGCTAGCCTCATGCCCAACCTTTCCTCTTTACCAGCTTTATTTCTGACTTAGCGAGGTAAAAGAGTTCGTCGGCCGGGGACCAAACCCAGGGCCATGTGCACGGTGAACGAGCGTCCTAACCGCTGTGCCACCGACGCACAGGTATATAACATAGCCTAACAATAAGCCTTAATTGTAGCAATCCCATGTCTACTTAATGATGTAAATAATATATTGTTTAGATATTTAACATTAAATTATGAATTGGTAAAATTTATGAGGTATTTTATGTGAACAGCTTCAGAGAGTTCTTGTTAGTCTGTGACAGCAAATGTTGCTTTTTAGTCGTCTCATAACTAGATTTCAGGCTTCAAAGTTAAACTATATAAGATTACATTCCCCTGACTTATGCTGGTATATATATATATATGGCCTATTGCATAAGAAATTCTTCGTTTTTATTTGTGTTCATCAAGTGGCGCCCACTCAAACTGGGCGTATTTAGGCTATGTCATTTTATCGATCAATCGTTTTACGCATTTTGTTTTCTTGAAAATATCATGGGACTTCTTCTACGATTGTTGATGCTGTTAACACATCGATGTACTACAACTGAAGCCTGTCAGTTGAGTTCATTCAAGGATAACAAAGCATTAAAATAAAAAAAAAATACAACTCAGTAATTGTACAGATTTGTACACAACTTCTTAACTTAAAGTCGATTAAATTATGATGTCTAAACTAAGTTGCATAATTAAAATGTGGTGCACTGGATAGAATTAAAGTTTCAGAATGCGAATTATTGATGGAACACACACCCCGCCCCCCCCCCCCCAACGCAAAACAAACAGCGTAAGTCATTTGACACAAAAAAATAATAAGTATTCATCGAAAGATTTTTATTGCACTTTTTTTCATAAATTTTTGTAATAATAAATTGTAGATATTAAATACTGGACTAGAAAGAGAGACAGAGAAAGAGGAACAGAACAAAGAGACAGATGCATAGATTGGTTTGTATTTTCAATCAAAATAGGAAATAAAAGAAACCGTTGTTTAAACTTGATTTAGTTGATTGGATATACATACCTGGGGCTACAAGAAGGCAGTTATTTCGCCAACCAGGGAGTGAGTAAAGAACAACAACAATGAGGGCGACAGCTGTTAGAAGGACTAGTAGCAATACAGTTTAGTTAGTTGATAATTATATCGATAATATTATTATTATTATTAGTGGGTAATCACATCATAATCTATTCCGTTTTTTTGGCGTGTGTGTGGATTCGAAGAGAAAAATTGAAGCAGCAGAGGGAAGAAAATGGAGGGAACCTCTCCTGCCTTATTTGAGGATAGGCAGGTAGGTAGGTAGGTAGAGGTGGTATAACAAGAGTAATCAAAAGAACACAAGTTGACACCCTCATCTCAAAACAAGAAGAAATGTACAATTCTGCTAACTTGTCATCATTGTAGTAACAGTGAAGGAGAAAGGAAATAAAACCAAAAAAATAAAATAAGAATAAACAAACAACAGGATATAACAGAAATCAGCAGCAACAGTAAGTTTTACAACAGTAGTACTAGTATGTTTAAACGCTATATCACCTTTTCTCCTTGCTGATGATTATTATAATGAAACTGATGTAGACATATTTGTTTATTGTTTTTTTTCACATTTGTATACACAGCTAAGTCTAATTGTAATATAAGTAGGAATATTGTTTTTAAAAAATGAGGAAACAAAACAGAGAATAGGAATTGAACCCGTAGAAGTTTATTACGCTTTGGAAAAAATCCTTTTTTTCATGGGTTTTCCAATCACAGATTGGTTATTGAATGTATGGATAATACACGTACGTATGTGTGAATATATATGTATAAATATTAGGATGATAAAAGCTTACACTGAACTGATGGGGACACAGTACTTAAAAGGTGATAGATAACTTCCACAAAGTTCCTGCTGCCTTTGGAAGAAATAGATTTGACTAGCATATTTTTCTAAAATGAAAAAAATAGGTTTGCTTTTAAAAACAAACTATATATATATATATATATATATACGACGTAATAGTTAAAACCTACTGCTAAGATGTGGTATCTCATGTTCTGGGTAGAACACAAGGCTTCAAGTCTGAGCTTTGAAGTTTCAATAGTGGTGGTATTTTTCTTTTACCAGATGGGGCTGCTATAGTCTTCCGCCTAACCTTCCCTCTTTGCTGAACTAACTAAAACACTGAGTCAGTGAGGCTTAAGAGTGAGTCTGTTGGCCAGGAATCGAACCTGGACTGGTGAGCACACTCTACCAGTGATCTACCGACACTGATGGAAATGTGACTCTCTCAATCCCCCCCTCTCTGTGTTATCTGCATCTACAAACTACTTCATTATCGAATTTTTGAAATTAACCTGAGATTGTAAGAACTAACAATTGATTCTATAACAGAGGCAAGATTGCTGCAGCTATCATACTCTCGTGATCGCACAGGTATAGAGAGATAACGAATCCTTACGACTAAAGGTAACTCCTGAATCTTTACTTACTTTACTTCGGCTATCTCCTACGGGAGGATGAGCCGGCTTCATGAACCATGAAGTTTCATGGGAATTGGGTACGAGTGATGTCCCCAGCATCGCTCGGCCTTTGTTTGAGAGTGCAGCTCTAGCCTTTACACAACCAAGTGTGACCTACAAGGCAGTAGGAGTGGAGTAGGGAGTCCACTATCCATTGGCAGCCGGTGACCGGAGTCCGGTTCATTCGCCTTTTTGAATGGGGCCAGTCATCCAGGGCATCCAATAAGCCCTTTGTCCATACGTCTGCCGGTGAGCTTCATACGCCAGTCGTTGGAGGTTTGGAATCAGGGTTTAGTCATCTCCCCTAGACTGTCGTCCAATGGACAGTCAACCCGGTGAAGAGCGCCGGGCATCCGCTTTTGCCCTCTCACTTTGGTGAAAACACCTCCGCCACGTGAAGGCAGTGAGTAGGACTTCCTCAGGAGAGGCTATGTAAGATGCCCGGTCATATGGGAGCATTTCAAGAGGTGTACGGAGGGGTGGCCAACCCGCAGCGCAAGACACCCACCCCCGACCATCCTGAGGCTTTGGAGGCCTGAATCTTTAACATTGAAAGTCTGGTTCAATCAACAAACCATAAGATCCTGGGTAATCTGTATGTGAGTTAACATGATACATTTGCTTGGATTTCAGCAGCAGCCCACATGCACACAAAACAGTAAATGTTATTTTCGATATAAATTGCTCACACTCTGTAGAAGCGTCTGAACACGCATGATAGCAAGCTTTGTTAACATAAAAATATTAGGGAACTCGATTCATGAACAATGACAAACGACTGTTCAAGAAGACTCTAATAAATGGTATGGAGATTTACTTAAAACTTCGTACCAAGTATCATTTCTTTCATATTACATATTTTGTAAGTGATTCAATATTATACACTAGCCTGAAATTTAAACACAATTTGAGGTGAGACATCCCAAATTCTACCCTGAACAGTGCTTTCATCTGACCGAGTTGACATAGAAAAAGATCTAACATACAAACCCTTATTAAGTAAAACAATCACAGATACTGAGAGTCCCCGTTGTTAAAAGTTTAATGATACTACATAAATGCCAGTGACTCAAGCTCTAAAACCACGTGCAATTTTATGCACTAGCTAATTCAATCTGTTGCCTAATAATTCCAAACTAAGTGCATAAGGCCAGTGTGGTAACATGCTCCAACTCAATATATCAAAGCTAGATGGAATATATAAAGTAGACAATTAAAAATCAATACATAGACAGCTAAGATGTATATGCACCAAGTATCTTGCAAAACTTCAGACTGATTGAAAAGACAGGCAAATTCCATATCACATTACAAGTAGTGAACATTGGACTTACTCAAAACTCAAATTCACACTTGTCAAGGTATTTTCTAACTGAACTAACTCTTCATCCTTTTCAGAAATAGTTGAAAGAGTTGGAGGAGAAGAAGTTGAAATGCTGCGTTGAGTTCGCCGGGATAAAGTCCACACAAGTGGTGGTGAGCTGCCTAGTAGACGGGAAGAAGGATAGTCTTGAACTGTATAGGATTCTGATGTGGTTTTAAGTGCTACCTTTAACAAAGATGAACATGCACCAACATCAGCCCAAGGAACCTACAAAGAAAAATATTTAAAAAAAAAATCGAAACATCATTCTAAATGTTGTTTTTGCGTAGTATAAAGTAAAGGAATTTAAGAGTTCAAATATATAAGCGCTCAGTGTCCTTTATCAAAAGTAATTAAGTCAGTCTATAAAACGGTCGGTTCTTAAAGGTTGTATATGGGATGAAACTCAATATGCTTAAATGCAGATAGATTGGAGCAAGTCAAAACCATAGAAATCCGCCTGAATAAATCTGTTTTACTTCTGTAAATGACGGTGTTTATTACTACTACTCCTGGTATGTCTTGGAAAGAATTTATCTGATTATCTCTTAGATTAAGTTCTAAATTCTCATGTCACATTAGCGATGACAATTACGCGTAAAATTAACAAGATGACATTTTGTAGGTCATGATGAGAAAGTAATGGAGAAGATTTGTAGCTTAGGTGGATGATATTAAATTAGTTGTGTTCTCTGAGATTGTTCATTTAATTGCAATGATGAGAAGGTAACTGAAATATAAAAAAACTTTTATACCAACTTTAGTGCATTAAATGCCTTCATGAACTTGGTGCCAACTATACAGACCGTAAACAAATTAACACTTGAACTCTAGAGAGAAATAATTAAGTGGTTCATATGCCTATTACTTTTTTATTTCTTTGCATTCCACGTGGAACATAGAGCTTCAAACTTGTGCTTTGAAGTTTCGGTCACAGTAGTGTCTATTAGTTAAGCGGTCGGGGGGGGTGCTAACCCGATGCCCAACCTTCACTCTTTTCTGAATTTACTACTCGGTTATAAGCGAGATTAAGGAGTGCGTCAGTCGGGGGTCGAACTCTTGACCTCTTTATATGGTTGGCGAGTATTCCACCATTCAACCACCGCAACGCACGCACATTCACACTACTGTCATTGTCCAAATAGCAATGAAATGACAAGGCTCTCAAGAAGTCAAATAAGCTTAGTGTAATAAATGCAGATTTCATAATACTATGATGAAGTGAATAAACATGGATCAGAAGTAAGCCTACTTTTTATTAGGATTGACCAGGAGAAAATTGAAAAGTTAACAAAAGACATCAAATAATATTTCCTACTTGTCCCTAAACTTTAATTTCGGTAAACAGGTATCCATTCCTAGATATGTTTCCGCTTATTCTTTTTCTCCCTGTCAGTGTATGCTATAATGACCTTACTTTGAAACCAAATGGATAAATGGTATGTGTCAGTATAGTGTCTGTTAAAATAAAAGGATATTCTAGTCGTATTACTCATACTTCTAGGACTGAATTCAATCATTCTAAATTACTTACATTGCATAAAACTGCCAGGTTGAACAGATCTGTTGTGTGAAACTGTAACCAGTCGTCGTCAGACGATTCTGTCGGTCTTATATTTGAATCGAAACAACGTTGACTGAGCAATGCCAAAGCAAGACACGCAGGACGAAAACATGATACTTCAGAAGAAATCAAAGCGATTTCAACCTGACGACAAAGCGAAATAGGAAGAGGTGGTAACCAAACATTATGGTTTTCTAAATCCGTCGTCTGGTGAGGCGATGAAGTACCAAGAGGAGAAAAGATGGAAAGAAAATCAATGGCTGTAGCTGAACATGCACCAATGGCAGCAACATTGGAAGGTCCTAATTTTGTTAGGATAATTTCTACCATTCGCGTTAAATCACCAGCCGTGCCTCCGCATCTCGATAATGTTACGAGGCTTTCCGGTGTGGGTAAAATATGATCCTAAGTGGAAAAGTAATTTAAAAGATGGAAATAAATTAACATGTAAGACAAAGGCTCTATACAAATTTTATACTTGTAAGCTACTCATAGTAGTCAACCTGTGAGACCACGATTTCTCATCACAATATATCGACTAAATTCATATGTAACAATGCACTTCAATTACCACAGTCAACACTTACCGACTAATAAATCCATAAATGAATTTATCGGCTACTGGCAAAGTGATTTGGCGGTGTAAGTGATTATAAAACGGGGAGTTAATCACATACAACCAGTCGAAAGACAATTAAATTGCATCTTGTTATGAATGTCGTCTATTAAAGAAATTTATTCTACCCCTATAGCAATGTACTAGGGCGACGGAAGGATGTTTACTTCTAGGGGTCTTGAAGGTAGCAACACTAGGTATAATAATCGGTATTGAAAAAAACATAGTCGTAACACCTGCTTCCGGAAACTTGTTCTTTACGACAAAATCATGAATCAGTGAGACTTGGTGATGTAGGGCTTCACATTTACACTTTTTGGCGACACTTATGAAGTAGAAATGTCTCTGTTACACTACCTGTCACAAAGGTAAACACTTGATTTGTTAACTTTTGTGCAAGGGTTTAAGTTACGGATACTTATTTGTTACGGTTGAAACTGTTTTTGTTTTATTGTCAACCTGTTACAGGACTGGACTACATCGACGCCTAGTTTAAAAATAGGAAGTGAAGTGGTAGAGCACGTTGACCGCTTCACTTATTTGGGAAGTACCATCAGCCCCAACGGGCTGATCTCTGACGAAATCTCAGCACGAATACAGGGGGCTCGTTTCGCATTTGTTAGTTTACGCCGACTCTGGCGTAGACGAGATGTTCGACTATTGACCAAAGGGCGGGTGTACTGCTCATCAGTCCGCTCCGTCCTCCTTTATGGTTGTGAGACCTGGCCACTGAGAGTGGAAGGCATGAAAAGACTAGCTGTTTTTGATCATAGGTGCCTACGTTCTATTTCCCGTGTAAAGTGGCATAATAAGGTGAGCAACATTGAGGTTAGGCGTCGAGTTCTAGGTAAACAGGGGAAATCAATCGACGAAGTCGTGAAGCTACATCGACTGAGATGGTTAGGACATATGTTACGTATGCCAAGCCATCGCCTCCCTCGACGAGCAATGCTAGCGGATATAGGGTCAGGCTGGAAAAAAGCTGGCGGCGGTCAAACAAAAACTTGGCATCAGTCAATGAAATCCACAACAGTTGGTCTAAGCCATGTAGGAAGATGTAGACTTCCAGGCTGGGGTCCTCGGGACGGTAAAAATCTATGGTTGGAAACAATTGGTGACATGGCTCAAAACCGTTCTCAGTGGCGCAGATGCATCCACTCCCTGTGACTTATGATCTTCAATGAAACTGTTTTGTATTTCTTTATTACTCCTTTGTCTCACACCTCTGCTCACTGTTTCTATTATGCTTTTCTTGTACTTTCTTCTCTTGCTTCGCGTGCTACACGGAATGTGGCGACTTGAACGGGCGCACATTTGTGCAAAGTTCTATGTCGAAAACAGACAGACAGATTGTCAGCCTGACTAGCATGATGAGACAATAAACAAGCACTTTTACCTAAGATGCTAAACATAATTATCACAGTATGGCGGAAGTTGTGATCAGGAACTGTATGCTTTTAATTTGGTTGACGAATGCCGGCCAACTGGTAAATAATACTATTCATTTATGAATCAAATGCAGTGGGTTTTATACCAGTGCCTGTCATTGACTACACTAGCAAATTATATTCTAATAAGTAGAACTACACAGCAAGTAATACTTATTCCCTGAAGTTGTTTGATGTTTCGATATATGTACAGCAACAAGTAAGCATACAACCAACCTTAAACATTTGACCGCAAATTCGTATTACTTACTAAAATGGAATGCTAAAGCAGTCAGATATTTGCTGGAAACAATCACTAATCTTTCCTCCACATAGTCAACAAAGGATTTATGGAGCTGTTCTAATGTAAAGCCACATCGATAAGCTAAGCAGATTAAAACTATTTCACGAAACCACAGTAAGAGGATGAGATATCAGAGATCAATTTAATACAAGCAGGTAAAAGTCTTCGGAAACCACTTGGAAGCTCATATGTTAGTTCATACAAGATGCCGTTGAAATCCTTACAGAACAAACAGGAATGGAAGGGGAAAGCTATGCTTTTTGAATCTACCTTTCCCTTTCATCAGATTCTATCAGGTGGATGGGAACAGTAGCCTGATGGGCACTCTGGTGACCGTCAAAAGTAGTTATAACGGCTAGAAAGTGATATTGCGTAATTCTTTTCTAAGACGTGGCTAATTAGCTTAAGTACTTGGAGAGTCCCGGGTTCGAAAACCCTCCAATTAATTCAACTTGAACATTTGGGTAGTATAATCCGCCCTCATATTATAAATGGTTCATAGGCTGGTGCACAAAAGGTTTATCATGCGGAACTTAGTTCATACTACTACGACTTAAAAGGATGAAATAACAGGTGGCATTCAAAGGTCGAATGCTTAACCAGTTCAATAGCTTGAGCTAAGTTTCATCCCAATTTGGCCTTTGTAGTAGCATTTTCAGAACTATGATTACTGTCAAATGACCTATTTATCCATTATTATGCGAAATCAAGAAATAACACAAGTCGAAAACAATGTATGGGCTCCATAAGCAGATTTGATGCACAAATACTAGTTAAAAAAGAAATCACCAACTGAGAAAACATTCCAACCATAGTCTTAACTTATAGCATCGTAAAAAGAGGTATACTTCCAGAGGGTGACTACAGTTGGGCGACTATCTCAATAACAAATGTTAGTTGAATCAGGATTATGTCCGATTAAGGCGATCAAACCAGGAAAACAATTCATGTTTCCACAACAACGCTTGCCGACATTATGATTTAGTTGCATTTGGAGGGGAGGATACTAGTTGCAATCTAACCCTTCTTCAGCTAGAACTAGTCAAAAAAGGGAATAGTTTGATACGTACGTACGTTGTTAGTGACTAACCACAATGTCGTTACATTCCGTTCTGTAACAGGCTTTTAGTGTGACAGACACCATATAATATATATCAATCACTAAGTGGGATAGACATGTGCTCAGTGCAGTACTGTGTGTTTAAAACAGTCGTACATGTCACATGCTAATAATGACTTAAGCTGAAGAACACCATACAGGACCTTACAAAGACTTTTTTCAATAGCTAGTTAATTAGGGCTGACAAAAACTCCCAAAGTAAAGTAGTCACTTCACTTCCCATCCCAAAACCAGGAGTAAAACTGAACCAGTTCTGTATCATCTCCTCCCACTTAATAGGGATGAAACAAATATTAGATACTGATATGTACAGTTAACACATTAAGATAACCCTGCATATCTGGCACTGATGTCTAGTGTGGAAATATCACTTGCTTAGTCACACCTACCAGTCCATCTACGAGCAATCAATACCTTCGACACCCGGATCACCAGCTGTCTCCAGCAGGAAAATGTGTACACCAGTGAATACTATTACTCTTAATGACGCAGCAACAAAAGCTCTTACAAGACTACCTCAGACCAAATGGTGCTTTAGGGATCATACTTTAATATAAATATTGTCAGTTAATCGTCTTGAAATCCCACCATGTGATGCTATTTGTATACTTTATAGGACAAGCAAATATAAATGTCTATATCTACAGCGTAACCCCTACACATATTCATTAAAAGCATCCATACAACGATACAAATATGAAGTGTTTGACGAAGCTAGAAATTATGAAGCGCTAGGAATATCATCTTTAAAATGAAATGTTAATTTCCCTGAAAACACAGTTCAACGCAAGAAAAATTCGGTACCTTACAAAAAAAATACATTTTGGTGGGAAAAAAGGTATTAAACATGTCATGGATTTACTTACCGATGAGCGTTCGAATTTAGAGGTTATGTAGTAACATGCGGCAGCCACACACATTGCGTATTTAGGTTTAACCTAAGCAGTAAATAGAGGAGACAAGTTGAAACACCTACCCTGACTTTAATAATGAGTAAGTCCATTAGGCAAACAGCCTTGCAGAAGGTAAGAGAAGAAAGGGAATAGTAGGCACTGTGTAACGACCAAAGTTTGGACAGAGTTTCTGTTCTCAGCGCTGAATCTATTTTGTCATCAAGCTGCTATGGAAAAATCTCAGAAAATTCGTGCACAACTTACCGAATTAACAGCCAGCAGATGTTCATTATCAACATGTAGTAAATTTTCTTGACATAGGGAAGCGTATAACTTTTCTTGAATAAGATGATAAAACTATAGAAACAGAGTGAGAAGATTTTGCGGACTCACTGTTTGATAGCGAGTGCTGAATGAATTTGAGGGTGGGTAAAAACTGTACATTTGGTGGGTTGAAAGACTGCTGGGTGGAATGAATTCATCTTCGACTGAGAGGCAGTGATCAGTATGTTGAGATAATGTTTGTGGCTTCTCTTCAGAAACCTCTAACTGCTTTTTAAGCCGGCGGCTTTTCTTGGGACGCTTTGCGGAGGACAATGGGGACTTTGGAAGATCACAGGTCGTACTTTCGAAAATGCCTACCGCACCTCTAGAACTTGTCACCATCATAGTGCTGAATAAACTGCAGAAGTTTGCAAACCGGGTTTAATAACAAAGGCATCAAAGACCCTGGAAACTGATTGGCTAACTGCAAGTGACCTACAACAAAAACAGCTGATACAAAGGGTACTTTACCTTTCATATTGATGGTTTAAAACAAGTAAAACGCTAAAAATAAAATGAATTCATCTTAATGGATGCTGCATTTCATTGTCTGCATTTTATTTTTCCTCGCCAAAAAAATGTGGAACTTATTGTTATTATTTGCCTTTTGAACAATAAATCTGTGGATAAAATCTTGCTCATCGACAGTACCTAAAACTGTCTGCTTGCCATTTTGTAACTGTCTAACGCTAACTAAAATCTATGATTGTATATATTGATGGATTTATATGTCCAAGTTGGCTTAAGGTAGTGAGTCTAAGTTTTTGGTACTACTGCCAAGGTTAATTTTCATCGTTGTTGTCACTGCCCTTCCTGTTGTGAATTATTTTTTTTTGCTGGTGTTATTCTGATTGCTTTATTCCTAGTTTCCCCGGTTTTAGTGGGAGCAACCCACAAGGTCGCTTCTCTCTAAACTATATTTTAATGGTACAACGTACTTGGAACGTCCGCACCACGTACGAGATTGGAAAAGCTGCCCAGATTGCAAGCGAGATGAAAAGGTAGGGAATTCAAGTACTGGGAATATGTGAAAGCAGATGGAACGGGAATGGACTCACCAAATTGTCAATGGGTGAATCAGTGATCTACTCCGGTCACCCAGAAGATAACCACACGCACACCGAGGGCGTGGCTATCATGATGTCACCAACTTTAGCAAGGGCCCTGATGCAATGGGAGGCGATCTCGCCCAGGATAAAGACCTCCAGATTCAACTCCAAAGGATGGAAAGTGTCAGTTATACAATGCTATGCACCCACAAATAGTGCAGACCTCGAAGAGAAAGAGGAATTCTACAGACAACTACAGGCAGCAATGGACAATACTCCAGCTGGTGACATTATTATACTAATGGGAGACATGAACGCCAAACTGGAACCAGACAATACAGGAAGGGAACTCATAATGGGTACAGAAGCTCTCGAAGAAATGAATGAAAATGGAGAACTCTTCGCCGACTTCTGCGCCTTCAATGAACTAGTGATTGGTGGTAGTGTATACAAGCACAGAGATATCCACAAGGCTGCATGGTTGCCACCAGATGGGCAAACCAAAAACCAAATTGATTTCATCTCAATGCTGCTCAAGGAAGTGGAGACGCAGCCTACTGGACACAAAAGTAAGAAGAGCAGCAGACGTTGGCTCAGACCACTATATCGTACGAGAGAATCCAAATCAAATTAAAAGCTTTCAGAGAAACAGGAGCCGCAGATAGACCACAAGCGAAAATCAAAACTCAAAAACTGAGGGAATAGGTTACAAATAACATCTTCACTGAGAGCATAAGGGACAAAGCCGAGACACGAATCAACACTAGCGAAGAGGTCAGTGTTGAAAAGCACTGTGACAACTTGAAAACGGTGTGGAGTCAAACCTTCATGGAAGTTCCAGGCCTATAAAGGAGATAGGACAAACAGCGGCTTACTATGGACACTTGGAGACTAATAGGAAGAGAGAAGGATAGTGAAACAAATGATTACCCAGTGCATCGACGAGCAACAAAAACGGGAGTTGAATGCAAACTACAATACGCTGAACAAAAGAGTGAAGAAGAGTGCCAGGAAGACAGAAGAAAATATTATGAAGCCATGGCAAACGAAGCAGAACAAGCTGCAGGCAAAGGAGACCTCGCCACACTCTACCAAATAACTAGGAACCTATCGGGTAAAAGTTCGACAAAGATTAAGCCAGTGAAGGATGACAGTGGAAAGTCACTTACCAAGGAGGTGGAGCAAAGAAAACACTGGGCTGAACACTTGAGAAGACTTCTAAATCGACCAACAGTACCAACAACGGAAGCAGAACTAACAGTGAACATCGACCTTCCGACGAAATCAGAAGTCCTGAATGCAATCAAGATTCTAAAAGCTGGCAAAGCAGCGGGACCAGATGGAATCCCAGCAGAAGCATTGAAATAGACCCAGAGACAACAGCGGACGTGATGACGCCATTACTGGAGAAGGTGCGGAATGAGGGCAAAGTCTTCGTGGATTGGAAGAAAGGATACTTATTCAAACTACAAAGAGAGGAGATTTAAGTCAATGAAAGAATTGGCGTGGAATTATGCTCCTGTCCATCTCAAGCAAAATACTAAGCTGCATCATCCTGGAGAGAATCAAACAAGCCCTGGATGAAAAACTTCGACTGTAACAAGCTGGATTCAGGAGAAACAAGTCATGTGTTGATGAAATCACCACTCTACGGATCATCATTGGACAAAGCTTGGAATGGCAGTCACCTCTCTATCTCAACTTCATAGACTTTGAAAAGGCCTTCAACAGCGTCGATCGAGAGGTCATTTGGCAACTACTTCGCTACTACGGGGTGACATCGACAATTATACACCTCATCCAACAGTCGTACGACAATGCTGCATGCCAAGTATTCCACAACGGGAAACACATGGAATTCTTTGAAGTGAAGACGGGAGTAAGGCGAGGCTACCTACTACCACCAATGATTTTCCTGATTTCAGTAGATTGGATATTGCGACAGACAGCGGGTGTCAATGTGGGTGAACATCGAACATTTGTTTTTGGAACTGGTAGCCGTTGGTGGGCAGCTCGAAGGCGCAAATGGTTCGATCGTGTAAAAGTTCGAAGGGGACAAGCAAAAACGGATAAAAATACTACATAATTCTGTATAAAATATTTGTTTGTCGACTTTTACTGTTCTCCGCTTTAACTGCCAAACAATATAACTTCCTTCTTACAATACTGGTGTTTTGGAGTTGAAGTCGAACAAATTACATAGTTTTTATCGGTGCGGAGCGTCTTCGTAACAATAGGAACTTAGGGATAAGTTCCTTGACAGCGGGCATTGAGGAAACAGACATAAAATGGATCCACACACACAAAACTTGTAGGATCTGGACTTCGCCAATGACATATATCTGATTTCCCACAAACTGGAAGATATGCAAATGGAGAGCATCAAGTTGGCAGAAGAAGCTTCCAGAGAAGATAGGACATCAGGTGAACATGGAGAAAACATAGGTGGTGAAGATTCCTGGCCAGAGAAGATCACCAACAGGGATCTCTGGAAATGAGCGAACCAACCAGGAACCGATTTTGAAACAAATAGGCAGGAAGAAATGGAGATGGATTGGCCATACTCTGAGGAAACCATCAGGTGACATCACACGCCGGGCCATTGCTTGAGTGGAACCCGAAAGGGAAGCGGCAAGTTGGTCGTCGTTGCAAGGGCGACTTGGAGGAGGTCATGTGAAGAGGAGATGAAAGCATTTGGGCAGAATTGGAGCCAGGTGAAAACTTTAGCAGAGAACCGAATGCAATGGAGACACGCGGAATTTAAATACCTTGCCTTTTCCACTGTTTCACTGCCGTCTGTTTGTAGTGGGCCTTTAAAAGCACCAAAATAGGCCTAAATCTGGAATGAATTGATCAAACTGAATCAAGTTAATGTTACCTAAGTAAATTTCCAACCCCGCCGTGGATGCCATGTGCTTTAATGCATGTTCACGTAACCATGCTGGGGTACAATTTTGCACTTCCCTTTGTTCTGGAGTAAGTTCCACCATCAGAGTGTACAGTTCAGCTGCACTAACCGGATAAGTTCCTAAAAGCTTCACCTCAGATAATCTCAACACTTTAGTCTGTTTAAATGCATAACTGATCACGTTTTATTAATGAATAGTGGAGGCTTTTTGACTCTCGTTTTTTATCACTACGTGCAAGTTAGGCAAAGTATTAGTTGAGACAGTGAATTTCGTGTGGCAGGTGTAGTGCAACATGTTATTAATACAGTTAATCCCTTAAAGATTTGCCCCACGAGTGTGGATGTTCTGACAGTTTACTATCTGTAGAAAGTATGCATTGAAAAATGTAATCCGTGGTATCACATGGTGTACACTCGTTTAAGTTCAACATCATTTCAGTGATACTCTCACTTGATACTACCTAGGATGTACATTATGTGATATCCACTTAAGTTTATGTTAATGGAGAAGGTCTATATATTACTTTCTAAAGCTACAAAACATGGTTCAGAAAGGCTACATTGACTAGGCTTTAATGATTATTTTACTAGTGTTATAATGAAATTCCGCCATCGGCGGTTTCAGCAATCAAAAGTAAGTGAACTGTTAAGCATACAAAACGTTATGCGGAGGCACAAACACAGAGTGCCTATGTACACTACCAGCAATACGCCAGGCCCATAATCTGCCGTAGACAATGTGAGTATTCACTCTACAGGCAAGATCCTAGATGGTACTGACCGTAAAACTGAAGGTGGTGGCTCACTAGCTTAATAATATCCACATGATAGTGGTCCTGCGTCTGTCCACAGAACAGGAAAACAGTCCTTTTGAAGTGTGAACCATAAGGTGGTATATGAGTGGGGACCTTCGAATATTATAGCTAGAAGTAATACCAGCAGAACTGCTACGTCGAAGATAGAAGTAAAAGGTGTAAAAACTTCGTCATAAACAAATAGCCAATAGAGCCCGAATGATCACGTATGTCTTAGAGTAATAAGACGACTTTCAACCGAAGTGCTCTTGTACGACATACAGTTTGTATTTCTAATGGGAAAATGCTTCCTTAAATGTCCAAGGAAATTAAATAGGAGTGGGAAAGACACTTCCAAACTGCTTGGTATAGGGTCCATTCGATGGGCAGAATCACTAGCCAAATACATGATCACAAACGCCAAGTTTTATCGATAGACTGCAGAAGTCTTCATGAAAAGGAATGAGGGGAAAAAACTAAGGCTCAAAAAGTATTTACACGTGAAATGCAGAGAGACTTTCGCAAACATTTAAGTTTTGAAAGACTTTCAGTGGAAACTCTTAAATGTAATCACTACATTTAACACATATATATTCAGCAAGTCCTGGGGAGATGAATAAAAAGGTCATCCTGGGCAAGTTTTTCAATGAATTCTGATGAAAATATTCACGAATACTGCAAAGGAGCAGCATTAAATTGAATCAGGGGCAAGTAAATTGAAATTCGCATCAGCGTGTTATGCACCTTGAATGTCTGAACCTGTCAGTCACGTCTCATAAACCGTTAATGCCCAGCTCTTGCTACGCTCGGGCTCACGCTGTTCCTTGCAGTTTTTCAGAAACGCTTAATAGTAACGGACGCGAAAACCAAAACACCGATTGGCCGCTTGGGAATTCTTTATTGTAACACCAACATATAAAAAATATTTCTATTAAGGTCTGTGAACAAATATTACAATAATAAATCACGAGATTACTTCTGATGGTTTGCTACTGACTTCTTTCTGAACAGCGACCGATGAGACGATGACTGTCGTATTGATGCCTCCGCGAAAATTGGGGAAGTTGATTTTGAGCAAACAACCAAGAATTGATCGTTCGATCTTCAACTCCATTGACACTCCCCGGCAAAATACGGATCCAACCCTTTTTTCCTTCACGACCAATACACGTTGACTTGGATGCCATTGCGAGAACCTGGGTCACACGGACAGAGCTGAAATGGAAAACAAACAGAAAAGCCAACACACCACAAGCATACCCACAGCACAATCTCACACATCGCTGACGACCTGCGCCTCCAGATAGAGACCTCCTCTTGACATCTTTCAACACAATCGCCACTTGCTAGAATGACTCTTGCAGAATGCAACGTGACCATAGCACCAACTCATGATACTCTACGCACATCGTCTTATCTACTCACTACCAATTACCACTGAAATCGCTTGTCACTCATTCTGCCTCAGTTCTAGTAGCGGTGACGCATGCGAGCCTCAGTCGTTTACACTCTTTCTCCCCGGCGTGTCGGACCGCAGCTAACAATTATCTCCGTGTGCATTTCATTCTCAGCAATAGCCTAGCCTCCCCGGCGTATACGACCCATCTGCTGTTCTTAACATCAATCAATTCATTCATGGATGTAGAAGACGCGAAACAACTTCAGAAATAATCACGACGAAAATTATAACAAAATTACGAAATAACAACAAGATATGAAAACAACAAGTAAACACAATGAATCCAAAAAACACCAATTGATATGACACACCACACATATACACAAACTGTACACAAAAACTCGCGGATCACATCTTGATGGAATTCCTTTGAAGAATCGCAGGACTTACACCAGTACGCCTACAACCCTTCAAAGGTTGACGATTGTAATTTGTGGAATGTCCGGACACAAACAAGTTAACCAACAATTACAATAATTGACGCTCACACAATTATTTAACACAGACATATGTACAATCAACACATCAAATGTTGTGGATTCTGCCTTGACGAACTACGCTTGAAGAATTGTAGGACTTACAGCAGTACGCCTACATTCCTTCTCAGGTTGATGATCCAAGTGGAAGTCGTCCGGACACAAACAGAATTACCAACAGCTAGATGACAGATGATATCAATTCAGTATATACAATATGAACATATGTACAAAATCACACACCAAGCACATTGGACTGGTCATTGATGCGCTACCCTTTGAAGAACTGTAGGACTTACACCAGTACGCCTACAACCCTTCTCAGGTTGACGATTGTAATTTGTGGAATGTCCGGACACAAACAAGTTAACCAACAATTACAATAATTGACGCTCACACAATTATTTAACACAGACATATGTACAATCAACACATCAAATGTTGTGGATTCTGCCTTGATGAACTACGCTTGAAGAATTGTAGGACTTACAGCAGTACGCCTACATTCCTTCTCAGGTTGATGATCCAAGTGGAAGTCGTCCGGACACAAACAGAATTACCAACAGCTAGATGACAGATGATATCAATTCAGTATATACAATATGAACATATGTACAAAATCACACACCAAGCACATTGGACTGGTCATTGATGCGCTACCCTTTGAAGAACTGTAGGACTTACACCAGTACGCCTACAACCCTTCTCAGGCTGACGATTGTAATTTGTGGAATGTCCGGACACAAACAAGTTAACCAACAATTACAATAATTGACGCTCACACAATTATTTAACACAGACATATGTACAATCAACACATCAAATGTTGTGGATTCTGCCTTGACGAACTACGCTTGAAGAATTGTAGGACTTACAGCAGTACGCCTACATTCCTTCTCAGGTTGATGATCCAAGTGGAAGTCGTCCGGACACAAACAGAATTACCAACAGCTAGATGGCAGATGATATCAATTCAGTATATACAATATGAACATATGTACAAAATCACACACCAAGCACATTGGACTGGTCATTGATGCGCTACCCTTTGAAGAACTGTAGGACTTACACCAGTACGCCTACAACCCTTCTCAGGTTGACGATTGTAATTTGTGGAATGTCCGGACACAAACAAGTTAACCAACAATTACAATAATTGACGCTCACACAATTATTTAACACAGACATATGTACAATCAACACATCAAATGTTGTGGATTCTGCCTTGACGAACTACGCTTGAAGAATTGTAGGACTTACAGCAGTACGCCTACATTCCTTCTCAGGTTGATGATCCAAGTGGAAGTCGTCCGGACACAAACAGAATTACCAACAGCTAGATGACAGATGATATCAATTCAGTATATACAATATGAACATATGTACAAAATCACACACCAAGCACATTGGACTGGTCATTGATGCGCTACCCTTTGAAGAACTGTAGGACTTACACCAGTACGCCTACAACCCTTCTCAGGTTGACGATTGTAATTTGTGGAATGTCCGGACACAAACAAGTTAACCAACAATTACAATAATTGACGCTCACACAATTATTTAACACAGACATATGTACAATCAACACATCAAATGTTGTGGATTCTGCCTTGACGAACTACGCTTGAAGAATTGTAGGACTTACAGCAGTACGCCTACATTCCTTCTCAGGTTGATGATCCAAGTGGAAGTCGTCCGGACACAAACAGAATTACCAACAGCTAGATGACAGATGATATCAATTCAGTATATACAATATGAACATATGTACAAAATCACACACCAAGCACATTGGACTGGTCATTGATGCGCTACCCTTTGAAGAACTGTAGGACTTACACCAGTACGCCTACAACCCTTCTCAGGTTGACGATTGTAATTTGTGGAATGTCCGGACACAAACAGATTAACCAACAATTACATCAATTGGAACTCACACAATTATTTAACACAAACATATGTACAATCACTACATCAAATGTTGTGGATTCCGGCATGACAAACTACCCTTGAAGAACTGTAGGACTTACAGCAGTACGCCTACAACCCTTCTCAGGTCGACGCCCTAGGTTGGAAAATCGTCGCAGAATTCATTTTCTAACTTCCTTCTATGAGCTATATCCTCAAATCTGAGCGATAATACGCTCATGTAATTGTATCGTAGAATATAGATGACCAACAAACACACGACATATCTCATCAACCAAGTGTAAAAACAGAGTAATTTACACCAAAGATAATAACATTCAAACAGTAACTTGAAACTAGAAATGCCTTTATTCGTGCAAGTCAATTTAACAATAACTCTCTCGTTTACACTTGGCTTATCCTCACTAAACTGACCATTGATATTCGTCCTTTCAAACGAAATGATACTAGCATAGTCACTGCACAAGATACTTGAGTTGATGGTCTTTTTTTTCATTGTGGATGACAACACCAACGACGACTGAATGATATCAGTTGGTGAAGTTAGCGGTGAATCAAAAGCTGTTGTTGCTCGGCTTTCAGAAGTTTGTCTACCTGCAAGACCACCACCACTGGTGTCTTTTACCATCACCTCAGGTTTAGCACTAGCATCTGATGATAGGTGGGCTACATGTTGATCAATCACACTGACGGTCTCACAAGTACGCATGCCTTCTGCAACTGCACCTGCATTTATTTCTACTTCACGTTGTAGTTGTACAGAACCTTTATTTAACTTAGCGGTAGTAGGCATTCCCTCTGTAGCGGTAAATAATTCCCCAAAATTATTGACCACAGCAATCACTCATTGGATGCTGACCACCACTGTTTAAGTCGACTTGTTTAGCTGAAGGCTTCCGGTCAAGCATCCCCGCCATTTGGTACCCCGTCGTGTAACGTGCACGATCACTAGCTAGCTAAGCGTTCGTCTATCGGCTGGTTTTGGTTCCTAAATACATTTCTTCGTTTGGACGACCAATTATTGGCTTTTGCTTTGTCTTTGGTACGCGAGAATAAATTAATTAGAAGTTGTTGAACGAGATATCACGTCAAACCTTTAATATCCGCCCACCTTTAAACTGGTGAGCCTAACCGCGAACTTCATCTACGACAATTACTCAGATAATCCCGGTGAGTTCGTTCCATTTTGTATTTGTTCTTGTACCATATATTATTCGACATAATTTTCGTCATGAGTGATCTTAGTCCCAAGGTCATCCGTATCCGCTCAACTCCTAAAACCATTCAGCTCGTACCATACTGGCCAGATAATGCTGAAACGTGGTTTCTGCTAGCTGAAGCAGATTTTTGTGAGCATGGGATAACTGATCAACGTTCACAGTTACTTGCAGTTATTCACGCCCTACCGCGGGAATTCAGCAAGTACGTAACATCACAGATGTTGAGTCCCGAGGTAAGTAACTCGTACGAGTTGCTGAAAGCATCCCTCCTCAGGAGAAACGTTCTCACGGACCGACAACGTCTAGATGAATTATTTCGCAACATCGAGTTAGGAGATCAGTCAGCCGTGAGCATGCTGACAAGAATGAAACAAGTCGTCGGCCAAAGTCAGTTCGACGAAGGACTGTTTAGAGAACTCTTCTTAACCAAGTTGCCACAATCTGTACAGACCGTACTTGTGACACTTGAGGGTACTGTAATAGAGAACTTAGCTATTACTGCAGATAAGATCCTAGAAATAACTAAACGGTCTGTTCCCGAAATATGCTCAATGACTAAGCAGACTTCGAGTGAGGATCCTGCAATGACAGAGTTATGCAACTCCCTTCAGCAGATGTTTAGGTCAAACACGCATTCTAAATCCTCCAACCGTCGTCCTAAATCTCCTCAACGCAGGAACTCGCGTGGTCGATCTAAGTCCAAACCACGTTCACTGAAAAACCCTGACTGGTGCTGGTACCACAACACCTATGGCCAAGAAGCGAAGTGTTGCCGTAAGCCTTGTAACTTCGGAAATGTCTCAAAGTCTGTGGGAAACTATCCCGCCGGCACGCGTTAGCGGCAACCGTCGCCGGTGGCACTAGCCGCCTACTTTACATCCATGATGTGATAAGCCAGACTCGATACTTAGTCGACACAGGCGCCGAAGTCAGCGTCCTTCCTGCTACAGCAGCAGATCGACAGAAGGAACCTACCTTCAACTTACAGGCTGCAAATGGAAAACCAATCGCAACCTTTGGTAGGAAATACGTCTATCTGAACGTAGGTTTACGCAAACCTATTCGGTGGATTTTCCTTCTCGCTGACGTTACAATGCCCATCATTGGCACGGACCTACTTAATCATCATGATTTACTCGTAGACGTCCGCCGAAAACGACTGATTGACAATACTACTAGTCTGTCTATCAAAGGCATTACCTACATAGGCCCTAGCTTGTCACCCGTTAAGATAAAGGCAATTCTTGATCCAACTTTTCAACCTATCGTTGACAAGTATCCGGAACTTAACTGCCCGTCGAACGACCTACCGTGCATAACCAGCAATGTTATGCACCACATCATTACCACAGGACAACCTGTGACATCTAAAGCACGACGATTAGCTCCTGACAAACTGAGAATCGCCAGGAATGAATTTGACCATATGCTTAGCCTTGGCATCATTCGACCTTCGAATAGCCCATGGGCATCCCCACTTCATATGGTTCCGAAAAAGGATAGCAACGATTGGCGACCCACCGGTGATTACCGGCGAGTGAATGCCAAAACAACCCCTGATTGCTACCCGTTGCCTCATATACACGACTTGACGGCAACCTTATCCGGCGCGACTATATTCTCCAAAATCGACTTGGTTAAAGCGTATAACCAAATCCCGATGGCAACAGAAGACATCCCGAAAACGGCTATCATTACGCCTTTCGGACTTTTTGAATTTCTACGTATGCCATTCGGTCTTCGGAATGCAGCCCAAACATTCCAACGCTTCATTGACGAAGTATTTCGCGGTCTCGACTTTGTATACGCATACTTAGACGACTGCCTCATTGCCAGTCCAGACAAGGAAACTCACCTTAGGCACTTGGACTTGGCATTTGACAGGTTACGCCAACATGGTGTTACCATTAATATTCAAAAATGTCAAATCGGTGTTGACTCACTCGACTTCCTGGGTCACACTATTGACTGCAAGGGCATTCGCCCACTGGCTACTAAGGTTGAGCCTCCTAAGAAAAACCGTTCTGGACGCACCGTAAGGTTCCCAGAACATTTGCACACTTATTTGACTTAACGAAGTCGTGTGATTCACGCAACTCACTCGTTTGTGGTACTAACTATTTTTTTTTGACGTATAAATTTTTTTTATATACAGTACCACCGAACACAAAAAATTTTTTTTCAACAGTTCATGTAACATACACAAAAAAAATTAATTAGATGTATTTTTTTATCGATGTTCTGAACTTAGCATTATTTTACTGTATAGTAAATGCACACAATTTTTTTTAACCAAAAAGCTCATTTCGTACATTTTCCTCGACATGGTTCTTAGCGTTCTTGTTTTCTTTTCCAGGTGCGACGGGCACTGGACAGGAAACAAACGAAGCACGGAATTCAACGAAAAACACAACCAGGAAGCTATGTACAAACACCCCATTAGCATAGGCAGACAAACCAGTAGGCATAAGACCAAGCCGCTCGGAAGATTTTTTTCACCCGAAAGGGAACCATCGAAATTTTTTTACTTCCGGCTGGTTCTGTCTTAGGGTCCTCACGACCCCACTAGGGGGGAGTGAGCTGTAGCGGTAAATAATTCCCCAAAATTATTGACCACAGCAATCACTCATTGGATGCTGACCACCACTGTTTAAGTCGACTTGTTTAGCTGAAGGCTTCCGGTCAAGCATCCCCGCCATTTGGTACCCCGTCGTGTAACGTGCACGATCACTAGCTAGCTAAGCGTTCGTCTATCGGCTGGTTTTGGTTCCTAAATACATTTCTTCGTTTGGACGATCAATTATTGGCTTTTGCTTTGTCTTTGGTACGCGAGAATAAACTAATTAGAAGTTGTTGAACGAGATATCACGTCAAACCTTTAATATCCGTCAACCTCTAAACCTCCATTTCATCATGATCAACCCAAGACAAATCTTCACTATTATGATCATTATCACAAATATTCAATTTACCGTCAAGTTCATCATTTTCAAACTCTTTAATAACAGAAGTAGACAATTTTGGTTCCTCCTCGCAAATCATTAAAGGTTTTATAACTTCACTCTGACTAGTAATACCTTGTAAACTTGTAGGGTCAGAACTGCACTCTGAAGCAGCAACTCTATTCTGTGACACTCTATTCAACAATGGCTTACCAGTTGCAACTACAGACTTCCTGACCAAACCGTTATCGTCACACAATTCGGAGTCATGCCTGGAGTTTACATTAGCTTACCACTGAACTTGCTCACCGGTTCACAGTTCACCTTTGTATGCACCTCTTGCAAACGTGTAAAACACAACCGTGTTTGTCTTGCATCTTGTAACTTATCTGTTGAGGATGTACTACGAAACCTGTTGCACTCACTAGGTCTATATGCATTACTAGACACGAGAGAGCCTTCTCGATATCCACCTCTCTGAGGCCTATTCGTCATCAATGATTGCGTTTTACCCTCAGACTGCTCTATTCTAGGGGTGAGATGCAATAGACTGGCGAACTTGCTCATAGATTGATTGACACTAGTATTTACCAGTTTCAGGATATCATCAAACTTTGGCTCGATACCCTCATCCTCCGTACGGGAGCTTATCTTCACCCACTTCCTTTGCAGTCGCGTAGGTAGGCGTTTCGCTATTACTTCTAGTATAAAACTCGAGTTGAGGTCACTCATGCGATTCATCGAAATCATTCCATTCTTGTAAATTAGCAAATTATCTAAAAACTCAGTGAGTGCCTGGGAGTCATCCTGTAATTGACCACCATTACCCTTAACAGCCTCGAATAATTTTCCTGCAATCATCGAAGGTCTTCCAAACCTTTCACGTAATATGCTCATAGCCTCGTAGTAGCCCTCTTTTGGCTTCATGAACTTACAGCACTGTATAGCTCTTGAAGCATCTCCAGTGCAATACCTCATCAAATACATCTATTTCAATTCATCATATAATAAAAAACTACTCAGCATAATCTCGAACTCCTCTACAAATTGTAAATAATCAGCCGGGTTTCCATCGAAACACCGTGGTTCAAATTTAGGCAGTTTGATGTTCCTATTATCCCTGAACGGCGAAACAGTAACATCAACCATGTCATACTTAACATCAGACACATCGTTACAATTAACAGACAAGTCACCATGACTTACTTTCCTGTTTGCATCCAAGACGCTCTGTCCCTTCATTGACCCAGGCGTTGTTGAACTTGACCCAATTCCAAAAAAGTTCCAGATATTGCTTGTTCAAAGAGGACTTGACCGGCACCAGGAAAGATGAACGGTGACTATCCAAACTTTCACCAACTGTCTGAATCCGCCAGAATCTGTTTCTACCGTCAGAAACTGTCAGTCACATCTCGCAAACCGTTAATGCCCAGCTCTCGCTACGCTCGGGCTCACGCTGTCACTTGAAGTTTCTCAGAAACGCTTAGTAACAACGGACGAAAAAACCAAAACACCGATTGGCCGCTTGGGAATTCTTTATTGTAACACCAACATATAAAAAATATTTCTATTAAGGTCTGTGAACAAATATTACAATAATAAATCACGAGATTACTTCTGATGGTTTGCTACTGACTTCTTTCTGAACAGCGACCGATGAGACGATGACTGTCGTATTGATGCCTCCGCGAAAATTGGGGAAGTTGATTTTGAGCAAACAACCAAGAATTGATCGTTTAATCTTCAACTCCATTGACAGAACTATTGTCTAAGCCCGTGGCGAAAGCCGGCTGCGAACAAGCAAAAATTGTGAACAGCAATTTACGTCGGGGCTTCGTCCCGAATGAGGGTCATGATGAAAACGGTAACAAAGTTTAACCTTGGGAGAATCAACAACCTACCACAGCGGACTTGATGGGTGGAAATGTGATTCACACATATATGGGTGTTAAGGAACTGATATCAGTCAGCCAGTCATTGTCTCATCGGTCACTGTTCAGAAAGAAGATCAAATACCGTCAGAAGTAATATCGTGATTTATTATCGTAATATTTGTTCATAGACCTTAGTTATTACGAAGGTTATATGTTGGTGTTACAATAAAGAATTCTCGAGTCACCAATCGGTGTTTTGGCTTTTGCGTCCGTTAGTACTAAGCGTTTCTGGAAGGCTTCGAGGGACAGAGAGAGGCCCGGCGCAGCAAGAGCTGGGCATTAACGGTTTTGAGACGTGATTGACACCAGCCCCATATTTTTCGCGAAAGTCGTCAATACGCCAGTCATCGTCTCATCGTTCGCTGTTCAGAGGAAGATGAAATACTGTCAGAAATATTATCGTGATTCATTGTTATAACATTTATTCCTAGACCTTGCGTAGAATAACCTTATTTTTGGTAAAATATTGGCGTAAGAATAAATGATTCCCAAGTCGCCAATCTGTAATGCGGTTGCTCGCATTGGATATTACATATTATTTTGAAGGTCTTCCAGAGAGAGCGTTAGGTCCAGCGTAGTAAGACCCGGACACTGACAGTTTCTGATAGTTTCTGTTCGTCTTCCCTCGTGTCTGCCCGTCTTCTTTGAACACGTGTTACCTGAAACATTTCTGGATTTTTTGGTCAAGTTCAGTGATGCCCGGGTCAAAGTAGGGATAAAGCGCCATGGAAGCGGACAGGAATGTAAATAATGCAGAGCTAGCTGTTACATGTTGTCAGCAAACACGTATAAACCGCCAGCGTCCAGCTCTTACTACGCTGGACCTCACGCCGTCCCTGGAAGGCTTCCAGAAACCCTTTGTATTAACCAACGCGAAAACCTGGACTCTGATTGGCGACTCAAGAATCCTTTATTCTTACGACAACATGTAACCAACAATAAGGTTATTACACACAGGATCTAAGAATAAATGTTATAACAATAGATCACGATAATACTTCTGAAAGTTTCCTCTCTTCCAACGAACAGCGAACGATGAGACGATGACTGTCAAGTTGCGAGACAAACACGGTTGTGTTTTACACGTTTACAAAAAGTGCATAAAAAGGCGAACTGTGAAGAAGTGAGCAAGTTTAGTGTTAAGTTAGATGTGAAATCAAGATCTGACTCCGACCCGTGTGAAGATAATGGTGCGGTGAAGAAGCCTGCAGTTGCAACTGGTAAGCTATTGTTGAATGGAGAGTCACAGACGACACCCCAGTTTGTGCAGGAGAAGAGAGTTACAATTTCAGAGTCCATTTTTCTAGGTATTACCAGTCAGAGTAAAGGTATAAAACCTTTAAGAATTTGTGAGGAGGAACCCAAATCATCTACTGCTGTTATTAAAGAGTTTGAAAATGATGGAGTCGACCAGATAGACGACGCTAAAGTGAATATTGGTGATAATGATCATGATAGTGCACTTTTGTCTTTGGTTGGTCGTGATGAGATGAGGAGAATGCCTACTACTACTACTACTGAGTTGAGCAACGGTTCTGTACAACTTGAACGTGAAGTAGAATTAAGAGCAGATTCGGTGGTGGAAGGTATGGATACTCGTGACACCGTCAGAGTAAATGATCATCGTGTAGCCCACCTATCACCAGATGCTAATGATAAACTGGAGCTAATAGTAAGCGACAGCAGTGGTGGTAATCTTGCAGTCAGACAAACTTCTAAAAGCCGAACAACATCAGCTTCTGTTCCACCGCTGAGTTCATCAACTTGTGTCACTCAGTCGTCGTTGGCGTTGTCATCCACAATGAAAGGTACGTCCACGAACTCACGTGTCTTGTGCTATGACTATGCTAGTATCGGTCCGTTTGATAGGACGAAAGATATTGATCAGTTTAGTGAGGATAAGCCAAGTGTGCACGAGAGGGTAACTGTTAAGCTGACTTGCAAAGAACAAAGGCATTCCAAGTTTCAAATAACTGTTCGAATGTTATCATCTTTGGGTGTAAATTACTCTGTACCGAAGATTGGTTGGTCAGATGCGTCGTATGTTTGTTAGTCATCTATATTCAACGATACAATGTCATTGGCGTGTCACCGTTCAGAGTTGAGGATATAGATGAGAGGAGGAAGTCAGTAAATGAACTCAACGGCGATTTTCCAAATCAAGGGCGTCAACCTGAAACCGGATATAATGGTACTGTAATTAGTCCTACCATTCTTCATAAATTAGCATATCCTTGAGCAGCGCAACGCGCTTAGAATATTACTTTGTACATATGATCATGTTGTATAAACTGAATTGCTTTCATCTCTCTTCTATCCGCTATAATAATCATAATATATATTTCCTGCCTTTGCAGAAATATGCCTGCGGTACAGGCATGGATAAGTTATTAAATAAATTACACATAATTTTATGTATGATGAACTTACAGTTTGGTTGTTCTTTCTGACCATTATAATCAGTCGGAACAGTCTTCTATAAAGTCTGTTTGTGTAGCACATAAAGAGGTATGGAAATGTTGTCTTCGCATTAACAAAAACCCAGACATAAGATGAATGTAATACAGATATCTGGGAAAAATAAAGCTTGAAGTCAATTCTCCTATATAACGTTGTAGTGAACAGCACCCCTGGCTTTAAGATTATTGATGTATTATGTTGAGATCAATGACATATTTATTCCATTTTTCAGCAGTCTTATCGTAGTTTCATAACAGGTAAGAAATTTGATCGTGGATGCGAAAACTAGATAAGGTCGTGTTAAGTTGTTTTACTGCATCAAATGGTGCCAGATTCCAGAATTCTCCATTTGCTCCATTTTTGTCTGCATGGCGGCCTGTATTCGTAAGTTGTGTAAAATGTTGGAAAACTGTTTGAAAACCAGTTGCTTCATCATTTCAGATCATGAATGCTCATTTACAGCATGTTCGCCAGCGCCTTCAAATGGTAGAATTAGATCGTTCATGGAATTTGAATGATTATGAGATTAATGGTTTGGAATTAACCTTCATTTCAGTTGTTCGACTTCGACCAGAAGATGAATAGGAGAGTATGCGCAGCAGCAGAATACCAGAAAGAGAAAGTATGTAAACATGAAAAAGGCATTTAATATTTCATGCATATATAAATGTTTATGTCAATTGTATGTTATACTTTAGTAAATAGTTTTCTATATTGTAGTTGTGTTTTCACGTATTTATGCGAAGTCTTATTTAGTGTCATAATGTATATTATTGAGTCTGAGCGTTTTAGTGTTCTAATGACTGATGCGTTTTAGAAATAAGTGATGGGTTCTGGTAGGGATAGTCATTGGGATAAAAGTTAATACAGAAAGCGTTTGAAGGTTACAATAGAGTGACTGGTCCTAATTGCAGGGGCAAGCTGTTCCAGTATGTTCACTTCACAATGTTTTATCTCATTCATTTTCAAATAACGTCTTTACTTGATCCTCATTATATTCCATTAAACCTAAGATTTTATAGCTCTTTATGAATTTGATTCGACTTATATTAATCCTCTTATCTGTAGGGTACGGTTGTGCACTTAATGCAGGGAAAAGTATAAAACAAGAACAACCGCCATGAGGATAAATGTATTCAAATCGAAAGTCAACATCGTGGTAGTGATATATATATGGGTAGCATTATGCTATGCAAATAAAAGTTGTCGGCCTAAGAATTTTCTTTTATAAATGCATTTATTAATGATACTTGCTGTCAATGTAGTTGAAGATTAAACGATCAATTCATGGTTGTTTGCTCAAAACCAACTTCCCCAATTTTCGCGGAGGCATCAATACACCAGTCATCGTCTCATCGGTCGCTGTTCAGAAAGAATTCAGGAGACAACCGTCAAAAGTAATAATGTGATTTATTATTGTAATATTTGTTCATAGACCTTAGTTGTAAAGCTTTGTTGTACAATGGCTATATGTTGGTGTTAGAATAAAGAATTCTCGAGTCGCCAATCGGTGTTTTGCGTCCGTTCGTACTAAGCGTTTCTGAGAAGCTTCGAGGAACAGCGTGAGTCCCAGCGTAGCAGGAGCTGGGCATTGACGGTTTACGAGACGTGGCTGACACTTTGACATACCCCTTCCAACACTGCGAGATGGAAGATTGAGAGTACTCATTGGATGTAGTGTGCCAGAAGCTGATAAGTTATTAGAAGAGAGATTCGGAGGTAGAGGCGATCTGTTCGCGACGAAAACACCACTGGGATGGACAATGAGAGGACCCATACGCATAGTCCACATATCATCATTAGTTGCGAACGATGGGGACAAACTAGAGACTATGATTAAAAATATGTATGACAAGGAGTTTTGTGACTGCGGTGTCCCAGAGAGGGGTCGTTCTGTAGAAGACTTGAAACAGTCAGAATAGTTAAGGAGTCTTGTAAATACGAAAACGGGCGTTTCAGCGTTGGCCTACCATGGAGATTCAAAGATAGACAGTTGGTTTGTAATAGAAAAGTTGCTCTTAAGAGACTAATGGGTTTACAGAAGAAATTTCTGTCAGATGCAGAACTCTGGTCCAAATATAAGGAAGTCGTCGATAAACATATAGTGAAGGGTTACGTTGAAAGACTAGTTGATCAGAGTGAGCCAGGGAAGTGGTATTTGCCCCATCATCCCGTCTTTAACCCGAGGAAGCCAGGTAAACTCCGTGTGGTGTTTGATTGTTCTGCGAAACACGAAGGAGTCTCTTTAAATGATAATCTGTATAGTGGCCCAGATTGCGTGAGCTCATTAGTGGGACTGCTGTTAAGATTCAGAAAGTTTACAGTTGCTGTCGCGGCGGATATTGAGGAAATGTTCCTACAGGTGAAGGTGCCAGAGAGTGACAGAGATCACTTGAGGTTTTTGTGGTTTGATGACGGTCCTTGTGGTAAGGTGTCAGAATATAGGATGACAGTGCATCCATTTGGTGCCACGTCCTCCCCGTTTTGTGCTAATTTTGCTCTACGAAAGGCAGTGTCCACATTTGGTTCTAATGATTTGCTGGACGTCATAGATTGTTGCTTCTACGTGGATGATTGTTTAGCCTCCTTCGATGATGATAAGTCTGCAGTTAGATTTGCAACAAGCATTACTGAAGTGTTAGCTAAGGCCGGCTTTCGTCTAACTAAGTGGGTCTCGAACAGCCTAGACGTTTTGAAGCATATAGATCCAGAAGACAGAGCACCTACCGTACGAGATTTGCCTGTTGATACTCTACCAGTTGAACGCACATTAGGTATGCGATGGGATGTGAACTCTGATACCTTTGGATTTAGTGTTGGTGATATTGATAAGCCAGTTACTCGGAGAGGTGTGCTCTCTGTGTTGTCGTCCGTGTTTGACCCACTTGGATTAGTAGCACCTTATCTACTTCCGGCTAGGAGGTTATTTCAAGAGACATGCAGGAAAGGGTTACAGTGGGATGAACCATTAAGTGAGAGGCAGAGAGAAGAGTGGAAGGGGTGGGTTAACAGTTTAAGAATGCTGAATCTACATTCCGTCTCACGTCCACTTAAGCCGTCGAGAAATCATGATATAATTGACTTCCATGTTTTTTCTGATGCCTCTGAGGTTGGATTTGGTGCAGCCGTATACATCAGAACCACCTTAAGGAATGATATAGATGTTAGCCTGGTGATGGGTAAATCTAGAGTTGCACCTCTAAAGACGGTTTCGATTCCGAGATTAGAACTTACTGCAGCCTTACTAGCTGCGCAGTTATTCACAACGGTGTGTAAAGAGTTGGATTACCCCAAGTATCCCGTAACGTTTTGGACTGATTCGATGTCTGTGATATATTATATACGCAACGAGTCAGCAAGATATGCATGTTTTGTAGCTAACAGAGTATCTCAAATTCGTGAACTAACAACTGTTGAGCAGTGGAGGTACGTACCGTCTGGAAAAAATCCAGCTGATCTAGCCTCGCGAGGAGTTATTGATATGAATGTGGTTAAAAATAAGTGGTGGAAAGGTCCAGAGTTCTTGCTAAGGGCTGATAGTATGTGGCCTCGTAGAGAAGATGAACCACCGATAAACGAGTGTGCCTTGGAGTTGAAGACAAGTGTCAGTTTAACATCTACTCAAGAAAGACATTCAGGTTTACATCCACTTTTTAAATATTATTCTTCTTGGTACAAACTACTGAAAGCTGTTGCGTGGTTGACACGATATGTTACGTATTTAAAGGTCATGCATCTTGCGGGATACGAAAATATGAATGTGGGGCCTTTGAGAGTCGAAGATATTAGAAATGCAGAGTTAGCGATTTTGAGGGCTGCTCAGTGGGAAGCGTGGGGTGAGATTGCCAAGGAGGATAGTCCTGATTTCGCAGATTTCAAGGTGCGGTTAGATAGATTATCTCCGATAGTTTCCGAAGGGATCGCTAGAGTTGGTGGACGTCTACAAATGTTAGAATCGTCATATGAGACCCGTCATCCGGCTTTATTACCTTGCTACCATCCAGTCACTGATCTCATTATAAGACACTACCATGTTCTTGAAGGTCATTTGGGTACTTCGCAAGTACTATCAAGTATTCGATGTAAGTTCTGGATAGTGAAGGGAGGTACTGCTGTCCGTAAAATAATTGATAAGTGCATGGAATGTAAACTCCGAAATGCTCGTCCAGTACAGCAGATGATGGCACCACTCCCAGCGTGGCAAGCTTCTGAAGGGAATTATCCATTTGAGTACGTTGGGGTGGATTTGTTCGGACCTTTTGTAGTGAAGAGAGGCAGAACCCTATGTAAAAGATATGGCTGTTTATTCACCTGTTTGAAAATGAGAGCTGTGCATATTGAGATGGTTCATACGCTAACTACTGATTCATTCGTGCTAGCATTACATAGATTTATAAATCGCCGGGGTGTACCGAAGATGATGTTCAGCGACAGAGGGACTAATTTTGTTGGCTGTCACGCCGAGCTTAAAGAGTACTTCGAAGGTCCCCAAACGAGAGTTCATGAAGAGTTACTGAAAAGGAACATCGAGTGGCACTTCAACCCACCACATGCCAGCCATAGAGGTGGGCTATGGGAAAGACTTATAGGAATTATCAAGCGTATTTTAAGCTCCATAATTAAAAACCAGAGTTTGAATGACGAAACGCTGGAGACATTTTTTGTGAAGCTGAACGAATATTAAATGACCGGCCGTTATCACCTGTGAGGGACGACGTCAAGGATTTTGATGTGTTAACCCCAAATAAATTATTGTTATTGAGAGGCAACCCTGGCATAGAGGACTCAAGCGGAGAAGGAATACCTACGATTAAAAGATGGAAACAAGCCAGGCACATGAAAGATATATTTTGGAAAAGATGGTTAAAGGAGTATGTTCTAACACTGCAAACCAGAGACAAGTGGAAAAAGTTGTGCCGAAACTTAAAGGTTGGTGACATAGTATTAGTAGCAGATAAATGTGCCACAGGTAGGTGGCCTTTGGGAGTGGTAGTAAGGCTACTCTGTAGTGGTGATGGATTGGTGAGGACGGTTGAGGTGAGAACAAGTTGTGGCATGTTGGTGCGAGGTATTAGAAAACTGTGTCTACTGGAAGGTGCTGAGAGTCGAGAGTCGGAGGATGAAACACTAGACGATTTTCCAACCTAGGGCGTCAACCTGAGAGGTGTTGTAGGCGTACTGTTGTAAGTCCTACAATTCTTCAAAGGGTAGCGTATCAATGAGCAGTCCAATGTGCTTGGTGTGTGATTTTGTACATATGTTCATGCTGTATATACTGAATTGGTACCATCTTTCATCTGTCTGTTGATAATTTTGTTTGTGTCTGGAAGTCTTCCACTTGGATGGTCAACCTGAGAAGGAATGTAGGCGTACTGCTGTAAGTCCTACAGTTCTTCAAGGGTGGTTCGTCGAGGCAGATTCCATAACATTTGATGTGTTGATTGTACATATGTCCGTGTTAAATAATTGTGTGAGCGTCAATTATTGTAATTGTTGGTTAGTCTTGATTGTGTCCGGACATTCTAAAACTTACAATCGTCAACATGAGAAGGGTGGCAGGCGTAATGCTGTAAGTCCTGCAATTCTTCAAGGGAATTCCACCAAGACATGATAATTTAAACTCCCGCTCCCCGGCGTATACGACCCATCTGCTGTCTTTAACATCAATCAATTCATTCACGGATGTAGAAGACTCGAAACAACTTCAGAAGTAATCACGACGAAAAATTTAAAAAATTATGCAATAACAACAAGATAAGAAAACAACAAGCGAACACAATGAATCCAAAAAGCACCAATTGATATGACACAACACACATATATACAAACAGTACACATAACCTCGCAGATCATGTCTCGATGGAATTCCTTTGAAGAATTGCAGGACTTACAGCATTACGCCTGCAACCCTTCTCAGGTTGATGATACAAGTGGAAGACTTCCGGACACAAACAAATTTGCATCCACTCGGTACGTTGAACATTTGCGTTACATTTTTGCGTGATTGGTTACATAAATTTATCTCGTTTTAATACTTGCACAAGTACTGTACTGATTCCAAACATGTAATCATTTACTCTCATATCGGATAGTCGTGGTTAATCAAAGTATAATCAACGAACCCAATTCCCTGTAAATTTGGTGACTAATTTAACGTTCTTGATTGCTACACCAAACAACACACCCTCTACAAACGGTTATAGTGAGTCACATAACTCACTTGTGTGCCGTAAGCCTCGAGCTGGGACTGAGGATAAATCTGTACTGACGGCTAGTATTAGAACTACTAAAAATTCAGTACACTCTGCTCATACAGAACCCCTCCCTACACCTTATGTGCTTATCGAAAAACTCCAGCCATCAAGCTCTTTTTCAGTACTGTAGCGGTAAATAATTCCCCAAAATTATTGACCACAGCAATCACTCATTGGATGCTGACCACCACTGTTTAAGTCGACTTGTTTAGCTGAAGGCTTCCGGTCAAGCATCCCCGCCATTTGGTACCCCGTCGTGTCACGTGCAAGATCAGTAGCCAGCTAAGCGTTCGTCTGACGGCTTTTTTTGGTCACGAAATATATCACGAAGTTTGGACGATCAAATATTGGCTTTTGCTTTGTTTTTTGGTACGCGAGAATTAATAAGTTAGAAGTTGCTGTGTAAGATAATTCCGTCAACCTCAAAAGTACTATCTTCAGAAATAGAACTTCTAAAGCTGTCTATAGGAGAACTTAAGGCTGAGTTAAGGGAAATAAAAAACAATAAGTCAGTAAATGCTGGAAACATCGAAACCAATACCGAGATATCCAAATTATCAGATCAGATCAGCGATATCAGATCGCAGGTCTGTGAACTGACACCTCTAACTATCCTCATGAAAACTGTAAACCTTAACAAGCTTGACACAGAATCGGTAACTAAGGTAGATAACCTCATTAATTTTGTTACCACAGAAGTAACAAAACGACTCGACGCAAAACTGAGTGCTATTGTCTACAACGTTCCGGACAATGAGGCACTAAAAAAGGTACAGCGCATCTTACTTAGTGAAGCGAAAATGCCTAACTCCAAGACTAAGTGCTATAGGCTGAAGAAGAGTCAACATGAAAAGTGTTGTCCTATTCGTTTTCAGTTCGAAACACCGGCAGAGACCAGAAAATTCATCCACTCCCAACACACCCTATCGCAAGCCAGAAACTACAAACATATAAAGGTCGGGGTGGACAAAACAGTCATAGAAAGGCGCGCATACAATTATCTCGCTAAGACTAATTGTGAAATAGGTAATAGGACATTGCAAGCAGCCATTATTCCCAACCCTGTGAAAGATACAGTAGACCCCACCGCATCACCCCTCTCAAAACACACAGAATTATCCCATCAGAGTGCAACACCAGCCGAAAGGCCACTAGACTGTAACCAAATAACTAGTAAAACCATACCAGCTATCACCGCAGAATCTAAAATGCCACTAAATAACCCCAGAAAAAAAGTCAAAACCCCCCGAAATTCGACTTTGTCCTCTCCTAGCCATAACTCCATTGCTAAAGATAAGGAAAATATGCCCCTAAATCATACCAACAAAAACAGTGGCAGCTTAAATAAGCCCACACTCCCCACGGTCAAT
Source organism: Trichobilharzia regenti (assembly GCA_944472135.2). Classification (NCBI taxonomy): domain Eukaryota; kingdom Metazoa; phylum Platyhelminthes; class Trematoda; order Strigeidida; family Schistosomatidae; genus Trichobilharzia; species Trichobilharzia regenti. The sequence continues at coordinate 47,446,015 of OX235265.1, read as the reverse complement.
AGTATTAGCACTCACAACGTGCTAAATCGCACCATGGCACACACTAATATCCAATGTCACAACAATGTCACCCCCAATAGTACAAGTGGTAATAGTCAGAACTCGGCTACCAACAACTCAGGGTCTTCAGAGTATGGCACACAAACAAATTTTGACCGGATATATGGTACAAGTCTGCTGGGAACTAACCCACAATGCAGTACACACGAAACCCACACAAGGACACAACTAGCATCAAACAATAGGTGGAATAATAAGCCATGGTCATCACAAGGATCCAATCATTTTTTATCCCCCGCGTCCCTGTCAGCGTTGAAAAAACAGCTGGTAGGGATGTTAACACTCCTAAACCACTAGTGCTGGCTCCCTCCTTGCATGAAAACAGGAACGGTCTAGTGCACCCGTATCCATTGGCACACTTGACACTTGCACAAGTATAGGTCAAATAAAGAACCCTACCCACTTCTGTAACCTAACTAAAAATAAAAATTCCTTAGTCTATAGCAAATCCAGTACTCCAACTCCTAATTCTTCACCGAAAACAGCACACACCAACTCGATAGACATAGGTGAGCATGATGCTGGAACTCCTCTTAACATAGGATCGTCATGTCCAGCAGAACTACTGGGTGCTGAACCATATTCGGGGCTGACTAACGAACTTAAATACTTCAAATGCTACTTCAACTCTCATCTTTACGTAATCCTCATAAATGCTAGATCTGTTCTAAATAAATTGCCGATGCTCAGAGCACTCACAGTAATATACAAACCCCCTGTAATTGTCATCACTGAATCTTGGTGTCATTCGAACATCCTGGATGAAGAAATAAGCTTAGATAACTACACACACTTTCGGTGTGACAGGGAAGGTGGTAAGGGAGGGGGTTGTCTCATGTACTTTCTGAATGCACTTACTGTATCACAGCTAGAAAGTAGTACACTTAACATGCCTGAGACTCTATGGGTTAATGTACACTTAAATAACGTAACAGCATTAATTGGATGCACCTACAGAGCACCTGGCACCTTTAGTAATTACGAGACCCAACTTATTAATACTCTGGAGCAATTATCCGACTTACAATACGATCATAAGATCCTATGTGGGGACTTTAACTTACCTGAAATCAACTGGGATATACCCACAGGCCCAACTAAATTTGATAAGTTCTTAGGCACACTGGATATACTTGGCTGGAAACAAACTGTCACTACTCCCACAAGAGGTAATAACGTACTAGACTTAATCTTCTGCCACAATATAAGCCCCCTTTCAACGCTAGTAGGTTCTGAGTTTCCAGGGAGCGACCACAAAACAGTGATGTGTGCACTGCCAATTCCGCTGAGTAGCAATGCATCTCATACCTCCACTTCACAACAAGTAATATATAGGAACTATAGTAAGGCAAACTGGGCCTTAGTAGAATCATGCTAAGATCCTCCGAATGGGATGAATACTTCACTACTGATGACCTCTCGAGAGCCCTAACCATCTTCTACCATAACTCAAACACATGCTTAGATGCTGTCATTCCACTCCAAACACTAAAGGTTTCCCCACACAGAAAGTCATTCATAAAACCAAAGGATCGTACGAAACTGAAGAGACTCTCAACAAGTTACTTCAAACACCACGACTTTGGCACTCTAGGTCTAATACTTAACACCCTTAGCTCCATCTCACAAGCTCGAGATTTCCGTATGAGAAAGGAAGAACGCATCGCAGTAGCCAGTCCTGCTAGAGTGTATGCACTCACAGAAATCTTAAGGAAGCGAATGAATCGCAAAAATCACAGCATTTCTCTCCTCATAGACAAAGGTAGGCTATGCACTAACTCTGCAGACATATGTGAACTATTCAACAAAACGTTTGCCCTCAGTCCAGCTACTCGATATACACCCTATTACTAATATGGCACAAACTCCATCTCCACTCACACCAAACCAAATTAGCACTGTTCAATTCACTTACGCTAATATTAACCAAACTATAAGAACCCTCAAAAGTTCAAAAGGTTTCGGTACCGACGGTATATCATCTTACTTCTATAAATATGGTGGCCCTGACATTCCTCTACTGCTGCTTAAAATATTCACAATGTCCCTAGAAACTCAAACTTACCCTGACATATGGAAGACAACATTCATTATGCCTAAACACAAATCTGGCTCGAAAACTGAAGTCAGTAACTACCGGCCGATCAATATCACACCTATAGCATCTAGAATTATGGAGAGACTAGTCAAAGATAACTTAATCAAACATATGCTTAGCTGCAATATTATAAGTCCGAACCAACATGGATTCCTGAAATCCAGATCATGTTTAACATGTCACCTAGACTTCTTCAATTTTGTAACCAGCAGTCGTGACAGACGGCAACTAGTACTTGTCATCTACTTTGACATTTCTAAGGCATTTGACCGTGTTGACCATTTACTGCTAACAAATAAGCTGAACTCCTTAGGAATACGTGACCCATTATTAGGATGGCTTAAATCATTCCTTAACAATAGGTCCCAAATAGTTAAACTCGGGTCTGCAACCTCCAAACCTAGCCCTATCACTTCTGGTGTAGTACAAGGTAGTGTCATTGGACCCCTCCTATTTACACTATACATCAATGACATATGCGCTTGCTTCACGCACGGGAAACCATTCATCTTTGCAGATGACCTAAAAGTAGCTTATACATTCCAATGTGATGACTTAGGGAACTTCGAGAATGTAGTGCAGAAGGAATTAGATAAAATGACTGCTTGGTCGTCCCTATGGAATCTCCAATTCAATCTGAACAAATGTGGCTGGATCTGCTTCGGCGCACCCTCAATTGACCTGAAATTAACGCTCCAATCTGCTAACCTAACAAGACTCCGAAGTGTCGTTGACCTAGGCCTGAGGTACTCTAGTGACTTGACATTCTCTGAGCAAGTAGCATCACAGACTAGAAAATCGAGGATGCTCTTAGGATGCATACTCAGGAACTTTCACGACAATGAAGCCAAGCTAATTCTGTACAAAACATGTGTCAGACCACTACTAGAATACTGTCCATTTATTATAAGCAGCACTCGCACACGTGACAAGCTAAGGATGGAAAGTATCCAACGATATTTTACCTCAAAACCAGTTGGCTACGATTGTAAGAAAGACTACATCTCACGGTGCATGATCCTAAAACTTGACCCACTTTGGACAAGGCGACTTATTATAAACCTAATATTCTTCTTTAAGGTCCTTCACAAAATATCATTCTCAGGTAACAGGGACATACAATTCGCACAGGAAGGTTCTTACGATCTGCGTAACCAAACTTGCACAGTGACAACTCATTCTTTCAATAATAATAATGTATATTTTCATGCAAAAATATAAATTTACATGAAAATACATGCCATTTTTACAGACATGACCAAGTATGATATAATATCAAATCGTAGATTGTCTAAAATTTAATAATATTATTAATAATAGTATGCAATTCTTCAAAGGAATTCCATCGAGACATGATCTGCGAGGTTATGTGTACTGTTTGTATATATGTGTGTTGTGTCATATCAATTGGTGCTTTTTGGATTCATTGTGTTCGCTTGTTGTTTTCTTATCTTGTTGTTATTGCATAATTTTTTAAATTTTTCGTCGTGATTACTTCTGAAGTTGTTTCGAGTCTTCTACATCCATGAATGAATTGATTGATGTTAAAGACAGCAGATGGGTCGTATACGCCGGGGAGGCTATTGCTGAGAATGAAATGCATACGGAGATAATGATTAGCTGTGAGCCCACACGCCGGGGAGCGGGAGTGTAGACGACTGAGGCTCGCATACATCACCGTTACTAGAACTGAGGCAGAATGAGTGACAAGCGATCGCATTGGTAATCGGTAGTGAGTAGATAAGAGGATGTGCATAGAGTATCGTGAGGTGGTGCTATGGTCAGGTTGCTCTTTCCAAGAGTCATTCTGGAAAGTGGCGATTGTGTTGGAAGATGTCAAGAGGATGCCTTTAAGTGGAAGGCTCAGGTCGTCATTGATATGTGAGATTGTGCTGTGAGTATGCTTGTGATGTGTTGGCTTTTCTGTTTGTTTTCCATTTCAGCTCTGTCCGTGTGACCCAGGTTCTCGCAATGGCATCCAAGTCAACGTGTTCTGGTCGTGATGGAAAAAAGGGATGGATCCTTTTTTCTGGCGGGGAGTGTCAATGTAGTTGAAGATTGAACGATGAATTCATGGTTGTCTGCTCAAACCGAACTTCATATTTTTAGCGAATGTCTTAAATACACCAGTCATCGTCTCATCGTCCACTGTTCAGAGGAACATGAAAAACCATCAGAAGTATTATCGTGGTTTATTGTTATAACATTTATTCTTAGATCTTGTGTGTTGGTTGCATGTTGTCGTAAGAATAACGGATTCTTGAGTTGCCAATAAGAGTTCTGGTTTTCGCATTGGTTATTACACATTGTTTCTGAAAATCTTTCAAGGACAGCGTGAAGTCCAATGTAGCGAGACCTGGACATTGACAATTGTACTTACCAATTTTTGGCATGCTTATTGGGAGAACTGGCCCAACCTGCCATCAGTGAGAATTCTACTTTTCCGCTTTGCGTCTTCTTTCGGTCGAAGTCAGTTTTTTCGTGAAGAACTGCGGTTTTCTATTTTTGAACTAATCAACGCTCGAAATGTTTCAAAATTAAAAATGTTTCTTAAAAGGTCGTTCCTTTTGCCTTCCTTTCTAAAAGTAACGGAAACTCCCTACTCATGTAATTTTTATGTAATTTATATCTTCCATTTAAAAAATATTAATCCGTGTGTTTCCGTTAAGATCAATTGGATTTATGTACCTATTCCGCTGATTATTTATTATTTCTCACAATTAGAGTTTTTTCGGACAAAAGTGCGCATGTAAATGAAAGTATTAGTTCTTACATCACGTGCTGTGTTTCAGGTATTTTATTTGTTTTACTGTACTTGGAGTGAGACTATTGCGATTAGGCGGCTCTTACGTACTTCGTGCTTATTTGGAGTTTGAACTTGTATGGTGGTGAGTCGGACTTCCCCTTCTTTTATTTTCACCACCGTTTTTTCGTGGAAGGTTAGTTTATTCTCTCTTTAATATTATTCCTATTGAGTTTTTTCTTATTATTATTGTTCCTAGTGGAACATCGTGCTTCAACAATACGTCTCCACTTAAGTGGAGACACATACTTGTTGGGAGTTCTTTAGACACTCAAAGTGATGTTTGCTCTTCGAGTTGCAATTTTAGGGTTAATGTGAAAATTTATATGCATTCTCGAGCCAGCCTTCTGAATTCTCCTTCCGTAGTTGTCTCTAAACCCTCCATCAGAGCAACCACCTTCGTTCTGCGGAGGTTTGTCTCTGTTTTTGGTAGAGAAGTAAGGGGTAAATTGTCTCTTGGCATCTAGTGTGACTGTGAAGTACTGTTTTCTGTATTCACACTAAGCAGAAATCTGATTATGGTTGGCACACGATTCACACCGGTCGGATATCAGATAGTTCAGGGGTATACTGCACATACTTTTATCTGAAAGACAGGTGGTGAAATAGTTGGACGTTGTGACAGCTTCACTTATTTGAGTAGTTGCATCATCCTTAATAAACTAATGGCTGCAAAATTTCGGCGCGGATACAAATAGCTTGTCTTCCACTTGTCAACTCACATCATTCTAGAAGTAGACGTGATATCTGAATATCTTTCAGGGGTGTGTTCTGTTCAGCATTTATCCTCGTCCTTTATGGATGAGATGTGGCAGATGGAGTTGGAAGATTTGAATAGGTTAGATGTCTGACCCCTTGTATTTGCTTTATATCTCCCCTGATGCATTCACATCCTCATTGCATGGGTAGAGTAGAATCGTGGCAGTATTTCGTGTTGTTCTGGAAATTTTGTGGTTTAAAAATTATTCTTTTATAGCCACTTTAGAGATTAAAACACCTATGAACAAAATGAACTCGTTTAATAACTCGTCAGCAAGCAACGATTAAAATTTTAAAGTGTTGAAAAAGTTATCGCAAGGAGTATATTTTTTAAATAAGTGCTCTAAATTTTCGTAAAGTCCATCGTTTCACAGAACTCTAGAGATATCAATGGTTGGCCTGCACAATTTGGGCTACCGATATCACATTTTGAAAATCCCATACTTGTACCAAAAATACTGTGTGGTTTCAAGCTATAATCAACAAAAGATCAGCATAGGTATCTTTTTGATAATTTCATCTTCAGAGGCTGTAGAATTGCATTTTTAAATACAAATTAACATAGCTTCAATTATTATTTACTCCATCATAGTGACAGGGAGCTTACAGGTATGAAAGTTTGGTGGTAATACAGGGAACAGAAACAAAACTACACAGGATCAAAAAAATTGTTGGGTGATGCGTACAACAGTTTTCAACGAAGATAGTTGTGAACGGGATGTGCATAGAAACGGGTTGGAATAATTTTTATAACTAACGATGAAAGAAACGAAGGGAATGAAAAAACGATAACTAAGAAGCCAAACAGTACTGCATTCATGGTAAACGTAGAGGTTGGACCAGTTTCTTCTGAGCACAGCTCAGTATATATGACGAGGACTTCTGCAGTACAAAAAGGTCGGGAACACATTGTCTTTGCTGGGTCTTTGTTCACTTTGTGAATGACTGAACGATGAGTCAGTTGATATGGTATGACAGGTGCTGATGAGGTGTTTAATTACAGACCTTCTGATTGATCCATTTCCGCCTCTTCTCAACCATGCCGGGCACTTTTTCGCAGCATATCTCGAGAGGACGACCTATCTTTACAGAAGCAGATGAATGACTACATTGTGGTGGTCTTACGCCGGAGTTTGTTTGTCAAATCACCTTAAAGTAGTGGGAGAGAATAAAGAGTATCACTTTTAGCGTTGCTAGAGGAAATATCTTTACGGAACTAGAGATTCTCCTCTTTGGCATATTTCGCGTTAAGTCTTTTATGAAGTCTAGATTCAGATACATCATTTTCTTTGGGCACTGAACTACATTCTTCTCTTTTTGACTTTGGTTTCATGGAACCATGTATTGATTTATGACTGTAGCAAGAGCTGGGCATTGACGGTTTACGAGACGTGACTGACAGTTTCTGACAGTACAACGTCAGTTTTTAAACGGTTTTGGACACTTGGCACGACTTTGGGTAGTCACCGTTCATCTTTCCTGGTGCCGGCCAAGTCCTCTTTGAACAAGCAATATCTGGAACGCCTTTAGAATTGGTTCAAGTTCAACAATGCCTGGGTCAATGAAGGGACAGAGCGTCTTGGATACAAACAGGAAAGTAAGTCATGGTGACTTGTCTGTTACTTGTAACGATGTGTCTGATGTTAAGTATGACATGGTTGATGTTACTGTTTCGCCGTTCAGGGATAATAGGAACATCAAACTCCCTAAATTTGAACCACGATGTTTCGACGGAAACCCAGCTGATTATTTACAATTTGTAAAGGACTTTGAGATCATGTTGAGTGGTTTTCTATTAAGCGATGAATTGAAGTTAATGTATTTGATGAGATATTGCACTGGAGATGCTGCAAGAGCTATACAGTGCTGTAAGTTTATGAAGCCAAAAGAGGGCTACTACGAGGCTATGAGCATATTACGTCAAAGGTTTGGAAGACCTTCGATGATTGCAGGGAAATTATTCGAGGCTGTTAATGGTAATGGTGGTCAATTACAGGATGACTCCCAGGCACTCACTGAGTTTTTAGATAATTTGCTAATTTACAAGAATGGAATGATTTCGATGAATCGCATCAGTGACCTCAACTCGAGTTTTGTCCTAGAAGTAACAGCAAGACGTCTACCTACTCGACTGCAAAGGAAGTGGGTGAAGATAAGCTCTCGTATGTAGGATGAGGGTATCGAGCCAAAGTTTGATGATATCCTGAAACTAGTAAAAGATAGCGTCAATCAATCTATGAGCAAGTTCGCCAGTCTATTGCATCTCAACCCTAGAATAGAGCAGTCTGAGGGTAAAACGCAATCAATCATTTTTTCATCCAGTAAGATTCGTTTCGGGCTGTCACTGTTGCTACGAAGCAGAATCGTCGATAGTTTCTTAAGAAATCACCTTGGCTACTCTCAACGCTTAATTAGGCGAAGATTGTCTTGTGTCACTACATTCTCCCATAATCTGAAAGTTCACTTTAACGTAAGGGCGTTGAGCAGGAGGATTGTCGTTGGTTAGTTTTCCTTTAATAGCTGAGCGCAAGATTATTACCGCACTACCGACTCCGCCTTCCGGTGAGTCAGCAGGTGGTCACTAGAGGGAGGATTTAGCGTCTCCACCACCCTCGTGGTTCGTTGTCAACGGCTTCACAGAGTCCTGCAGTCTTGGTAGCATTAAGCAAGCCTCTATAGAAATTTCACCTGCAGGTATGACCTGGCTCGGTTCCAAGTGACAGTATGTTTGAGTCAGCGGTGATCTGTCACTTCTATCACTTTTATTACATTTCGCAAGGCGAAGGTCAATAAAAATCTCTGATCAGAGACATGGTGCTTTCTGTGATCAGGCAACGCTAGAGTGACCCTGGAAATAGGGTGACTGGCATTATCGTATGCCGACAACCACGGGATGAAAACGAAACGAAGTCGATTTTCCCGCTCAACCTGGAGGACAATTGTACAATTCAATAACTATACAGCCTAGTTCAGACAATGTGTATTTATATATATATCAAATATTTAACTGTCGAAACATTATTAACTTGTAGACAATCTACGATTTGATATTATATCATACTTGATCGTGCCTGTAAAAATGGCATGCATTTTCATGTAAATTTATATGTTTATATGAGAATATATATTATTATTATTATTGGCCAAGGTTGGTCGAAGTTTCCTGTTTATATACATTGCAAACCTTCCACCAAATATCCTCTATTCTATCCTCCGGTATGTCACCGTCCCATCTGTGGTCAGTTCACAGTTTTCAGTGGTGTGTCATTGACAAAGCAGCTGATGGTGCGAGATAGAAGCATATGAGCGTGAGCCCAGTGACCTTGTTTCTAAAATAAGCTTCACCCATTCTGGAGACTAAAAACATACTAGTATTCTATTTGTCATCGTGTAATAATTCTTTTTCTTTTATTGTTTTTGTGCTTATGGCTCCGACTCACTTGCACTAATATCTAAGGTTCTGAAGTACTGGTGCTGCTATCAATTAGCCACACCTTGCCAGTCCTCACCGCGCAATTCACTCAAGTACCCAGTAATTCAGCACTCTACCAAACCTGCAAGTACTGACGACAAAGCGCAAATCAAAAAGATCTGGTTATTATAGAGGAAGTGCTCAGTTGCGCTGTATATTTGAGTACAATAAAGGGTAAAGATTATCCAAGGAAAAAGGTTTAGAACGTATGTCAGTCACGTCTCATAAACCGTCAATGCCCAGCTCTTGCTACGCTCGGGCTCACGCTGTTCCTTGCAGTTTTTCAGAAACGCTTAATAGTAACGGACGCGAAAACCAAAACACCGATTGGCCGCTTGGGAATTCTTTATTGTAACACCAACATATAAAAAATATTTCTATTAAGGTCTGTGAACAAATATTACAATAATAAATCACGAGATTACTTCTGATGGTTTGCTACTGACTTCTTTCTGAACAGCGACCGATGAGACGATGACTGTCGTATTGATGCCTCCGCGAAAATTGGGGAAGTTGATTTTGAGCAAACAACCAAGAATTGATCGTTCAATCTTCAACTCCATTGACAACGTATTTGACGCGTATGGCTGCACCACAAACTCAAGGAATGTGTGCATAGGCAGTACAACGGTAAAGAAAAAATGGTGAGGACGAAAATTCATGTATGTACAAGTTGAAACAAAGTCTTTGACATTGGAATGTGCACTAAAGGATGATTCGCAACCGCTAAGGTTCGGTTGGGATAAGATACTGCTTAGTTTCTACGGCAAAATTTTAGAAAGGGAAAGATGGTTAACAGATAGGGAATGTACCTTTGGGAGCACGCATTTTAAACAACCCCGCATCTCTTGATTCACCTAAAGAATCTCTCCTCACGCTCTGCTGTTCTATTCACCACAGCACAAGTCAACCTAGAGAGATTAGATTCAAGCGTTACTTGGGATTTGTCATAATTACTTACTTTTACAACGTAATAATAATGACAATGCGAGGAGGGAAGCCCAGAGACTGAGGGTGTTGACATTCACTGACAGTACGCAGTGAACTAGCGCAAAATCTCATACCCTTAGCTTCTATAGTATTCGTTCGCTGTGAGGCAAAGCAAACCAACAGAATTGATCCTCAAAATTACGAATTATATTTCGGGACCGAATCGGAGTGCAGGATGATTGCTTAACTAGCTAGGGATGGTGCACGAAGGAACAAATGAACATAACACGACAGTGTGCCAAGTGGTGTCGATTCTTGACCGGAGGCTTTCAGCAAAACGAATTGACTGAGACATAGAGGGTCAGCATCCAATGTTCAGTGATGAATGCTGTGGATAATAATTCTTGGGAATTACCTACCAGTGCAGAAATTTTTAAGCAAAACATTAGAAAATTTCCTTAAGGCTTTTTCGGCTTTACATCACGTCGTCTGGTTGTGTGACCTGACGAAATCCCAGTAACTAGCCAAAAAGCCCTGGTTAAATATTGTTTTTTGAAGATTTTAACTGCATATATAACAACAGGAAGAACAGCAGCGTTTAAGGCTAGGTAGACCTAATATGCTAATGCTCAGATATGATAATATGGTTTTGTCTGAGTGAATTACACACATTCTGCCAGATGGTTACACCAGATATGACAATCTTCATTGAATGTATTCTGGAATGTGAGATAAAGGTGAACATACACGTTACAGTTAAGACGGAATGAATCAGCATTTATGTGGAAAACAAACATTTTGACTAATCTCTGCTCTTCTTTAGTGTGACAGGACCCGTAAGAAAGTCACTTCGCGTTTACATCAAAAGCGTTTTTGAAAAAAATGTTTACGCAAAAACTAAATTACTTACGATTCATTGTTTCTGTTATAAAAAGTTGAATGGTACAGATATATTGAGTTTTGAAGTGTCTCCGGCGCCTAATCAGACAGCTGCGCTATTCCTCCTGATGCCCATTTATGTAACGCAACATTTATCATTCCCTTGGGAATTTGTCACGTCTCTGTTTTGGAAGCGTTATCCGAATCCATACGCGTAAGCATGCGTTTATTATCCATTCGCGGCTTTCAGGAAACATGTATTATCTGAAGACGTTTTGGAAAGAAAATTCTTACCGGACGGAAAGTTATACACCAAACGGTTAGTAATTAAGAAGATATCAAAAAGAATTCCATTTTGGTTGCTGAAATTCATTCCAAATGGTCAGGTTTCAGTTGTTGAAGAGTCAATCATTGACATTAAGGCCAAGCGGATTGATGTCGTATCGAAGAACTTTGGTTCACATAAAAAGTATCTGGTAAGTTTGCTGTTATTATGGAAACATATACATTGAGTTGCCCTGATAATATTCTTGAGGTTCAATGAGAAACTTTACTGCAGAATACTCTGTTTTGATGCACTCAGCTCTTTTGTATTAGGACAACCAACATTGTTTCCATACTCATACAAAACTTATTTTGTGAATAAGTTCTGTATCAGTATAAAAACGCCAGTCGTTATTATTATTTTTAACATTTCGTACTGAAATGTATTACTTCTAGAACCATGAAACAAGTTCTTGGTTGCGCAATTATGCTGTAGCTGAGTTTCAATATAGATCTTAGCGAAGAAGTGTAGCAGCACGACGCGCAATCTCCCCTAACCATGCAGTAGAATGTAACAGAGTAACAGTACTTGCCCAAAAGTGTCAGTGTAGTTTTTCAGACCAAACTGTTACTTTCTAGTCAGTATGTAATTAAGCAACTTTTTGCAGTTCTGCTCACTAGGTTAAGGGGACATACCTTTGGTTGATGATGTACAATACAACTTGAGCCGCAGAACTTGCGTGGCCCAACTGCTTAGTCAGTTTATATGCGGACCAGACACCCACTCAGTGAATTTTCTTTTGGACCTGGAATATGTGAGTAAAAACATGGACAGTTTTTCGTTCGAAATTGGGCAAAGCGGGCTGTTTTCGGTTGTAACTCGGATAAAGTGGGAAAAAGTGGGACAATAAAATTCTTCGGGACATGGGCAAACGGTGAAAAAGTGGCTAATATAGGTAAAGTGGGTTAATTATGTGGCATTTTAATCCCCTTTTGCCCACGTCATTGCCGATCAAAATTACCCATTCATCCCACATTTTGCCCACACTGCCCAAGTGCATTCTTTGACTAGGCAACCACAGCTTCTCTAACTGAAATAGTTAAAGGGTATTTCGCATAATATTACGATTCAATGTAAATCATAGCGTACGTAGCTACTTGCAAACTAAGAATTGTATCCTTGAAAATAACAAAACCGAAGGACAAAAATCGGGTTAAAGTTGCTGAGAAATAGTGAAGAAATCGAAAATCAGGTTACTTTAACTGTTAGTAAGACAGTCGAAAGCTAAGCCCAATTTAAAAAAATGCAAGCATCAGGCTGAAACGTAAATTTCCTTCTAGCTGTTATGTAGAGTATTAAATATTTTTCTGGTTACTTAGAGAGTTTTACCTGTGGTGATGTTAGCCCCTTTGTGTAAAAAGTATTATGAAATTGAGTTGTTAATCTCATTGACCGTTTGCTTGCTTCTCAGTAAAAGGTAAACAAAATATGCAAACATTGACTTCTGCCGTTGTATATACATGTAAGTTTAGTAACTGATTTGTAGCATATTCGTCCACCGATAGCTGCTATCCTGATGTGGTGGTCGTACCTGTGTATCACAATGAATCAACAAGCTGCTTTGACTGAAACTAATGTACCTGCAGGTTATACCAGGGTAGAAAGGTTGCTAGGATAGCAGTTAGACTAAAAACAGTTACCGGCATAGTATAAGATGTTTGCACTATGCTTGGGGATCTGTGGGCAAAATTGCACTGCTGTGAAACAGGAGTGTAACAACCACCCACACACTGAAAGCATACGAAGCCCTCACCCACCTTTTTCTACGTCACCATCATCTTATTTTCCTCCTAATGTTAATACCACTCCACAGGCAGATCCCACATCTTTTCACTCAATGACCAATAATCACAACGTCAGCCTGAAAAAATACCGGTAGTCCCTTAAAGCTACGCTGCCAACTTCATATTGGGGCATTTAACGTCAGGACTCTTCGCCAACTCAGACAGTAGGCATCACCAGCTAGAACTCTGACATCTCAAGTCATGCATGTGTGTTATATTTTGGAGACACGCACGAAAAACCCAAGTGTGATTATTCACTTGACGTCATTTGGTCAATAGGGTGAATCTGCAGAATTGAACTTACGGGTGTCAGGAAATTATTTGGCTAGTTCCTAGGATTCGCAGGTGTAGATAATAGCATGGAGTATTAGGGCAGGGAAATCCCTGCTCTGCTGGATCTCAGTAGATAGTCGCATATGTGCTGTTCATCTGAATGGATTCGTAAGAAGAATAAAGAACTGCGTTTTACGTCGATGTCTTTATATTCTACACCTACTCTCCAATCGACTACAGTTTGAACGAAGTAAAGGATGAGTTCTATCAAAAACTGCCTAGTCTGCTGAAAAGAGTAAAACTTCCGGGTGTAGTCGTTTTAACAGGGAAATTCACTGCCTAAGTAGGGAGGTTGTGTCAGTCTGAAAAGTATGTCGGGGGCGTCTACGTAGCTCTCTGCCTATGAACTGACAATTGTGATAGTCCTTAGCAGTCCTGTTCATATAATCATTAGTTTGTCAGTACTAACTTCAAATATGATAAGAGTCATTACCTAACCTAGTGACTTTCATTATCAAATTACCAATGGACTCAAACAGACCACATAGCGATAAGCTATCGTTGGTGAGGGCTGGTAGAAGACTGCCTGTCTTTCTAGAATACGTGCGTAGACTCTAACCACACTCTAGTATGTGCTCGTTTATGTTTACGGCTGAGTGGAAACAAAAAACAGACAGCAATGGAACGCCCATCTTAACTGGGACACTGAGTTCCTATTTAAGGATGAAATAGCTAGATGCTTATTTGAGATTGACAGCAAGACTCATCCTGAGGAAGCCGGGCACAATGTCCAATCAGCTGTTTATACAGATACAAAGGCTATTGAAGACCTAAAACTAAAGGTTAGTAAAAGCCAGTGGATTTCCTCTACTTGATCCTAACTGATAGATGCAAGAAGACTAATTCTGGTGGACTCCGAATATGATGAAGAGCGAAAGCTGCTCAAACGCAAACTGACAAAAAGTCTTCGCAACGACCGTGAACAGTGGTGGGCGACAAAAGCAAAAGAGACGGAAAAGACATTGGTGACTGGTAACACCAGACAACTATTTAGACTTATAAAGGAAACAGGTGGTAAAAGCAAATGATAAATGAGAACAGTGGTACCATAATCAGCTCTTGGGATAGACGAGTGGAACGTTCGAAAGAACACTTTGATGAGAAATTTAATTAGCCTACAACCAACTTACCTAGCATCCAACACCTCTCTGAATGGAATATAAATCTTTAATCCGTAACTGAGGTTACGAAAGCTGTCACTAGTCTGAAACAAGGCAAAGCAGTAGGACCTGATAGAGTAATTTTAGAATTATTTAAGGATGGTGGTGACAAATCTCTCTGTGCTAACTAAGGTACTAGGCAGTGTGTTGGAATGAGATAGTCCCGTTAGATTGGTGTAAGTCATTGATTATACAAGAAGATAGTTAACTCTTCTAGGAATAATCATAGAGGGATTAACTTGGCTAATATGCTAAAATTCTAGCTCAATAATCATGTGTAGATTAAGTGGTGCTCAAGAGAAACAAACAAAGAAACCAAGCAGGCTTTATACAAGGAAGAGGGTGTATTGAACATATATTCACTCTTTTCCAGATTAGAGAACGTAGGAATACCTACCGGCGTCCAACGATTGCGATATTTCTTAAACTGAAGGCGGCACTCAACTCTGTCGACTGAGTGGTACTCTGACAATGTTTAGCCGAGAAGGTCTAGTCAAGGTACTCTACTCGAACTCATGCAGCCAGCCAGGTGAGAGCCTATGGAAATTCGTCATCTGAAGTGGTGACAACCAGTGGTGTCCGTCAGGGATGCTCACTGTCCCCGTTTCTGTTTAATTTCAGCATAGATGCACATATGGAATTGACTTCAGCGACTTGGGGGTTGACAAGTTACCAGGGAATAGTTTTATTGACTTAGAATATGTGGATGATATAGTACTCCTGGGTAAAGACGCTTATAAAATGCAGTCTTCTTAACTCTTTGAGCAGCAGTCTTCGAATGTTTGACATGCGATTTGCTCCTGTCGTATGTAAGTTTATGTTACAGGACTGGGCTGGATCGACTCCTTGCCTGAAGATAGCGAGTAAAATGGTAGAGCTTGTTGACCATTTTACTTACTTGGGAAGTTGCATCAACCCCAACGAACTGATCGCTGATGAAATCTCAGCACGGATACAAAAGGCTCGTGTGGCATAAATGTGGTATCGGGCTATCGACCAATGAACGTGTGTACTGCTCGCCAGTTTGTCTTGTCCTCCCTAATGACTGTGAGACATGACCATTGAAAGTGAAAGATATGAAAGGACTAGCTGTCTTTGATCATAGGTGTGTTACATTGTGTCTCCCGTGTTAGGTGGTGTATCGGGTGAGTGATAATGAGTTTAGGCGTCTAGTGTTAAGTAAGGAGGGAAAGTCAATTGATGAATTTGTAGAGCTACGTGGGTTGAGATGGTTAGCATACGTGTTATGCACGCCTAGACATCGCCTTCCTTGACGATTAATGTTAGCTGACTTAGGACCACGATGGAAAAGATTTAGTGGTGGTCAAACCAAAGCTTGGGTTAATTTCACGAAAACCTTGACGCTTAGTTTTTGCCACGTAGGGAGCTGTTGGTTTCCTGATTGGGGTCCTCGGGATCCGAAGAACCAATGGTTGGAAACAATTGGTGATATAACTCGAAATCGTTGTCAATGGCGCAGATGCACTCGCTTTCTACGATGTGTCATATCCATTCAACAGTTGTGTTCTCCCATGTTACCATTCCTTCTTCTTCACATTTCTGGTTATTGTCGTTCTTTTAAATCTCTTTTGTCTTCCTTTTGTGTACTATATGGAGTGTGGCAACTCGAATTTCTGTGCAAAGTTCTATGCCGAAACCGATCAGCCAATCAACCTCGTTAAAAACTTCATTAAATGGAGCAGATTTCTCGTGTACCATGCACACATTTATTGAGAGCTAATGATACTGCCCTGTCACTGTCGGCGAAGTCAACGAATATATATAATATATATCACCAACTGAAGCATTCAACTTTTAGTCAGTGAATACGAGGTTTGTGCCACATTCTACCAGTTACAGCATCAGCTGATGCAAGTATCCTCAATTCTCACGCGGTAACTGTAGGTTGCGGCCAGATGAATAAGGTATCAATGCTTGGTAATTGGATTCAATCTTAATAAGTAGACTCACCTTGAACCGTTTGGCTTAAAGCTATGTACTAAAATGGACGTGCTATACTGCCTACTTTGATAAGCATAATTTTCTTTTCAAATTGTTATGAATGTTGTGATCAACAGCTTTGTCTTAAAATACTAATCAAGCATGTGTAGTATTTCTTCCTATATCTGTTGTTACCACCTCTTGAGCATAGATCTATCAGAGCATCTATTTTCTTGAAGACTATCTGTTATCCTTAAATCTTCTGGTTTATCTGTAAAATTTGCCGACCTGTCGTTTAATAAGGGTGTACATCGTCCTATGTAAAACAGTTTTGTTTAAAATGTTAAAATTATTACTGGTCACCGAATAGTTTCTACTAATAAAAGAAGATTTCAGAAAGTTTCGGTTTCGTTACGCAAGTCCTGGAGAAAAGTGGGGGAAATTGTAATCAAATTTTATCTTGAATACACATTCAAAAGAATGATGTCAAGTTTTCATAGTACACTAACATTTAGGCAGATTGTTTCGCTTTATTTCATCTCCAGATTGGCAGTCAATGCCTGCAAAATGTGGTATCTGTAATCTTGTTATAGATAAATTACTTATTTGGTGGTTTGATTTATTGCCACACTAAATTTAAACTCTCTGGCTGACTAGTGTTAGGAACTGTTTAAGTCATACCTTCAGTGCAAAAACTTATACTTTTTCTTTTCTTCTAAACAAATCTCTGGTAGCGGCAAGGTTGTATCACAGAAAACCATCAATTCCCCTAAGTCTACTGTATTTTATAAGCTATAGACAGTTTGTTCTCTAGGGTTATCCTCACTCTGTTTTCATTATGGGAGTAAAAGTATCGACGTTTCCCTTCATTTAGATGTGATGGAGGTACGATTTCTGTGAATTCAGGATTAGATTGGCTATTCGTGGTAATACTCAAACATTTCTTTGTAATTATTTCAGCATACTTTGTAGATTTCTAACTTATTTAAATTTTGGAACTTTTTTCTGACTACTTTTTTTTTTAAATTTCAGTCTGTTAAGGAGTACTGTTCCCTATTTCCGTCAGAAGGTGACCGTTCAACAACAACTTTTTCACGCATACTTTCACTTGAATCCAATGTGAAAAGCTTTTTACGCTCAGCCCTCATAAAAACATCCCACTCGTACTACAGTTCTTCGTCTAATGATACATATTTAGGATATATACATGTATGCAATATGTACAGAAACACTCTACATCCTCAGAAGTCATCTTCACTAACAAACGATACAACTAAAAGTTCTGTACGGGCTGGCAGTGTATATGGGACACGAGAATTCACGTCTTCTAAGCTACCTCGAATAGTTATGGCCGATTCTGGTTCGCGTGAATAAACAAAAAAAGAAAAGAAAGCAGAAAAAGATCTGTACTGAGCTTAGTTATTTTCTTCTTTTTCTTGTAGCTAAAGTTTCCCCCCTATAGGATTTATTATTTTCTATTATTGTTGAAAGTGCCGAATATAAGTGCGTTGATGCATTTTTGCGTGCGTTTTACTCACCAAAATTTTTCTACTATCCAACTACTACATGCTATCCTAGAGAATTCAACAATAAACAAATATTAAAGTTTTGTCTTTCATTTCAATGTTTCTCCTCTGTTGTGTTCACCTTTTATAAATTTATTTAAACGAATGATAATCAGTTTTATGCTGCTGTCTCAGGTTCTCGTATTTTGTAAATATTGTGAGGATGCTTGTACTTTATGTTAATCGTGGTGTACTTCCAAAGACCTAAGTGTAAAAGTATTGATAGTTGTTGTGGATCAGCAAATCAGATTGTAATTTGTTTTGAAACTGTTACCTTCTGGACACATTTGAAAAGAAGTACAAATATCAACCTATTGAATGCTCTTTCCGTGAATAAATAGGAAGTAACAATAAAGAACAGTGTGGTTTTCAGGGATTTATGTATACTTTGAAGCTTTAATTATCTGACACTGTCAGGTAGTTTTCAGTTTGTCTATCTGTCTGTTTTCGACATAGAACTTTGCACAAATGTGCGGCAGTTCAAGTCGCCACACTCCCTCCTTGTAGTACACAAAGCAACAGAAGAAAGTAGAAGAAATGCATATTAGAGACAGTAAACAGAGGTGTAAAACAAAGGAATAGTAATAACGAAGAACAATACAGTTTCATTGGAAGTCACAAGTCGCAAGGAGTGGATGCATCTGCTCCAGCCATTGAGAACGATTTTGAGCCATTGGTTTTTACCGTCCCGAGGATCCCAACCAGGAAGTTTGTGTTGGTTTAGGTAACAGTAAGAGACGGTAAATGATTGATAGTGCATATATTATATTCGTTAGTGTGCATCAGTGGAACGGCGGTTAGGACGCTCGCTCACCATGTACATGGTCTGGGGTTTGATTCCCGGTCGACTCACTTCCTTACCTCGCTAAGGAAGTAATAAAATTGGCAAAGAGGGAAGGTTGGGCATGAGGCTAGCAACTCCATCCTGTAAAAATAAACACTGCTACAGGAACTAGCTTGAAGCTCTATGTTCCATTGGGAACGTGAAGGAATAAAAAAACTATATTCGATTGTAACAACAGAAGACAAGGGCCAGGCAACAGATCCTTTATTAAGGAAATCAGCACGTATTTATATATATTTTCGTGTATATTATTGTAGATTATTTAAGCAAGCAAACACAGTCTTCTGACTGGTTGTTTCTCACAGAAAGCTAACCTTGCATCTCTTTGTGGCTGTTTCTTGAATGTCAGACCATCTATATGTTAACTGCATCCGCCTACGCAAATTCGGTTGTGGTTGGTTTTGAATCAGTCTTTGTTCATATTTTCTCACGACCAATATTGAGGACGCAAACATTGACGTAAATTACTGTCTACGAATTTGGCTAGTAGACAGCTGTTACCACACAATGAGTCGACGGATTCCATCTGGATTAATGTGTTAAGGTACATAGTTACTTTCGCTTACACATTGTTATCGATCATTGATAATAGATGAGATTTATTTGGTTAGTTGTGGTCCAGTTTTTCATTTTCGAATCCTGCCGTAACATTGGCAGAAAGATGTTTGGAAGCCGTGGATTTCTCACCCATACGCCTTCAAAATACCGTCAAATGTGTTTTGTTTCAAGTAAACATCAGGGTTGAAATGTTAACATGAGATTTCAATGAAACAGAATGTTAGTGCTTTCTCTATAGTGTACAACTCAGACAATAAAATAGTATTGATATTGAATTCATATCTCATAATGTATTTGACTTCACATGGCATTCAAATCCACGAACCCACTTGAAAACCAAATAACGTTAGTTAAGTGGTTCTGTGAATCCCAGTGGATAAACTTTGCAACAATCGTGAAATCAAAGTAGTAAGGCAGAACCAATCCGATTTGCGAAGCACAAAAACATGGCAAAATCTAGTCTAGATGACAATACTCAAACAAGAAATCTGGAGGAAAGCTCGATTACAGCACCACATGTAGTTTCAACCAACCATACAATAAGATGTAACAGAGTGACATTGCTAATATCGCAAGGTGAAAGAAGATTGATAACTGAAGCTTTATCTGAGGAGTCAGGCGAGAATACATGCGATAGGAATGATTCATCATCTGTCCCCGATATCCGGAAAGTTTTGCTATCCTAGTGGGCCATTGAAGCAGGAAAACAAGAACTGTTAAAATTGGGTTTCGAGACGTTATCCATTTCGTAATCCGTTACTGTGTGATATATCCAGTAAGCAAAAGTAATGGGGGATAAATTTTTCTGCTTCATTAGTACTTAAAACTAACATTTGTGTTACGATTTGAACTACTGTCCTTATGTTCGGAGTTCTAAGCCGAAAAATTCAGTTAAAACTACTGCTTTGAATCTAGTTCTAGCAGTATGAGTAGTTTTAGTTTGTTCTACACGAGGAAAAGAAAACATCAGAAGCCTAGACTGGACTAGACAATAACTGTACTGAGGTATCAGTTTGATTTTTGAGCTGAAAGGAAATGATTACGTGTAATTTTAACTTAAAGACATTTGATTCATTCCAATTTTCCAATATTGGTTTGTAAGAATTTTGTTTGATTGGTTGAAGGATTTCATCATGAGCTGACGTCGGTTAGTGAACTATTGGAAGACCTGCCAGGGAGTACTGGACAGCTGTTTCGTCCAAGTTTGGGTGCGTACCGACGAAGAGTCCCGAACTAGTACGAAACAGCTATCCATTTTACTCTGGCAGGTTTTCCAATGGTTCTCATGATGAAATTCTCCAACCAATTTCCATTTGACTACACAAATGCTGTTTCGACTAAGGTAACGGAGTTTGTTCAATAGTGAGTGGCTCGTGTGCGTCGGTGGTACAGCCGTAGAATGCTCGCCGACCACGCATGTGATCCGGAGTTCGATCCCCGGCCGACTCACTCCTTTACCTCGCTAAGCCAGTGATAAAAACGCTAGTAGAGAGGAAAGGTCGGGCATGAGGCTAGCAGCCCCATTCTGTAAAAATAAACACTGCTACAGAAACTTCAAGTCTCTAGCCTGAAGCCCTATGTTCCACTGGGAATGTGAAGGAATGAAAAAGAAGAATAAGTCATACTTATTGTATTGAGGCTGATGGCTCTAACGTGATCTCACAACCTTCAGTAGATGGGTTTCAATTACAACCGGTTTTCTGGTTCTCGCCTTACTTATTGACAATGTTAAAACAGCTAGACTAATATCTTTAGTAGTGTGTAATATAGACCTCAGCTCTCCCCACTATCATTTTTTATAATTCAACCAGTGTGTTGTATTCCATTGGCTTATGACTGGTAAAATGATATGATTATCATTCCAGCCAGAAAAAATATTTTCTTCATTTTAAACCATCACGTCCACCTTGTTGTAAGTATTACCTTGAGATTATAACGAAGGCTTTACTAGTTGATGTGAAAATAATTCACCATTCCACTTGATATAGCGTACCGAAATAGTAAAGCTTTCAAGTTGATTAATCTAGCGTATTTATTTGCAGTAAAGGTAACAGGATTAATGAGAGCTAATCTAATGCATACTAGCAGAAAATAGTGTCCATTATAAAGTTATGGATTGCACAGTGGTTTCACAATTTGCAAACAATATCCTTTCGGTATTAGGCATCTTTTGGTCATTCTTGTATTTCGCTTAGCAAGGTTCTTCTCATTATTGTTGCCTTTTCAATGGTTTTCCTATCGGCTTAAATTATCAATACTTTTCTATGGACGTCATTGTAAGTGCCATCTGAACTAGACTAAAGTTTAGCGACCCTATTGAAGGACCAGTCGAGTAACCTTTGCCAATCAAATGTGTTCTTTGATTAGGAGATTCTACAGAAAGCAAATTAAGTAATGTAAAATAATTAGGGCTAGATGGTAGTCCCTTATATCTTCTATAGATGTCTCCCAGTACTACACTGGTGTTCTTAGTGTTAGTTCAAACAAATTTCCGTATATGAATTCATTAAGATAACTGTGCATCATGTAGTTTCGTGATCCATTTATTGCTCAAATCAAGTACACTTTGAATCGTTCTGAGGGATTGGTGTACATGCTGAGGAGTCGATCGACACAGTGGTTAGGACTCTCGCCGACCATGCACATGGTCCGGGGTTCGAGCCCACGCCGGCGCACACTTGATATCTATGGTTGGCCTGCAAAATTTGGGCTACCGATATCCATGCTGAAAATTCCATACTTGTACCAAAAATACAGTGTGGAATCAAGCTGTACATCAAAAATCAAAAATCAAAATCAAAATCAAATCAATTTGTCCGTGTAGATAGTTGTTCTGGCTAATTATTCAAACAATATTGAATTACAAAGTTGGGATGAAGTTTTTTAGAATGGGACTCGTCTGATTGCTTTTTCAAGGTTATTTTGTTGGTCATTCTCTTGGTCGGTCATACTTAGGTCTTACCTGTTACTTGCATCTATCTGTAAGTAGCACAGGCCATAATAGTATTACATCTCATGTGATACATTTCATCCTTCGGATTTTACACCTGTTACATTTACTGAAACATATAAGGTTAGCTCTACCCTGATTCATACACCAACCTACAGTGTGTTTTTTAAGGTAGAAAGTAGCAGTATTGTAAGGTGACTGCAATGAATTATACAGAAAGTAATTTGTCTACACATAATTGACCGGAACACAATTTGCGTGTATCGGGTAATTAACCGCATTTGATGTGAGATCTTTGTGTCGTCCAGACTGAAGTAGGAAGGATGGGATTCAAATCCTGAACTCATTGGTTGGAAGTTGAGTGTTCATTGTGATAAGTCATATCTTCACAGCCTGCTTATACAAGTATTTCTGAAAAGTGTTAATTGGTGAAAATTCATTTTGACTCGGCTTACTCGTTTAGGAATAATCGCGTTCTTTTATCTGTGATTGTTCAGCAGAGCAACGGGAGTAATAGATAATTACTGTAATCATGTAGATACTGCTATCAAATCTATATCGTTCATTTAAATTATATATATATGCGCTAGCTAGTCCACCAGAACCATATTCAGCCTTAAACACTATCGATTTATTATAACGACCTGGTTGTTAAGTTCAAATTACACATTAATTAAAAACCGGAAGTTTAACACCAAAATGTCAGTCATACCAGTCCTGCTCTACGAGATTAGATTTTACGGTTAAATTGTAAGGACAGAAGACAAGGGCCATGGAACAGAGCGTTTATTGAGAAAATCAACAGATATTTATAGATTTTTATGTACCTTATTATCCGTTATTGTTAGCAATGAAGCAACGTCTTGTGATTGGTTGTTTTCTTACTGAAGGTTATATTGTTCTGCTTGTGGATGTTTCCTAGAAAGTTAAGTCCTATATCTGCTGTGATTGGTCGGTGATTTCTGGAAGACTAAGGTTTGTTATTGTTTTTTCTCATGACCTCGATTCGGGATGTAAATATTGACGTAAATTGTTGTCTACAATTTTGGCTTGCAGAGAGCTCACGCCACAAAATTATTACAGTAGACTGAGCAAAGCTGACAAGATTGACTACCTATTAATAGTAACATTAAACCAGGACTTTCGAGGTATGAGGCCAGCTCATTGACCATTCAGCCCCAAATTAAATCCTTACAAACCAACTTTTGAAAATCAATTTGATGCTCATTAGTGACTGTGACTGCCTACAGAAGTCGTATCGAGTTCTGGTGAGCAGTCGTGACCAGCTGGGATCCATCAGGTCAGATATGAGGATAAGTACTTGCGAATGACATCGATTGTCGATGGCGTTGTACATCGCGAAATGACAGAATTTTGAATCCATGGCACACTGGGTTCCGGCCCTTTGACTGAATAGCCAATAAGCTGGCCATGTAATCTGAAGGTCTTGTGCTTGATACTTAGAAGGATCATGAGTGTGTACTGCTGAAGAGTCTCAAACTAATACCGAACAGCTATTCAGTATTACCCGGTTTTCAGTGGTCCTGCCAGTGGTATCAGTACGTAATCAAACTTGAAGCAAATCAATTACCTACAAGCTAACTCTTGGAAAATAACACTAGCAGTAGTAACTATTTTCAACTAGTCTGGTAAACGGGCAATAGGAATGACTACTATAATTTGAATTTCCAAGTTATCATTTACACATTTAGAAAAAAAACAACAAGCTGAGCAGAGAAATATAATTCCTTTTCATCAATTAGTTCCTCATCGTCGACTATACACTAATATTTAGTTTTTCAAATCAAAATTTTTGCAATCAAGTGGTTATTTTAGTCCATCTGTTCAACGCATAGCGGAGGGAGGTGAAATCAAGAGGTTAAAAGCCATCAAAACAATTAACTAATACATGTCGGTAACAAGATATCTAAGTTTTGAAGGAGGGGTGAAAGTTAATTGTGGAGTTGAAGATAAGCTACTTGGTAGGCGTCAGCAGCGAGTTATTATATAATCAGGAAACTTGTAAAATAATGTTGACTAAGAAGAATAGGACGACTCAGCAGAATTACGTAAAATACAAACAAATGTAAGTGTTGGTTTGTAAGGATTTGATTGGTTACAGGATTTCATCATCAGCTGACGTCGGTTAGTGAACCATTGGGAAACATGCGAGTAGTGGACAGCTGTTTCGTCCTAGTTTGGGACTCCTCATCAGTACGCACCCACCACAGGGGTTAAAACCCAGTACCTTCTGGTTTCAAGGCGAGCTCGTAGACCTGGCTTAATGCTCTATATCTAGATAGATAATTTTGTGGTCTCATTTAACATATCGGCACCTGGTTACAGACACTTCGATGATGCCTTGAGGTTAACTGAATGTTACTCAGTTGGTGATGGGTAGCAGTGGAAGCTAGGAAGCACGTTTCATCTTATCTAACACTCGTCAACTGAATGTACCCTTATCTCAAAGGTGATGTTCACGTAGAGACTGAAACTCAGCTTTCTTCATTCCTTTGCGTTTAGATTGGAAAATAGGGAGTAAAACATTGAACTTTCAAGTTGCACTGGCAGTGGTGCTTGCTTTTACAGAGTGAGGCTGCTAGCCTGACTCCTAACCTCCCCTCCTTAACAGCCTTACAGCCGACTAAGCGATTTTTTGGAGTTAATCTGCCGGGGATCGAATCCTGGACTACATGCGTAGTTGTTGAGCATACTAACGGTGAACCACTGACACAGGAAGTCGTTTTTCAATTTTTGTAACCTGCTGTCAATTCTTTGTTCACATGTTTCTTATCAGTTATTTCCAAATGGTTATTCATTACTTAACGAAATAGTGTTGTCAACCCTCTCAATTACGTAAGGTTATTCACCACTTTTCTTACATTATTATTTTGTATACCTTTTTTGATTTATTTTGTCCCTAAATGATAAAAGCATCTGACTTTGTTATCAATTTACATTGTAAATAATAACCGCTAAATAACCGTATAGTTCTGAAGAGAAGTTGTGTTACAAAAACAGATCTCTCTTTGGTTACAGGATTTCATCATCAGCTGACACTGGTTAGAAAACCATTGGGAAACCTGCAAGGAGTACTGCCAGACAGCTGTTTCGTCCTAGTTTGGGATTCTTCAGTAGTACGCATCCACCACAGGGGTTCAAACCCAGTACCTTCTGGTGACAAGGCGAGCTCGTAGACCATTAAGCCACTCACAGGGTGGGACCCGATCTAATGGTCAACCCATGAATTCTATCTTCTTCCAATTCATGAAATAGTGCGACCGCTAGCCAATGTCTTCGGCGAGTATTTGTCCTCACACCCGACCTGCTGCACCCTGCTGGTCACGAATTCCCACTAGAACCCAGGTAGCTTCCCACCTGAATAGGGCCAGTCGCTAGTGAGCATCTCATCGATATTCAAGTATTGGCTTGTACGGATTTGATTGGTTAATTACAGGATTTCATCATGAGCTGACATCAGTTAGAGAACCATTGGAAAACCTTGGGGTACTGAACCAGTATGGTGCAGCAGGTCGGGTGTGAGGACAAATACTCGCCGAAGACATTGGCTAGCGGTCGCACTATTTCGTGAATTAGAAGAAGATAGAATTCATGGGTTGGCCATTAGATCGGGTCCCACCCTGTGAGTGGCTTAATGGTCTACGAGCTCGCCTTGTCACCAGAAGGTACTGGGTTTGAACCCCTGTGGTGGATGCGTACTACTGAAGAATCCCAAACTAGGACGAAACAGCTGTCTGGCAGTACTCCTTGCAGGTTTCCCAATAGTTCTCTAACCAATGTCAGCTGATGATGAAATCCTGTAACCAATCAATCAAATTCGTAAAAACCAATACTTGAAGATCTCTCTTTGTTGTCTTACGTTTTTCTAATGATATGACACGGGGATTTTTTATATCAGCTTTAAGTTCACATAAATGTGATACATTTTTCATTGGTCTAGCCTTGTAACCATCGTAATGAAAATCATTTTTCTAATCCGCTAGCTGTAATGAATGGTTAAGGCGAAAAAAACATTCTTGGTGTTGCGGTGACTGTCTCTGGACTCTGTAGTATTAAACGACATGTTGTTACGCTAATCAGGTACATTAGAAAAAGTGTATCCAAGTTCTAGTTCACTCATAATCCTATGTCCTTTGAACTAATTCATAGGATGCTGTTTAATTTCATTTCTGTCTCGTATATTTTTAAGCTCCTAATTATTCCAGATCTATAATTTGTGGGCTAATTATTTGCACACAAACGTTTGGTATGTAAGTCATAAGGTGGTCAGATGTGGTCACATACATATATATTTCATCTTGAGGTCTATTTATTGAGTGACTTAAAGATGTGAGAATTAAGGCGTGTGCAGAAATGTAGTCGATTAGATGTTATACTTTTAGCTATCAAATAGTCATGTGATTCAAACTAAGAAGAATGCATTGATTATGTTTTATAAACTATGAAAAGTACACTTCACATTTGTTATGAGTATCTTTCATGTTAATTGTAAAAAAAATTAAAGCTTAGTACTTTGTAAAGAGTAAATTCTCTAAACAACCATATAATAATAATAAGTAGAAAAAGAAGAAGAAATGGACACTAAGTTGATTTCATCCACACAGTTTACACTAATACCTTTTAGAAAGGCTTTCACCTACTATTGTGGTGAGACAGGCTGAGGACAAGCAAAAAATGTCAACAACAATTTACGTCAGTGTTCACGTCCCGAATCAGGGTCATGAGACAAAACAATAACAAAGCTTAACCTTGAGAAAATCACCGGCCAATCACATCGGAGTTAACATATGGAAATAAGATTCGCAAATATATGGCTTGATTTTTTTGAAAAACAGCTACAAAAAGATAACAGGATGACCTTCAGTGAGAAAACAACCAGTCAGAAGATGTTGCTTCTCCTCTAACAATAATGTGCATAAATATCTATAAATATCTCTTGATTTTCTCCATAAACAATCTGTTGCCTGACCCTTGTTTGTTGTCGTTACACTATGTCCACAGTTATTACTTATTCCAACTGCTTTTTTGATTCAACAGTTGTTGTCAGTAGGTGGAAACTCAATGAAAGCGAGTTATAACCCTTGAGAATTTATATGTGCATCGGTGGCACAGTGGTTAGGACTGTCGCCGATCATGCACATGGTCCGGGGTTCGATCCCCTGCCGACGCACACCCGATATCTATGGTCGGCCTGAAAAATTTGGGCTACCGGTATCACGTGCTGAAAACTCCATACTTGTACCGAAAATACGGTGTGGAATCAAGCTGTAATAAAAAAAAATACTGAATGAGAATAATTGTCTGATATGTTGTTGATACGTATCTCTAAAGGAGGATTATTCACTCAAATTAGAATTATGAACTCAGATAAGGGGGTATGTATGTCTAACAGTGCAGTACGTAGACATGTACTCAACTCTTGAGTTTCTTTATGACTGAGATTATCCACAGTAGCTTTATTATTGATGCTATTATACACAGATGTCATCAGTTGTGTTACCATTTCGTGATATATTCCGGAATAAATTGGAATATTCCAAAAAACAATGCTCTTTTGGGATTAGTTGTGTTCTATGGGCTGGTTGATTTAATTGCTAAACTTTCGTCGTCTTTCTAGACAACGTCTTTAAACAATAATTCATTTGAATTCTTCATGGAGAATTCATTCATCAGTTCATTCCATACTAAAACTTGAGCTAAAGATATTCTCTAGAAGGACGACGAAATCTTCAATTAAATAAACCATCTCAAAGAATACAGCTAATCGAAAATCATCCCCCGGAACTACAGATCTTCCCTATTATAACATAATAATCTTACTCTATGAATAACGTTATGAAAAGATTTATCGTTTTCATTCCAGAAGGATATGATGACGCTGACCATCTTTAACTACAGTTATCTGCTTAAAGTCTGTCGTGTTAGTTAACATAATCTTGTCAGTAATCATGAGATATGGCATAAAGTCTTAGGTAGAGGGAAGATTAGTCCATGATCCTGTGAAGCTGCATTGATTGAGATACCTAGAACACGTGCCACACATGCTGAGCTACGGCCTTCTTCATCGAGGAGTATTAGCTGACACAGAATTAGGCCCGAGAATAGTTACGGGTGATTAACTCGAAACATGGCACCAGTCCATGATGTGTTTGACTGTTAGTTTGAGCCACTCAGGATGGTGTAGACTGATTGGTTGGATAGAGTCTTTAAGACCTTAAGAACTAATGACTCGAGAATGTTGATGGTATGGCTCAAAGTCATCCTCAATGGAGCAGATGTATTCACTCTTTGTGATGTTCCAGGCTTTTTAAATTCTCATTATTCTCCATTTGATCATTGTTACTCTCGTACATTTAAATTACTTTACACTCCTTTTTTCTGCAGCAATTTGTGTGCTCCATGAAATGTGACATGTTGATTTTCTGCATGTTTGCACAAAGTTTTATGCTGAAAGTCTGGTTTTATTTCTGAATGATCATGAACATGGTGGTGTTTTTAAGAAATGATACTCGCTTTCCATACAATATAAACAAAATCTCACGAATCCCACAGATGTTCAAAATAAGTGCGAATTTAATGATATTATAATCTCCACACAGTCAAGTTCAACCTCTGTTCCCTGCCTCTGTGCGTCGGTGTCACAGTGGTTAGGACTCTTGCCAACCACGCACATAGTCCGAGGTTCGATCCCCTGCTGACGCACACCTGATATCTATGGTGGGCCTGAAAAATTTGGGCTACCGATATCCATGCTGAAAATTCCATACTTGTACCAAAATTGCAGTGTGGAATCAAGCTGTAATCAAAAATAAAAAAAATAACAATGATTATTATTATAACGCTTATGATTCTTACTGCATACATCTCTGAAGGATCCAGGCTGTATAATGTGTGTTAGTCAACTTTGGGACATTTAGCCTTTTGTGGCTTCTTATTTTCGATCAATGATTTTATTATATTCGCAACTACGGTCGACAACAAAAATAGATGAAAACGCTCAGAATGCGCTTATAAAGTTTAAAAGGTCTGTATACATCGGTTAGTCTAGAACCATTATCTGAATGCAATGAGTATTCTTTGAAATCTCTCGTATCTCATAGAATTTTACGATTTAAACACTTCTATTATGGTAGAATATATGAATAATGTCTTAACTAATTAAATACTTATCTGGTGTCATATTGTGATGAGAGCTGTCTGCTAGCCGAAACTCGTAGACAGCAGTTCACGTCATTGTTTACGTCCCAAATCTTGGTCATGAGAAATAACAAGAACAAAGCCTAACCTTGAGGAACTCAGCAACCAATCACAGTAGACTGGGCATGGGCTAATAAGATTCGCAGATATTTCACCGGACTATGTAAGAAACGGCAACAAGAAATGAGAGAATAACCTTTAGCAGGAAAACAACCATTCAGAAGATGTTGATTCTCTGCTAACAATAACGCTAATAATGTGCATAAAAACCTATAAATATCTGGTGATTTTCTCAACAAACGATCTGTTGCCTGGCCCTTGTCTTCTGTCGTTACAACATGATAAGTTACTATATATCTAAGTCCTTTGTAAATAAAGCAAAGTTAACGGTGTCAAAATAGGAGTCATAACGTTAATTTCAATAATGCATTTAAACACATATATAAAACAAGATTGGGCTCTATACTTAAATTCGTTGACATCTTGACCATAAAAAGGCTTAAATCTGTTTTACGTGTCCAAAAATTATTTTCAAGTATTGGTTTTTGTAACGATTTAGTTTGACTGGTTAGAGGATTTTATCATCAGCTGACATCAGTCAGCGAACCATTGGAAAACCCACCAGGGAGTACTGCCAGACAGCTGTTTCGTTCTGGTTTGGGACTCTTCAGTAGTACGCACCCACCACAGGGGTTCAAACCCAGTACCTTCTGGTTATAAGGCAAGCTCGTAGACCATTAAGCCACTGGGACTCGATCTAATGGTCACACCATGAATTCTAACTTCTGTCAATTCATGACATAGCGTGACCACTTCGCAATATCTTCGTCGATGAGTTACTGACTCACCTTCAATTTTCTGAACCCTACTGGCCACGGCTTCATCTGCCTCAAAATCACTGTTATTCTGGTGGTTGTTGGGGGTTTCATTTTCGACTAGAATTTCTTTTCTGTCCCATAATTAAACGGCTTGTGATGATTCTTTTTGTTCAATAAACGTCACATCGTTGAGTAACTCCAAAAAACTGACACGTTCGTATCTAAATTCCAGGTTATTTATAACCAAATGTATGTAATTATCCTAGAAGTGTGGGTACTGAATACTTTCCATCCGTAAAGTCAATCCTCCTAGTACAATTAGCATGTGGAGTCCTCAAAAATAAACTTATCCAATTTTTACTACTACGTAAGAAATGAACATATTGTACATCACTTTGTTTTAACCATAAACTCTGTACTTTGAACTTTACCTCGGGTTTTGAATAAATATATAGTTCTGACTCCGACTCTCCGTCTTCTCCACCGTCTCAACTGCCGTCGATCAATTTTAATCACCTGCTTTCTATCTCAAATTTTTGCAGGAGCACCGTAGTTTCTTCCTACGTACTTTGGTCGACCTCCGGAAACGTCAACATTGGAGAATTAGTACTGGAGCAGTCTTCCCGCAGCGCCTTTGGAGTCTATTACGTTTATTGTGGACTTTGGATCTTTGTAAACCCAAGTAACGAAACTTTAATATATTCTTCCCGTAACTAAACTGATTTGGTATTTTATTTTCTGTTTGAATTTGGGTAACTAAGCTAACAGAGTAAAAGGTCCACCACAAGCATTTCAGTTGAATCAGTTTCTCCATTAATCTCAATAACTGAAAGATTTGTTATACAAAATACATTCAGCGTGTGTAAGGTCCAAAAAGCTTAGAGCATTTTATAAGTTTGTCGTCAAATAGTATCAGAAGATAACTATGCTACTGTGTTAAACACTTGTTTAGTAATTATTATGCATACTCATATCACACAAAAGTAAACTGAAGAGTAGTTACTGTGTATCATCAGTAATTCAGTTTTTGTGGAGAGGGAATGCTTAACTAGTACTGAAATATAATAGTTATAACTTCTTAAGTGTCTTAATTAAAAGAATTTCGAGTTACTTCCAGATAAAGCGATGAATGTGGATATTCTCGTATGAAGCTGTATCCTTCTGCTTCACATCATTTTATCACCTGTAAACAGCTCTAATTTCGAGTATTTCTGAAAAAACACTGGAAGGAATAAATATTGAAAATTGTAGTTTAGAATTATTGTGAGTTTGTTATATTCCAACTCAGTTTGGTCAAAAAGCCTTAAGAAGGTAAGATGGTGAAGTACAGGAAACGAATAATCATTACTAATTGAAGAGTGTGCTTGTCATAGTGTAAGAGATTAATCCTACTTCCATTTCTGTATATGTACACATAATTTAAATTAGATTTAGAGTGGGAAATAAAGATTTTTAACTTTACTGTAAACTTTAAGGGAACTGAAATAAACCGATTTCTCCCAGCTTGAAAAAAAACAAATAATTGGCTGTTTTAAAAATTCATATTACGATATATTTTGTGAATTTTAATATGATCATTTGGATCTTAGCTGAAGATATATTAATTAAAAGAGTAAAAAGGGATGAATATTATCAGTGAATGGTTAGATTGATTCCAAGTTAGATCACGTATTGATATCATTTAGAGAACCAGTGAAATAGCAACGAGTACTGGACAGACGTTTCATCCTCGTTTGGGACTCTTCAATAGTACGCATGCATTACCCTACTGAGGATCATTCAGTGATCTAACTTAAAAACCCATCAAATCCCTGTAAACCAAGCTTAAAAAGTATTCTAATGAGCACTCATGACAGACAGCATGACAAAATTTCTTCTGAGAAGTTGTAATCCATGGGATACACTAGGTCGGGTGTTAGGGCAAATGCCATCCAATGACACTGGTTGGCGGTTGTTCCATGAATCGCGAATAGACAGAAGTTGAATTCATGGGCCACTGAATTTCATCCCAGTGGATGACTGGTCAATGAGCTCATCCTGTAACCTGGAGGTGTTCTGGGTTTGATATTCTTTAGGGTCTAGGTGCGCACTGTTGAAGAGTTCCGAGGCAGGACGAAACACCCATTCACGGCACCGAGATAAACATAAGGTTATAATTAATTGATCAGACTGAATTAATTCAATATTAACTCAATAAATATCTATAGCGTCTGCTTTAAGTGTCTTAAATTTTGTTTCAATTGCTGAGGTTTGGACGCCACTTTGCGCTCCTCCTTTGTACTGGTAACCCGTACATTCTCAAAATCCATAGTTCAGCTATACTAGCCAGATAAGTTCTGGGATCTTTTCCTTAAGTGGCCTTAACTTTTTATCTTATTTAAATATATTGCTCAACCGAGCACGTATACCGGCAACTGAGTCCGTTTGACTTCTGTTTTTGTTTTCAGTACTTAAAAGTCAGGTAGAGTACTGATTTATTGGATGACTAGGCATTTTACGTCTAGTAAGATCAGTGTAGTGTAACATATCAACAGTACAATCAATATCGAATTAGTTGTATTCTATGAGCTAGTTGATTTAATTACTACGCTTTCTTCATCCTCCTAGATACCATCTTCAGCGCAGGTTTCAATAGAATCAGTGACTTATAACCCTTTGGTCTTCAAACTGTCTTTAAGTGATATCAGTCCATGATCTAACTTAAAACCAATCAAATCTTTGCAAAATAACACTTGAAGATGGTTAAATTCCTAAAAATAGATTATTATTATAGAAGTTGGATTCTGTGCACTCTGAATAACTGACTTTTGATAGATAGATAGATAGAGATATCACTGCTTTTTCAAACATAAAGTTTACAGGAGTCATCTATCAACATTTAAGCTTTTTTCTCTTGAATGAATAATATTTGCAGTCATCATTATTTTCATTCTTGAATAGTTTCTATTTGGGTGCATTTTGCTTGTAATAATTTATTTGATGATTCAAACTAATTTTGTTTTAAACTACAATCTGTGCTTTTTTTGAAACCATTAATTCTGGAGGATAAAGCTATGAACATTCATATAATTACGGAAAATCTCCTAGTAATATTAGCAAGCAAAACCCACATATTTTCTCTGATACGCTCGTGTACCTAATTAGTGAATTGAAAATGTATTTAAAGGCATATTTATGAGGATGATATTGTTTTCAGCTGGATCTTTTCAGGATTTACTGTAATTTGCATAACTTTACGAATAAAAATATCAAATATAAGCGAATCATGGTAATTTAGCAATATGATGATAAGATTGTGCATTTAGTAATGATAATAAGAATACTTCTGCTGATAATAAAGATGTAAAATGGAGAAATTAGTGACAACAAGGATAACAGAAAGTGGAGTGGTTATAAAATATATAGTGACAGAACGCAAGAAACAGTCATAATTTTTAAAGGCTATATGCATCAAGCCAGTATTTCTTATCTTCCAGTCGGCGAACAATTGTAAGTGAAACGAAGAATCGACTAGAACGTTATACCACATCTATGTGTATTTATCAGTTTAACTAATGCAGTGGTGACAGTTATGTTGGGCCTACTACTAGACAACTTAGCCAACGTGTCACTGAACATGTCCCAACGTAGTTCGGTAAAGGACAGAGAAATTCCATCGGAAACTGTGTTTCATCGCACTTAGTTTACAGTGACCAGAATGAAAACATTCATCAAATCTTTTCAGCCGTCTCCGTATTCGTCTACTGCATGCAGCTGAGGCGGCTAGCGTTCAAAAAACTAAATCTGAACTGCGCATCCAGAAGTAATTCGCAGAGCTACATTGACTTCTTTGGGCAGCTAAAGACAAACCAACTGATTATACCACTGCCACCTCTAATATAGTTTTAATCCCTTTCTTAACAACTCTTCATTAATCTTATTGCATTTTCTTTAAAACGTGATTTATTTACTTTGCTCATTATCTAGCATCTATTTGTTTTTCTTAGCTTTTTTCCACTATTGCCATCTGAACTTTTATTTGTATAATCAAGCCGTTTTTCGTTACCCTTTTTAACAGAAACTGCTCCATTTTTTTATCTTTAATATGAACACAAGCATTATTATTATTATTATTATGATTATTACTAGTTGTACGATCTTATCATTCTCTTGACGAAACACCATGACTGGTTTGTAGTGAGTATTTACTAGTAAAGTTATGTATATTAGAGTGATGCCTGGTGAGATCGAATTGGAAACAATATTGCTCTCTTACATGTGTTATCGTGGTGATTGACAATTTCTATCTATGTATTGTTTAAATACTTACTGTTGATTGTTAATATGTTCCTTATATGAATTGCTTTATAATTCCGCTAAATACAAATTCCTGAATTCCGCCCTCACTGTGCTTTGGTTGAATTCTTGTAATTCGGTCATTGTGAAATACTAATACTACTATTACAAATAATTACAACAATTTGGCGTCGCGAGCAGGATCTAAATAACCCTAGAAAGTTTCCTGTAAAGGGTTCACTGCAGGAAATCGCTGGTTATCTTGAATGCTTTGACGTATGGGGCATGTCAAAGAATGTTCGGGATGACAAAATTTCAGCTCATTTCATTATTGCTATTGGGCTAGATGCGTACAGCCTAGTGAAAACTCTGTCGTTTCCAGATAAACAAATTTCTCTGCCATATGATAAGCTCCGTGAACTTCCAATAGATCACTTCCATATAACTACTTTTGAAACATGAGAGAGGGCTCAGTTCAACAAACTGGTTCGTGCTCCCAACCAGAAGATTAAAGACTTTATTCTTCAGCTTCAGATACAAGCTTCAAAGTGCAACTTTGGAGATCAGCTGCTGTCAATCACGTCTCATAAACCGTTAATGCCCAGCTCTCGCTACGCTCGGGCCCACGCTGTTCCTCGAAGATTTCAGAAACGCTTAGTTATAACGGACGAAAAAACCAAAACACCGATCTGCCGCTTGATATTTCTTTATTGTTACACCAACATATAAAAAGAATAAGTGAACTAAGGTCTGTAAACAAATATTACAATAATAAATCATTGTATTACTTCTGACGATGTTTCACTCTTCTTTCTGAACAGCGACCGATGAGACGATGACTGTCGTATTGATGCCTCCGCGAAAATCGGGGAAGTTGATTTTGAGCAAACAACCAAGAATTGATCGTTCAATCTCCAACTCCATTGACACTCCCCGGCAAAATACGGATCCAACCCTTTTTTCCTTCACGATCAATGCACGTTGACTTGGATGCCATTGCGAGAACCTGGGTCACACGGACAGAGCTGAAATGGAAAACAAACAGAAAAGCCAACACACCACAAGCATACTCACAGCACAATCTCACACATCAATGACGACCTGCGCCTCCAGACAAAGACCTCCTCTTGACATCTTGCAACACAATCGCCACTTACTACAATGACTCTTGCAGAATGCAACGTGACCATAGCAGCACCTCATGATACTCTTCAAGCATCCTCCTTTCTATTCACTATCAATTATCACTGAAATCGCTTGTCACTCATTCTGCCTCAGTTCTAGTAGCGGTGACGCATGCGAGCCTCAGCCGTTTACACTCTTTCTCCCCGGCGTGTCGGACCGCATCTAACAATTATCTCCGTGTGCATTTCATTCTCAGCAATAGCCTAGCCTCCCCGGCGTATACGACCCATCTGCTGTCCTTAACATCAATCAATTCATTCATGGATGTAGAAGAGTGGACACAACTTCAGAAATAATCATGACGAAAATTTTAACAAAATTACGCAATAACAACAAGACACGAAAACAACAAGTAAACAAAATGAATCCAAAATACACCAATTGATATGACACACCACACGTATATACAAATAGTACAAACAACCTCGCCGATCATGTCTTGGTGGAATTCCTTTGAAGAATTGCAGGACTTACACCAGTACGCCTACAACCTTTCACAGGTTGAAGATTGTAATTTGTGGAATGTCCAGACACAAACAAGATTAACCAACAATTACATCAATTGGAACTCACACAACTATTTAACACAAACATATGTACAATCACTACATCAAATGTTGTGGATTCCGGCATGACAAACTACCCTTGAAGAACTGTAGGACTTACAGCAGTACGCCTACATTCCTTCTCAGGTTGATGATCCAAGTGGAAGTCGTCCGGACACAAACAGAATTACCAACAGCTAGATGACAGATGATATCAATTCAGTATATACAATATGAACATATGTACAAAATCAGACACCAAGCACATTGGACTGCTCATTGATGCGCTACCCTTTGAAGAACTGTAGGACTTACACCAGTACGCCTACAACCCTTCTCAGG
This sequence comes from Trichobilharzia regenti, assembly GCA_944472135.2. Taxonomy (NCBI): domain Eukaryota; kingdom Metazoa; phylum Platyhelminthes; class Trematoda; order Strigeidida; family Schistosomatidae; genus Trichobilharzia; species Trichobilharzia regenti. The sequence continues at coordinate 47,409,171 of OX235265.1, read as the reverse complement.
TTGACGCCCTAGGTTGGAAAATCGTCGCAGAGTTCATTTGCTGACTTCCTTCTATGAGCTAAATCCTCAAATCTGAACGGCAACACGCCCATGTCATTGTATCGTAGAATATAGATGACCAACAAACACACGACATATCTCATCAACCAAGTATAGAAACAGAGTAATTTACACCAAAGATAATAACATTCAAATAGTAACTTGAAACTAGAAATGCCTTTATTCGTGCAAGTCAATTTAACAATAACTCTCTCCTTTACACTTGGCTTATCCACACTAAACTGACCATTGATATTCGTCCTTTCAAACGAACTGATACTACCATAGTCATTGCACAAGATACTTGAGTTGATGGGCGTCTGTTTCATTGTGGATGACAGCACCAACGATGACTGATTGATATCAGTTGATGAAGTTAGCGGTGGATCAGAAGCTGTTTTTGCTCGACTTTCCGAAATTTGTCTACCTGCAAGGCCACCACCACTGCTGTCTTTTACTATCAGCTCAGGTTTAGCACTAGCATCTGATGATAGGTGGGCTACATGCTGATCAATCACACTGACGGTCTCACAAGTATGCGTGCCTTCTGCAACTGCATCTGCATTTATTTCCACCTCACGTTCAAGTTGTACAGAACCTTTGTTCAACTTAGCAGTAGTAGGCATATCCCTCATCTCATCATGATCAACCAAAGACAACTGTGATGTATCATGATCATTATCACGAATATTCACTTTACCGTCAACTTTATCATTTTCAAACTCTTTAATAACAGAAGTAGACAATTTTGGTTCCTCCTCGCAAATCCTAAAAGGTCTTATAACTTCACTCTGACTAGTAATACCTTGTAAACTTGTAGGGTCAGAACTGGACTCTGAAGCAGCAACTCTATTCTGTGACACTCTATTCAACAATGGCTTACCAGTTGCAACTACAGACTTCTTGACCAAACCGTTATCGTCACACAATTCGGAGTCAGGCCTGGAGTTTACATTTAGCTTATCACCGAACTTGCTCACTGGTTCACAGTTCACCTTTGTACGCACTTCTTGCAAACGTGTGAAACACAACCGTGTTTGTCTTGCATCTTGTAACTTATCTGTTGAGGATGTACTACGAAACCTGTTGCACTCACTAAGTTTATATGCATTACTACACATCATGGAGCCTTCTCGATATCCACCTCTCTGAGGTCTATTCGTCATCAATGATTGCGTTTTACCCTCAGACTGCTCTATTCTAGGGGTGAGATTCAATATACTGGCGAACTTGCTCATAGATTGATTGGCACTATCTTTTACCAGTTTCAGGATATCATCGCGGTATATCGCGGATATCGCGGTACGTTCAACGTTTGCGTTACATTTTTACGTGATTCGTTACATAAAATTTATCTTGTTGTAATACTTGCACAAGTACTATACCACTTCCATACTTGCAACCATTAACTTTCATTTCTAATAGTTATGGTTAATCAAAGTAAAAAGCGACGAACCCATTCCCCTGTAAAACTGGTGTCTAATATAACGTCCTTGATAGCTACATCAAGCAACACACCCCCTACAAACGGCTATAATGAGTCACATAACTCACTTGTAAGCCGTAAGCGTCGAGCTGGAACTGAGGATAAAACTGTACTGACAGCTAGTATTAGCACTACTCCTAAAAATTCAGTACCCTCTGCTCATACAGAACCCCTCCCTTCACCTTATGTGCTTATCGAAAAACTCCAGCCATCAAGCTCTTCTTCAGCACTATCTTCAGAAATAGAACTTCTAAAGTTGTCTATAGGTGAACTTAAGGCTGAGTTAAGGGAAATAAAAAACAGTAAGTCAGTAAATGCTGGAAACATCGAAACCGATACCGAGATATCCAAACTATCAGATCAGATCAGCGATATCAGATCGCAGGTCTGTGAATTGACACCTCTAACTATCCTCATGAAAACTGTAAATCTTAACAAGCTTGACACAGAATCGGTAACTAAGGTAGATAACCTCATTAATTTTGTTACCACAGAAGTAACAAAACGACTCGACGCAAAACTGAGTGCTATTGTCTACAACGTTCCGGACAATGAGGCACTAAAAAAGGTACAGCGCATCTTACTTAGTGAAGCGAAAATGCCTAACTCCAAGACTAAGTGCTATAGGCTGAAGAAGAGTCAACATGAAAAGTGTTGTCCTATTCGTTTTCAGTTCGAAACACCGGCAGAGACCAGAAAATTCATCCACTCCCAACACACCCTATCGCAAGCCAAAAACTACAAACATATAAAGGTCGGGGTGGACAAAACAGTCATAGAGAGGCGCGCACACAACTATCTCACTAAGACTAATTGTGAAATAGGTAATAGGACATTGCAAGCAGCCATTATTCCCAACCCTGTGAAAGATACAGTAGACCCCACCGCATCACCCCTCTCAAAACACACAGAATTATCCCATCAGAGTGCAACACCAGCCGAAAGGCCACTAGACTGTAACCAAATAAATAACAGAACCACACCACCCATCACCGCAGAATCTAAAATGCCATTAAATAACCCCAGAAAAAAAGTCAAAAACCCCCGAAATTCGACTTTGTCATCTCCTAGCCATAACTTCATTGCTAAAGGTAAGGAAAATATGCCCCTAAATCATACCAACAAAAACAGTGGCAGCTTAAATAAACCCACACTTCCCACGGTCAATAGTACTAGCACCCACAACGTGCTTAATCGCACCATGGCACACACTGATATCCAATGTCACAACAATGTCACCCTCAATAGTACAAGTGGTAATAGTCAGAACTCGGCTATCAACAACTCAGGGTCTTCAGAGTATGGCACACAAACAAATTTTGACCGGATATATGGTACAAGTCTGCTGGGAACTAACCCACAATGCAGTACACATGAAACCCACACAAGGACACAACTAGCATCAAACAATAGGTGGAATAATAAGCCATGGTCATCAAAAGGATCCAATCATTTTTTATCCCCCGCGTCCCTGTCAGCGTTGAAAAAACAGCTGGTAGGGATGTTAACACTCCTAAACCACTAGAGCTGGCTCCCTCCTTGCATGAAAACAGGAACGGTCTAGTGCACCCGTATCCATTAGGCACACTTGACACCTGCACAAATATAGGTCAAATAAAGAACCCTACCCACTTCTGTAACCTAACTAAAAATAAAAATTCCTTGGTCTATAGCAAATCCAGTACTCCAACTCCTAATTCTCCACCGAAAACAGCACACAACAACTCGATAGACATAGGTGAGCATGATGCTGGAACTCCTCTTAACATAGGATCATCATGTCAAGCAGAACTACTGGGTGCTGAACCATATTCGGGGCTGACTAACGAACTTAAATACTTCAAATGCTACTTCAACTCTCATCTTTACCTAATCCTCATAAATGCTAGATCTGTTCTAAATAAATTGCCGATGCTCAGAGCACTCACAGTAATATACAAACCCCCTGTAATTGTCATCACTGAATCTTGGTGTCATTCGAACATCTTGGATGAAGAAATAAGCTTAGATAACTACACACACTTTCGGTGTGACAGGGAAGGTGGTAAGGGAGGGGGTTGTCTCATGTACTTTCTGAATGCACTTACTGTATCACAGCTAGAAAGTAGTACACTTAACATGCCTGAGACTCTATGGGTTAATGTACACTTAAATAACGTAACAGCATTAATTGGATGCACCTACAGAGCACCTGGCACCTTTAGTAATTACGAGACCCAACTTATTAATACTCTGGAGCAATTATCCGACTTACAATACGACCATAAGATCCTATGTGGGGACTTTAACTTACCTGAAATCAACTGGGATATACCCACAGGCCCAACTAAATTTGATAAGTTCTTAGGCACACTGGATATACTTGGCTGGAAACAAACTGTCACTACTCCCACAAGAGGTAACAACGTACTAGACTTAATCTTCTGCCACAATATAAGCCCCCTTTCAACGCTAGTAGGTTCTGAGTTTCCAGGGAGCGACCACAAAACAGTGATGTGTGCACTGCCAATTCCGCTGAGTAGCAATGCATCTCATACCTCCACTTCACAACAAGTAATATATAGGAACTATAGTAAGGCAAACTGGGCCTTGGTAGAATCAATGCTAAGATCCTCCGAATGGGATGAATACTTCACTACTGATGACCTCTCGAGAGCCCTAACCATCTTCTACCATAACACTAACACATGCTTAGATGCTGTCATTCCACTCCAAACACTAAAGGTTTCCCCACACAGAAAGTCATTCATAAAACCAAAGGATCGTATGAAACTGAAGAAACTCTCAACAAGTTACTTCAAACACCACGACTTTGGCACTCTAGGTCTAATACTTAACACCCTTAGCTCCATCTCACAAGCTCGAGATTTCCGTATGAGAAAGGAAGAACGCATCGCAGTAGCCAGTCCTGCTAGAGTGTATGCACTCACAGAAATCTTAAGGAAGCGAATGAATCGCAAAAATCACAGCATTTCTCTCCTCATAGACAAAGGTAGGCTATGCACTAACTCTGCAGACATATGTGAACTATTCAACAAAACGTTTGCAGGTAACTACATTAAGCCCTCAGTCCAGCTACTCGATATACACCCTATTACTAAAATGGCACAAACACCATCTCCACTCACACCAAACCAAATTAGCACTGTTCAATTCACTTACGCTAATATTAACCAAACTATAAGAACCCTCAAAAGTTCAAAAGGTTTCGGTACCGACGGTATATCATCTTACTTCTATAAATATGGTGGCCCTGACATTCCTCTACTGCTGCTTAAAATATTCACAATGTCCCTAGAAACTCAAACTTACCCTGACATATGGAAGACTACATTCATTATGCCTAAACACAAATCTGGCTCGAAAACTGAAGTCAGTAACTACCGGCCGATCAATATCACACCTATAGCATCTAGAATCATGGAGAGACTAGTCAAAGATAACTTAATCAAACATATGCTTAGCTGCAATATTATAAGTCCGAACCAACATGGATTCCTGAAATCCAGATCATGTTTAACATGTCACCTAGACTTCTTCAATTTTGTAACCAGCAGTCGTGACAGACGGCAACTAGTACTTGTCATCTACTTTGACATTTCTAAGGCATTTGACCGTGTTGACCATTTACTGCTAACAAATAAGCTGAACTCCTTAGGAATACGTGACCCATTATTAGGATGGCTTAAATCATTCCTTAACAATAGGTCCCAAATAGTTAAACTCGGGTCTGCAACCTCCAAACCTAGCCCTATCACTTCTGGTGTAGTACAAGGTAGTGTCATTGGACCCCTCCTATTTACACTATACATCAATGACATATGCGCTTGCTTCACGCACGGGAAACCATTCATCTTTGCAGATGACCTAAAAGTAGCTTATACATTCCAAAGTGATGACTTAGGGAACTTCGAGAATGTAGTGCAGAAGGAATTAGATAAAATGACTGCTTGGTCGTCCCTATGGAATCTCCAATTCAATCTGAACAAATGTGGCTGGATCTGCTTCGGCGCACCCTCAATTGACCTGAAATTAACGCTCCAATCTGCTAACCTAACAAGACTCCGAAGTGTCGTTGACCTAGGCCTGAGGTACTCTAGTGACTTGACATTCTCTGAGCAAGTAGCATCACAGACTAGAAAATCGAGGATGCTCTTAGGATGCATACTCAGGAACTTTCACGACAATGAAGCCAAGCTAATTCTGTACAAAACATGTGTCAGACCACTACTAGAATACTGTCCATTTATTATAAGCAGCACTCGCACACGTGACAAGCTAAGGATGGAAAGTATCCAACGATATTTTACCTCAAAACTACTTGGCTATGATTGTAAGAAAGACTACATCTCACGGTGCATGATCCTAAAACTTGACCCACTTTGGACAAGGCGACTTATTATAAACCTAATATTCTTCTTTAAGGTCCTTCACAAAATATCATTCTCAGGTAACAGGGACATACAATTCGCACAGGAAGGTTCTTACGATCTGCGTAACCAAACTTCCACAGTGACAACTCATTCTTTTAAGTCAACACTCCGTGAAAACTTCTTCACAGTCATGTATTCTAAAATATGGAATAGCCTGCCCCTAGATATCAGAACTTGCTCTTCGGTTACAAGCTTCAAACGCTCTCTATACAGACTGTTTCACTCTACTGATTATATTAATAAACTATTTACTCCTAGAACGAATCAATCACTAATCTACTACAGCACCTAAAAGACGCACTTCAACACCCTTAGCAATCTTTAAACTATAAATAAACTAGCAGCATGGATGCATAAAGACTAGTACGGAACATACAGGATTAGTTTACCCTTAGAAATAGGACGTGTCACTTTATTGTAACCTTCAAACGCTTGCTATATAAACTGTTTTATTCCAATGACTATCCCTACCAGAAACCATTAATTACTTCTAAAACGCATCAGTCATTAGAACACTAAAACGCTCAGACTCATTAATACACATTATGACACTAAATAAACTCTAAGACTTCGCATAAATAAAGTGAAAAGGCAACTATAATTAAAAGTAATTTTTTACTTATATGTTATAAAATTGACATAAACATTTATACATATACATTAATATCCTTTTAATGTTCACATACTTTCTCTTTCTGGTATTCTGCTGCTCTTATTCATCTTCTGGTCGAGGTCGAACAACCCTGCATCTAAACTGAAATGAGGATTAATTCCAAACCATCTATATCATAACCACTCAAATTCCATGAACGATCCAATTCTACCATTTGAAGACGCTGGCGAACATGCTGTAAATGAGTATTCATGATCTGAAATGAAGAAGCAACTGGTTTTCAACATTTTTCTGAACTTACGAATACAGTCCGCCATGCAGACACAAATGGAGCAAATGGAGAATTCTGGAATCGACCTCGACACCATTTGATGCAGTAAAACAACTTAACATGACCTTATCTAGTTTTCGTATCCACGGTCAAATTTCTTTCCTGTTATAAAACTAAGATAAGACTGCTGAAAAAGTGGAATAAATATATCACTGATCTCAACATAATACATCAATAAACTTCAAACCAAGGGTGTTGCTCACAACAAAGTTATATAAGAGAATTGACTTCAAGCTTTTTTTCCCAGATATCCGTATTACATTCATCTGATGTCTGGTTTTTTTTAATGCGAAGACAATATTTCTATATCTCTTTATGTGCTACACAGACTTTATAGCAGACTGTTCCGACTGACTCTCATGTCAGAGAGAACAACCAAACTGTAAATTCATCATACATCAAATTATGTGTAATTTATATAATAACTTATCCATGCCTGTACAATTGGTATGTTCCTGCATAAACAGGAAGAAATATATATTATTAATCAAACCTTGACTCGATACCCTCATCCTCCATACGGGAGCTTATCTTCACCCACTTCCTTTGCAGTCGAGTAGGTAGGCGTCTTGCTGTTACTTCTAGGATAAAACTCGAGTTGAGGTCACTCATGCAATTCATCGAAATCAAGGTATTCTTATAAGTCAGCAGATTATCCATAAAATCAGTGAGTGTCTGGGAGTCGTCCTGTAATTGATCACCATTACCCTTAACAGCCTCGAATAATTTCCCTACAACCATCGAAGGTCTTCCAAACGTTTGTCGTAGTATGCTCAGAGCCTCGTAGTAACCCTCTTTTGGCTTCATGAACTTACAGCACTGTATAGCTCTTGCAGCAACTCCAGCGCAATACCTCATCAAATACATTAACTTCAATTCATCACTTAAAAAAAACTACTCAGCATGATCTCAAACTCCTTTACAAATTGTATATAATCAGCTGGGTTTCCGTCGAAACACCGTGGTTCAAATTTAGGGAGTTTGATGTTCCTATTATCCCTGAACGGTGAAACAGTAACATCAACCATGTCATGTTTAACATCAGACACATCGTTACAAGTAACAGACAAGTCACCATGACTTACTTTCCTGTTTGCATCCAAGACACTCTGTCCCTTCTTTGACCAAGGCATTGTTGAACTTGACCCAATTCCAAAAACGTTCCAGATATTGCTTGTTCAAAGAGGACTTGATCGGCACCAGGAAAATGAACGGCGACTATCCAAACTTTTACCAACTGTTTGAATCCACCAGATCTGTTTCTATCGTGAGAAACTGTCAATCACGTCTCATAAACCGTTAATGCCCAGCTCTTGCTACGCTCGGGCCCACGCTGTTCCTTGAAGATTTCAGAAACGCTTAGTTATAACGGACGAAAAAACCAAAACACCGATCTGCCGCTTGATATTTCTTTATTGTTGAGATTTTCAGATTCAGATTTATTGGTTGAGGATAGAAGGCTTGCAGCCTATGTTAATCCTTTTCTAGTAGATTTCTGTGGTTGTCCAAACCCTTCTTGAACGAATCAATTGAGGTTGCAGACACCACTTCTTCTGGGAGTCGGTTCCAAGAGTTTATGACTCGATGTGAGAACCAGTACTCAACAGAAATATGATTTCTCCTTGGCTTTTGAACTCTCCTGCTATGTCCTCTAAGGTGTTCCGACCTGGTGGGAAGGAAAAGAGAGAATACGTCAGGTCCGTAGTCATTATTTAAAATTTTAAACATTGTGATTAAATCTCCTCTCTGCCTACGGTATGACAGTGAGGAGAGATTTAAACTATCTAGTCTTTCCTCATATGATAAGTTAGCTATGCCGTGAACCATACGTGTTGCCTTCCTTTGAACACTTTCTAGAATGTGTGAATCCCCTTTTAGACACGGACTGGCGGCCTGGATGCAGTTTTCCAGTCTTGACCTAACCAGAGATGTGTATAAGGAGGTGAAAATATCTCTGGTAATTCTTGTAAAGGCTCTGCGAATCGCCCATAAGGACCTGAAACTACGTGCAGCCACCGCGCGACAGTGTGCTGTAGTTTTTAAGTCGTGGTTAACTATGACACCTAAGTCCAAGTGAGTCTGAACTGATGGAAGTGTTATTCCCTCTAGTTCGTAGGAGCTCGTGCTTGCTTGTCCAATGCGCATGGTTGCACATTTTGCCACGTTGATCGGGAGCATCCATTCAACAGACCACTCCGACAGTTTGTTGAGGTCGTCTTGCAAGGTGGACGTATCACTGCTGCCCTTCAGCTCCCTCCAAATTTTTAAGTCATCTGCGTATAGGACCATTGGGGAGTCGGTGAGCAGAGGTAACTCATTGATATACAGAATAAAAAGGAGAGGACCGAGAACCGTGCCTTGTGGCACTCCGCTACTTACTGCTGTCCAGGAGGAGAGTTTTGAGTTGATCCTAACCCTCTGCCTCCTATCTATGAGGAATTCCCTGAGCCAGTCTAGTAGTCTGCCTTTGATACCAAGACTTTCCAATTTCATGAGTAGTCTTTTGTGAGGTACTTTATCAAAGGCTTTACTGAAGTCTATGAAGACGACGTCAACGGGTCTTCTGTTATCCTTTGATTTGACCCAGCTTTCTCTTGCAGTCAGGAGATTTGACAGGCATGAGAGGTTCCTCCGGAAGCCAATGTGTGCTCCAGATAACAAGCTGCTATTTTCCAGATAAGCCATGATGCTTTTCTTGATAATTCTTTCCAGTGTCTTGATTAAAGTGCTGGTGAGACTGATAGGCCTGTAATTTGAAGGGCTTTGTCTTGATCCTCCTTTGTGTATGGGGGTTACTATGGCGTCTTTCCAATCACGTGGCAACACTCCATTTTGGAGAGATAGCTTGAAGATCGTGGTCAAGGGGCCGGCTATGTGGGCTGATAGCTCCTTGAGAAGCCTTGGATGAAGACTGTCAGGACCCATTGATTTTCCTGCATCTAGTTTCATTAAGAAGTTGAGCACGATGCCTTGGTCGATGTCAACGGAATCTATCCCATGTTCTTCTGATGCGGCCAGAGCTGATCCTATAGGCAGTGATGACTCCTGTATGAAGACTTGGGAGAAGTAGTTTGCCATTGCTTCTGCTTTTTCTTGATCTTCTTCGATTGTATCTTTGTCAATAATCAGGTTTGGGACACCATTGGGTGTTTTATTCCTGAAATTCAAGTACGAGAAAATTTTCCTAGGTTGTGCCTTTGCATTTCGGGCCAGGTGTGTCTCGAACTTCATCCTTGATTGGCGGATTTCTGCGATAGCTTTATTTCTAGCAGTAGTATATAATTCCCTGGTCTCAGAAGTCTCAAGTGTTGCAAACAGGTTCCAACATTTGCGTTTACGTCTGAGTAACTTACGAATCTCCCGGTTTATCCAAGGGGGGGAATGTTTCCGACCCTTTGGAACAGACCAAAGGATGAAGGGTACAGTTACTTGGGCGTAAAGTTGCTTAAATTGGTTCCATGCGGCTTCTACTTGGGACTCTGGATTGATGTACCAGTTTACTGAGTTGGCTGCTGAGACGATCGCATTTATGTCAGCTTTCCAAACGTTTGGTCGAGCTGGGGTTTTGGCCCTTGCTGCCGTTGCTGTGAACTTGAAAGTGAGCACAGCATGGTCACTTCTTCCTAACGGAGGAAGATGTTGTATGAGATCCACATCCTCACCGTGTGAGAACACTAGGTCCAGAGTTGATGAGGAGTGCTGTGAGTCATAGCGCGTGGGCTTAATGATATGTTGGACTAGGGCTAGCGATATACTAGATTCTAGCAGTTTATGGTCAAAGGAGTTGACTGAAGATGGAGTTGTTAGGCTCGACCAGTCAACTGTTGGGGCGTTGAAGTCACCGACTACGAGACTTCGACATTTTGAAGTCCAGGAGCCTAGCTTCTCTATTAGGAAGTCGTCTGCACTGCAGTCAGGACTGTGGTACACAGCAATGAGGTCAATGTCTTGGCCTATGCATTTAAGTCTGCAGCGTAGAAGTTCGCACGACTCACTTTCATGGGCAAGTGCTTCGATACTACGCACGGTTAAGCCTTTCTTGAGGTAGATGACTACGCCCCCTCCTTTGCGGTTTAGTCGGTCTACTCTGTGCACTTCGAAGTTTGGCAGGTTAACTTCGTTGTCAGTGACATCGGGTGTGAGCCATGTCTCTGTGATAATAATTACATCCGGGTTTCCGGTTTCTATCATGTTTGCCAGCTCAGTCCTTTTATTTAACAGGCTGCGGGCGTTTGTGTAGCAGACTGTTAATTCAGATTGGTGCTTCCCCGGCCCACCCACAGAGGTTTTGGGATCATTAAACTGCGAACTCAGACAACCCGAAAACCCTTAATCTTAAGGTTCTTCTCACCGTTCCGGCGTTGCTCACTTAATTCTAGTGCCGCAGCCTGTCTTTTGACACGGTCTGCCAGGCTTAAGTCAGCGCGGACAGATATCCCTGATCCTTTGAGAATATGAGAGTTGCTTAGAATAGCGTCCCTCTCCGCTTTAGAGTTTAGTACGACTTTGAGGAGACGTACAGGTTCACTTACTGTAGGGTCAGGCTTTTGACCTATTCTGTATACTCTGTGTATAGTAATGCCTGATACTGTTTGTGGCAGTAGCTTGTCTAAAAGGGGCTTGACCAAGTTAAGGTCATGCTCGAATCTGGTCTTAGGGTCGAGAGCCAGTGACTCCTCCACTTTGTGGAGAATGAGAGACCTATCAGAGAGATCGGGTTTGCTTTCCGTTACTTTCTTGCCCTGAGGCGTAAGTGTGTTTCTATCCTTCTTGGGCGGTGCGGCCGAAGTGTTATCCTTATCTCGCTTTTTGCGAGAGACTACGGTGCGCCATTCATTGGCGTCCTCCTCGCTAATCTTAGTGGGGTTCGTCTGTCTGCTGCTCACCGGTGTGGATGAGGCTTGTTCCGCCAGTCCCTGGGCGACTGGAGCTGCAGGTTTTTGACCCCTAGTACGCCTCTTCTTCACGGCAGTCTTTCCATTACTGTCACTGGAGGGCTCATCCAGTATCGTGGGGGCTACCTGGGTGTCTGTAATATGGTGGGTGTTCTTCTGTGCTGTGGAGCACTCACTTATTGGCAAGGTCGCATCTGGGACATGTGCTGTTTTGTCAATGACGCTAGTCACGTCATCGCTATCTGAGCAATAGTTGGTATTCTTCTGTGGTGGAGGACGCTTGCAGTCCATGAGCTTTAAAGCCCCACTAAGAGTAGCTATGGCTTCTGTAATACGGAGTTTAGTTGTACTACATCAGTCGTTGCATAACCAGTTCGCTAGAGGTTTGCAGCAGCGTTTGTATGCTGCTGGAGTAAGGTTCGTGCACATACTGTGAAACCATCTCTTGCAGTTATCACACTGCATTCCCTCATCCACTGGAAACTGGCACATAACCCTTCCGCAGCGGTTTCTTTTAACAGGCATTTTATTTAAAACGAACCAGAAAAAGTTAAATACAACTTCAAAATATATATATATAACCTTTGTAAATCAGTGATAAAAGCTAATGAGTGCACAACGATAGATATATGTGGCTATTATGTTATAAGAACACTTATTATAATTGATAGACTCAGATCTGAAACGTAAACTAACTTCGACAAGAATAAACTGATTTAAAGTTAAATCTGTGGACTTTTGAAGCGTATAACACAACAAAATCCAATTATATACAAGAGCGTGAAAATTAACTCCCTTTTCAAAGGTCGCGCGGTAGCGTGACACCAACATATAAAAAGAATAAGTGAACTAAGGTCTGAAAACAAATATTACAATAATAAATCATTGTATTACTTCTGACGATGTTTCACTCTTCTTTCTGAACAGCGACCGATGAGACGATGACTGTCGTATTGATGCCTCCGCGAAAATCGGGGAAGTTGATTTTGAGCAAACAACCAAGAATTGATCGTTCAATCTTCAACTCCATTGACAGCTGCATACTCAACTACGTGATCGTCTAATTACTGGAATCAATATTCCTAAGTTAGAGAAAGAGTTAATTCAGATTCCTTCCTGTACCTTTCAAAATGCTAAGGATTTATGTATTACATGTGAAGATGTCAACAGTGAATACTCTGCTCCCACTACGTCAGTGCCTGATGTCATGTTGTCCAAAGTCGAAAATACAAGTGTTCTTAGAAAGCAATCCAAACTGCCGTCCACATCCAATAGAATGCAGCGAGAAATCGAAGACATTAACCCATGTTTTTCTTGTGGAAAGATTCGCCTACGAAGCACTTGCCGTTTTCGGGGTGCTAAGTGTCATAAATGTGGTAAAGTTGGACACATGAAGACTGTTTGCAGAAGTTCGAATACTTATGTTACTCAGAATTCTCACGACTCTCCCAAACTGTCTGGTAAAATGAAGTCAATGTCTCTTTCAACTTTTCACAATACTCAATCTCATCTAATGAAAACCTTCACTACAAGTTCAGCAACTCAAGCGTCAATTGTATCACGTGTTTTAAAAAATGAGGTAGCCAATCTGTCTAAAACACGAAAAACTTTGTTAGAGGTTGAAGGGAGGTTGAAAAGTAGCAATGAATTGGTTGGTAGTTTACAGGCGACGAATAAAAACTTAACAGTTAAACTTTCAGCTGCTGAGAACTCCTGTTTAATGAAGGAGAAAGAAATCTACAGACTGGTAACTCAAATCGTTGAGCTGGAATCTGAGAATAAGCGAAGTAGTGAAAAGATCTGTGAACTTGAATGTTTTGTTGAGTCAGCGTCAGGTGTGCAAAAGGATTTAAAACATCAGTGTGGAGTGTTTCGGAAACAAGTGAGTGAAATGGAAGCTGGCTGGTTGTCCATTCGTCAACAGCTGACTGAAACGAGAGAGCAACTGATTAAAACGGAGGAATTGCTGCATATGCATAAATTGCGTCTGTTGAATGCAGAGCATACAAGTACCCATGGAAGTCCTGCTAAGCTATTCAAATCTCGAATTCTCAAAAAGCATCTGATGTCCACGACTTCTGATGTACATTATTGCAGAGGGAATGACTATAGACCTTTGTTGGAATCATACTACAAAAAATGGGAAATTGAGTGGTGAAAATATTAGACATCAAAGATCACTCAGCTCATAACAGACATCTGGACAAAGTGACAATGGATGAAGTAGATAATTCAGAAACAAGTCCAGGTAATACTGATGAAAATAATATCACAAAATCAGTTAGAAGGTCGCAGCTACTTGCAAGCAAACCGAGAAATCATTATAAATACGCAAGGAGACATTCGACGTGTTGCGGATGTGGTGATTGACAATTTCTATCTCTGTATTGTTTAAATACTTACCGTTGCTTGTTAATAACATAACATAACATAAGCTTTATTCCAAATCAGTACTTGTGATACAGAATGGAATTCTCAGCATTTTACTACAATATTGCATCCAGTTTTTTTACATTAACAATAAATAAAGTTCTACATAGTTTAAAGTTATCTCAACAACATATTAGTATGTCGGTAGCAAAGCCAAAATTAAAGTGTTTGAAGGTGTTAGAAAAGTAGATACTACTAGCATATTTACTGGCGTAAGCGATAGCAAAATGTTCGAGATGTACAGAGTGTGAAAGAACGAACAAGAATGTTTTAAGTAGAGTTTGCAAGGAAGAGAGAAACAAAACAGCACATAACAAAAATAAATACAGAATGAAAGAGGGAGAAAACGTTGTATCTATAAATGATGTGAGTTGGAAAGACAAGATCCATTGGTTCTACTGACTATTTAATAAGTTAAAGGTTTCATGCCTGATGCATTCTTTATCGCACAGAACACGAGCTAAGTAGGGTATGGATGAGTTTTTGTACTTACTAGTGCGGGCATATAGTTTCCTATATAGGCTTCTTGTTTTCCCTGAAGAGATACATGGGGACAGTTGTGAATGTAGAGGGTGTTGTGAGTCAGATAAAATGGATTTCGCCCATTTTTCACATGAGTCCATATGCCTGTCCACCAGAATATTAACTAGCTGGCTAAGTGGCAAGCTGCTTACCCTGCTGACAACCTTTAACATCCTACGTAATAAGGTATAGTCTTTCTTCAATAGCCCAGGAAAGACTAAGGGGGAACAATAGAGAATAATAGGCAGAATACGGGAGTTAACAAATTGTAGGAGTAAGGGTTGGGTTACACCAGAATGCCTTAACTTCTTGATGTAGAAGGTAAGACGGTATATTTTCTTGGAAATCGTCAAGATATGAGACGACCAGGAAAGATCAGAAGATAGAGTGACGCCTAGGTATTTAATTTCCGACTTGGTTTCTATTTCACTGCCATCTATGTTGCACACCTCATGAGTGCTAACCAGTTTGTTTAGGTCAGATTTATGCCTAAGGGTGAAATTAACTGTTTGGCATTTGGAGGGGTTTAAGGTTAGACCGTTTTCCTTGGACCATTGGCTAATTTCCGATAAGAAGCCATTTAGTTTAGAGCAGTCACTTTGACATTTGACAGGTAAAGACACAGTTAGGTCGTCAGCATATTTGACAAAGTTAATGTCATTTGAAGACGGTAGGTCATGTAGAAAGAAAGAAAAGAGAAGTGGGGAGAGTACAGCACCTTGGGGGACACCAGCTTCTGTGAGCACAGCAGAGGAGGATTGGCCTTTGTATACGGTGTACTGCATTCTGTTTGAAAAGTAGGAATGCAACCAGTTAGTGACCCAGGACTCAGTTTGTGTCATGGAGAGCTTATTTAGCAAGAGACATCTAGGTACAGAGTCGAAAGCAGAAGTGAAGTCAAGAAACGTGCAGCGGACATATTTGGCACCTTTGTCTAATGATGAGATAATACTGTTGTGTAAGACGGCTGCAGCGTCTAAAGTACTCCTACCCTGTCTGTAGGCAAATTGTTTGGGGTCTTCGAAGCTTTTAAGGGAGGGTTCGAGTTTAAGAAGTACTAGTTTTTCCATGAGCTTTAGAAACGGGGAAGTGATGGCGATGGGTCTGAACTTTACGTTCTTGCTATTGCCAGGTTTAGGGACAGGGACTATTTTAATGTCTTTCCATGGAACAGGTACAACGTTTTCACGGAAAGAAGCATTTAGTATATTAGTTAGAGGAGAACATAAAGCATCTGCACATCGTTTTAGAACATATGCAGGTATGCTATCAGGGCCAAGACTATGTGAGGGCTTAAGAGTTTTAAGACATTTCAAAACATCGAGAGTATTGAAGTCCTGGAAGTTATCAGCTACAAGATTGGTAACGTTAGAAGTGGTTATAGTAGAAGGAGAGCGTAAAAAAGACAGATTAAGAGCATTAACATCAAAAGAGGGAAAAACATTACATCGCTTACTTTTGCCAGTAATTTCATTAAAAAGTTTCCACATGCTGTTAGGAGATTTGCATGATAAAAGTGTTTGGTTATAGATAGCATTAAGATTTTTGATTTCAGATTTGATTTGAGCATTAATCTTTTTAAGACCTAACTTGTCTTTGCATTTATATAACATTTCTTTTTGCCTGCGAAGTTGTTTGAGACGGGGAGACGAGAAGCGGTCGAGGCGTTTGAACAGTGTTTGTTTAGGACAGCAAATGTCGAGGCAGAACTTAAGATAATCCATTATATTGGTGATTGAGTCATCTAATGTACTTTCATAGAATAGATCCCAGTTGGTATCTTTAAACATGCATCTTAGATTGAGTAAGTTGTCAGATGTGTAGCATCTTTGTTGTGCTTTCGTAGACAGGTGTGAGAAGATTTTAATATGTGTTTTGCTGTATATTTTTGGCAAAACGCGGACAATGCAGTGATCGGAGTTATGTATCGGTGAACGTCTTCGTGTTTCATATACTCCTTCGTCATTAGTGAAAACCAGATCGAGTGTTTTGTCAAGTCGAGTGGGAAATTTGACTATGTTTGTGTGACCAAGAGCTTCAAGAAAGGAGTAGTCTGAGGTGTTGAAGTCCCCAGTAATAACGGATAGAGAGTTGTCGAAGTTGGCAGCAGCAAACATGGTGAATTCATCAGCAAAATTAGATAGATCAGATGGAGAGCAACTAGGAGAAATGTACATGTTTGTAATATAGAATTGTTTATACTTGGGGAAGTGTTTGGGGCGACATTTGACAGTAATACAGTCAATGAAGTCATTTGAGAAGGTGAAGCAGACGTTATTTGAGACAGACCATTTGGAGTGAATAAAAGTTGCAACGCCACCACCATTTTTCTTATTACAACACCGACGGTCTTGACGAAATAAAATAAAGTCCTTTAGTGAGATAAGGTTGTCATCATACAGTTCATGCAACCACGTTTCTTGTAATGCGATTATGGCGGTGTTATGATACGTATCAGTTGACATCAGGGATTGTAGGTACATTATCTTATTTGGCAGAGAGCGACAGTTTGAGTTCATTATGACGGGGACCGTAGTTAAGTGTATTGGTGTACGTTTGAGAGCTCTCTGCCAACCACTACGATGTTTCCTCCTTGATTTCTTTGGAATATGAAAGTCATTTGGTCGTAAATCATTAATAAAGTTACGAGAGTAAATGATTCTGTTAGAATTCATATTAAGTTGATAAATGTATGCTGGTAAACAGTAAACTGGATGCAAAATGTAGATATTTTGGTAGCAGGCCCAAATATTCGAACAGGCCGCCAAGGTCAGATATAATATATTTCTTATATGAATCGAATAACAATTCCGCCAAATACAAATTCCTAAATTCATCCCTCTCTGTGCTTTGGTTGAATTCTTGTAATTCGGTCATTGTGAAATACTAATATTACTATTACAAGTAATTACAACAGTTATTCTAGATTTTACTGTGGGAATCTATAGTATTTCTACAGAAATACATGGGATAGATTCAATGTCATTCTGATGAAGGAAAAGAGTATGCAGTGTGATGGGCACTGGACATGAAGTGGACAAAGCAAGAGAACCATTGAACGACAACCAGTAGTTAAACCAATGCCATCTTACCCAGCAGAAGCGTTTTACTAATGGGTGAGTGGGCTGCAGTGGTAATTAATTTCCCAAAATTATTAGTCCACAGGATTCTTCACTAAACTTTGGATGCTCACCCTCACTATTTAAATAGACTTTTGGAGCTGAAGGTAAGCGGCTAAGCATCCACATCATTCGTTACACCATCATGTTACTTTCGGTTGTTCGTGCACAAATACCAGGTAGTTAAGAAATCGTCATCATTTAATGTTTCTGATCCCAAATTATGTCTCGTACGTTGGACGATCAATTTAATGTTATGATTTGTCCTTGGTCTAAGCAGAATAAATACTCTGGGGATTACAGGACAAATACTTGCGCTCATATAAAGCGTATGTCAATGGAGTTGAAGATTGAACGATCAATTCTTGGTTGTTTGCTCAAAATCAACTTCCCCGATTTTCGCGGAGGCATCAATACGACAGTCATCGTCTCATCGGTCGCTGTTCAGAAAGAAGAGTAAAATATCGTCAGAAGTAATACAATGATTTATTATTGTAATATTTGTTTTCAGACCTTAGTTCGTTTATTCCTTTTATATGTTTGTGTAACAATAAAGAAATAACAAGCGGCAGATCGGTGTTTTGGTTTTTGCGTCCGTTATTACTAAGCGTTTCTGAAACTCAAAGGAACAGCGTGGGCCCGAGCGTAGCGAGAGCTGGGCATTAACGGTTTATGAGACGTGATTGACAGTTTCTGACGATAGAAACAGATCTGGCGGATTCAAACAGTTGGTGAAAGTTTGGATAGTCGCCGTTCATTTTTCCTGGTGCCGGTCAAGTCCTCTTTCAACAAGCAATATCTGGAACGTTTTTGGAATTGGGTCAAGTTCAACAATGCCTGGGACAAAGAAGAGACAGAGCGTTTCGGATGCAAACAGGAAAGTAAGTCATGGTGACTTGTCTGTTACTTGTAACGATGTGTCTGATGTTAAACATGACATGGTTGATGTTACTGTTTCACCGTTCAGGGATAATAGGAACATCAAACTCCCTAAATTTGAACCACGGTGTTTCGACGGAAACCCAGCTGATTATTTGCAGTTTGTAAGGGAATTTGAAATCATGCTGAGTGGTTTCTTATTAACTGATGAAATGAAGTTAATATATTTGATGAGGTATTGCGCTGGAGTTGCTGCAAGAGCTATACAGTGCTGTAAGTTTATGAAGCCAAAGGAGGGCTACTACGAGGCTATGAGCATATTACGCCAAAGGTTTGGAAGACCTTCGATGATTGCAGGGAAATTATTCGAGGCTGTTGAGGGTAATGGTGGTCAATTACAGGATGACTCCCAGGCACTCACTGAGTTTTTAGATAATTTGCTAATTTACAAGAATGGAATGATTTCGATGAATCGAATGAGTGACCTCAACTCGAGTTTTATACTAGAAGTAATAGCAAGACGCCTACCTACTCGACTGCAAAGGAAGTGGGTGAAGATAAGCTCCCGTATGGAGGATGAGGGTATCGAGCCAAAGTTTGATGATATCCTGAAACTGGTAAATACTAGTGTCAATCAATCTATGAGCAAGTTCGCCAGTCTATTGCATCTCACCCCTAGAATAGAGCAGTCTGAGGGTAAAACGCAATCATTGATGACGAATAGACCTCAGAGAGGTGGATATCGAGAAGGCTCCATGATGTGTAGTAATGCATATAGACTTAGTGAGTGTAACAGGTTTCGTAGTACATCCTCAACAGATAAGTTACAAGATGCAAGACAAACACGGTTGTGTTTCACACGTTTGCAAGAAGTGCATACAAAGGTGAACTGTGAACCAGTGAGCAAGTTCAGTGATAAGCTAAATGTAAACTCCAGGCCTGACTCCGAATTGTGTGACGATAACGGTTTGGTCAAGAAGTCTGTAGTTGCAACTGGTAAGCCATTGTTGAATAGAGTGTCACAGAATAGAGTTGCTGCTTCAGAGTCCAGTTCTGACCCTACAAGTTTACAAGGTATTACTAGTCAGAGTGAAGTTATAAGACCTTTTAGGATTTGCGAGGAGGAACCAAAATTGTCTACTTCTGTTATTAAAGAGTTTGAAAATGATGAAGTTGACGGTAAAGTGAATATTCGTGATAATGATCATGATACATCACAGTTGTCTTTGGTTGATCATGATGAGATGAGGGATATGCCTACTACTGCTAAGTTGAACAAAGGTTCTGTACAACTACAACGTGAAGTAGAATTGAATGCAGATGCAGTTCCAAAAGGTGTGCATACTTGTGAGACAGTCAGTGTAATTGATCAGCGTGTAGCCCACCTATCATCAGATGATAGTGCTAAACCCGAACTAGTAGTGAAAGACAGCAGTGGTGGTAATCTTGCAGTTAGAGAACTATCTGAGAGCCGAACAAGAACAGCTTCTGATCCACCGCTAAGTTCATCACCTTGTGTCACTCAGTCATCGTTGGTGCTGTCATCCACAATGAAACAGACGCCCATCAACTCAAGTATCTTGTGCAATGACTATGGTAGTATCAGTTCGTTTGAAAGGACGAATATCAATGGTCAGTTTAGTGTGGATAAGCCAAGTGTAAAGGAGAGAGTTATTGTTAAATTGACTTGCACGAATAAAGGCATTTCTAGTTTCAAGTTACTATTTGAATGTTATTATCTTTGGTGTAAATTACTCTGTTTCTATACTTGGTTGATGAGATATGTCGTGTGTTTGTTGGTCATCTATATTCTACGATACAATGACATGGGCGTGTTGCCGTTCAGATTTGAGGATTTAGCTCATAGAAGGAAGTCAGCAAATGAACTCTGCGACGATTTTCCAACCTAGGGCGTCAACCTGAGAAGGGTTGTAGGCGTACTGGTGTAAGTCCTACAGTTCTTCAAAGGGTAGCGCATCAATGAGCAGTCCAATGTGCTTGGTGTCTGATTTTGTACATATGTTCATATTGTATATACTGAATTGATATCATCTGTCATCTAGCTGTTGGTAATTCTGTTTGTGTCCGGACGACTTCCACTTGGATCATCAACCTGAGAAGGAATGTAGGCGTACTGCTGTAAGTCCTACAGTTCTTCAAGGGTAGTTTGTCATGCCGGAATCCACAACATTTGATGTAGTGATTGTACATATGTTTGTGTTAAATAGTTGTGTGAGTTCCAATTGATGTAATTGTTGGTTAATCTTGTTTGTGTCTGGACATTCCACAAATTACAATCGTCAACCTGTGAAAGGTTGTAGGCGTACTGGTGTAAGTCCTGCAATTCTTCAAAGGAATTCCACCAAGACATGATCGGCGAGGTTGTTTGTACTATTTGTATATACGTGTGGTGTGTCATATCAATTGGTGTATTTTGGATTCATTTTGTTTACTTGTTGTTTTCGTGTCTTGTTGTTATTGCGTAATTTTGTTAAAATTTTCGTCGTGATTATTTCTGAAGTTGTGTCCACTCTTCTACATCCGTGAATGAATTGATTGATGTTAAGGACAGCAGATGGGGCGTATACGCCGGGGAGGCTAGGCTATTGCTGAGAATGAAATGCACACGGAGATAATTGTTAGATGCGGTCCGACACGCCGGGGAGAAAGAGTGTAAACGGCTGAGGCTCGCATGCGTCACCGCTACTAGAACTGAGGCAGAATGAGTGACAAGCGATTTCAGTGATAATTGATAGTGAATAGAAAGGAGGATGCTTGAAGAGTATCATGAGGTGCTGCTATGGTCACGTTGCATTCTGCAAGAGTCATTGTAGTAAGTGGCGATTGTGTTGCAAGATGTCAAGAGGAGGTCTCTGTCTGGAGGCGCAGGTCGTCATTGATGTGTGAGATTGTGCTGTGAGTATGCTTGTGGTGTGTTGGCTTTTCTGTTTGTTTTCCATTTCAGCTCTGTCCGTGTGACCCAGGTTCTCGCAATGGCATCCAAGTCAACGTGCATTGATCGTGAAGGAAAAAAGGGTTGGATCCGTATTTTGCCGGGGAGTGTCAATGGAGTTGGAGATTGAACGATCAATTCTTGGTTGTTTGCTCAAAATCAACTTCCCCGATTTTCGCGGAGGCATCAATACGACAGTCATCGTCTCATCGGTCGCTGTTCAGAAAGAAGAGTGAAACATCGTCAGAAGTAATACAATGATTTATTATTGTAATATTTGTTTTCAGACCTTAGTTCGTTTATTCCTTTTATATGTTTGTGTAACAATAAAGAAATAACAAGCGGCAGATCGGTGTTTTGGTTTTTGCGTCCGTTATTACTAAGCGTTTCTGAAACTCAAAGGAACAGCGTGGGCCCGAGCGTAGCGAGAGCTGGGCATTAACGGTTTATGGTAGGAGATTAACAGCGTATCTTTGCGCAACCTTCAACATCCCTTACCTTCTACAGGTACATGACTCGAAAATAAAAGCAGCAACTATCTGTTTCAGTAAATTATATTTGCTTCTCATACATCCACCGTTAGTTCTTATTTATTTACTTAATGCCATGATGTGACGTTTGTAAGTAGATTAATAATTTATAGGTACTAAGAGATTTGCTTTGAACTGAGGTTACTGATAATCAAGCTTTAGGGGCAAAGGGTGTTGACGTTCACCCATAGTGCGAATTATGCTAACGCAGGATCTTATGCCTACAAAGTCGTTCACTGTAAGCCGAAGGCAAAGCAAAACAACGGAATTTATCGTCCAAATTACGGATTATATTTCGAGACCGGATCGGAGTGCAGGATGATTGCCTAACTAGCTAAGGATCGTGCAAAAAAGAACGAACGAGTGTAAGAAGAAAAATAAAATAAAACATTAATAAGTGTTTATAATATAGGTTTTGTTCTCATTACACTATCCTGTCTCTCCTGGAGACACTTTCCTCAGTGCCGTATAGCGAAACTGGGTATCCTATATCCCCATAGGCTGGAACTTCTTGCCGACGAGTAGTGGGTGGTGGCTCGTCACGGAGAGGAAGATTATTTGAGGGAAAGGTACGACGAGGCTTAAGTTGACTGTAGCGGACAGGAATAACATCGGAATTCTGGTGCTGAAGGTTTTCGGAAGTCACCATTTGGAGGGAATGTTCACACAATTGTTGAAGGGCCATTACCATGGGGAGTAGTGTTTTGAACCATGAGCAGGGTGGTGGTGGAGCCAGACGTAGTCACTGAAAGAGTAGACTGGGCCACGAACAAAACGATCATATAAATTCTTCTGCTGTTAGTGCAGCGTTGGGTAACTCTCTTGATTTGGTCACTGACGGACCTTCTTCCAGGGAATAACAAGTTCATCGAACTTGATACGGCTGCTCAGAATGCATCCACTCAGGTTAAAAAAGCTATCGTCGATGCCACACTTCTCATATATCAGGATCCAACCGTACCGTCAAATATCTTGATTGGTGCATCGGACACTGCAATCGGCGCAGTTCTGCAACAACTAGTCAATGGAAAGTGACAACCATTCGCCTTTATTCTCGAGTAGCCTACAATTAGCAGAAACGAAGTACAGCGTATTCTGCAGAGAACTTCTTGCTATGTACTGTGCTGTTCGTCATTTTTGACATTCAGTGGAGGGTCGTGAATTCATAGTTTTCACTAGCCACAAACCTCTGAATTACTCTCTGAACTGAACTACAGATGAGTATTCACCTAGAGAATCACACAACTAGACAACGTTTCACAGTTTACACCAGTAAGTTCAACGTTTGCGTTACATTTCAGCTCGATTCGCCATGTATATCTATTTTTGTTGTAAGACTCGCAAAAGTGTTTGTGCAGTTCCATATTTGTACCCAATAACTCTGACCAATTAGTTATGGTTAATCGTATAAAAAAGCCACCAATTCAGTTACCTGTTAGCATGATAACTGATAGCACATACATGCTTACAACAACGAGCAACACAACTCGAAATATGGAAGTGAGACACACAGCTCGCCAATATATCGCAAGCGTCGAACTGCGGTGTCAGTACCGTTTTCTTTACATGGAAATGACAGCAGAAATATGCTGATAACTAGCAGTAGCATCGCTTCTAAGAACTCAGCACCTGGTCCTGACATAGATTTCTTCACAACACCTTATATACGTGTCACAGGTACCGAGTTCAGCTTCAAAAACTTACTTCAGAAATCAGATGATTAAGCTGTCTGCACAAGAACTGTAGACTGAGATGTGGATATAAGGTTGTCAATGTGGTTGAAGATTGAACGATCAATTCATGGTTGTTTGCTCAAACCCAACTCCTCCATATTTTTCGCGGGAGTCATCAACCTAACAGTCATCGTCTCATCGCTCGCTGTTCGTTGGAAGACAGAAAACTATCAGAAGTAATATCGTGACTTTTTGTTATAACATTTATTCTTAGATATTGTGTAATAACCTTATTGTTTGTTACATATTGGCGTAAGAATAAAGGATTCTAGAGTCGCCGATCTGTGTTCTGGTTTTTTCGCGTTGGTTATTACACATTATTTCTGAAAGTCTTCGGGGGACAGTGTGAGGTTCAGCGTAGTAAGAGCTAGACATTGACAGTTTCTGAGAGTTGGCTTACATATCCATAAATTGAAAGTTGAAATTGAATTCGGTTAGAACACTGAGAATTTCTCTAAACATTAGACAGAATAAAAATACATGGGTATCACAGCGTATCCGCCACATCCCTGTCAGCTTGACCAAACAACTGGTGGGTATATTTATTCTTCTGAACCCGTATCACTAATGTCCGTTCCCTATCGGGTCGACAGCTTCCTTCGTTTCGGCCCTATTTTCAGCATAGTTAGAGCCTATTTCCTGTGTGTCACCCTCATTCCCTACATAAAAGTGGTTCGATCCAAATAAACAATGAAAA
This sequence comes from Trichobilharzia regenti, assembly GCA_944472135.2. Classification (NCBI taxonomy): domain Eukaryota; kingdom Metazoa; phylum Platyhelminthes; class Trematoda; order Strigeidida; family Schistosomatidae; genus Trichobilharzia; species Trichobilharzia regenti. Next base: position 47,384,511 of record OX235265.1, on the reverse strand, counting down.
GTTCTTTATGCTATTAGTGAGCAGGTGGACATTACCCTTCATTAGTTGAGAGCTAGTCTGCATTCTATTGCAAATTTTCTAGTTTGGCCATGCCTTCCTCCATTTCTCATGGCATACAACAGGGCTTGCAATACTGCCGTTGTTGGTAGGAGCGATACCGGTCTCCAGCTCTCAGGTTTTTTCGATCTCTATCCTTTATGGATTGCAGATAAGCATACTTCCAGTCCTTCGTTGTATGGCCCCGCGCTGAAACAGCTAGTGTAGTGGTACATGCAGAGCTTTAGCTCCCTTGTGAACTAACGATCTGGTGCTGTCACACCCTGGGGTGCTTCTGGACTGGCTTTGTTAGTTTCAGTGCCATACCTAGTATTGTCTGGTAGAGGTAAATCCTGCAATATCAGGCTGCTCAGCGTAAAGGTATATCGCTTCTTTGATTTTCAGTTGTCTCATGGGAGCACTTCTGCAGATTTCAGCTCTCTGTGAATTACTCATATTCGACAATTAGGATTTTAACGGAACAAGCTCCCTCCTCCGTATCTATCCTCTGGGCCATATCCTGGTACAGGCTCTTGGGTTTTCTTTGCAGTATCCTGTAAACTTGCCTGGAATGTTCTCGTACACTCGCCAGATGCGGTAATCAGCTTCTTTCCGGAGATTAGATGTGAGACATGATCTAGTTTTTTCTTGGGAGTCTTCCATTTTGCCGAGCCTATGTTTGCGCTTATCTTCACCCAGTATGTTTTTGTAGGGATGACAGAGTTCCTCAAAGCTCTTTTGATAACACTTTTCATCCCCGTCAAGCTGTGATATGATTTTAAGCCAGAAACCAATACCACAGGTTCTCATATACGAACACAGGTGACATTAACGTAACAACATGCTTAGGGGAATTATCCTTGATCAGCTGTGCATCGGTGACACAGTGGTTAGGACTCTCGCCAACCATGCACATGGTTCGAGGTTCGATCCCCTGCCGACGCACACCTGGTATCTATGGTCGGCCTACAAAATTTGGGCTACCGATATCACATGCTGAAAATTCCATACTTGTACCAAAAATACAGTGTGGAGTCAAGCTGTAATCAAAAAAAGAATAACTAGGTTGGACATCGCTGCTGTGTATCTGCCCGGTCTCTTGGTGGTTCTCATTGTACATTGTCTGTATTTAGGTTGTCACATATGGGGAGGCTAACTGACCTGAGTGTTTCTCCACATGTTACCCAGAATAACGGTTGGGCTTACATTGTCGAAGATACATGCATACGTTTTTCGCTCACAGACGTTGGATGATGGTAAATTGAAATTACCAGCTATAGTTTACAGGTAAACATATTTTCAAGCCATATGTATTTACCTAATCATTTGCTGCTTGTGCTTTGTATGCGTGTCCGGGATTGATGTACTCTGTCAACTAGAAAATTGCATTTGTATACTGTCATACAACACCAGACTGGCTCTAAATTCGATCACCAGTGCGTTGGCGGAATCTTAATATTTTCGCAAAGTGGTACACTTATGCATTTCCCCCCGCCCCCTCTCAGACACTTGAGAAACAGTTGTTTTGGTCGGCGAGCAATGATTATATTATGTTCATTCAATTGTGGGTGAAATTCATCTTGATAAAGTCTCATAGTGGCACAAAACAATATTTACTGATGACGTTTCGAACACAGTTTATTGCCCTTAATCATATATATTTTGTGTTCAGTTTGACACATCATTTTACAGACTGACTAGTTTTACAGGCCTCACTTGACCATTAAAAAATATATAGTGATCAAGCAAGTATAAGTAGGATAAGGGGGTTGCTGGGTTAATTTTAAACTGTGGAGCTACGAAGATTCTAAGCAGCCAGGAGTTGACCTGAAAGTCCCGTTTGTGTGACCAAAGTAGGAAAATATTTCATTAAGCTGAGTACTGAGCCTTTTTATTGGTTCTTGAAGGTTGGATTCACAAAACATTTCTTAGGTGTGGAAGTAGTGATAGAATGAATACTTTAGCGCTGATATGTCAGAGTCCTAAAGTTGATGATTCACCAGTCAAACAGTGACAAAGTTTTCGGGAAGCACCAAAGATCATAGGTGACTCCGTAATGTAATAAACGATTTTTAGATATCTACGGATCTGATGGATTTTTTTCCCGTTTTTAAAGGCATTAAAGTCCAGCTTCTGCCCAGTGAGAAGGTGCATTTTGTTTGTCTGCGCTAAATTGAAGTGAGTTTTACTAGGTCATAAATTCTACGATTACGAAGTGAGAGTAGTCAAGGTGATTTAAATAATTTTTTACGATGCTGTTTTTCCATTATTGCTAGCTTAAAAATAATTCAAATACTTGAATTCATGTAGCAATGTTCATCGAATAGTTTTTTTGGATTTCGTGCTATCAATTAGTCATCATTTAGAAGTTAATATTAAGAAGTAAATTGACACCGCGATAATTGTTAAGGATGATAAATGTTGTGAAAACGTAATTTTTCACATCTTGTTTTTGCATTGTGTCATTCTGTGGGTGTATACACACATGCATATGTAAATGATATTATAAGGTCTTGATTTTAAAAATTACATTAAGATATCATGGGTTTGAAACTTTCAGAATTCTTTGTCGTTTAATTCGTTTACATAGAATTTGCATCGAAGACCGTTTAAATGACACTAAATAATGTTTTGTGGTGTAATTTCCAGAAGTTTAACTTGAATATAAGTATTTAATTATCTGACCAATTAGTTGCATCTAATTCTTCTGAAATACTTCGGTATGAAGTGATCTTCTTAACTGATTAAATATTTTGAGGCCTAGGTTTTGCTTGAAAAACTGTAACAATTATTCATATGTGCTTAGGACTGTCAACTACTTCTCAATAATGTTGCATTTGTAGGGGACTTATACTAGAGTTCACTAACATTATAAATATAAGAATAATAATCCAAGTCAATGGAGTGTTAAATAAAGATATATTACCAAAAATGCAGTGACGAGTTATATCAACAAAAAGGATTATTTGGATATAAAGTCTAAGTCCTCTGCTACAAATTAATTATATAATCCACGGGTACGTTAATTGTTTGGGTTGCGTCTGCTGTAGCTGCTGTGTTCCGGTTGTAGAAATGTCTTTGGTCGAGAGTAGTAGACTCCTACAATAAATCCGAAGTATACAACACGGTGTGAGTTGAGCAAGTAAGCAGAAATAACCAGGGAGAAGACGAAGTCTCCAACAGAAGAGTGTATTTTCAATTGTACACGGAAGTTATGTATATTTCAACAAGAAGCGTTTTAAACGAAAACTATGTACAATATCTCTAATTTCTACAAATAACCAAAAAGTGTACAATCACATTGTTACGTACTCCACACATTAGTTTGAAATAGAAATCATGGGTTTATAATCAGTAACAATGTGCAACGCATATGCAATCTTACGGACTTTGTTAGCATGGTCATTTATCGATGGATGCTTTCCCGACTCAAAATAATCTTATCTTTCATAATTATTTCGTTGCTAAATATTTTGAGGTGGCGTGCAGTTGTTACTGGGACAATCACTATGTCCGTTTGTCATCCTGAATCCCAAATAAATTTGTTTAACACATTCAACAATGATGTTTTACTCAGAGCTCTATAGTTGACCCTTCACTTAGACGGTGAAGTGGAGCATCTTGTGTTGGGTGCTGATAAAATAGTAGGTTCTCAGTTTTATGGATTTATTCATTTATTGGCCATGAAAGTGATAACTTTTCGGTTACATATAAATGACATTTGCTGATAATGAGGTCACAAATGTACATAACAGCACCCCTTCAGAGTGGTTTGTGAGATACCATTTGGAATCATATATATTCTAGCCTGAAATACATGTTTGTAATCGGGTTTACCAAATATTTACTTTGATGGTAGCTACAGCCGCACATTATTTCTTGGAGATTTCTTTTTTCCAACCTTAAGCCAATGGGTAAGTCGAATCAGCTTTAAAAAATGTATTCTTAACTTATCTCAAAGTTGTTAGTGCTCAGAGAGCGTAGGAAGTTATGTCTTGCTGCCATCAATCAGGTGGTGAGTTTTCGTTACTTTTTCATTCGTCCCCTTCCTGCTGGAAAATAAGGTTTTAGGTTTGAAACATCAGAATTCCATTAACAGTGATGTTACTAAACCCTTGGCCAACTCTCTTTTATGGGCTTACTCACAGTTAGGCACGATTTAAGAATTTGTTGGCCAGAAATCGAATAAGGACTTTGTTCGTGGCTAGCGAATAGCTTATTATTAGAACAAGGATGGCACAATATTTCGTCTCAGTGTGTAGGGATCCTTGAAGAAACCCACTATTTTTCTCAAATGATTACAGCTATCTGACTGGTGTGGAGAAGTCGTATTGAAGAATACAAAGACTTTTTTTTATTTTTTTATTTTTGACTTACAGCTTGACTCCACACCGTATTTTCGGTACAAGTATGGAATTTTCAGCGTCGATATCGGTAGCCCAAAATTCGCAGGCCGACCATAGATATCAGGTGTGCGTCGGCGTGGGCTCAAACCCCGGACCATGTGCATGGTCGGCGAGAGTCCTAACCACTGTGCCACCGACGCACACTATATATAGACCATACCACATTCTTGATATATATCTGGGAATTATTTTCACAACTACCCATATTAAAAAAATGGTAGCAGTATCACTCACCCTTTAAATCGTTATTGTTCCTCTGCTGTTCATCTCTTTAATGTCTATTAAACCAGTTACTGCTCGTGTTTTACAATCGGAATAAAAGACGTATAAAACAGCAACTGAGATGACGTTGCTTTCTGTCTTTATTGCAGAAACACCATACACTGGTACTAAAAGACTAGTAGAAAATACAAAATAACAGCTTCTCATGACGAGATCTAGGCGAAATTCGCTAGAACTGTATAGGCTTCTGTAAAAGATCTACAAGATATGATATGATGAATAGATGTGTGTGTCATGACAAACTGATTATCAGGTCAGCGCACAACTTTGTGTAGAGATATATAATGCTCGCGTTTACCACACTTTATTACTTCAGTATTCGTGGTTAAATGCTTGATATAATTTACAGGCCTACATTTTTGTTAAGCAACTTTTTGTAATTCATATACACTTGATCATTGTGAATTCTTATATTACCAGTTGATAAGGGTTGGGAAAAATAAACTTTTTATTCGCCTAGTTGTTTGATTACAAGCCAAGGGTCCTCTGAAATGTCTCCAAAAGCGTATTAAAAATGCAAATAATCAGTCGCAGACATAGATTTGTTGCTTTTGAAAATGACTACTTTTGGATAGAAATCTGTATTAGGACCGCGTAGATAAAATTTCAGACAGATTTGTTATTCTCTGTCTTGGTTGTTATTCTTAATAAGTCAGTGAATGTTTATTAGATGAAAGTTAGTCCCACTGACCAGCTTTTCACTGAGGCCTGAAAGCTAAAATCACGGAATACAACGTGAAGTAAAGGCACACTGATTACAGCTACCAAACACAGAGTAAACAAACACGAGAATGTTCAAAATGAATATATTCAAATCAGCTACATCATTATAATAGAAAAGTAAATTATGGATAGAAAGTAGTTACATTTTCTTCGAATCAAGTCATGTTCCTTGGATTTGTATTTTAAAACAGAGACTTCTTCAGACTTTAGCATAAGTACTTGTATTTCTTGTTGAGAAGAAACAACCAGCTGATATAATACTAGATGGTAGACTTTCTGAAATAATTATTTTAGATGCATTTCTACTCCGTTGTGGATCGCTGGTCCCCAATTTCTTGTAAAATAACTCTTTCCCTACAATTCACTCACTTACAGTCCCAAAGAGGTGACAGACCATGAGCAGTTTAGGTAATGAATAAAACAAAGCATTATCCGCTGCAGAAGTATCAAGTAAGGGAAAACGAATAAAATGGGTCACTTGTACACCTCATATTTCTTCTCCTTCATGAACTTTAATAAAGCAAATACAACTATATGTCTCAAATAACCTTAGACATAATTAAAGAACATATGACAAAACACAGTGAACCCAGCGTACTTTGGAAACTCTGCCTTTATAATAAATTGATAAATGCCTGAAGTTGAGTTAACTATAGGAAAATACTTCAGTCGGTGACATCTTTTCATACCAGCAGTATTTTTGTTTTCACAAGCACTTTTAAGTTGCAATATAGTGATTATTGTATGCATTCGATCTTCAGTAATCACATAGTTTTTGGCCGGCTTTTTGTTATGCTTGTATCAGTTCATCTTTTTACAAACTGATGATATAATTTTGATTACAATTAATAGGATCAATTTATGCTGTGCAATGAAATTTAGTAAGACAGTATTAAGAAGTCATATTGAATGTGATTATATTCGAATTGAGTACAGACTAAAATACTGTTCTTGCAACATATACCATCTGTCAAAAATATGTATATGCGGCCAGTTAAAACTGTGCAAATTATAAAAAATCTTTCACTATGATATGAACTGACACGTTTATGTGATCCATAAGCGAACAAGAATTTTACAACATGCTACAAATAATGAACTTATACAGTAAGTAGAGTAGAGTAAAATTAAGTACAGAACAGGAGTTCTCTTTTAATTAAACTGGCTATTGAATAACACGTTGTCAGTTATACAAAGTATCACACTATATACTGTATAATATTACAATAATAATTCATCCTTTGGACTCTGAGTTGAATTTAAGGCTTTGACAGCACGTCTCCTCTGTATACTGTCATTTTCCGTCTTTTTAGCCAGCTCAGTGACCGCCCGTAACCTCTCACCTCCTCTTCATATTATGTCAGCAGTGTCAGCATCGGTAGTTCAGTGGTAGAATACTCGACAGCCGAGTACGAGGTCAGGATTCGATTCCCTGTCGATACATTCTGTAACCTTGCTTAGCTGACAATAAGGCTGGGCATAGGGCTAGCAACTTCGCCACATTAAAACAACGCTAGCATTTACTGGAACCTCAAAGCTTACGGCTGGAAACCCGATGTTCCAGGAGTAACGTTAAAGAATGAACAAAAAGAATATCAAGAAAAATTAAGATAAATAAATTCTGAGTAAAATATGCTCATTGTCGCGAATTGACATCTTTTTCGATTTCTTGTTTTAACGGGAAGTATCCGTAACTGTGATATGGTGTGAGCGAAATATTGTGGTCGAGACGTCATTAGTAAATAAAATACTGTATCACTGTGTGCTTTTATCGAAATAAATTTATTCTGTGATGGAACTACTATTCGCTAACTATCTGTTATTATCTTCACAGTTGCATACCATCATCACAAATGTTCTCAAATGAATGCATAGATGTTCTCAACAACATGTACGCTTCTCCCTTTTAATTAACAACCTGATTTGTTATAATTTTCTAAAAACACTTGTAGTGAATGACACATTACCATGTAAATTTTTCACAAAGATGCTCATTCTTACGAGCTGACCAAGGATTAATATCCCTTAGAGAACCATTGAAAACCAGCCAAGGAGTACTTGGCAGCTCTGTCATCCTAGTTAAGGAGTCATCGGCAGTACTCAAGCACTATCAGAGTTCAAATCCAGGACCTTCTGGTTACAAAGCAAGCTGGTTCGTATACCACTCAGCCACTGGGATCCGGTTTAGCGGCCAACTCATGAATTCTAACTTCTACCAATCCATGATTTTAGCGCGACCCCAGCCAATGTCGTCGGTGGGACATCCATCCTCACACTTGACTAGATGGACCTCACTAGAACTCCAGGAAACTCTGCCCTGTAGCAAGTCACTAGCGAGCACCAGATTGGTAGAAGTTAGAATTCATGGGCTGGCTACTGAATCGGGTCCCAGTGGCTGAATGGTATGTGATCTTGCCTTGTAACTGGAAGGTCCTGGGCTCGAAACCTGGCAGTGGGTGCCTACTTCCGATGATTTCCAAACTAGGATGAAACAGCTGTCTAGTACTCCTTGCTGGTTTTCAATGATTCTCTAACTGATATGAATCCTTGATCAACTCGTAAAAACAAAACTAATCCCTACAAATCAACTGTAGAAAAAGATGCTTATGATGATATTCATAGTTGGCGTTTATTAACAGAAATATCCATGTTTCTGTATTAAAGAAAATTTTAACGCTTGTGCTACAACTCACGAATGCATAATTTTTATTTTTTTCACATATTTTAGATGTCTTGAATTTCAGTTTGTTTACTGAACTGTTATATTTTAGAAAAAAATCTAGTTCTAAAATGGTAGCTTAGGTATACCTGAGTTTTATTTAGTTGTTGCTAATGGTTACAAATATTCAGTTATCACCACTGTATTATAATTTCATTCCTACTAGATACCCTGAAATTCGGACCTTTTTAAAGTACTTCTACCTATCAGATATCATTTTTTAAAAGATTTTAGAGTTGGATTATTTGAAAAAGAAAAAGATGTATAACCATTGTTTAGAAACTTACTTCATTATAAATATGGTAGTGCATTATCCAAGAAGATAAAAGGTGATGAAAGTAGATTGGTAAACATCTGAAATTCCCTCATTATCTACTATCTACAACAGGAAATATCTGTGAGCATGACAGCATTGTAGACTTTAGCATAGCTTAATTCCGGCTATGTTAGTCAGTCAAATACATTCTGGAGATCTGGTGACTTTATGGTTATAGACACCCTCTGTGGCCAGTAATGCATACGGTAGTAAATTTAAAACATCAAACAAACATACACTAATTACTGAAACACACTTTAGTGCTAAGAGCTACCAACTAAATAAATATGAAGGAATATTATTAAAATGAGTATTTTGGAGAGGAAAAATTCACAGTTCAGAATTTGTTTATTTACATTATTTCAAAAATAAAAAAAACAGCTCTGCAAACAAATTGAAATTCAAGACATCTAAAAAATGTGAAAAAAATAAACATTATACATTCGTGAGTTGTAGCACAAGCGAATAAATATTCTTTAATACAGAAACATGGATATTTCTGTTAATAAACGCCAACTATGAATATTATCACCGATAATATTCTTAATTGTGGTGCTCGACTGGATTATGCGTCAGATTATGCACCGGAAGCGATGACACAGGAATTCGCTGGACCACAGATAAGAAGACTCAAGAAGATTTGGATTTCACAGATGACATATATCTAACGTCACACAAACTCGAAGACTTACAGGCGAAAATTCACAAACTGGATGAATAAACAGCAAGATAAGACATAGAGAAGACGGTAGTAATGAAGATAAAAAACCAACCAACAACAACCAGCACCAATCACCATCAATGGGAGAGATTTAACAGAGGTTACCTCCTTCACTTATCTAGGCAGTAGGCATCGTTTCAACTACAGGCAGCCGGAACGGATGAAGATATGAAAGTCAACCAGCCAGAATCAGAAAGACAAAATAAGCAATCACCAATCTGAAACCAGTTTTGGTCAGCTGGCCAGAAAGAATTAGTAACAAAAAACTCTGGCTGAGAACAAACCAACGAAGATCCAAATCTCTCAACAAATATGTAGAAAGAAATGGAGATGGATCGGGCATATATTGGGGAGGCCGTCAAATGACATCGCGTGCAATCCAGGCCATTGTTTGAGTGAAATCCGAATGAGAAGCGACGATAAGGACGTCGGTGTGAGGGTGGCATGGAGGAGATCGTGTAGCGACGACGAGGAGGAGTAGATGAGCGATCGAGGGGTAAGCTGAAGAGGACCTCAGAAAATGGGACAAAATGAAAGCGTTTTATTTAAGCTCTGTTTTCCACTTGGAAACCAAAGGAATAATAATAATATAATAAGTTTGACCATAAGCATCGTTGTGAAAAAATTACATGAAAATGTGTTACTCACTCCAGGTATTTTTTAGAAAATTATAATAAGTCATGGTGTGTATTAAAAGTAAGAGGATTACATGTTGTTGAGAACATGTATGCATCCGTTTGAGAACATTTGTGATGATGGTATGCAACTGTGAAGATAATAACAGATAGTTGACAAACACTAGTTACTACGTACTACTGAGTGAACGAGTTGAATAGTTGAATAGCAATCACATCAACCAATAGTGCTTACTAGTCAAATCCAAGTGATATAAATACCAGATGGTTGTTTCGCTCCTTCAGAGCCACGTTCATCAGCACTGTCCCCAGATGGGCCCAAGTCACAGAGCGAAATCAGTTCACACCATCCGATTTCTATCTTAAATCTAATTGGCAGTTTGCAAATTGAAATTGCAAGGAATTTTCAGGTACATACAGGTACATTCATATAATTCCTACTGAATAATAAGTGATCAATTTTTTGCTGATTTTACTCATTGTCTTAAATTAATTTTATCTTAAAAGAAATTTGAGAGACGAATCTGAGTGTGACTTTATACAGATATGCAACATTTCAGGTTGTCACACACAGTAGTAGAGAATATAAATGCTATGAAACTGCAACAAATGAGAGGTGTATGGGGAGGATGAGTGGCGATGAAAATGATTTAATGGAGATTAGTAACGATGACTGAAGCCTACGAAGAGTGAAGATATCTAAGCAGTTGTAAACGATTTCGCACTTTACCGTCAACAATCCTCAACTATCGGTTCTTAACGTCCAATGAGCTACAGACGTCCTCTACACTCCTTCAAACATGATTCAAGTCAATAATCAGTGAACTGTCGACATATTTTGATCTTAACAATCGTATTGTATTGCATACCCTATCTAGTAGAAAAATGTTAATAATGATGAGTGTAATTAGTGAAGCCGAAAGTGAACGCCAGATCGCAGAAAATTTAATGCATCAAATCCACTCAGTGTATCCGTACATCTTTAGATTTTATTTACCTCACTGTATTTATACGTCAGTAGTTTACTGATAGAATCCTCAGCAGTGATGCAGGAGGTGCGGATTAGATTTTTGACCGATATGCTTCTAACCCCCGCTGGTAATAAGCTTTGAAGATGGGGAAAGTTGATCATGAGGCTAGCATCTTAAACTCATAAGACAACAGCATGATTACTGAAACTTCAAAGCTTAAAGCTTGAAGTTATATTTTCCACCTGGAATCTGAGAAAGGTAAAAAGGTATCAGTTTGTGACACTATTGAAATACAGGGTGTCAAGGAACTTAACCCTAAGTTCCTATTATTTGCAAAGACGCTCCGAACCGATAATTACTATGTATGTTTCTCGACTTTAACTCCAAAACACCAGTACTTGTTAGAAGGTTATATTGTTTGGCGATTAAAATCAAAATAGTTACAAGTCTATAAACAAATGTTTTATACTAAATATAATGTACTTTTATTCGTATTCTTTCTTCTTCTTCTTCTTCCAACTTGTACACGATTGAACCATTCGCGCCTTCGAGTTGCCCGCCAGTGGCTACCAGTTCCAATAAACAAATATTCAGTGTTCGCGTCCATTGACATAGGGCTTCAATAGCACATCTCTATTTCATCCTGTTCTCTGAAGTCCTGTTCAGCTGACTTCACGACTGTCTATAGGCTGTCATCCCCTTCTCACACGATCTCTTCCACGTCACCCTACGATGCCCAACTAGTCGTCTTTCATTCAAGTTCCCCTAGAGAGCTGCCCTGGTATATGATGTCAGTCAATGGTCTCTTCAGTGTGTGCCGAGCCCTATCTATTTTCTTCCACGTATTTATTGGGCAATGGACTCTCTTATCTATCCTAATTTTCTTCGATCTTCTCTAGTTCTTACATATCTTGCTAATATCAGGGGAATTTTTCTTCAGCTTTCTGCATGAGGAAGATATGTATTTCTAAGAAAGGGAGGAAGTAACCCCTATTTTCTTGTGGGTTTATTTCTTTTCTGTAAATCTGTAAGTTATTCTCCTTCAACTTATATTTTACACTGATGAGAATATTTGAAATTTGCAATATTCATGTCTACTTGTCAAGATTCCTTAAGATTATTGATTAAGTGCTTTGTTTATAGTCTTAATCAGTAGATAAAAACCTCTTGTGTTCAATATTTTGCACTAGTGATTATCAAATGAAATCAAGTCTGATTTAATAATATATATATATAATGAAAGCAGTTCAAACAGAATCTAAGAATTTATTCAAAATTTCGAACAGTAAGGATGTGTTTACTCTTCTTAAAACCTTATTTCACTAAATAGACTTCTTGGTGCAAATACCACCGCCTAGTATGAGAAATTCAAAGCCATTCAAGTCAGACATTAGCGATTTCTAGCCATATTGAAGTGGTCTTAACACCGTGCGGGTGTGGCGCTGGTTCAGAGCTGAGCTCATCAGCTAGACACACAGACTGATTTAGCTCAAAGAGAGGAGTCCGCCACCTGCCGACTATTAATATTGTTTCCTTTAGTTTCTAAAGGAACATAGGACTTCACCCACACGTCCCCATTCCGTTCTCTTGTCAGACAATGTTTTCACCTGGCTCCACGTCTACCCACATGCTTTCATCTCCTCTTCACCTGATAGCCTCCATATCACCCCACCTTCTCACTGACGACCACCTCGCGCTTCCCATTCGACTTCCACTCGAGCGGTGGCCTGGTGTGTGATGTCACTCACTTGATGGTTTGTTTTCTCAGAGTATGGACAATCCACCTCAATTTCTGCCTGCATATTTGTTACACAATCGGTCACCGTTGGGTTGGTTCGTTCATTGCCAGAGATCCCTGTGTCGGTGATCTTTCATGGCCGACCATCTGATCTTGAGTGGTATTGAGCGAATACAGTTGTTGATGAAGATGTGTAGTTGGTTCGAAGTGGCCTTCGTGACGCAGTGTCAAGTCTATGATCCCTATAGTAAGTAGCACTGACTTCACATTGGAAATGGAAATCCGGATCTTATTTTCATGTTCACACTGAGTACTGCTGATCTTCACACAGACCTGATAGTAATGAAAGCTTGCCTTGCTTTGTCGATCCTGATTGCTTTGAGATCCTCATCATTTCCGTCCACCTGTAGTTGGAACGATGCTTCCCAGGTAGGTAGATAGGTAGGTGAAGGAGGTTGCTTCTTTCAGATTCCTCCCATTTATGCTGGCCGATTGTTGTCTGTTGTTGCTGTTGCTGTTGGCCAGGAATCTTCATCACCTACCTCTGTTTTCTCTATGTTCACCTTAATTCTTATCCTCTCTGGATGCTTCTTCTGACAACTTAATGCTCTCCACTTGCATGTCTTCCGGTTTGTGGGAAATCAGAAATACGTCATCGGAGAAATCCGAATCCTACAACTTTGTTTTTGTGTGGGTCCATTTTATGCCTGTTTTCTCGCTGCCCACCGCTATCTGTCTGTCGCATTATCCAGTCTACCGCCGGTAATCAGAAAAATCATTGCAGATAGTAGGCAGACAGCCGGCTTGTCTTACTCCCGTCTTCACTTCTAAGCATTCCGTGAGTTTCCCGTTGTGGATTACTTGGCATGCAACTGTTGGGTGAGATGTATAATTGTTGCTTGCCGATTAGATTAATTCGATATGATCATAAAGTATCCCTCCTAGACATGACTTGGTTTTACACTACTCATATCAACCCGTTAGTAGTGGACATCACCATTTCAATTTACTTGCTTTGTCGTTTAATATTTAACGTGACAAGCAGATTACTTATTGTCGTCTGTATAATTTTGGTTTTCAAAGGAAACTGTGACGAATACTCACCTTGAATTGTACCAAAACTGCCATTTATCACTAATGTGTAACATCTCATAAAACCAACTTAATTGTCAGCAGTACTTTCAAGTTTTCAATGAAAATTCAAGAAGTCTATCTTTAAGCTAGCTATAAATTATACCAGAGTTGATATTTGTCTGCGGCCTTTATTAAAAATGGATAATCTACAAATTGCAAGCAAAATGACTGTTTAACATTCTTTAATTTTCATTACTTCAGTAGTTAAAAACGATCACTGATGAAAACCACTTAGAAACCAATGAATATTTTGAGAGGAAACCCCTTATGTATTAGAAACTTTCTAATCTTTTACTTTTGTTTTCATTTGATTTCTTTAGATTAGTTTTATTCAAGTTTAGTTTCTTTTTATTTCATCTCTATTAATGAGCCTATGAGAGTCTTATTTCGAAGAAGACTAGCTCCGTTAGTCACAGTGTCTCAGTCAAACAATTGTGGCATTACAAGGTCGTGTAATGCGACAAAAATTAACTATGAAAATTATGACTACTGGACACTACAACAGACAGATTCAACTGAGCCGAAATGTACTCCAGGTAAGTATGAGTTGTAATTTATGTCCATAAATTAGTTCCCTTCAACATGAATCCAGTCTCCCCTTTTAACAGCATGTTTTGTTTTCAAAATATGTCACTAAAGTTAACTTAGGAGTAATTAATATTAGATGCTTGGAGGTAATCGGAAGGAAGCTTTGGACCTAAGTTTCATGCTAGTTGGTAATCGTCAGCAAGGCGTATCTGCAACCTTGAAGGAGCTAATATCTTTTCTGAGATTCGAATCCGCGTCACCCAGTGCTGCAGTCAGAGACGTTACCACTGAGCTATTCGAGCGCGCGTTTTACTTCCTGTAGGACTGTAGTTGATATTTTGATTTGACACTAGTAACTAGTGTGATGCGTCTAGTCCTCTCTTTGGTATAGACTGAATTCTATCAGCTAGGTTTGTAATGTGGTCACCATTCTAGGTAGCTCGCCATCACGGTGCTTCCTGCCGATTGCATTCAACCATCTAATATCATCAAATCAACGTTCACCGTGATGGCGAGCTACCTAGAATGGTAGCCACATTACAAACCTGACTGATAGAATTCAATCTGCACCAAAGAGAGGACTAGACACATCACACTAATTACTAGTGTTAAATCAAAGTAATCAATATTGTTTATCTGTTCTTGTAATTCAATTGTTATTGTTCCCTTGAGTTCTGAGTGGACCATATGGATTTAGCAACACACTGTCATTTTACCCTGTTCATTGCAGTCCTTTTCAGTTGGCCTCACGATTCCTTCTCCTCTATATCGGCCTCGGACACACGCCCATCTAAACTGTCGCTTTAAATTCTAACTCCACTCTAGGTCCTGGCGCGTGATGTCACCCAGCAGTCCCCTCAACATGTGTTCGATGCATCTCCATTTTTCTCACTGTCAATTTAATTAGTCTTCTACACATCTGGACCAAATTGATTAGGCACCATGAACGGATGTCTTGATGTCATCTTCACTGCTAATTTTCTAATTACTTTTGTGGCGGTGGTAGTTAACAGTTAAATAAAGGACTGTAGTACCATACAATTTAGGACTGATTAGTTAAGAGATGTAAAATAATATGAGTGATTCATTTGTGGGACGGTTGCAAAGTTTCAAGTGGCAATCAGAGGTTACCGAGAGAGTTTAAAATGTTATTACAGACCTAAGTAATACAGAATTTGGTATGTCTTTTTCCTTAATATTACCTATTAGGCATCAGTGGACAGAAAGCCATGAACTTATATTTCATTTTGTCTTTCATTCATCAGAAATGTGCAAGACATTCCAAATCGTTGTAGTGTCAATTAGTTTACTGATGATACATTCCACAGAACCCCATAACATAAAAAAACTACATACGTGTATTTATTTTCGTCGAGAAACAGGTTAATGTACAACGTCATTTATCAATGTATTGTTCCTAAATCTTTCCCAACTTTTTGAAACTTAGGTATCCAACCCTTCGATGCAAGTAATAGTTTACTATCTCAAACTCTGACAGAAACAGATTATTCAAATGATAATGAATTAGCGAATATGAAATGTTGTACCATTGAGACAACTGAAGACTGTTCACAGATGGATGAATTAAAATCCTGTGAAGTAGAAGATAAATCAAATTCTCTTGATAATGAATCATTAGAGACAACATCATCGGCAACAACAACAACAACAACAACTACAACCGCTGAAACAACAGACTGCTCTAATCCTGATCAGTTACAAATACCTGGAAATGATGAATCCCATCACACAGACAATCATAACAATACAGTGTCTAAAAGCAACGAACTCAGTAAAACACGAGTAGCACAAAGGAAAGTTTCGAAATCATCCTCTTTTTCTGTTACAACAAATGTTGTTAGCCAACGTAAATCAATACAACAGTGTAAAACTGAACGTTATCGTAGCGTTATAGAATCGCTTACAGGTGTTGGTAAAGCCAGTCAGCTATCAGTAGAACGTTTAAAAGCAGCTAGAGATGAAGTTGAGGAAGCTATAAAAGTTAGTTAGAGTGTAATACTGTTTTTTTTCTTCTTTACCTATTGTGTTTTAAAATTAGGAAAAGCAAACACGGTTCTAATCACTTAATGATAAATTACTATTGACTGTTATATTTAACCAACATGGGTTTGGTATCATATTGACGGGAGTTAAAATTCATCGGCAGTCAGAGATCCCGTTCCAATGACATGATGGTTACGTGCTCACCTCTGGACCTAAAGGTTCTAGATTCGATCCTTAATTCTGTCATGAGTGCGTACTTATACGGCAAAAAAAAAACAACTGTCTCGTTGTCCTTAGTTTTCTCTGGTTCTCTAACTGATGTCAGTTTCTGAGGAAGTTTAGTGTGAAATAAACAAAGTTATCCATATTAATATATGAATGAATGGAGTCAGTAATAAATCCCGCTAGATTTTTGTAGGCGTACAAAGAAATGAACAAAAATTTAACAAGTTGATCAGGAAATTTTGACGCGCGGTGACATCGGTAAAGGGTAGTGAAAATAATTAGATAAGACACAGTGGTTAAATGTCAATAAAACTGATTATTTATAAAATAACTAGATGATAAATTAAACGAAAAGTACAACAATGTTGTTTCCTTTGCATAATTCTCCTTCAGTGATATCTCACTACAGAAACATTTTAATATAACAGTTGTAAATGCTGATTAGAATTTAATCAAGAAACAAGATGAAGTGACGCACGACCTATTAAGCATGAATGACAATTTCTAATGCATCTGGGAACAATTATACTTTTAATATCACTTAAGTCTTCTGGAGTCATCCTTTCAGTTTTTAAGATAAGATTCATTTTAATAATGTTATTTTGGTGATCATTTTATAATAGTGCTGATTCGTGATTTAAGTACGACCATCAGTCAATGTCACCAGTGATTATATGTCTTCCCTCCTGACAGGATGATCCCCAGTGGTCGTGACTTTCCACTGGAACTCCAGATAACTTTGTCAGTCGATCAGTCAGCCAGTCACTGGCAAACATCAGATTAATCTTCAAGAGTTAGAGAACCGTTGGAAACTAAGGAGTACTGGATAGCTGTATCGTCCTAGTTTTGGACTCATCATCGGAATGTATCCGTCGGGGGTTGAACCAAGAACCCTTCAATTACAAGACAAGCTTGTGGACCACCCAACCACTGAGACAGAATCCAACGACCGGCCTGTAAATTCTTACTTACATCACTTCTTGATTTTAGTGTGACCACCAG
Organism: Trichobilharzia regenti; assembly: GCA_944472135.2. Taxonomy (NCBI): domain Eukaryota; kingdom Metazoa; phylum Platyhelminthes; class Trematoda; order Strigeidida; family Schistosomatidae; genus Trichobilharzia; species Trichobilharzia regenti. The sequence continues at coordinate 47,367,071 of OX235265.1, read as the reverse complement.
TCAATGTAATCGGAGAGTATTTGTCTATTCTGGAGAGAGTAAACTGATCTTTGTTACACAAAAGGTTATTTAACTGCAAATATGACGAATCTCAGAAAGTCAGGCTGACTAATGAGCCTTTATACTGGTTACATAAGGTAGGGCTTCTAGGTTATCTAGTCTCCTTCTAATAAATATTCTGCTTTGGCCCAATGGTTAGATTTGTCCAGACTGTTTGGACCTGTCTTAGATTGTATTTGGCTGTTTCAGCTGGTCTCAGCCACTTCTTTTGAGGCAGTAAAAATTAAAAGTTCTTTGCCTTCATTATTCCACGGTTAACTTCAAAATGTCACCGATCTCACTTTAGAAAAACAACTTAAATATGCCAAAGGAATACTATGGAGTCAGCCGTTTTCGCTCCTTAGGATTAGTTATCTTTTGCTTCCCTTGCATAGGGAAAATAGTAAATCATCGGAGTAGCACAGCATAACTATAGTATACTATAAAGTTACTCACCTCACAAATAACAGTGCGGTTATCAGTGCGTTACCTATAATATCAGTATATTAGTTCAACAGGAAATTCTAAAAGCGATAACACTAACACTTGCTTCTATTGAAGGAAGGTGAAATAAAATCTTTGGTGCTCCGGTTAATCAGAAATTTGTTACTTTTCAGACATACATAACCTACTCTCACTTTTGTCTTTATTGTTAATGCAAATATCATTACTTAAGAAGGTTACTAATCGTGATAGTACTCAAAACTGTTTGATTATAAGTGGTATATATACACGTATATATAAATTATTTACTGTTATTCATTCTGAATGAAAACAGAGTCGAAAAATATTTTCAGTACTTGGTCCATATAATCCTATAAGACAAGCATTGAGGACACGTGGTTGGGTTGAAAAATTCGATACTAATAATGGATCCACAGGACAAAATGCACAAGAGACGAGTAAATCAATGAGATCTATCAATGATAATAAAACTTCACGAAGTTATAATTCCTTACAAAATGATACAACAATGGAGGACTCTGAAGACGGTGATTCAGACGATGATGTAACTGCAGCAAATGAAGGTAGGCATATTTTTTATAAATAATGCGGCTTCTTTTAATTGGATGAAGGATTTCATCATGAGCTGATATCAGTTAGAGAGCCATTGGAAAACCTGCAGGGAGTACTGACAGACGGCTATTTCGTTCTAGTTTGGGATTATTCAGCAGTGCGCACCCACCGCCGGGGTTAGAACCCAGGACGTGGCTATAAGGCGAGCTCGTACACTACTGAGCCACTGGGACCCAATGTATTCTTCTATGCGTTACTGCCTTATCTTCAACCTGCGTACTAATGAAGAGTCTCAAATTGGGCCGAGACAGCTGTCTATTACTCCCAGGTTATCCAGTGGTTCCCTAACTGATGTCAGCTCATGATGAAATCCTCCATCCAATCAGATAAAATCCCTACAAAACCAATGCTTTTTTTATTTACTTGTCACCATACACGCGTTGAATTTATAGTTCACTTATTCAGTTAACTACAAAGACAAATGCCACATCGTATTATACATTTGTGATTTTTTTGTGTATTGTGCAACAGTTCACTCAATCTTTTCTTATAGCTGTTCGCAATGGCCTTTGTAAATGAAAGATATAAAGTCACTTTTTGCAGTAGGTGTCTGCCTTCCATCTTTGTTGTTAGGTGGCATAATATCGTCAGTAGTGATGAAGTTAGGCTTAGACCATTAGCCAAAGAGGGAAAGTCAACTGATGAAGTTGTGAAACGGTATCGATTGGGACAGCTAGGATAGTCTCTACGTATACCAAGCTATTTAACTTCCTTATCGAGAAATGTTCTAGCAGGTGTAGCATTGTAAAACAGTTAGAAATCGTCAGATCTAAGATAACAGCATCCATCCACGGAGTTTTTGACTTCTGGTGTGAGCCAAATAAAGGAATGCAGATAATCTGAATAGAGTCTTCATGGTATGAAGAATCAGATTTTGGAGACCTTTGGCTATGTGTCTCAAAATCATTCTCAGTAGAACAGAAGAATTCACTCTTTGTGATCTCCAAGATCCACTGAGTTCCTGCTACTCTTTACCTAATAATTTTTTCACCCATAAGCAACCATTTGTCACAGATTCATTGTATTTCTATTTCTCCTATTCGTATACGCACTTTTAAGAGGTACAGCAACTTGAACTGCTGAAATTTCGTGCAAAGTTATACCATAAAAATTCATTTCAGTTCACTTTTTACTTCTTATATCGATTTTGTAGATGAAACTTCCACTTGGAGCTTTTCTGTACGGAATGTTGCGCGTATAACCTGATAATAATGATGTGTATTTGACTAGAGACAGTAGTTTTAATTCCTTTCGCTTCCAGTGAGAAACTGGGCTTTAAGCTTGAGCACTGAAGTTGCAGTAGGGATTTTGCTTTTTATGCCAGACTTGCTACCGAATAGGGAAGTTTGGGAGTGCGTTGCGGCCGCGGGGGGGGGGGAGGGAATCAAGTCCAGACTACATGCATGGTTGGTAAACATTCCACTGCTGAACCAATGACGCACATTATTATATTTGTAGGCTACCTGAAATGTACATATAACTGCTCAGTGGTAGAAGAACTTTTTAATTCAGTGGTTAAATTTTCGCAAAGCTTTAATATTTGATTGTAAGGGTTTCGTCATCAGACTGGGTAGCATGTTCAGTATTTAAGACATAGAGAAGTGAGTTCTCCTTCTGCTTTTCATTAGCTAATGGATACATGACTATACTGACTAGAGTAAAGGAGAAATCAAATCAAATGTAAATCTACCTGCATTGGGCCCATCTAGATACGAAGTATAAGCTTGTTTATTATCTGAATAAATTACCTAGTGACATTGACATTGAGGTTGAAGAGGGGACTATGAACGACATAGCCCTTCAATTACAATAGGGCAATATGTATAACAACTAAATATCTCGGTATTTCGGTGCTAACAAGCGCAACAGTAAGAAGAAATATTTTGTTAAGTGGTTGCACGCAGCAATTAATGCTAGACACTTGACTATTGATTCGAAATGTCCAGAAAAACAAATATTCATGCGTATGACCTTACAAATGAACTGTATTTCTGTTGATCATTAAAACATATGTACTACTTTACCCGTTTACTAGGTGTAAATTTCATACGCTGAAAATCAAGCAATGAAATACACTCAATTCGTTGTATATATATAGTTCAGAATTTACTGAAATCTTCAAAGTAATCTTAAGTAATCTTTATAAGAAATCAAAAGGTAGCATACATGGGCCATGCTATTTCGTTCCAGTGACTGAGTGGTCAGTGAGCCTGCCTTATATCCTAAAGGTTCTCGGTACGCTACCTGGTGGGGTCATGGGTGCATAATTCTAGATGATTCCGAAAAAGACTAGACAGCTGTCTAGTACACCTTGGTTTTCAACTGTTCTCTAACTGAAGTCAGTTTGTGACCAATCTTGAGGTCATAGAAATTGAATACCTGTCATCAACCCCTTTAACAAAACTGTGAAAGTCAACAAATTATTATTCTACTCAAATATTCAATGAAATAAAATAAAAATTGTTAATTTTTTTCCATTCTTGACAAGTAAATTTTGTGGCGTGAATGTTTTAGAATTTTTAAAGGAATTCACAAGAATGGTTACTGAACAAAGAGTATTCTTTTAGATGAATTTATCAACAGGTTCTACAGTTATATACATATAATTGTAAATTAATTAGTGTTATTAAACAACATTAATGTTTAAATAACATCATGTGCAACTGTTGCACAGTGGTTAGGACGCTCGCCAACCATGCACATGGTCCGGGGTTCGATCCCCTGTTGACACAAACCTGATATCAATGGTTGGCCCGAAAAATTTGGGCCACCGACATCATATGCGGAAAATTCCATACTTGTACCAAAATATTGTATGGATTCAAGCTGTAATAAATAAAAAAAAATGATAATAAACAATAATGTCAATGGATTACAGTTCGATGGCATCAACATAACACTGCACACTGCATATGAGAAAAACCAGGAAAGAAAATAATACAAATCCGTTAATTTATAGTCTCCACTGAAGGCCAGGACAGTAGTAATAGCTTGACTTATTTCATTTGTACACAAAGCGAACGGCGATAAACTCTGCTGTTTGAAATATGTGGTACCTGGAAGTTTTTGGCAATTTATTTGCTACCGGGTAAATGATAGAGAAGGATTCTTCAAAGCTGGCCTTGTTGTCGGCTTGGACCAGGTGGTCTAATATCGAACTATTGATGGTGTTTATTATTATTATTGTATCCTTTAGTTCCTAGAGGAACATAGGGCTTCAGCTGCGCACCTCCATTGACTTCGGTTTTCTGACAACCTTTTCACCCCGCTCCAGGTCTGTCCACATGCTTTCATCTCCTCCTCGCATGATCTCCTCCAAGTCACCCTTGGACGACCAACTCGCCGCCTCCTTTTCGGGTTCCACTCGAGGGCTTGTCTAGTGATGTCACTTGATGGTTTCCTCAGCGTATGGCCAATCCATCTCCATTTCTTTCTGCCTATTTGTTTCACAATCGGTCCCTGATTGGTTCGCTCATCGTCAGAGATCCCTGTTGCTGATCTTTTCTGGCCATCTGATCTTGAGTATTGAGCGGAGACAGTTGTTAATGAAGGTTTGAAGTTTGTTTGAGATGCTCTTTATGACTCGCCAAGTCTCTGATCCGTATAGTAGCACTGACTTCACATTGGAGTTGAAAATCCGGATCTTATTTTTGATGCTGAGTGCTGTTGACCTCCACACAGATTTGAGAGTAATGAAAGCTTGTCTTGCTTTTCCGATTCTGGCTTTGATGTCCTCGTCGGTTCCGCCTGTAGTTGAGACGATGCTTCCCAGGTAGGTGAAGGAGTTTGTTTCTTTCAGGTTCTTCCCATTTATGCTTATTGTGGTCTGTTGGTGTTGTTGATGTTGGCTAGGAATCTTCATTATCTCTGTTTTATCTATGTTCACGTGAAGTCCTATCTTTGATGCTTCTTCTGCCAACTTGTTACTTTTCACTTGCATATCTTCCAGTTTATGGGAAATCAGACATATATCATCGGCGAAATCCAGATCCTCTTACTTAACCACACTGGTAAATTTTCCCGAGAGAGCACGAAACATCAAGTTGCTAGAGCAACAGCCAATATAAGTCGCTTCACAAGCGCAGCTGAATTGGTAGATACAATTAGAAGTGGTTAGTCTAGGAACTTCATCTTTCAATCGAAGAATCACTACTGATCGCGTAGAAAATATGACTTGTAGTTTGCCAGCATTTGAAGTTCTTTGAATAGACTTTCTTAATTTGTTAGTAATTATTTCACTAGGTGCATCACCCTTGAATTACAGTCGTCTATATGAAGGCTTCTTATTTACAGATGAGATGTACTTCACCAGCAGGCGGTTTCACTACATATTTGTTATCCGTCTAACTCAGACTACAGAGAAATTCCTCTGTATTAATGCTTGGATAATCCATGCATGTGATCTAGATTCAATTCCCCGCGGAAGTACTCTTAAAACTCACTCAGCTGATAGTAAGCCAGGTAATGAGGGAAGGCTAGACGTGAGACTAGCAACCCTAAAGCTGTAAAATAATAACACCATTTCTACTGACTCACCAAAGCTAAAGATTTCAGCCCAATGTTCCACTTGGAACCCAAAAGAATGAAAAAAATGCTTAGGCGATTACCCTACGATATGTACACTTCTAAATTAATAATTGATTAAAAGAAGCAGGGAAAGTTAATAAAGCTACATTTAATAAACTCATCAAATTTCAGTTGGACTCTTCAGCTGAGTACTGTACATACAGTGAAATATAAATATATACCTCTAGAGTTATGTTGGGAAATATATGACTGACAAGTAAGTAAACGACAATGAGTCAGTCATGCAAAACGACAGGTGTGAATGTTTTTCAGGTCATGCTCAGATAGATAAGGGGGAACGCAGTACTATAGATTAGAATAAAGATAATAATGCATCACGATTCAGTTACATTGCATCAACAAACGATGAATTATAACTAAAAGAACTTCAATACATCAAGAATTACATGCTGAATAGTGGGGATAATAACAATAATACTAAAAAACGAGTTAAGATAATACCACTAACTATCGTTTTAAATGAATCAAGAATAGTAATAATAAGAGATAGAATAAAAATGTTGACCATTATAAGTAAAACATACTACCATGGTAGGTTCACAGTGACCTCTATTTCCTTCTGTAAACACAGACCAGGTTTATAAACTGTGATTCCGTAGACCTCTGCAACTTCCTTTTTGTTTGCTTACTGACAACAATGAATGACTTGGTAGCGTCAGTATCATGTCCATAGTCTATAAGTTGCTTTGTTACTGAACTATTTGGTACTTTGACTTCAGATGTTTTCAACCACTTAAGCATATATATATATATATATAACACTGTATGTAGAGCACTCAGTCGAAGACTTCGATAGAAATTCGACAAATTTACTCAATCCTGCTTTATTAACGTTTCTTGCTTGTTTCAAATTCAAATTGAGAAATAAATGTCATTAACAGCTAATTAAACTTGATTAATTAAACTTGATAATATTAATATTCTATACAAAATAGTTTTTGAAAACCATTTAAAACCGTTTTTTAATTTCTTCAGAAAAGCAACGCGTTCAACCATGGGAGGAAGATGACGGATACTATGGGATAATGGTTAGTCTGATGGTGATGCTCTTGAGGAAACAAAAATTTTTGTCGACAATTTTTTTTTATATTTTTGGATTCTACCACGATTCTTAATTATGTTTGCACTAAAATAATGTCACATAGTAGGCCAGTGGATTTGCCAGTTAATCAAGGTAAAAGATCTGACCATATATATTGTTTAAATTCCGTCGATTGATTATGTACTGTGATCAGAAGGCGAAGTAATAATGTTGGATTTAGTGGGGAGAACTTGTTGGTGTCCTCCAGTTTTGTAATTCATAGCGCTTATCAATAGCATGTGTCTACGGCCTAGATGAAACTCGTCTGTTAGTTTCTCTTATCAGAATGAATAACTGAGTATTGACTTTCTGATGAGCTCCAGCCTACATAAAATCCCCCGTCAAATACAGCTCATTGCCAGTCAACGTATGAGATCTAACTTTAGTCATTCAGTGAATGATAGTAAATAGAGTGAAAAGGATAGTTATGCTTTTGTTAACTCACACGAGAAGATACATTTCTGTAAATAAGGTAGCATAAGTTAAGTAGCAATGTTCATCTGGCTTGGAGAAGACATTTAATCTTGTTATAGTGACTCCATCTCAACCTACATTAATCTAGTATAACTGTGATTATAAAGCTGACTCACTGAGTACTTATTTGCAGAGAAATTCTTCTATTGTTTCTGTACGGAACAAAGCCACAGAAAGTATCAAGTGCTGTCCTGGAGGCAGTCTTTTCCTATATATATACATACCTCTATGGTTGTATATTAAGCAATGCTGGCACTAAGTTTTTTTGTGTGGAATGAAATCCATTCAGCATATGCCCCTTAGATGTTATAGCTTATTTTTTCCCTTCAGAGATTTTTATCACATTGAAGCTCCGAATGAAGAGTTGTGTAATTCCATTGTGGGTGAAACTTACTTTGATAAAGTCTCACAGTGTTATACAGTAATATTTACTGATCATGTTTCGAGCACAATTTATTACTGCTCATAATCAAATCAAGGTACTCACACAACTTCCTAACTTCGTTCATATAATCCCATTATTTTTTATCTCTTGATGACATGACTGGTAGTAGTATTTTTCATAGAAGTAGCATTAAGTCCAATAGATAAGACGAAAGCAGAACAGGTTCGAGCAGTGTGCGTTAACCCTGAAAACTCAAAAGAAAGAAAAATCAAACTTAACGAAATCGAAAAGACTAGTTCTAATTAGTCTAAAACAGGATAAAAACATCGTCATCACGAAAGCTGATGACTATATCAAGAAAGTCACTGGACATATTGAAACGGGTCCATCCGAGGAAATTAAGGAACCTGTAGGCACAGTAATGAATAAGATTAAGAAATCTACGCCGGATTTAATACGTAGTATGAAGCTGTCACTGGGTGAGTCTAAATCGTTTAATTTAATGCCTAAAACTAACAATGCTAGTAGGATATATGGTACTATTAAAATACATAAGCCAGGTTACCCTCATACGACCAATAGTAGATTTCAGAAATACCCCTACTTATGAATTATCAAAACACTTAGCTATAATATTATGCTCCATTAGAAATCGTTCAAACACTGGACTAACTAATGCATATGAGATGAAAAATAAACTAAATGACATTCAAACAGAGAATGATGAAACAATAGTTGGTTTTGATACAACTAGTCTTTATATTAATATACCAGTCAATATGGGTTTGGAAGCAGTTAAAAAAGAACTAACTGCAGACCTTGAACTTACTCATGGGACGAAGCTGTCCATGGAGAAGATCATTTTAGGAATTCAGTTATGCCTCACATCTACTATTTTAAAATTCCAAGGCAAAATATATAAACAAACAGAAAGTGTAGAAATGGGATGGATCACCAATATCCCCTATCGTAGCAGATATCTTTATGGACACCTGGGAAAACATTGCCCCTAATACATTGAATCCCTCACCAAAAATATGGTGGAGATATGGTGGTGACATTTTCACAGTGTTAAAAACAGAACATATCTCTAGCTTCTTCATACATATAAACTCACTAGTAGAGGGAATAAAATTTTCATTTGAGTCGGGAAATGAACAGAGATAATTAGCTATATTAGATTGTACAATAAAGCGAATACGAGGTAAACTGTACACTAACGTTTATAAAAAGTCAAGGCACTCTAATAGATACTTAGACTTTAATTCATCTCATCCGTTGACTGTTAAGGCAGGCTTAGTTAAGTGTTTAACAAACCGACCAATAGCACTAAGTAGCACAAAAAACGATCTAAATGATGAATTAAAACAGATAGAAGAAGCGTTGGTGTTGAATAACTATCCTATAAAATTCATTAGGAAGATCAGTAAAGGCCAAAAACAAAATAAAAATAATTGTGGAACTAGTAATGATAACATAAATAAGAGAGAATATAAGTCATCTACAGTTATACCATATAAGGAGGAGACATCTTTGACCCGACGAAGCATTCCTAATGAAGCAGGAATTCGGTTGGCATTCAAACCTACAGACTCACTTAGGGATAAGCCCTGTAGTTTAAATGTCCCTGCACGTTGACCTTAATTAGACAAAATAATATAATTTACAAAATACGTTGCAATTACTGTGAGTGAGATCAACTACATAGGTCAAACTAGTAGGTCGGGGGTAGTCAGATTGTCGGAACATAAGAATTTAGCTGAGGTAAGAATGGTTGACCCAGAGAAGATAAGTAATTTCGAAAAAAGCTGAGCGATTGCACTGCATGCATTAACAAACAACCACCTAATAGGGTGCGACAGAGTCAAAATTCTAAGAAGTAAAATAGGTAGGTAGGTGGGGGAGAGAGGTTGATTACTGAATCATTGTTCATGAGATCTACACCCAACACGTGCAGCTGGGATGACTCATCATGTTACTATATACGAAATTTACCCTACTCATCTTGTGGTGAGAGCTGGCTGCTAGCCAAATTGGTAGACAATAATATACGTCAATGTTTACGTCCCAAATATTGGTCGTGAGAAAAATAAGAACAAATACTGATTCAACAACCAACCACAGCAGACTTTGCCTAGGTGGATACAATTAGCATATAGATGGTCTGTTGCCTGGCCCTTGTCTTCTATTGTTAAAATCTTACTGGGAATAGATCACGATTTTTTTCCACTTAGGTTTCGTCAAGTGCAGACGTCAGTTCAATAAAAAAACCCAACGAGTATTGGTCGATCACCCCTCACTTATCTAGACGGTCAGCATCGTTTCAACTACAGGCAGTGGGAACGAATGAAGATGTCAGAGTCAACCAGGATGGATCGTAAAGGCAAGATACGCCTTCATCAACCTGAAACCAGTTTGTAGACCTTCAGCACTAACTCAGCCAGCATTAGGAACAAGATTCAGATTTTCAACACCATTGCGAAGGCAGTTAGTCAGTTCCTCCATATGGGTGAGAAAATTGTGAGCCACAAAAAGGATATCTAACAGGCCACTGAATTTTTTATCAACAGCTGACACCTTGGCTGGTTGGCTCCATACTCACGATCAAATGGCCGGTCAGCGAGAAAGAATTAGCAAGAAGAAACTCTGGCTGGGAACAATACAACCAAGAGAATATTCTTCAACAAATATAGATGAAAAAAGAAGATGGATTAAGCATACACTGAAGAGGCCATCGAATGACATCGGTTGCAGTGTAGGCCATCGCTCGAGTGAAATCTGAATGGGAAGCGACGATTGGGACGTCGGTGCGTTGGTGACATTTACGAGATCGTGTGAGGAGGAGATGAGAGATTATGGGCGATGGGACAAAGTGGAGGCGTGTTATTGAAGCCATATTCTCCACTTGGAACCCAAATAAATAGTAATAAATATAATGATTGAACAGCTGTTCTTTCGTAGTTCTAAACCTGTCAACCAGTTTCCAAAGCTGCCTATTCTTATGTTATTCTTTAACTGGTGCATGCTTATGGTGAAATCTATCATACGCCTGTAGTCTTCTGAAAATAAACCACAAAGAATTTAATGAAATTTGACATTCATAAAGTTCAGGTGATATTTTCAGTGCAGACTAGCTATTTTCTTATTTATACTGAGAAAAAGAGTTACAAAGCGAACTCCCAAATCATAAAAATAAAATAGTGTTTTAGATATTTAAATTTTATTTCATCTCACTTCTGCTCAATCGGCAAAAATAGTAGGATGTTTCAGTAACTGCGTTATGAAATCAAACAGTTTAAAAGGAGAAGTTAAACGTATAGTAGAGGCATTCTTACTCAATAATCAGCTGATAGCATTTCTTCAAGAATTTGAGAGAACAAAGAAAGATGAATGGTGGTGACGATATCACTAAGAAAGAATTCAAAACTCCCACAGCACCACCATATAAATAGACTGCGTAAGGAATTCTGCATATGATTTTTAACAGAGCCATAGTTTAGACACCAAATTTCATTCGTAAATAATAATTTGCTAAAAAGTTTATAATGAAAAACGTTGTGAAGACTAACAAAAGAGTGAAAACACAGTTATTGTTATGCACGATGTAACACAGTCACACAGTACCATGAAATACAGCTACAATAATGAATGCCGAAATAATCAGGGGAAGAGAGACACTGATCACAAAGTTTTTACAGAAATAACACTGCTAATAAATTCTTCTAGATTCTGTTAGCCATTTTAATAAATCGTCTATTAAGTCACTTGGGATAACCTTAAGTTGGGAAATTTGTTGATTGTAGGCAAACGAAGAATTGATTTTAATTGGTGGATGGTGACTAGCAATTGAATCCAGGATGCGCATTTCGTCTTATTTGGGAATCGTCAGCTGGATGTGCCTGCATTCCTCAGTGAGTGATGATATTCCCACCGAGGTTCAAACACAGTGCCCATAGTTTCCACAGCTAGTCACCATCCACCAATTAAATTCTAATTACATGCCCAGACATCATCGAAGCATCGGCACGAGAAGCCGACATGTCAACCTGAGACCGAGCACCTCGGTCCAATCAATCGACGGGAAAATCTAAAATTCAATTGAATAAATGAAGATTTATATCCATTCAAACACGAATTCAAGTCTCAGAAAAAATCAAAATATTTGCCCATTGGCCAACAGACTAGTTTCATTCATACCTAATATATGTCATGACAAATATCTTAGAATGGTTTTAACGTTTTGTTTTTATCTACTTCAAGTCCCGTATGGTTCGTTCTGAAATCCCAAGATTTATTTGGTCATTACGTAAAAGTCAAGTGGAGTTTCGTTATCTTCAAAAGGATCAGATGATCAATCATCATAGTGGTGCGCCGTTTACGACTAAGGTAATAATAATGCTTGTTCTCTTTTCAGTGGTTTTTAGCAGTTTTTTCTTGGTCATATATATATATATATATATATATATATATATATATATATATTGATACTGGGAAATAAAATTCACAATGTGCGCCAGTGGCACAATAGCAGAATGCTCACAAATCACACAGGTGCTTCGGGGCTCGATTCACGGCCGACGCACTCTTCCATTACCTCACTAAGCCAGTAATAAGACTGATAAGGAGGGAAGTTTGGGCATGAAGCGGTTAGTAACCCATCCCGTAAAAATGAATACCATTGCTACCGAAACTTGAATCCTCTAGCTTGAAGCCCTATGTTCCACTGAGAACGTAAAGGAATAGAAAAAAGGTTAGTCTATACTAACATAAAATTATCCCGACAGGAGAACTATCCATAAAAACACAGAAATCTACCTGTTTGATGATACATGTTATGATTCAATAATCAAAAGAATGCTATAAAATCACCATTCATCCAAGCTTACATTACTACATGTAATGGTATTTTTTTCCTTCACGTTCCCCAGTGGAACATAGGGCCTCAAGTTGGTGGCTTGAAGTTTCTGTAGCAGTGTATATTTTTACAGGATGGGGTTGCTAGCCTCATGTCCAACCTTTCCTCTTTACCAGCATTATTTCTGGCTTAGCGAGGTAAAGGAGTGCGTCTGTGGCCGGGGATCGAACCCCGATTGGCGAGCGTCCTAACCGCTGTGCCACTGACGCATATGAAATAGTATACTGATCATTAAACCAATTTCTAGGTAAATAATTACTTTTATCAAACCACATTCAATTATCTAAAAAACCATATAGGCTTTCGACAGCAAGGGCATTCAAAGAACTAAAATAATATTCCCCTCTGTCAATATCCATGTGCATTATAAAAACATTTTAGCTGAAGAAGTGCAAAATTCTGATCTGTGTAACTACTATATATTTGCTGCCTGTGAGATTTTTAAGCAGTCAAACTTCCACCGAATGCTAGAACTGCCTAACTTCTACATGAGGAATTCTTTCCAGTAGGATCTCTGTGTACAATAAAAATGCATGATATATCTTTTAATTCCAGTACAAAACGGGATAGAACATTTCCGTCCAATAAAAACTGATCAGTAGGAAATTCGGAATAACTTCAACAGATAATTTGACTGATACCAATTGCACATTACGCAGACCTCGTGGCCAAGTCACTCAGTGGATAACGCTTTGGCGTTTAAAACGATGGTTGCTGAGTTCTGTTGTCATTGGGGATACCATCACTCACTGCAAAGTGCAGGTATATGCAGATGATAAGCCCCTAAATAGGACGAAATGCTCACCCTGGATTCCAGTGCGTATTTGATCATATTGATCATTTAGTTAGATAATTCCTACTCACTGGTCTAAAAATTCTGAGTCTTATGGATGTCACTTTCCTAATATCACTTACGAAGATATTTGAGTTGCTTCTTTACATATATTCGTTATCTGCTGTCCACAATCTTTCACAGGATAACAAGTAAGTCGAAAGCGATTTATTATTGCCAAATCTAATGATTGTTCACTCTCGCTATATTCATACGTCTAGCTACCCCTCTGTCTCTCATCATCATTTTAGATTCCATAACACATAAAACTTTTTAAGCTATTTTTCCAACTTTTTAATTTTTAGGTATGTTATTGTAAGTTTTTGTATAATGCAAAATGCAATACACTTTAGTAATGCGGGCAGTGTTGGCTAAAATGAAATAAAAGTTGGGGAATTGAAATTATAAGACCCTAAACGCATACACGTATCAATCACCCCAAACCGAGCTAGGAGGATGACATTGTGTGCGTTAAAAAATGTTTAAAGAGGTGTAAGAATATTTCACAGGATAAGTTTATTTAAAGTGTTGCTCAAATAGCTATCAGTTCCTCATAGGAGGATAAAGAGCTATAGTTAGTTTAGGGCTAGATTTAGGTTAGTTCAGGGTTGAATATGTGTTAGGATGGATTACAGTTAGTTTAGAGTTAAGGTTGGAAATTATTCAGATTTTGGGTTTCTATAGTGAACTGGATTAATCTCAGTGTATAATTAGTCACGATTCAACACAAACTAGAGATATTTGTTTTATATTCTGGAATGAATTGGGACGCTGGGTTAGAACATTTGTGGCGACCACCAATATGGCTTGTCTACGCCAACAAAGGATACATCAAGCTCGCTACTTAGCCGAGAACACACAACGTCGTGAGACGGAAAGTATATTTATGAAAAGAAACCACGATATATATATGAGCCAGTGACGTGGGCGAAAGGAAGTTAATTAATTCGTAGTCTGTCTACCCACCCATGACATAAATGATTGGTTCGCTTTCCAAACAAGCTATCGATCCACATGTCACTTTGAAAACCTGGAAGTACTGGACGCCTGTTTCATCCTAGTTTGGAACTTTTCAGCAGTAGACATCCACTGAGATTCGGACGCAAGAACTTTTGGTTACAAGGCGGACTATCAGACTATTTAGCTACTGTGACCCTATCGAATGACCCATGAATTCCAAATTCTTATATGATGACACCTTCAGTCAAATCGCTTGGATGACAGTCAACTTCCCTTTTACGTGGTGAACCCCAATGACCACTGCTTCTCAGTACGGCTTCAAGACATCCATTCAGTATATATCAGTGAGCTGGAGACTGATATTCAGATAACGGTTATTTTGTTAGTGATTTTTATTAATTTCAAAATATACTTGTTCATAAACCGAAACCATTTAGAGTTTGATCCCTGGCTGGGTAGTGACTGAGCACTGCTGAAGCGTTGCAAAATAGGACGAGACAATCCTCTAGTACTCTCTAGTGTTAGTTCATGATGAAATCTACATTGTAATTAGGAATAACTGGTTAAAGTTTAGTTTAAGCCACTTTCTGAATTGGATATTTTCTCAAAATCCTGAACAGAATTCATTATTAATGCTTAACTAGAGCTCTCTTCTTTCCTTCAAATTCGCTTTATCAAAGAGTTGGGTCAATTCAATGTTACTTGTGCTATCATTCAGTTTGGTGCTTATGGCTTAACTTTATAAACTTATGAGAGTGATAACAAACACCTGGTTAATTTAACATTAAGTCCATTTGTTATGTACCCCTTATCTTGCCTAATGTTAGCCTGACATTTGACTATAACCTTAAGATAGGTATATGTAGCTGCTTTCGTAGACCCATGGCGCACTTTGTACTTCTCCACTATTTCTGAATTCTAGTCTACCACTGAGTGTCAACTCTTTAGAAATTATCAGTGAATTTTGCGTCGACATCAAGTGTTTTAACTGTTATACAGGAAAACTGAAAGTCCTCTCATCAATGATCCGTATTCCCGTTCGGCTTTCACGTGTCTATGGTATCGTTGTTCTTGTTGTGGTTGTGGTTATGATTGAAGTGATAAGATTAGTTTTTCATTAGCTTTTCATTAGGTTTCTATTTCTAGGTCGTTATTGTCAGTGATATCACCAATGTATTTCACTGATTCACCTGATGTGTACAAAGGTTTTGTTTTTCTTTTGTATATAAATTCTAGTTCTCTGGAGTAAGATTGTTTACGATTCTTCTATTCCCACTATTTTTATTTACTACTATTTAAGGAGAAAAGAAGAAGAGGAAGAAGAGTGACAGGGCTTCTTTGTTTTAAAAAAAATAACGATACCTCTTTTATGTTGCAGTGTTACTAAAAGAAAGAGTAACTTCTTCCCAATTCACAATATAAGTATAAATGACACAGTAATAGAAAGTACTTTTCTGTTGAATACTGACTATGTCACCATGATCTTTATTACAATATAAATAGCTGAGATCACAGAGGAATAAGAGGATAGAAAAATGCTTTAAAAAAGAAGATATATATACATATGTATATATACTGCCACACCCATTCCTCATCATACTGATCTCGGTTTCAATAAAAGAATATAATATATATATATAGTACGTTTGCATATATATGTTGTAGTCATGGTCGTGGTCCAACTGAGACTATTAAATCTTTCAATTGTATCATATTTAGTGTTTTAATACTAAATAAAGCTTATGACATTTATTGTAGTCAATGGTAACAGTTTTAAATGACAGTGAATCACACTTAAAGTTACTTGGAGGAATTCAGGACACGTGTTTTGTTTTCTGTGAGACTCATGAAATGAATATATCTGCTCCCTAATGAGTTATGTTGTTTGTACATAGACTGTGTATGACCCATCGCTTGGAAAACCGGTCGGTTAACTTCAAGTCGGTAATCATAGTATTGTCAAGAGATCTGTTCATGGAGTCTACATGGCGAAATGATGTTAACTAATCCAGTCAATATTTTCAACAGGTTGCAGACCTTCACCAACAACTGTCCTCGCTCCATCCTGAAGGTCAGATGGCCAGGCCGAAAAGAATCACCACCAAAAAACTATGGGAAGAAACAAACAAAACAAGAACCAATCGACAGACAACAAATATGCAGGAGAAAGTGGAGATAGATCGGACGCTTGCTGATGAGGCCTCTGGGTGACATCGCGCGAGCGTCAAGCCATCGCTCGAGTGGAACCCGAAAGGGAAGCGGCGAGTGGGACGCCAGTGAGAGGGTGACATGGAGGAGATCGTGTGAAGAGGAGTTGAAAGAATATGGACTAACATGGATGGAGGTGAAAAGTACAGCAGAAGGAAGACAGAAGCAAGTGGAGACGTGGAGCTGAAGCCTTATGTTCCACTAGGAACCCAAGAAAACGATAATAAATTCGGTCAATTCGGTCAGTCAGCAGGAAATCACAAGTATGAATAAACATTGAAGGACACTGTCCAAAGTTGTTACATCATATGTTTACTTTGCATCCATATTTATTCCATTAGAGTAGCATGAAGTGAAAACCTATTTACAATACTTTTTTATGAATTGTCTTTAAACACACATCACGGAATGCATTCGAATACAATTTCTCGCCAATTGAGTCGTTTATAGTTGCAGATTTGATCATGAGGTGACATGATTTAGAGAAACACTAGACTGCCAAGGAGTACTGGATAGCTGTCTCATTCTGGCTTGAGATTCTTCAGCAATACTCACCCAAAATCCAGTAGGGTTTCAAATCAGGGACCATCAGATTACTAGGTGAACTCGTTGGCCATTCAGCCATTTAAATTGAATCCGATGGCCCATGAATTGTAAATTCTGTCAATTTTCGGTTTTTAACCTCACTGCCAGCCAATTTCATAGGTAAGTATTTGTCCTCACACTTGACCTAGTGGGCCACATCCCAGTGGCTGAGTAGTCGTAGAGCTGGCTTCGTAACCTAAGGTTCTACATTCGACACCCGATTGGATCACAGATGCGCACCACTGGACAGTCCCAAACTAGGAAGAAACAACTGTCTAATACTCTAATATCAATTGATGATCAAAATTGAAACCAATCGAATCCCTACAAACTGGCAGTTTGAAAATCATATTTTTGGGATAGTCTATGTCCCCTATCAGAATCTTGGCCAGCTAGGTGTCCAGGAGTTCTTAACCATGAAGATCTGTTCAGTATTTAGACCTTCAAAATATGATGGCAAGTTTTGTCTAGTATCCAGTTGTCAAAGTCCTATCAGTAGTATTAGATGTGAGGAGATAATTGGCATGAAGTTTTTGTGAATGCCTAAGTTTGTTAAGTATCAACAGTGAGATTTATTTGTCACGTTGAGAAAATAAAACAGCTTCCTTCTGACCGAAACCTGAATCACTTAGGGCTGGAAGCGCAGATTTTATCACAAGAATGTTCAGACTGAAGAATGTTGTAAATGAAAAGTGGGCTATTCAGTTTAATTATGAGTCCTTTTTTGTAATAACTCCTTTTTTATGTATATTTTGGATGATGATTGCTTGAGGCTTTTCACAACTATATATATATATATATATATATCAACAGACCAACTAAAAAAGGCTAGAGTAGTAGTAGCCATTATCCTATCTTTACAGTTGTTTAAGATAATTCTAGAATCTTTAAAAAGTCAAAACAAGATTTTTATGAATAACTGGCGATGTAAGCTACGGATTTATCGAACTTTTATTGAAAAAATTGAACTACAATCAACAGAAATCCACGAAAGAAAGAATAGTAACACAGAAGACATCAGGATTTAGTGGATCTGGGGTATCGCAAAGGGTAAATGCATCCCACTTATTGAGAAAAATTTGAAGCATATCACCAACAGCCTGCAGCCACTAA
Organism: Trichobilharzia regenti; assembly: GCA_944472135.2. Classification (NCBI taxonomy): domain Eukaryota; kingdom Metazoa; phylum Platyhelminthes; class Trematoda; order Strigeidida; family Schistosomatidae; genus Trichobilharzia; species Trichobilharzia regenti. The sequence continues at coordinate 47,348,815 of OX235265.1, read as the reverse complement.
TTCCTAACACCCCGATCACACTGATCAGACAGTTGACACCTGCCTACGGGGCTCAAACTAAGTGTTTAAAAGCTTCATGGATTGATACCATGTCTTGGTTTGGCCAGCACAACCCATATATCCGCGAACATTGATCATCGATGGAAGCAATGGTTGGACATGAGCAACATATGTCCCAGACATCTCAACCAACGTAGTTTCAAAACCTCATCAATTAACTTTCTCTATCAACTAGCGAATACTCGACGCCTAACCTAAATTCTGCTCACCATATTATACCAATTAACGCAGGAGATAGGACGAAAACATCTGTGGTCTTCTCATATCTTCCGCTCTCAGTGGCCGTGTCTCATAGATATATAGGAAGACAAAGCGAACTGCTGCGTGGAATATCACGTCCATGCTATCCCTAGTTAGTAGTTTAACACATAATATTTCTCAGATTTTCAAGTGAAGGATATGCGTACATTCTTCAGAAAACTCATATTCTGCATCTTCAGATCATTACTGAACTTCCCAGAGTGTGTTAGACAGTAATCACACTAGTTGTCTACTGTTAAGTGATCACTGGGTTAAATGACACTACAACTCTGTATTAGGCGTCAATTCATTTTACTCTAGCTCCAGTTAGTGGTCGTCATTAAAGTATATTTACATCTTCTAAGATGAGAATCTTTGTCACTTATTGCTGAAGTCACAGTATGACACACTTCATTAACACTCTGATATTTAAGCCACTTACCTTATTCAGGTAGGTTCTGGTGAGAAGTCGTGACCAGTAGGGTGCAGAAGGTTGTGTATGAGGACAAATACTCGCCGAAAACATTGGCTAGGGGTCGTGCTATGCCGTGAATTGGCAGAAGTTAGAATTCATGGGCCATTGAATCGGGTCCCAGTGGCTGAATGGTCTATGAGCTCGCCTTGTAACCAGAAGGTCCTGGGTTTGAACCCCTGTGGTGGGTGCACACTGCTGAAGAGTCCCAAATTAGGCTGACGAGGCAGCTGTCCAGTACTCCGAGTTTTTCCAATGGTTGTCTAACTAATGCCAGCTCATGATGAAATCCTGTAACTCTGATATTTGTCTGTAACCGTATATATATTCTGAAGTATTGAATCTTCTTATAACATGTTGTTTGCTTAATTACTGTTTCTATCAGGTTGGTTTATGTCGACAATTGCGTAATATTAGATGGTTTGCTGATTGTGATGCTGACAGATTTTTTCCACGTTGTTTCATTATTAGTGAAGAAGAAGATCGTCAAGCCTTCATTAGTAAGTCTGATATGCAAATATGGATAAACATTGGAATTATTTCATTGCTTTACTTATAGTTTTTTACCATACGTTATCGTTAATTACAATCCAGCTACATTCGTCTACTTTAATTTATATGTGCCTTTCTGAAATGTAGCTTTCATTTAGAGCTCCATGTCAGATAGTCACTGCTTCCCTTCATAAGAGAGAACACAGTCTTAATGATACATAAACGACTGGGAATCTCATGATAGTTCAAAAGATGGTTTTCGTCTTATCTTGAACTCGTCAGCCTCGAAGTAGGGGCATTGATTTCAAATAGTAACCATTACCAATCAAGTGTAATTAAATTTAAAATCATAACATAATGAAAGCAATACACCAACCGTGGGTTGAATCCATTGGTCTCTGATTGTCATAAAAGTTAGAAATGATGACAGTTATATTATTTCACTCTGAATGCTGTCGGGAGATATTTATTTCATGATCGCTTGGTAGTTATCAGTTCCGGTCACCTTCGAATCTTGTGTATATTTTGAGTAGTGCTTCCAAAATACTGAAGCTGGTTGCTAAGCAAATGTAGTAACTTTCGAATCATCTTACATAATAAGTCGTTTTGATTCTGAGGAAACAACTTCCATTTCATGAAAGCCTTCTCCCTATGTATATGAGCACACTGACGCACCCAAAGAGCTAAAATCGTCTTATGTCGCAAAGTTGGCGGAATAATGTTTGTTTGACCAGTCGAGTTTCCCTGTGGAAATCTGCTACACGAAGCGTAGTGAACAAGATCTGGATTCCCAACACTAGTGTCAAGTCAGTCAGTGCCTATACGTGGTTCAAAGACCTGATCTGCGTGTCACCCAAAACATTTCCAACAGGCTACCTCAGACTTTCATCAACAGCTGCGTCATACGCCAGGTCCTCGAGTGGCACTCGAATGAGAAACAACGATTTTTTCGTCCGGATGTGACATAGAGATCATGAAAGTTTGTGGGCAATCATGGAACCATCTAAGAGTGGGCAGAGATTAAACGACCCGTGAATTCCACTCCAAGCAACTAGATAGTCAACGAGATTAGCCTCGTTACTTGAAGGTCCCAGGTTAGATTCCCCGTGGGGTCATGGGTACGCTCTGTTGAAGGGTCCCGAAATGGGATGAAACAGCTGTTTAATGCTAACGCTAACTGATGTTAGTTCGTGAAAATGTCTAATGACTGGAGTTAAATCAATTCAAATCCACATAAATCCTATAATCTATAAAAAATAGGCGTACTAAAAGCTAATTGCATTTTTGATTGACACAATTTTTGGGAACTAAAGAGTGTTAAAAGGTCACTCTGTCCCAGTTTTTGAGTTGATACTGATTATATAGACAGATTCTTTATATGAAAATCATTTGCACAGCTTTATTTTTAATTTAAAGCTAATGTGTGCTAACTGTTTTATGTATGACTGTGAACAATTGATGATTGAAGTTCGGAATGGAAACCTTGGTTAAGTTTAAAGATACTGATCTCAGGACGCCTAAAAATGAGCACAAAAAATGACACTGTTACCGGATTTCTTTTGTCTTATTGATTCACTCCACTTACTTTACTACTTTTCCGTCCACTAACTCGTCTTTTTATATTGTGATAAATTAAATCACTGTGTTTTACAGAATTGTTCTGTACCGCTCCGTCTGTTGGCTGAGCTAAAAGTTGTGAACTGGTTCTCTATTTTCACTTCAGTATCTATGTATAAAAATACCTGGTGTTCTTTACTTCCTTTTATTATAAGGACATTATTACTTCTGCCTGAGTGGATTGTCAGTGTTGAGATGCAAGTAGATGACTTAGACACTGATACTCAGAGTTGCCTAAAGACTAAACTGGTGATGCCTTCATTATCTATCATATATGAGGAGTATTTCGAATCAAAGTATAAATATTAAGAGAAGAAATGAGTCAGTCTAAACCCCAACCTTGAAACTGAATTTCATGGAATGTGACTAATGGTTATAACCTACTGAAAATTAATTATATTTTCAAATTCCACTAGGCAATCGTAAACTGATTATTTAGATTGTGGGTTTTCGCAGGGATCTAAATTAAATTTCAGTCTAGATTTCGTCAAGGAACCAACACCACTTATAGATCATTGAAAACCATGGAACACTAAAGATCTGTTTCGTCCTGTTCTGGAAATCTTCAGATGTGCGCACCCACCGTCATACAAGGGATTGAACTCTAGATTTACAGGTTACTAGGCCAAGTTTGTCATCCATTCAGCCACTTGGGACAGAGTTCAGTGACCCGTCAATCTGAACTTCTGTCAAGGCCTGATATATCTCTACCCTCAGCTAATGCCACTTCACCCTTACTTGGTGGACCCCACCGGTCTCGGCTTCTCGGGACATCCATTCATTAGACATCAGTCAGCTGGTGATAGCTATTTAGATTATGGGTTTTTATAGAGCTTTCAGTGTGTATTTCCCCACTGATGAAGAATTCCAAGCTAAAACGAAATATCTGTGCATTCCTCACTGGCTTTTAATGATCTCTAATTGGCGTTGGTTGGTGACGAAATCCACATTGATTAACTGACAACTACATTTGGGATTATTGTGTTTTTTTTATAGATGACTTTAAATTGACTGCTTGCATATCCTTGGTAAAAATGATCGCCAGCTTGACAGTCGATATCTATCAGCCAGAATCAGGTGAAACAGTTATGTGTAATGTTGAAGATACTGTGGAAGCTACGAATGTTGATGGTGATGGTGATGACAGTCATGAAGACAATAATAAAATTGATGTCAATTCTTTGAAAAGTGAAAATATCTCAATGAATGATTTATACGAAGATAGTGTTCTATCTTTCCAAGATAATACAATATCGTCTAATAATTCATGGGATATTGGTAAGTTTTTTTTCATTTTATTTTCTTGGTGATGACTACCGGCGGAATCCAAGATGAGTTCATCATGCGTAGTAGTACCAATTAGTACCATTTTATATATAAATAAATGATTTTCTTGGTCCACTAAAGACGGACAGTACTTGTTCTGAGTCACACTGAACTTCAGTATCTATTCTCGGTTGTGCGTTCCCGTTGATACTTTTAAGTTTCAGCTCTAGAGCTGTACGTTACCCTTGGTCTACAGACTTCATAACTTCGCACTGACTGTCCTCAGTGTTAGATATGAAGTCATAACTATTGTATGCTGGAATCTTCTGTGTTAAGAACTGTAACCTTATCTGTTTGTCTTGGAGACTCTGACCTTCGCTGCTGATTGACAACAATATACTGAAAAATAATTTCATTGTAGGATTTCATCATGATCTGACACTGGTTAGAGAACCATTGGAAAACTTGCAGGGAGTGCTGGACAGCTGTTCAGTCGGCCTAGTTCGGGACTCTTCATCAGTACGCACCCACCACGGGGGGTCAAACCCACTACCTTCTGGTTACAAGGCGGCCTCGTATACCATTAAGCCACTGGGACCCGATCCAATGGCTCACGAATTCTAACTTCTGCCATTTCACGTTATAGCGCAACCGCTAGGCAATGTCTTTGACCATTGGATCGGGTTCCAGTGGCTTAATGGTATACGAGCTCGCCTTGTAGCCAGAAGGTCCTAAGTTCAAACCCCTCTAGGTAAGTACTGATGAAGAGTCCCAAACTAGGCTGACGAAGCAGCTGTCCAGTACTCCCAGTTTTTCCAATGGTTGTCTAACTAATGCTAGCTCATGATGAAATCCTGTAACCAATCAAATCCCTACAAACCAACACTTGAATTTCATTGTAGTTTGCCTAGTATAGTCTCAGAAATTGACCACTAGTATCTCCATAAAAATGTTTCAGTGTGTTTTCTTCTTTATCATTACATCCTCGTGATATAAAGCCCTTGGGAATGCAACTAACAACCACCCAATTCAGTGAAACGATTCACTGGAACAATTACATCCGAGTATGAAAGGCTGTTATTAATTTTTCTAAGGCCACTGTGAATAATTCACTATCCTATTACTGAACTTACGGTATAATGTAAGTTTCCTGTCTGACCATTAATACATATTAAGCTGTTGTCACGACAGTTTGTGTGGAAAATAGGCAAAATGTTCCATATACAAGGTTTTAGCTTTTATGTGTTATCCACAGTGAGTGATGATTATTGATTGGTTATAAGAACTCACTACTTATTATGTTTGTGAGTAGAAAATGTCACCAGATTTCTCAAGTATTAACAATGAATTAAGCGAAATAATTTTTAACTTCTTAATATGAAGAAATAACTTTAAACACTCTCACCTTTAAAGTTGTAGCTAATAAGTTCGAATTTCATTAGATAAGCTGTCACTGACTAGAAGGCATGCCGTTTAACCTGTTGAATTCCAGATAGAATAGAACATGTTTTTGATGTGACTGCGTCCTCTGAGCTGGATAGTTAATTTGTGAAGCTTTCATCACCCTACTAGGAAACATCTTCAGCGCATGCTTCAATTTGAAGTGAGCTTTCAGATTTCTCATCTCTCCTGGTGACTTTGAACGTGATTGGTTGCTTTTGTGTGTTTTCACGCCCTCTAGGCTACTTGTATTGGAACTGTTTGTTTCCTTGACTTGAAATTTGACCCTTTGTGTGTGAGATTTCCCTCTTACCAATAGGTGAATTTTGTCTGTCTCAATGTGTCTATTAATTGATGATTCACTGGAATACCAGGCTTTTAAAAATTCTCTAGCATTCTTGGTGTTTCCTCTGTCTAATATTTGAACACTAGTTGTCCCAGTGGAATTGATGTCCGTGGTTGTCTGGATGTAGTGATATGAGGGAGTATATGTCATGTCTTTTGACGGCTGTTTGGCTTGTGTATTTTGGGTCTACCGTAGAGTCGGGGTAGGACTGATCCACTGGATCTCATTCGCCATCGGTCTTGCTTTGTGATCTGACCTGTTTTGCTGAGCTTGTTTAAGATTCTTTGGAACCGGTTGTCTAATATTTGTATAGGATTTGTTGTGAGTTGTTGATATGCATCCTCATCTTTGAGTAGGTCTTCAGCCTTCATAGTGTATTCTTCTCTGTCCATGACTACTGTTGTTCTTCCGAAGTGGACGTCCTCTTGGTCTTCGTATCCGTAACCATAAGCTAACCATCAAAAGACATGACATATACTCCCTCATATCACTACATCCAGACAACCACGGACATCAATTCCACTGGGACAACTAGTGTTCAAATATTAGACAGAGGAAACACTAAGAATGCTAGAGAATTTTTAGAAGCCTGGTATTCCAGTGAATCATCAATCAATAGACACATTGAGACAGACAAAGTTCACCAATTGGTAAGAGGGAAATCTCACACACAAAGGGTCAAATTTCAAGTCAAGGAAACAAACAGTTCCAATACAAGTAGCCTAGAGGGCGTGAAAACACCCAAAAGCAACCAATCACGTTCAGAGTCACCAGGAGAGATGAGAAATCTGAAAGCTTACTTCAAATTGAAGCATGCTCTGAAGATGTTTCCTAGTAGGGTGATGAAAGCTTCACAAATTAACTATCCAGCTCAGAGAATGCAATCACATCAAAATCATCCACTTGAGCTACAAATCTTCTCCATCATATCTAGAATAGAAATGTATTTTGCATCCGACTTCCAGCTGTTGTAGAAAGCAATAACATAAACCTGAAAGATCACTTAGCTATACACCAAGTACCTCGGGATAATATATTTTGGTTAGGAATATGAAGTAGACAGGAAGGCTGGCTAACAAGTAGGCTAATATATGCTGATTTTTAGAATACTTACCGTTTACAATGCAGGAAATTGCCAGCACACTGAATCATATTGAGCGGAGTTATAATTCATTATCCTGAAAATAATTATAAGTTTAAAAATTAGTTCAAAATTAGTTGGTCTATGCAATCAAGATGAAACTTACATGATTGATAAAATTCATATTAGGTATTAGTCGAAACAAGAAAGATCTGGATGGACAACTTCTTTTAGCAACTTCTTTCTTAGACTGCACAATTATAAATCCAGAAACATTATCTTACTATAGACAGATACTGATGGTGCAACAATAATCCAAGGTTAACATTTTGATCTCTGAATCTATTTCAGCCGGATTATGGACTGGTGGTTCGACGGTAGAATGCACACCAAACACGCATGTGGACTGGGTTCGAACCCTGGCCAACAAACGCACTCGTTAACCCTGCTTGGCTGGTAGTAAGCACAGTAAAGAGGGAAGATAGGGCATAAGGCTAGCCACTCCACTCCGTAAAAATAACAACAATGCTGCTTAAAACCTTGTCGTCAATGAATATACAATAAGTAAAATCAATCACAATATACTTACAGCGAAAATATTCATTCAAACATTTAGAAAACACAAAATAGTTGAGGAAAGAATATCCTTTTCAATAATTTCATCTTCGGGTTCTACAATTATATATATATATATATATATGTTTATAAACATAGAATATTCTAGAATAGCAGTCAATAACAATATTAGTGTTTTTTAAATAATATAGATTTGTAAAGTAAGATCAATGGAACTACAGTTCATTAAAGATGCTTAAATTATAACAATAATAATAATAAAGATACAATGGCAATAGAATATCAACTAAAATTAGGAAAATTCCACAAAAACTGAGGATCATTCAAACCTAGATCTCCAACGTAAGGATAATGTCTGAACTAGCTTCTTTTGGACGCATAAATTAGACCTCCTAATGTGGATCCCAACGGCCTCAGTAATATTTAATAATCGAACCCTTACGGCGAAGTTAAGATTACACAGGCCGTACAATTAGACATGTTTCTCGTCGAATTTCAGAACATCACCTTGCATGGTTAAGTGAAGGACAAACTAAATCTATTTGTAGCGCTATTCTATCTCACCTTGTGGATACAGAACACATGACTGACGTTACCAAGATGGCTTTCAAAGTCATTTACAAATCTTAACTTCGCCATAAGAGTTCGATTACTAAATATTGCTGAAGTTGTTGGGATTCACACTAAGAAGCCTAATTTCTGAGTCCAAATGAAGCTAGTTCAGACATTATACTTAGCTTGGCCATCTAGGTTTGAAAGATCCTCAATTTTTGTGAAATTTTCCTCATTTTAGTTGATATTCTATTTGCTGCAATATCTTTATTATTATTATTTAAGCATTTTTAATTAAATGTAATTCCGTTGATCTTACTTAACAAATCGATACTATTTAAAAAACACTAGTATTGTTATTGACTACTATTCTAGAATATTCTATGTATATAAATATATGTGTTATTGTAGGTTCAGAAGAGGAATTTATCGAAGAGGATATTCTTTCCTCAACTATTTTATGTTTTATACAATATACTTAGTTAATCATGGAAAACTTCAGTGGCGATTTTTTTCGCAATGGAAAGTTAAGTTCCTCACTAGATTCATGGGAAGTAATGTTTGTTTCACCGTACATTTTGTCTTTTGTGTACATCAGTTCAGAGAACCACTGAAAATCATGTGGTATTGAACAGCTGTCTTATCCAAATTTGGGACTCTAGCGGGGCGACAGATTCGGGCTATTGGCAGGATCTAAACGAGACAGGCAAATCTGTTCAGTGCTGCTTGGTTTTCAATAATTCTCTAACTGATTTGTGATGAAATCTACGGTAAAATTAATCAAACAGTCTACAAAAACTATAATCTGAATAAGTGCTGTTTGTTATGTGAAAGTGAGGAACGCTTACCTCTAAATTAGTCTCATTTGAACAGGCAAACATTTCTTCTATTACAGACTCACCACCGAATGATTCATCAAAAATAATTCAAACACCAAACGAAATTGTAAATTTTGCTATATTTCAATGTCAAGAATTTCTACGATTTAAGCACAATGATGATTTGGATAAATCAAAAAAGGTAGATTTTTTGTTTTGTCTTGTTGTAATCTGAGTAACTGTTTTTTTCCTGACCGTCTTAGACGGAAATATAGCTTAGTCATGTCTCTTTTGTAGTCAAGCATTAGGAACACAGGTAGACCTTCCGTCTATTAATCAAACTTTTAGTTTTCTTTTGGTTTTTTTCCTATTTTTAGATTTTTTAGCTGAAATGAAGCATAGTACTTGTCATAATAATAATTATTATTATTTCAATCTATCACTTTTTCGGGCTGATGATTCTGGTGCGTTGAAAATCCTTCTCTGTCATCTATCGGGTGCCTAATAAATTACCAAAAACATCGAAGCACCACAGGCTCCAAACAGCAGAGGCTTTTGCAATTCGCCTCAAACAACCAGTCCTCTATGTTCAAAAGAAGCAAGTCCAGCCCCCAACTACTGCCTTGGTGTAGACTTCCTGGTTAGGATACTCGGGACGGTAAAAACCAATCGTTGGGAACTATTGGTGCTATGGCTCAAAATCGTTCTCAACGGCGCAGATGCATCCACTCCTTGTGATCCATGATTTCCAATGAAACTGTTTTGTTCTCCGTTATCACTATTCCTTTGTCTCACACCTCTGTTTACCGTTTCTATTATGCATTTCTTCTACCTTCTTCTCTTGCTTTGTGTGCTACATGGGGTGTGGCAACTTCAACTGCCACACATCGGTGCAAAGTTTTATGTCGAAAACACACAAACAGACAGACTGCCTTGGCCTTCAGTAGAGACTATAAACTCATGAATTCTTCCTAATTTTCTGACATTCAGCTTATTTTGTGTTGATACTATTGAGCTGTGATCTATCAATATTATTGATTCGATGTTATTTAAACAACATTAATGTTGTTCATAACACTAATTCATTCATTCACTATAATGTGTATATATAACTGTAGAACCTGATGATGAAGTTATCGAAAAGAGTATTCTTTGTTTAGTAACCATTCTTTTGAAGATTCTGTATTGGTTAGTATGTTTTGACATCCTGACTGTTTATCTTTTTACGGATAACGAAAATTATATATTATTATACTATTATTATTCTCCTTGGGTTTTTAGTGGGACATAGGACTTCGATGGCATATTGCCATTTCAAGCCAGTCTCTACAGTCACCTTTAACTGGTTCGACAATTGTCCATTAGCTTTCATTTCTTCCTCAATTCATCTTCTTTATGTCACGTTTGGACTCCCGACTCGTCTTCTCCCATTCGGGCTCCCCTCGAAGGCATAACGCATATATATATATATATATATATATATATATATATATATGTACAGGTGGTTTCTGCTTACAAGTCTTGATATGGAGCGCCTTCTAGGTGTCGCAGGTTTATGTACTGCTTCTCTATCAGTTTGTAGCTAGTCTGGTGATAATTGCCAACAAACATAGTACACTGTTAAATGGCTTTATGCTAGCTGACTTTAGAAACCCTTAGACAAAAATGTACTACAGTTAACACAATGGTTTCAAGTTATTTAGCTTTCTGTACGGTTCAGAGATTTGATGCACATGTTAGGGAGAGCATTTCTGACAGACTACTACAAACTTCCATCGAAATCCACCCTCCTTCTCTCCCCGATGGCTCGATAGTGAAGATCAGATGGCTAACCAACAGGGATAAACAGCAGGAACGTCTGACAACCAACCGACAAACAACCTATTTCCAAAAATAATATTAGGAGGAACCGCAGATGGAGACTGTTGAGCGACATCACGAGCCAGATAGGCTATCCAGTGGAATTCAAATGGGGAACGAGGAGTTGGGGGCTTAGGTCTGACGTTGATACAGAAGAGATAGTGTGAAGAAAAAATGAAAAACTTGTGGGCAATCATAGGGGCCGCCTAAAGCAGACTTCAGGAGACTGTTATGATATGGTGATGTGCTTCTGAAGTCCAATGTTTCACTCGGAACCTTAGGGTATAAAAGTGATAACAATATAATAACATGCTCAAATCTTTTCTTACCGCTACATAATCTTCATAATAATAATAATTATATTTGCATTTATGTTTTTACTTACTTCATAGCAGTTTCTAGCTCCGGAATATCCATGGGATAGATTTCTGTCTTGGTATTATCACATCGTAAAGTGAGTTTGGATAATTATTTATTCTTTATATATATAAAGTATTAATCATCATCTATTTCGAAAGTCATCTCTGGAAGTCTTTTTGTTATTTAATAAAATATTAGAAGTTTTTGATTTATATTTTCTTATCGTACTTTTTATATTTAGAGAGAGAGAGAGAGAAAAGTGAAGTAAAAGAACAAATAAGGTGAACTTTCTTTGCGAATACAAAAAATTATTTCCTCAACACTTTAAATTAGTTTTAATTAACAGGTAAATAAATACAATTAGAATTATTCAGTGGATGGTGATTAGTAGTGAAATCCAGGATGCGTATTTCATCTTATTTTGGGACTTTCCAGCTGGATGTCCCTTGAAATCCCCAGTGAATGGTGGCATCCTCACTGAAACGTCTGACCGATGAGTCCCAAATGGGATGAAATGCCCATTCTAGGTCTTAGTGCCTGTCAATCACGTCTCATAAACCGTTAATGCCCAGCTCTCGCTACGCTCGGGCCCACGCTGTTCTTCGAAGATTTCTCAGAAACGCTTAGTTATAACGGACGCAAAAACCAAAACACTGATCTGCCGCTTTAGATTTGTTTATTGTTACACCAACATATAAAAGGAATAAGCGAACTAAGGTCTGAAAACAAATATTACAATAATAAATCATAAGATTACTTCTGACGATGTTTCACTCTTCTTTCTGAACAGCGACCGATGAGACGATGACTGTCGTATTGATGCCTCCGCGAAAATTGGGGAAGTTGATTTTGAGCAAACAACCAAGAATTGATCGTTCAATCTTCAACTCCATTGACACTCCCCGGCAAAAAAGGGATCCAACCCTTTTTTCCTTCACGACCAATGCACGTTGACTTGGATGCCATTGCGAGAACCTGGGTCACACGGACAGAGCTGAAATGGAAAACAAACAGAAAAGCCAACACACCACAAGCATACCCACAGCACAATCTCACACATCGCTGACGACCTGCGCCTCCAGACAGAGACCTCCTCTTGACATCTTGCAACACAATCGCCATTTGCTAGAATGACTCTTGCAGAATGCAAAGTGACCATGGCAGCACCTCACGATACTCTACGCACATCCTCTTAATTACTCACTACCAATTACCATTGAAATCGCTTGTCACTCATTCTGCCTCAGTTCTAGTAGCGGTGACGCATGCGAGCCTCAGTCGTTTACACTCTTTCTCCCCGGCGTGTCGGACCGCAGCTAACAATTATCTCCGTGTGCATTTCATTCTCAGCAATAGCCTAGCCTCCCCGGCGTATACGACCCATCTGCTGTCCTTAACATCAATCAATTCATTCACGGATGTAGAAGACTCGAAACAACTTCAGAAGTAATCACGACGAAAATTTTAACAAAATTATGCAATAAAAACAAGGCACGAAAACAACGAGTAAACACAACTGATCCAAAATCACAAATTGCGAAGACACACCACACGTATACACAAACAGTACAAATAACCTCGCGGATCATGTCTTGGTGGAATTATTTTGAAGAATTGGAGGACTTACACCAGTACGCCTGTAACCCTTCACAGGTTGACGATTGTAAGTTGTGGAATGTCCAGACACAAACAAGATTAACCAACAATTACATCAATTGGAACTCACACAACTATTTAACACAAACATATGTACAATCAACACATCAAATGTTGTGGATTCTGACACGACAAACTACCCTTGAAGAACCGTAGGACTTACAGCAGTACGCCTACATTCCTTCTCAGGTTGATGATCCAAGTGGAAGTCGTCCGGACACAAACAGAATTACCAACAGCTAGATGACAGATGATATCAATTCAGTATATACAATATGAACATATGTACAAGATCATACACCAAGCACATTGGACTGCTCATTGATGCGCTACCCTTTGAAGAACTGTAGGACTTACACCAGTACGCCTACAACCCTTCTCAGGTTGACGCCCTAGGTTGGAAAATCGTCGCAGAGTTCATTTGCTAACTTCCTTCTATCAGCTATATCCTCAAATCTGAACGGCAACACGCCCATGTCATTGTATCGTAGAATATAGATGACCAACAAACACACGACATATCTCATCAACCAAGTATAGAAACAGAGTAATTTACACCAAAGATAATAACATTCAAATAGTAACTTGAAACTAGAAATGCCTTTATTCGTGCAAGTCAATTTAACAATAACTCTCTCCTTTACACTTGGCTTATCCACACTAAACTGACCAATATCTTCGTCCTTTCAAACGCACCAATACTATCATAGTCATTGCACAAGATACTTGAGTTGATGGGCATCTGTTTCATTGTGGATGAAAACACCAACGATGACTGAGTGACACAAGGTGATGAACTTAGTGGTGGATCAGAAGCTGTTCTTGTTCGGCTCTCAGATAGTTGTCCAACTGCAAGATTACCACCACTGCTGTCTTTCACTACTAGTTCGGGTTTAGCACTATCATCTGATGATAGGTGGGCTACACGCTGATCAATTACACTGACTGTCTCACAAGTATGCACACCTTTTGGAACTGCATCTGCGTTCAATTCTACTTCACGTTGTAGTTGTACAGAACCTTTATTTAACTTAGCAGTAGTAGGCATATCCCTCATCTCATCATGATCAACCAAAGACAACTGTGAAGTATCATGATCATTATCACGAATATTCAATTTACCGTCAACTTCATCATTTTCAAACTCTTTAATAACAGAAGTAGACAATTTTGGTTCCTCCTCGCAAATCATAAAAGGTTTTATAACTTCACTCTGACTAGTAATACCTTGTAAACTTTTGGAGTCAGAACTCCACTCTGAAGCAGTAACTCTATTCTGTGACACTCTATTCAACAACGGCTTACCAGTTGCAACTACAGACTTCTTCACAACAACGTTATCGTCACACAATTCGGAGTCAGGCCTGGAGTTTACATTTAGCTTATCACTGAACTTGCTCACTGGTTCACAGTTCACTTCTGTATGCACCTCTTGCACACGTGTAAAACAAAGCCGTGTTTGTCTTGCATCTTGTAACTTATCTGTTGAGGATGTACTACGAAACCTGTTACACTCACTAGGTCTATATGCATTACTAGACATCATGGAGTCTTCTCGATATCCACCTCTCTGAGGCTTATTCGTCATCAATGAGTGCGTTTTACCCTCAGACTGCTCTATTCTAGGGGTGAGATCTAACAGACTGGAAAACTTGCTCATAGATTGATTGACACTAGTATTTACCAGTTTCAGGATATCATCAAACTTTGGCTCGATACCCTCATCCTCCATACGGGAGCTCATCTTCACCCACTTCCTTTGCAGTCGAGTAGGTAGACGTCTTGCTATTACTTCTAGTATAAAACTCGAGTTGAGGTCACTCATGCGATTCATCGAAATCATTCCATTCTTGTAAATTAGCAAATTATCTAAAAACTCAGTGAGTGCCTGGGAGTCATCCTGTAATTGACCACCATTACCCTTAACAGCCTCGAATAATTTCCCTGCAATCATCGAAGGTCTTCCAAACCTTTGACGTAATATGCTCATAGCCTCGTAGTAGCCCTCTTTTGGCTTCATAAACTTACAGCACTGTATAGCTCTTGCAGCATCTCCAGTGCAATATCTCATCAAATACATTAACTTCAATTCATCATTTAATAAAAAACCACTCAACATGATCTCAAACTCCTTTACAAATTGTAAATAATCAGCCGGGTTTCCATCAAAACATCGTGGTTCAAATTTAGGGAGTTTGATGTTCCTATTATCCCTGAACGGCGAAACAGTAACATCAACCATGTCATGCTTAACATCAGACACATCGTTACAATTAACAGACAAGTCACCATGACTTACTTTCCTGTTTGCATCCAAGACACTCTGTCCCTTCTTTGACC
Source organism: Trichobilharzia regenti (assembly GCA_944472135.2). Classification (NCBI taxonomy): domain Eukaryota; kingdom Metazoa; phylum Platyhelminthes; class Trematoda; order Strigeidida; family Schistosomatidae; genus Trichobilharzia; species Trichobilharzia regenti. The sequence continues at coordinate 47,333,639 of OX235265.1, read as the reverse complement.
CAGGCATTGTTGAACTTGACCCAATTCCAAAAAGTTCCAGATATTGCTTGTTCAAAGAGGACTTGACCGGCACCAGGAAAAATGAACGGCGACTATCCAAACTTTCACCAACTGTTTGAATCCGCCAGATCTGTTTCTATCGTCAGAAACTGTCAATCACGTCTCATAAACCGTTAATGCCCAGCTCTCGCTACGCTCGGGCCCACGCTGTTCTTCGAAGATTTCTCAGAAACGCTTAGTTATAACGGACGCAAAAACCAAAACACTGATCTGCCGCTTTAGATTTGTTTATTGTTACACCAACATATAAAAGGAATAAGCGAACTAAGGTCTGAAAACAAATATTACAATAATAAATCATAAGATTACTTCTGACGATGTTTCACTCTTCTTTCTGAACAGCGACCGATGAGACGATGACTGTCGTATTGATGCCTCCGCGAAAATCGGGGAAGTTGATTTTAAGCAAACAACCAAGAATTGATCGTTCAATCTTCAACTCCATTGACAGTGCCAGTCACCGTCCACTAAATAACATCATATTGGTTTTCAGACATCATTGAAGCGTCCATACTAGGCGCTGACATGTCCGCAGGGACTGAACACTTCGGTTCATTATAGTCAGTCAGTGGGGAATGCAGAATTAACTTAAGCAAATAATACTTGGAGCTATCTCATAAATTCTTGTTATTCATTACCTCAGAAATTTATTTCATTAGCTGTAATATAATTTAATCAGTTCAGGCTATTAGTGAAATCAGTAACCTTCATCAAAACACGTAGGGACTTAAACGAAAGTATTAAGTAGTATTTGGAAAATACACACTTCTGAGTGGAATTTCACAGCTGTCAGCTTTAAAATAGCACAATTTTCAATCCATAGCGTAAAGGGGAGGAGACAGAAGACTGAGTAACGGACGTTAACTGAGGAGAAACATAATATTTATGCATTTTCAGCCACACTAAAATTTGGCTAGGTCAGGTGAGAATAAGTCGTTCTGACTGGTTGGTGACTGACCCGAGGTCAAACAAGCTGCCCAATGAGGTTTTCTCATGTCCACTACGTAAACTAAATCCAGATTTGAGGAATAAATACTTCTACCTTTGCAGCCGTTGACTTAAAATGCTGATGTCAATTTTGGCTGCTTTCTATCAATTTGCAGTAAGCCAGAGTAGTATCTGGATCACTTAGCAGTTTATTTGATTCCCTTTTTATCCATCTCTTTCAAGCAGTCAGTTAGAAATAAGATTGTTTGAATGATTTACTTCTGAGATATCACTGATAAGCTTGGTTCCGGTTCTAGTGTGTAAACCACCTCAATCAGGGTGGAAAGCAATACTGGTGTGTAAATGATTTCCAGGTACTCATATATCAATTAGTTACTTGGATTTTCACATCATAAAGGCGTGTCTATATAATCGGAAAGCATAGTGAATTTAACTTTCTAACAGACACCTACACGGTCCAAACTGATGGGGAAGATATTTGAACAGTCTGTTGCTAATATAAGGTCAAATAAAATGAGTAGAATCTTCTCAAAATTCGCCAAAGACAATCACCTCTTTTTTTAGTTGCTTCAGTTATAATAAATGTACCCACGTCCTTGCCAGCCAAGGGATGATTGCATGTTTCAGCTCTGGAATTAGGACATCCCCTTTGCAGAGCTTACGATTTAAGTCATCGTGGCTGATTTAATAAGCCGTTTTTAAGGTACCTACTTAGATATGAATAGTTTAACCTCTGAGATGCGCATATGATATTTTCTTCAAGTAAAATAGCAATCTACAGTATATTGTGTGACGTAATACTGTTCATTCAGAAGTAAAGACTAATCCCTTACGATAATTTTCTCTTTCTTTTCCGGGAAATAGGCACCAGTAGGTTGGAAGCCAACTAAAAATGTGCTTGAGTACATTTAGCTTTTCAGGGAACTTAATCAGTGTTTAAAATACTAAGAATTAGAGGAAATATGATGCAATGTGTTGGAGGAAATTTTCAAGGTAGCCCAATGATTCAGACAGGCTGAGAGTCAAGACATCAGTTGTAAAATGGACAAGTAAACTATAAATCATAATAATAAGGTAAGGGATCATTGAGTCTGAAGAGGACAAATGTGCGACAAAATAGGTTTCTTTAAAACACCTATTTTCAGATATCCAACTTGTAGAAGAAGATACATCTGTGAGAAACATAATGTAAACGAGACAAAATCCAGTTATAAGCTGGTGAAATTGACTTTAAACAAATGTACATAAAAGCGAATATGAAAATGTTCTATACCTTTGTTTGTAAACTATTTTAGGACACCTCAATTACTTATGAATGCTAAACATCTCTCACCTCATTGTCATCAGTTGTGTAAACTGCTCAAAAAATGCTGTCCACAATTCGATATGGACGGGGTGCGCAATGTATGGATTGTGAAACCTGGTGCTAAGTCAAGGGGACGTGGTAGGTCTACTTATGATTATTATTATTAATAATAATACTAATTTACTGATGATTTTTTGTCTTTCCTTCGGGTTCCGAGTAAAACATAGGATCTCTTTAGCAGTGATGTTTCTTTTATTGGGTGAGGTTGTTAGCCTCGTGTCCAACCTTCTTCCCGCTATGCGAGGTTTAGGAGTGCATCTCTGTTGGTCGAGAGTTGACCCCAGATCACATGAGTGGTTGACGAGTATTCTACATTCTCAGTGATGCTTTTTATGAAATGTTCATAGAAAATGAAATCTCTATAGTTAAATAAATGTTCTATACTTCATTGACTTAGTCTCATTTATTCTTTGCAATCAGAATCTCTCTATTAGTATAGTTTCTGGTTCATTTAAGTTCTGTTTTATGTCATTGTGTTCTCAATCATTATTTTATCCCATCTATAAATGGCATGTTAAAAATATGACTGGATCTGAATAAAATGGTTCTAAGCCAACAGTCGTTTTCGATAACTTATTCCTTAGGCTCTACAGTTATGAATCTAGGAATATTAGAATACAGATAGCTAGTATAGGCATGTATTGGAGTACATGTATAAAATAGAACGGTAGTTAGTTATTCAATATCGTCAGCTGGATGTATACAAAAAGGTACAATCATTCAGAACATAAGACAAGATAACAGCTATCATCCCTTTTTTATACATGTACCTCAATACAGTTTCTGATATAATTTTCACTTGCATTTACTGGCTATTTGTATTCTAATATCCATGGATTTATAACTGTGGAGCCTGGGTAAGAAATTATCGAAAACTATTGTTCGCTGAAAACCATCTTGTTCTGATGGCTACATCTGTATAACATAAAATGTGAAAGTGAGACTCATATCTGTCTGACGGATGAAACAAGTTAGGTAATTATGTTTCATTCATTTTGATCCCATTAAAATTTCCTCGGTGCATCTTGTGTGTGTGTGTGTTGTGTTCATTAACAAAGGTGCGGCTTTATTTAACAACAGGTGGATTGATTTCCTATATGTACACAATAAATTCCTGCTAAAGCATTGAAAATTGACCCAGAGATATCAGCGGACCTGATGACGCTACTATTGAAGAAGGTGTTGAAAGAGGGCATGCTACCTGCAGATTCAAGGAAACACTGCCTATTCAAACTGACAAAGAAGACTTCAGTCAATGCAACAACTAGCGTGGAATTATGCTCCTATCTGTCCATCTTAAGCAAAATACTAAGCCACGTCATCCTGGAGAGAAAATTCGACCGGAACACGCTGGATTCAAAAGAAACAAGTCAAGCATCGATCAAAGCTCAACACTACGGATCATCACTGAACATATAGTGTAATGACAGTCAACTCTTTACTTCACTCAAATTCATCGACTTCGAAAAGGACTTCAACAAACATCGTCGATTGAGAGGTGATTTGGAAACTAATTCGCTACTACCAAGGGATGCCGCCAACAATTATACACCACATCCGATAGTTGTACGACAATGCTACATGCCGAGTAATCCACAACGGGAAACTCACGGAATCCTTCGAAGTGTAAACAGGAGTACGACAAGGCTGGCTGACTGCCTACTTACCAGCTCCAATGATTTTCTTGACTGTGGGTGGTAGACTGGATAATTCGACAGACAGTGGGCCGGGCAGCGAGGAGACACGCATAAAATGGAACCACACAAAATACTTGAAGGATCTGTACTTCGCCGATGATATATGTCTGATTTCCCACAAACTGGGAGATATACAGGCAAAAATCAACAATTTGGTGGAAGAAGCATCCAGAGAAGATAGTGCTTCAGGTGAACATAGAGAAAACAGAGGTAGATGGTGAAGATTCCTGGCTAACAGCAACAGCGAAAACAACACCAACAACAACAGACAACAATCAGCCAGAATTAATGAGAAAAATCTGAGAGAAGCAACCTCCTTCACCTGTCTACCTACCTTGGAAGCATCGTTTCAACTAGAGGTGAACAGAACTGATGAGGATGTCAAAGCAGCAAGGATTCGGAAATCAGGGAAAGCTTTCACTACTATTAAGTCTGTGTGGAGATCAAGAATCAGCACTCAGCATGAAAATGAAAATCAGATGTGGATTTCCAACTCCAATGTGAAATCAGTGCTACTTACTGTACGGATCAGAGACTTGGAGACGAGTCACGAAGGTCGCTTCGAACAAAATACACACCTTCATCAACAGCTGTATTCGCCCAGTACTACTCATGATCAGATGGCCAGAAAAGATTAGCAACAGGTATCTCTGGCAATGAACGAACCAGCCCAGCAAGAACTATAGGGCTTCAAGCTAGTGGTTTAAAGTCTCTGTAGTAGTGTTTATCTTTACAGGATAAGGTTGTTAGCCTCATGCCCAACCTTTCCTCTTTACCAGCATTATTTCTGGCTTATCGAGGTAAAGGAGTTCGTTGGCCGGGGATTGAACCCCAGACCATGCAGGAACCAACTGTGCAACAAATATTCAGGAGGAAATTGTGGTGGATTGGCCATACTCTGAGAAAACAAACCACCAAGTGAGTGACATCGCACGCCAGGCCACCGCTCGAGTGGAACCCGAAAGGGAAGCGGCGATCTGATCGTCAGTGTGGGGTTGGGGTGACATGGAGGAGGTGATGTGAAGAGGAGATGAAGACATGTGGGTAGATGTGGAGCCAGGTGGAAACATTATCAAAGAATCGGACGGAATGGAGACGTGTGGGTGAAGCGCTATGTTCCCCTAGGAACTAAAGGAAACAATAAACAAGAAGAACTCATGTAATCTGATCTTAACAGGAGGATAAATAACACTCTGAATTGTATTGCAGAAATATTTTTGTATACCGTAGTTGACAGTGCAGAAAGCCTGGGCATTCTAGAGGTTTTAGTCTATCTTTATGAGGCGATGAAGTTATTTTTTTTCACTTTATCAATGTTAGAAAGAGTATGTCTAATTTTCCTTGAAAATGATATATATCATAGGCTGCACTCTTCTGGCCAATTTAAAGAACGAGCGCACCAATCGAACTTTGAAATGCACTAGCAGAGTAAGTTAGTGTAACCAATTGAATAAAATACCATAGTCATTAGATAAGTGTTGAGTGAAGTGTAAGAACATAAAATAGTCTATCTGGTTAGTTTTAGATTAGGTTAGGGTTACACGCTAATAACAGGTTAGGGTTATGCTGACCTAATCAAGTATGTATTAGGATCAGGTTAATGGTAGAACAGAGGAAGATTAGGGTTATATCTGCGTTGAAGGATTAAATTTGCTATTAAACGCAACCACTCGTTTCGTGGCCACTGACGCGTTTGATCCCCTTGGGTTCTTATTCTTTAACTTCTCTTTGTTACTGAACTCTCAGTAGCTTTACCTTCTATTATAAGTCTTTTTACCATTCATCAAGGAAGGATCGCAATTAAGTTTGCACGATTTTAGCATTAATAGACCACAAAAATACACTGAATCAGAAGTGAGATGATTTATTTAGAAATTCGAATGTGCAAGTAGTGATTGTCATATTTAGTTACCATTCTAACATTACTCTGGATTTCCTTAAGATTCAGATAAAGGAGAAACGGACGAGGATGTCAAATCGAGAATCGGGAAGGCGAGAAACGCATTCATCAACCTGAAATTAATCTGGAAATCTTCATCACTCAGCATCAACAACAAAATTTGGATTTTCAATATAAACGTAAAGTCAGTTCTTTTACACGGACCAGAAACTTGGAGGGTCACAAAGAATATTTCCAAAAGGTTGCAGACCTTTATTAACATCTGTCTTACAGATGGCCGGAAAGAATCACCAACAAGGAATTATGGGAACAAATAAAACAAAGCAAGAACCAATCGCCCAACAAATATGCAGGAGAAAGTGGAGATGCCTTGGACGCTTGCTGATGAGGCCGCTGGGTGGCATCGCGCGAGCGTCAAGCCATCGCTCGAGTGGAACCCGAAAGGGAAGCGGCGTGTGGGACGTCGGTGCAAGGGTGACATGGAGGAGATCGTGTGAAGAGGAGTTGAAAGAATATGGACTAACATGGATGGAGGTTAAAAGTACAGCAGAAGACATAAGCAAATGGAGACGTGCAGTTGAAGCCCTATGTTCCACTAGGAACCCAAGGGATCAGTAATAAATAAAAATTAAGATTCTCCACTTTTTATTTAACTCAAATCTGTCTCTGCATAGAGATAAGTTAATAATCAATATATGGATGTGTTGTTCTACCCCGATTCTGTAGTTACTAATGTAAATATCCAGGAGCATAGGAAGTTAACTTAATTTTGTCTTCAAGTGTTAGTTTTTTTAAGGATTTGAATGACTCCATGTTAGATTTCATCATCAGTCGAAATCATTTAGGGTAAATAAAAATCAGGGAGCACGAGACAACTGCATACACCCATAACCTTACCAGTGATCAAACCTGTGACCTGAAGATTAAGAGGTAAGCTTTCTTCAGTCAGTCAGTTTGACAGATTCCAGTGGCCTAAGAATTCTAATTTCTGCCAATATACAGTACCTGCAGCTACTGTCAGTCAATGTTATCGGTGAGTATCTATCCCCACACCAGACATCTTGAAGCCTATTGACCACGACTTCCTACTGAAACTCTAGTAAGTCCATTCCGTAATCATTCACTAATAAACTTTCCTTCAAATTTTTTTCACCATCAACCTTCTTCTTTTTCTTCGTCTTTGTTTTAGGTATTGTTTGTCTTGATCGATTAGAAGATATTTTGAAAATTGTTCAAGGTACTGTATTTCTTGCTGAAGCACGTTATATTGTACAGAAATATATTGAACGACCATTATTGATATATAAAACAAAATTTGATATACGACAATGGATCTTAGTAACTGATTGGGCACCATTAACGGTATGGTGGTATCAAGATTGTTACTTGAGATTTTGTTCTCAAGAATTCACATTGGATAATTTCAGTGAGTAAGTTTAACTCAAATTGTAATAATAAATACTGTTCAGTTTTTATGAAGTATTGAAGTGATTGTAATTTAATCTTGAATACAGGTACAATTCCGTAACGAAGATAAACCTTATTCAAAATTTTCAAAAGAACGGATACCGAACAAAGAGTACTCTTTTCGATAACTTCATCATCAGGCTCCACAGTTATATATACGTTATAGTGAATGAATGAATTAGTGTTATGAACAACATTAATGTTGTTTAAATAACATCGAATCAATAATATTGATAGATTACAAGTGAATCGCATCAATATAAAATAAGCTGAATGTCAGAAGAATTAGGCAGGATAATATTACAAATTCATGAGTTTATAGCTTCCACTGAATAAATATTGAAAATTGTACTTTCAAATCATTGTGTGTTTGTTATATTCCAATTCAGTTTGATCAAAAAGCTTTAAGAAGGTAAGACGGTGAAGAACAAGAAATGAGTAATCAATACTAATTGAAGAGTGTGCTTGACATAGTGTGAGAGACTAATCCTACTTCCATTTCCACCCATATTCACATAATTTAAATTAGATTTAGTGTTGAATAGTTGATTAAGGAAATCAACAGATATTTATAGATTTTTATGTACATTACTATAGTTTATTGTAGGCAAACAAACAATCTGATTGGTTGTTTTCTTGCTCAAGGTCATGTTGTTCTGCTTGTAGCCATTTCTCAGGAGGTTAAGCCATTAATCTACGAATCATATTTGCACACGTTAAATCTTCTATGATTGGTTTTTGAGTTCCTCAAGGTTAAGCTTTGTTATTGTTTTTTCTCATGATCCCGATTCGGGAAGTAAACATTGACGTAAATCGTTGTCTAGAATTTCGGCTTGTAGACAGTTCTTACTACACTTCAACCTAACGCACCCCGCAAAGTAATAATGAAGCAATAGCTTATATTCTACTTAGTAAGAGGAAATAATTTCAGCCACAAAAATCAATCTCTCACGTTTTGCAAATTTTCATATGTCATTATAATTATGAAGCATAAATATAATGAAACAATAATGGATTGAGATACACAAGACTATGAACAATTAAATGAAGGTTATTAAAAATTTTAAGAATGCAATACACGACAATTAAATAAATACATCGTTATAAGCGATTTTAGGTAACGTTAGAAATTGTCCACTCAGACAGGAAATCTACAACTCCCCACGTAGTTCAAACCAACAGTGGATGTCTTAGTGGACAGGTGCCATGTTTGAGAGTAACCACTCGTGACTCTTTCTCAAAGTAATTCTGTTTCTCCAAATACTGATCGTACGGAAATGCAGTGCCTTGGCATGCATAGCACATGTCCTGGCCAACCTAAGAGATGGGGCTTCACAACCTTATCAACAAACTTTCTATCCTTATCCTAAGCTCAAGCAACTGAATGAAACACCTATAGAAAAACCGCCCATCTTTTTCTGTCATCCACCTCAAACGGATGTGTTTCACAGTGATAAAGTAGTATGGAGAGAATTGTTGCGCAGTAAAAGGTAATCAATCATTGCACTTGCATCAAAGAAGATGAACAAAGAAAGTGACAAACAAGCCTCTTTTATCACTATTTCTGTCATAAATGGTGTTGCAGCTGCAAGTATTTGAAGATGTAGACTTCAGGAAATTCCTCAAAAATCTGAGGCTTTTGCAAAACTGTTTGGTCCGCAGGTTTCCTGTTAAAACTTTCAGCAGGTTAGATGAAGGAGACGGTATGAGTAAACACCATCAAGCAGATGACTTCTGAGTTCAACAGCAGGATAAATAGGCAGTAAACGGTGCAGTGAGTTATGAAACTGAAACTTGATCCTTTAGTAGGTCTGCATTTTTGATGGTAGTGATGACTAGTCTTCGTGGACGTACACTGAACACCTTGGAAGAGTATCTACACGGGAAGATACAAACCTATCCATCCATGGAATGTGTTCCTACCACTTCAGCCAATCAGCTACTGTTAAGAAATGAAGTTCAACTAATAAACGTCAACCAGCTGGTCAGGGTTATGAGATATTTAGTGAGTTCAACAGTGACACCTTGAAAAAGTCAGAAAGAATAGTTGATGGGTGGGAGAAATTAAGCTGCACGTGTTGCCTATTTAAACAATAGTGATGCAGACTGTTTGGATCTACGACCAGATTGCTGATGATCATTAATGGAAGAAAATTACCGAGATAAAACATCCTATGCCATCAGCCAGCTACAGCATAAGTTTTTAAAAATGGCTTGTGGACTGTCATGTGCGTTACTAACATTCAAGAAAATAATGAATTCATTAGGAAGGAATTTGAAGAACTTTGAAGTATATGAACGTAACTGGGTTATACATATATGTGTATATATAACATTTCCTTTCTCTACCTTCCTGTTTACTTTCTTGAAGTGTGGTGAAGTAGGCTGATGAGCTTCTGCAAACACCCCTACCTTTTTAAGTCAGTCATTCAGTCTTTCATTATTCATGTACATATGAATAAGTTAAATTTTTAAAAATCGAATCTTACAATAAGTAATCTAATTCTGTTGACATACGAACCTGTTTATTTTGCATAAATTCACACAATACAATACGCTATTACACAATCACACCATTATTGTTGTTTCTTCTCTTACTACTACTGCTACTACTATTGTTCTGTTTAGGGCAATACATCTTTGTAATAATTGTATACAGCATAAATATAAAAATGGGCCTAGATCATCTGAATTACCAGATGAAAATATGTGGACATGGGAACAATTTCAAACATGGTTATGGTAGGTTGAATACAACACTTTTATGCGTGAATTATTGTGATTCCCTATTTCATTTAAAACAAGCAATAAAGGTTTATAAAACAGGATTTATTGAATTCATCAAATTTCGGTAGAACTCTTCCTCAGCTGAATACTCTACATACACGGATGTATATATACCTTTGAAATTACATTGGGAGATATAAGACTGATAAGTGAGCAAACAAACTACATTGAATCAGTCATGCAGAAAGACAAGTGCGAATGTTTTCCAAGAGCGTTTGCCAAAAGGGTTGAAAACAACTGAGTGCAAAGTGCTAAAATCCTGAATAACAAAACATCTTGTGGATTGCGGATATGATATCGATGCGGCCAAGTCATTCACTATTGTCAGCAGACAAAGAAACAAGAAGATGCTTGCAATCGCAGAAGCTAGTGCAATTCTGGTTTATAAACTAGGCCTCTGTGTACAAAAGGAGATGGTCATGACTCTGAATTTACCATGGTAATACGTTTTACTTATTATTCTACCTCTTATTATTATTACCATTATTATTCTTGATACATTTAAAACTATCCTTTATCAGTAGGATTATCTTAACTCACTTCAACACTATTATTATTATGTAACAACAGAAGACAAGGGCCAGGCAACAGATCCTTTTATTATGAAAATCAACATGTATTTATATATATTTCACATACATTATTATAGCTTATGCAAGTAGGCAAGCGCAGTCATCTGATTGGTTGTTTATCAGAAGTTAGGCAGACAAACGCAGGCTTCGGATTGGTTGTTTAGGGATTCCTCGACAAATAGAGTTCTCTATCTGCGAATCATATTTTGCCACGTTAACTTTGCTGTGATTGGTTATTGAATCAGCCTTGCTCATATTTTCTCACGGCCTGCTCTCACCACAATTATTGTTGTTATTATAACCATTACTATTGATATTACTCTGTTTGCAATTCTTGTTATATTCTCTAATGTCTAATTGTTTATCTAAGTGGTGTAATTGAAGCATAATGCAATTTATCTATCGTACTCTCTCTCCCCTTATCTATTTGGACATGACCTGGAAAACACTCGCACTTGTCTTTCTGCATGACTGATTCAATGTAGTTTGTTTGCTCACTTATCAGTCTTATATCTCCCAATGTAATTTCAAAGGTATATATACATCCGTGTATGTAGAGTATTCAGCTGAGGAAGAGTTCTACCGAAATTTGATGAATTCAATAAATCCTGTTTTATAAACCTTTATTGCTTGTTTTAAATTCTTGTCGGGAAATAAATGTTTTCAACTCTATTTTATTGTAGTCAGTATATTAAAAACAAAAAATCTGTCAGATTAATATATGAATCCATCGTATGTATGGATGAATTTAAATCAGACTGTAGAAGAAATTTCGACTTTTTCTGTGGACATATATTACCGCAAAAATTTTTGCCTCAAATACTAAAGTTTCAACCATAAAGCTATTGTAGCCTTCTCTACATTGTGTCGAACATTTTACTTGGAGCCGTCGTACTCCTTAATAGTCTATCTCACTTTTAGTATATCATGTGTGGACCTTATTAGATGGATATATCTGTATTCGCAATAAGCGATGGTCTTCCCACTGAGGCTCGGATGCACTAGCTATCATTTTAAATGCTATTGTAGTGTCCTCTAGCCAAATACACCAATGGGGTCTTGGTTTTATATTTTTTTATTTGTTGAAATTGTTGATTTGCATTTCTCTGTTGACTGACAAAGCATTTCAATCCAGTTGAATCAATCAAACCCCTCGAAAATTTATCTAATGCTAAACTAGTAACTGACTATATGGTGAAGATGCCTCAAGTTCTTGTAAGAAATCACAGTCAGTAGGATCCACCACTGGCTAGTTGCGAGGATAAATACTATCTAGTGACATTGGCTGATGATAGTGCTATATACATCGCAAAACGGCGGAAGTTTAGAACTCATGAAGTGACCATTAGATTTCGTCTTAGTGGCTAGATGGTCAACAATATCGCCAAATAACCTGAAGGTCCTTGGTTCAATCCCTAGAACAAAACAGCTTTCCAGTACTCCTTGCTGGCTTTCATTGGCTCTTTAACTGAAGTCAGCCTGTGATCAAACTTAGAGAATTCGAAACAACACCTTCGATACATCATGTGAAATAAGTCTGCTTTATGATATTCTGAACTTAAGATTACCTTTTACGAAATGGTGAAAAAAATGTAGAGTTTTCGAAAGTTCCGATCAGTCTCTGAATGTTAATTTGAGGTGTGTAATCAAATATAGATTTTGCGCGTCGGTGGCACAGCGGTTGGGAAGCTTGCCGACCATGCACATGGTCCGGGGTTCGATCCCCAGCCGACGCGGTCCTTTACCACTCTGAGCCAGAAATAAAGCTGATAAAGAGGAAATGTTGGGCATGAGGCTAGCAACCCCATCCTATAAAAAGAAACACTGCTACAAAAGCTTTGACGCTCTAGCTTGAAGCCCTATGTTCCACAGGGGAACATGAAGGAAAAAAATCATTTGATTAATTAGTAGTAATGACATTGTCGATGAGATAACACTTTCAGTAGGTGACAGTAATACAAATGAATCGAGTCTTACTCTCGAAATTTCTGTCAGTCTTTGCTTGTTTATTTACACCTCACCACTTATGACGTTAATTTTCACCTTAACAACTTGTTTTATAATTGTTGCTTCTCTTTTGAAATGTGGCATTTTGAATTATTATTTGACCTAAACTAAGGTTAAAAAGGCTGTCAATTGGTTCAACCGGTAAAAAATCTGCTGTAAAACATACGCTGAAATTATATGATGAAAAAGATGAACATTGGAGAAAAAGATATTGAATCAAATGCTTTAAGTGACTGTGCTGAATTTTTAAGACCCAACCTTAACTTCATAATTGATCGGTTTACTGAAATTAATCTGTCATCTGAGCTGCCCAGTGGGTGCGTAATGATGAAGAGTCCCAAACTGGGACGAAACAGTTGTCCAGTACTCCCTGGCAGGTTCTCTAACCGATGTCAGCTTATGAAGAAATCATGTGACCAATAAAATCCCTACAAACCAACACTTGAAATTCGATGAGATGCTTACTAGCGACTTGCCCTATTCAGGTAGGTAGTTACCTGGGGTTCTGGTGAGAAGTCGTGACCAGTAGGGTACAGCAAGTAGGGTGTGAGGACAAATACTCCCCGAAGACATTGGCTAGGGGTCGCGCTATATCGTGAATTGGCAGAAGTTAGAATTCATGGGCCATTGGATCGGGTCCCAGTGGCTCAATGATATATGAGCTCGCCTTGTAACTAGAAGGTCCTAGGTTCAAACCGTGGCGGTGGGTGCGTACTGCTGAGGATTCCCAAATTAGGACGAAACAGCTGTCCAGTACTCCCAGGTTTTCCAGTGGTTCTCTAACCAATGTCAGCTCATGATGAAATCTTAAGAAATTCTTCAAATAAGAAGATTGATTGGTCCGAAGCAACTAATTGTTTAATAGTAGATGATTGGTTATGGCTGTAACAGCCCACAAAGGCAATAAAGTATTTTTGAGGTTAATATTGTGTAACTTTCACACCACTTGTCCTACACAGTGTCATCTTAGTGTAAACGTAATAATTTATATTCATTTCAGCTTTTCTTCTATTTTCAAGTATTGGTTTTGTGGGGATTTTGTTCGATTGCATAAAGGATTTCATCATGAGCTGACATCAGATAGAGAACCATTGGAAAACCTGGGAGTACTGGACAGCTGTTTCGTCAGCCTAGTTCGGGAATCCTCAGTAGTACGCACCCACCGGGGTTTGAACCCAGGACCCTCTGGTTACTAGGCGAGCTTGTAGACCATTGAGCCAGTGGGACCCGATCCAATGGCCCATGAATTCTAACTTCTGCCAATTCACGATATAGCGCGACCCCTAGCCAATGTCTTCGGGGAGTATTTGTCCTCACACCCTACTTGCTGTACCCTACTGGTCACGACTTCTCACCAGAACCCCAGGTTGACTGCCTGAATAGGGCCAGTTGCTTGTGAGCATCAGATTAATTTTCAAGTATTGTTTTGTCACGTGTGACTACTTTTCACTGTTCTAACTCTATAACCCTTTCGCTTAAGGCGTAATATTGCTTGGTCCACTGTAAATGGTATCGAAATATTAACCTCATTGTAAGTGTAGGCTAAGAAAAGATGGGAAAAGCAACCGGTTTTACTGGTTGCTGAATCTTTGATCCCATGTCTTAAATGCCAGCTACTCAGTATACCCTTAAAGGCAAACAACAGGAAACGCTTTGAATATATAATTTCTCAAATAGTTCTATCCACTCATTCATATGAAGATCAGATGACAGGCCAGGGAGAACTAACAACAAAGAACTCTGTTTGGCAGCAAACCAACGAAGAAACCATCGCCAATCAGAGATGCCAAAGAAACTGGGAATGCAACGGATACACTCTGAGGCCAGGCCTTCCAATGGAACCCGAAGGAGAAACTATGAGCTGGTCCGTCACTTCGAGGGCTTTATGGAGGAGATCGTGTGAAGAGGAAATGAAAGACTATGAGGAATCGTGCAACCAGCTAAGAATGACCACACAGAACTTGGTGAAATGAAGATGTGCTGTTGAAGTCCTACATTCCACTCGGAAATCAAGGGAATAACAGGTAATAATACCCATTTATAAGGTCAATCTGTTCTTTTCCGTAAATGCGAATTTTTCCCATTCAACATAATGACTTGGTAAGCTTTTTCGGTGGTGATGATGATATCTAATGCCTGCCATTATTGAATCATTTGAACACTATTTCTCTATTTGTTGTTCAATTATTCTAGTAAACAAGGACATCCAAATATATGGAAAGAAAAAATTCAACCATCAATGAAAAGTGCTGTTTTGAATGCATTACTATCTGCACAGGAATTAATAGAGCCTAGGAAAGTAAGTTATGTGTTATCTGATTGTCTAAAATAACCCCTAATATCATGAATTAAATGTCAGTGTGAACGAAGAATACTCTTTTCGCGTTGGTGCGTAAGTAACTAAGTGGTAGAGTGCTCACCAACCATCCACAAGGTTCAATTTCGACTCCTGACCGACGGATTCCTAAACCTCATATAGCCGGTAGTAAGTCCGTCAAACAGGGTAGGTTGGATGTACGGCTGGCAACCCCATTACATAAAAACGACTCAACTGCTAATGGAACGTCAAGACTCAAGTGTGAGGTCTTATTTTGTACCTGGAATGCAATATATAAATATATATGAGCCCTGTAGGTATACAACGGATACATTTTAACTTAGAATATGATTACGGATATAAAATCATATGAGTTTCAAGTTGTAGGGTGTCAAGCTGAATATTGTTTATATGACAGATTTGGTGAGTTGAATGCAATTGGGAAATATCGTGAAATTGATGAAAATTATGATTAGTCATAATAAATTGATACAGTGTGGAGCAGAATAATGTGTATACTAATTCATGGTTAAACGTCTCAACCAATTTCAGATGTAATAATAATAATAATAATTTTTCCTTCACGTTCCCAGTGGAATATAGGGCTACAAGCTAGTGACCCGAAATTTCTGTAGCAGCGATGTTTCTATTTACAGGATGGGGTTGCTAGCCTCATGCCCAACCTTTCCTCTTTACCAGGATTATTATTTCTGATTCAGTGAGGTAAAGGAGTGCGTCGACCGGGTGTCGAACCCCAGACCATGTGCATGGTCGGCGAGCGTCTTAACCGCTATGCCACCGACGCACAGATGTAATGGTTTGGAAAAGATTGAACTTTGGATGTATGATGTTCATTTTTATAAAAGATATCTGTCCATTCTTAACTAGGCTGGCGCATGTATTCGAATCCAGATTCAGATGATAAAGAATCATGCGCTCTTAAAGGCTGTGTCAATCTTTTTTAATGTGTAACCCTCAAGAGATCTAATTTCTCTTTGAAAGCGCTCACCGATGAAGTTGATATCACTTGATTAGGTAAGAAGTTCCAGTCGTTGATCATCTTATGGGAGAATCTAAATTCCACACGTACTTTATTACTCCGTGGTTTGAGCACCTTTTTGTGATGACCTCTCAAAAGTATCCTGGGAGGATAAAAAAAGGTTAAAATAGTTAATACTAAAATCCCCGTTCCATATACAATATTCCGAATTTAACTCACATCTTCTCCTTCGGCTGGATAGTGAGAAGAGGTTTGGTCTTCTCATAAGGAAGGTTCCTACTCTTTATACTCTTTCCAAGACTCGTCCAATCTAGTAAAAGATGCGTACGCTTTCTAAACTAGGCCGCCAAATGTTTTTGAATCCGTAGATGAACCTACTCAGTAGTGCTCTCTAGTTAACTTAGTGCACATTATTGACTAAAACAATTTTGTAATTTGTAACAATTTGTAATCTTAAATCTTCCCTCGCATGATACGTTAAAATATGCCTACCAAATACCTATCTGGCTATTATTATAATGATAACAAATATTTTATGACTGTAGGAACCTCAAGAGAATTATTGAAAGGAGTATTCCTCTTTCCGACCGATTTTTAATCTAATTCATTTTTTGCTGTTTACACTATCCACGACGCTGTGTACTTCTTTTCTTGATTTCCGTTCATGGTATCAAGCAGATGGATGACATATATTCTCAGCTAAATGATATCTGTTTCCAAAGAAAAGCTGTGGTGAAGTTTCACCTCGTGAACTTGCAAATCGTGAATTATAGTAACTATATTAAAATACCTCGCCAGATACTAGCTTACTAGGCTGCTAGCTTACTAGTTTTCTCGCCGGTCCCAAGCCCGGGTAAAGAGGGAGGGTTGGGGCGTGGTGCTAGCAACTCCACCCCTGTAAAACAACCAAATCGCTACAGAAACTTCAACGAATAAATATATTAAAAATTCTAAAAACATAAGCAATAGCCTTACTTTTCGCTGGAATCGGGGAAGTGAAATGACGCAGGCTGGTGAAAGCCTTCGGGAAGCCAGTCAGCCGATGTGCCTTCTTTCGATGAAAGCAAAAGTAAGGATGGGTACCTGGAATGTTCGCACAATGTACGAAACTGGAAAGGCTGCCCAGATAGCCGCTGAAATGAGAAGGTACAGAATAGAAGTGTTGGGAATCTGCGAAAGCAGATGGAACGGAACTGGAAGGTGCCAACTACCTACTGGAGAGACAGTAATCTATTCCGGCCACCTAGAGGACAACCATGAGCACACCGAGGGAGTGGCCATCATGATGTCACCAACAGCAACCAAAGCTCTCATGCAGTGGGAACCAATCTCCTCCAGGATAATGACAGCCAGGTTCAACTCAAAAGGAAGGAAAGTTACAGTCATTCAATGCTATGCGCCTACAAACGTCTCAGAACAAGAGAAGAAGGAGGCGTTCTACAGACAACTACAAGCAATAATGGACAACGTCCCAAATGGCGATATCAAAATCCTGATGGGCGACATGAATGCGAAGCTGGGACGAGACAACACAGGAAGAGAACTCACCATGGGTCGTGAGGCCCTCGGTGAAATGAACGACAATGGTGAACTCTTCTCAGACTTCTGCGCCTTCAATGATTTGGTGATTGGTGGTAGTGTGTTCAAACACAAGGATATACACAAGACGACATGGATTTCACCAGATGGAAACACCAAGAATCAAATAGACTTCATCTCAATTTCAAGAAAGTGGAGACGGAGCCTACTGGACACAAGGTCAAGGAGAGGAGCAGATGTGGGTTCAGACCACTATCTAGTAGAAGGGACTTTCAAGGTGAAACTAAAAGCCTCGAGGATAGCTGGGGATAGGCCACAATGCAAGTTCAACACTCAGAAACTGAAGGACACAACCACAAAAGACACCTTCACTGCAACTGTCAGAGCAAAGCAGGAAACACTACGCGACATCACTGAAGAATCATGCGTGGAAGAACATTGGAAGTCTCTGAAGGCGATTCTCAACGAAACGTGTTCAACGGTTCTAGGAAGAAAGAAGAGACAAGACAAGGAATGGCTCTCAACGGACACTTGGAAATTAATAGAAGAGAGGAGAATGGTGAAAGAGAAAATGATTCAATGCAAGGACGGACAGGAGAAGGAGACGATGAGCTCAACTTACAAAGCACTGGACAAAGAAGTGAAGAAGAGTGCTAGGAAGGACAAAAGACGATTCTACGACAACCTGGCCACTGAAGCTGAGAAGGCAGCAGGCAAAAGGGACCTGAGGACACTATATCAGATAACCAAATCTCTATCCGGGAAGAGACCAACACAAGCGAAACCTATAAAAGACAGCCAAGGGAAGCCCATTACCAAGGAAGAAAAACAGATTAAACAATGGGCGGATCACTTCAAAGGACTCTTGAACCGACCATCACCTGCAACCCGTCCAGAAATACCAACAACAGCGCGCACACAACTGCAAGTTGACACCAATCCTCCAACGAGAGCTGAAGTCTTGAACGCAATCAAGCTTCTGAAAGCTGGAAAAACAGCCGGACCAGATGGAATACCCCCTGAAGCACTGAAAGCAGACCCAGAGACTACAGCAGACATGCTGACTCCATTATTGCAAAAGGTCTGGAAGGAGGGAAAGGTGCCTACTGACTGGAGGAAAGGTTACCTCGTGAAACTACCAAAGAAGGGCGACTTAGGCCTCACTCTGCAAGAACTGGCGAGGAATCATGCTCCTATCGACGCCAAGTAAAATCCTGAGTCGCATCATCCTGGAGAGATTAAAGGACGCACTGGAGACAGAACTCCGACCAGAACAAGCTGGATTCAGGAAAGGCAAATCATGTACTGACCAAATTGCAACTCTACGCATCATCATCGAACAAAGCATGGAATGGCAATCAAACCTCTACCTCAACTTTATAGACTTTGAGAAGGCCTTCGACAGCGTTGATCGTGAAGTAATTTGGAAATTACTCGAGTACTATGGCGTACCCCAAATATTCATCAACCTTATTCAACAGCTGTACGACAACGGCACCTGCCAAGTGATCCACAACGGAAGACTCAGCGAGGCGTTTGGAGTAAACACAGGAGTCAGACAAGGGTGCTTACTATCACCAATGATATTCCTAATTGTGGTGGACTGACTGGATTATGCGTCAGACAGTGGGAAACGAGAAGACAGGAATATCCTGGACCGACGTGAAGAACCTAGAAGACCTGGATTTCGCGCGTGGATGACTTATGTTTGATGTCACACACAATCGAAGACTTACAAGCGAAAACCGACAAACTGGTCGAAGAAGCAGCCGGCGAAGACAGGACTCCAGGTAAACATAGACAAGACGGAGGTTATGAAAATAACCAACCAACAACAGCAGCAACATCCAACGTCAATCACCATCAACGGGAGGGATTTGAAAGAGGTTACTTCATTCACTTATCTAGGGAGCATTGTCTCAACTACAGGAGGAGCGGACGAGGATGTCAAATCGAGAATCGGGAAGGCGAGAAACACATTCATCAACCTGAAATCAATCTGGAAATCTTCGTCACTCAGCATCATCAACAAAATTCGGATTTTCAATACAAACGTAAAGTCAGTTCTTCTATACGGATCAGAAACTTGGCGGGTCACAAAGAATATTTCCAACAGCTGTTGCAGACCTTTATTAACAACTGTCTTCGCTCTATACTGAAGATCAGATGGCCGGAAAGAATCACCAACAAGGAATTATGGGAACAAACAAAACAAGATCCAATCGCCCAACAAATATGCAGGAGAAAGTGGAGATGGATTGGACACTCGCTGAGAAGACCGCTGGGTGACATCGCGCGTCAAGCCCTCGAGTGGAACCCGAAAGGGAAGCGGCGTATGGGTTGTCAGTAGAGGGTGACATGGAGGAGATCGTGTGAAGAGGAGTTGAAAGAATATGGACTAACATGGATGGAGGTTAAAAGTACAGCAGAAGACATAAGCAAATGGAGACGTGCAGTTGAAGCCCTATGTTCCACTAGGAACCCAAGGGAGGAATAAAAATAATAATGATAATATTAAAATATCCTTTAGCACATTTGACAACAAAGAGACCGTTTAATTCAGTCTAGTAAAGCCTTCAGTAGGAATTTCATCATGAGCTGATATCAGTTAGAGAAGCACTGGAGAACCTGGGAGTATTGAACAGCTGTTTCGTCAGCCTAGTTTGGGACTCTTCATCAGTTCGCAGTCACCGGGGTTCAGACCCAGGTCCCTCTGGTTACAAAGCGAGATGAAGGCTAACTGATATCAGCTCGCGATGAAATCATCCATTGAATCAAACTAATTCCCAACAAAACCAATAACTAAATATTCATCTGATGCTCACAAGCAACTGGCCCTATTCAGGCAGTCAATCTGGGGTTCTAGCGAGAAGCTGTGACTAGAAGGGTACAGGAGGTTGAAAATGAGGCAGTAACTCATCGAAGAAGACATTGCGAAGTGGTCGCGCTATGTCGTGAATTGGCAGAAGTTAGAATTCAAGGACTATTGGGTCGAGTCCCACTGGCTCAATGGTCTGCAAGCCCGCCTTGTAGCTAGATGGTCTTGGATTCGAATCCCGGCGGTTGCGTACTACTGAGGATTCCTGAACTAGGCTGACGTAACAGCTGTCCAGTACTCCCAGGTTTTCCAATGGTTCTCTAACTGATGTCAACTCATGATGAAATCCTTTATGCAATCAATCAAAATCCCTGCAAAACTAATACTTCAGTAGGAAATTATGTGTACACCTAAGGTAATATTTACCCAAAATATACATTCTTGCTGACTGTCTCTCAGTACTTTGATTATCATACTTGCAGAGTGCAGAAAGATGCATCACGTCAGGCTCACCAATAAATTTGTAGTAGATCTAACAGTAGACTCCATAATTACACAAGATATCAAAATAAACCCGAAGCAATAAAAAAAAAGATACTTAAACCGTATGTTACAAGTATTAAGCGTAATAAATTATCATAGTATACAGTAAGTATACAGTATAAGTTTAGATCCATCGTCCACAAATTTAATAATATAATCCTAAGATCCACATATGGTATGTTTAAACAACTCTTCTTCACTGTAAGTCTGCCATATTGGTTTCTGAGGATGTAAGTTTCCTTCGAGTTCTAAACGGTGCAACCACAGAGGAAGAGCAGACGAAACGTGAGCTAATACACGTATACTTTATTTCCTGATTAAAATGTGTATTCTCGAAAAACTTGTACAAATGAGCTAAACAAAGATTTATTTCAAACAAGGGATACACACCATGTTTTAATAGGGAGGAATATTTTTTTTTAAAACTTTATCGAGAATTGTAGAAAATCATCTTTCTGCACTCTAAAGACTTTTGACGGTTTTTCTCTTGTACTTAGATTGTTTTGCTTTTTTTCAACCAGTTAACTTAAATTCTTTTGGACATCAGTATGTGATGTTATTTAGAGTAAGTTGAACCAGCCTTCAGTAAATATCATACTAATAAAGTTATCATCAGCACTGATTCCACAAGAAAATAACATCTTCATTCTCTATGCATATATGAGAAGTGCAGCTTAGTGTGGCAAGTGTTATGACAGTAGCTTACTGATAAAAATAAAGTAAATCAAAATTTCATTAGCAAAAGTTGAAGTAGGGAATATGACCAGATAATTGATTGATAACATGCTCATTAAGAAAATAAGCTGTCATGGACTCAATGATGCATTATTATTGTTTCCTTTAGTTCCTAGAGGAACATAGGGCTTCGACCGCACGTCTCCGTTGCGTTCTGCTCTCCAACAACCTTTTCACCTGGCTCCACGTCTGCACACATGCTTTCATCTCCTCTTCACCCCTACCTCGCACTGACGACCATCTCGCTGCTTTCCATTCGGGTTCCACTCGAGTGATGACCTGGCGTGTGACGTCACTCACTTGATGGTTTGTTTTCTCAGAGTGTGGCCAACATACCTCCACTTCTTCCTCCATATTTGTTGCACAGTTGGTTCCTGCTGGGTTGATTCGTTCACTGCCAGAGATCCCTGTGTTGGTGATCTTTTCTGGCCGAACATCTGATCTTGAGTAGTATTGGGCGAAGACAGCTGTTGATGAAGGTGTGTAGTTTGTTCGAAGTGGCCTTCATGACACGCTAGGTCTCTGATCTGTATAGTATCACTGGATTCACAGTGGATTTGAAAATCCACATCTGATTTTCATTTTCACGCTGAGTGCTGAGTCTTGATCTCCACACAGACTTGAGAGTAGTGAAAACTTGCCCTAGTTTCCCGATCCTCGTTGCTTTGATATCCTCATCAGTTCCGTCCACCTGTAGTTGGAACGATGCTTTCCAGGTAGGTAGATAGGTAGGTAGACAGGTGAAAGAGGTTGCTTTTTCAGATCTCTCCCATTCATGCTGGCTGATTGTTGTCTGTTCTTGTTGTTTTCGATGTTGCTGTTGGCCAAGAATCTTCATCATCTACCTCTGTTTTCGCCATGTTCACCTGAAGTCCTTCCTATCTTTGATGCTTCTTCTGACAATTCGTTGCTTTTCACTTATACATCCTCCAGTTTTTGGCATTGATGCATACAAGGTGATATTTGTCTTTTATTGGTCCTCTAGTTGATGTTAATTTTATGGTGTAAATTCGTCTTCTAGTGATTTCTCAAAGAGAATTATGCATGTTAGGGTGTCAAGTTTGATCATGTAATGATATCAGTTAGATAACCATTGACAACCAGAGAGCATTAGGACCCTTCATCAATACGCAGTGATGACACCACAGGGGTTCAAATCCAGAAATGATGGGTTACAAGGCGATCTCACTGACCATTCAACCACAGGGTGCTACTCCAAAAGCCCACGGATTCTAACTTCTACCAATTCCCCAACTGCTGAAAACTCCCAAACTAGGGCGAAACAGCTGTCCAGTATTCTATGGTTTTCACTGCTTCTCTAACTGATATCAATCCATGATCAAAAGTGAAACCAATCAAATCCCTATAAACCAACACTTGGAAATAGTAGGGTGTGTGGAGTTTAAAGTACATTTGATAAAATGTATTAAACTCTTATTTATGTTTGCAAAAGTTGTTTGCAATTCGACGAACTTATAAGGTCACTTTGTAGTAATACTCATATTTTTATTGCCTACCATAAATAGCGTTTATAACTTTAAGTATATTTACAAGACAGAAGAAGGTCGTAGACAAAAAAAGGAGAATTAATCACTTCATTTATTTATTTCTCTTAGAACAAACAAACAATGTTAACTTTCAATTGAAAATTGAACATAAACAAAATTAAGAAGTTACCACTGGTTACTAAGGTCATATAGTTAGCAAAAACAAGAAAAAACAAGAGCTATTTCGAATTATAAACTTAAATATTCTGACTTTTATTTTCTGAGGTGTTTCCTCTTTTTCTTAGACATCATCACCGTTTTTTAGTATTGTTAACTTTTCTTCCCTTAATTTTATTTGTTTATTCGTTAAATTACCTTATAGTTGGTTTGTAAGGGTTAGTTTTGTTTTTACGAGTTGAACACGGATTGATATCAGTTAGAGAACCATTGAAAACCAACCAAGGAGTACTGGACAGCGGTTTCATCCTGGTTTGAGAATCATCATCAGTACGTACCCACTGCCACGGCTCTAGCCCAGGACCTTCCGGTTACACGGTAAGCTCGTATACCATTTAACCACTGGGACTCGGTTCAATGGCCATAAATTTTAACTTCTACCATTTGTGATTTAGCGCGACCACCAACCAATGTCATCAGTGGGACATCCATCCTCACACTTGACTGGAGTAAGTTCACTGCTCACGACTTCTTACTAGAACTCGAGGACACTCCCTTCTGTAGCAAGTCACTAGCGAGCATTAGATTAATTTTCTATAGTTGGCTTGAAAGGATGAGTTTTGTTTTTACGAGTTGGTAGAAGTTAGAATTCATGGGCCGTTGAATCGGGTCCCAGTGGCTGAATGGCATACAAGCTTGCCTTGTAACTGCAAGGTCCTGAGTTCGAACCCCAGTGGGTGCGTACTGCTGACGATTCACAAACTAGGATGAAACAGTTATTCGTTAAAGCAAAGGAGATTTATTATGTTCAACTTTCATCGAGAACTAAAAGAAGTTAGAATTCAGGGGTCATTAGGTTCACTCCTAGTGAAGAAAGGTCTTAGGTTTGATCTCTGGTTGTGGAGTCTTGAATGCCTACTGAGGGGTCCCAAACAGGGACAAAACGACCCTTCAGTACTCTCTGGTTTCTAATGGTTCTCTAACTTAAGTCAGTTTGCGATCAATCTAGGTTCAGTCATATGTGTCAATTTCTAAACAAACTGGTCAACGACAACAGTTACTATCTTCGTGTAGTTTCGCAGTAATTGTTTCGATTCTTACTCTCATAGAATCACATCTTACTGAGAGGGCTTAAAATGTCAGTCGTCACTTCGTTTTTATTGAATTGGTTCCGTTTCATCTCCCATTGACATCAGAAAGAAATAGCATAATAATATTTGATTAATCCTACCTATTTGGACTAATATTGTTCATGTAACGCTTCCATTGTCATTCTGGATTTCTACTGTTATTTCTTAGTTTGTGTGTAAGTGTGCGTGTGTCTTCAATCTTGGTTTCTGAATAAAGCAGACTAAGCAAATTATGTCTATTAATATCCAGTTCCTTTTTGAAGGTATTCACTGAGTTCACTAACAGCTTCTGGTGTTCACCTTACTATAAAAGAATCTAAGTTACATCCTTTAGTTTATTTGACTGGGGCTTCTATCAGTCCTAGGAACAGGTGTAGGGTTATTAATTGATGGTATATGCCGCAGCAAAATTGTTTCTCTTCTCCAGAGATGATGATGATGGAATTAGGCTTAAACTTACTGACCTCTTTTTATAGAAGATGGTCACGATGTCTCATCAGTAAATTAATGCCTATTCTTTTTAAAATTCCTAGAATGGACTTCGTAAAATGAAGATTAACTGATATAAGGATAGAACTTGGGCACTGTAGTAAAGTAAAATTCCATTATGAATAAAATTTATTTTGATAAAGTCTCACAGTGTTAACAGTAATAGTTACTGATGACGTTTCGAGCACAATTCATTGCTGCACATAATCATATCAAGGTACTCTCACAACTTTCTGATTTCGTTTAAATACATGAGGTATTTAAACAAAGAAAGTTGTGAGACTACCTTGATATGATTATGTGCAGCAATGAATTGTGCTCGAAACGTCATCGGTAAATATTACTGTATAACACTCAGACTTTATCACGCACCAAGTCTCTGATCCATATAGTAAATAGCACTGACTTCACATTGGAGTTTTAAATCCGGATCCTATTTTCATTTTTATTCTTAGTGCTTATGAACTTCAGACAGGCTTGAGAGAAGTGAAAGCTTTTCCTGATTTTCCGATCCTTGTTGCTTTGATATCCTCATCAGTTCCGTCCACCTGTAGTTGGAACGATGCTTTCCAGGTAGGTAGACAGGTGAAAGAAGTTGCTTTTTCAGATTTCTCCCATTCATGCTGGCTGATTGTTGTCTGTTGTTGTTGGTGTTGTTTTTGCTGTTGCTGTTGGCCAGGTATCTTCACCATCTCTGTCTTCTTCACCTGAAGTTCTTTCTTCTCTGGATACTTCTTCTGCCGACTTGTTGCTTTTCGCTTGTATATCTCCCAGTTTGTGGGAAATCAGACATATATCATCGGCGAAGTCCAGATCCTCCAAGTTTGTTTTGCATGGGTCCATTTAATGCGTGTTTCCTCGCCGCCCGCTAACTGTTTGTCAGATTATCCAGTCTACCACCCACAATCAAGAAAATCATTGTAGATAGTAGGTAGCCAGCCAGTCGTGTCTTACTCCCATCTTCACTTCACGGGTTCCATGAGTTTCCCGTTGTGGATTACTCGGCATGCAGCATTATCATACAACTGTTGGATGAGGTGTATAATTGTTGGCGGCAACCCTTAATAGTAGCGAATTTTTTTCCGAATCACCTCTCGATCAACGCAGTCTGATGAAGGCCTTTTCAAAGTCGATTAATTTGAGTGAGGTAGAGCGATAACTGTTATTCCAGTCTGTGTTCAATGATGATCCGTACTGTTGCGATTTGATCGATACGTGACTTGTTCCGGTGGAAGTTTTTCAGTCAGGGCGTGTTTGGTTTTCTGCAGGATGATACGGCTTAGTAGTTTGCTTGGGATGGACAGAAGCATAATTCAGCGCCAGTTGTTGCACTGACTTAAATCTCTTTTCTTTGTCAGTTTGAATAGGTAGCCTTTCTTCCAATCCTCAGGTATCTTGTACTCTTTCGACACCTTCTTCAATAGTGGTGTCATCAAGTCTACTGATGTTTCTGAGTCCATTTTCAATTCCTCTGCTGGGATTCCGTCTGGTCCTGTCGCTTTTCCAGGCTTCAATATCTTGATTGCATTCAAGATATCTGTTTTCGTCGGAGGGTTGTTGTCCACTGGTAGTTCTGCTTCTGCTGGTGGTATTATTAGGCGCTTTGCAGGTGGTGGTCGATTTAGAAGTCTTTTGAATTGTCCAGCTCAATGTTCCCTTTGCTTCACCTCTTTGGTGATTTGCTTTCCACTATCACCCTTCACTGATTTATTTTGTGTTGATCTCTTCCCCATAGGAACCTAGTTGTTGAGTAGAGTGTTATGAGGCCCCCTTTGCCTGCAGCTTGTTCTGCTTCACTTGCCATAGCTGCATAATATTTTCTTTTGCCTTCCCTGGCACTATTCTTTAGTCTTTTTTTCAGTGTATTGTAGCTTGCACTTAACTCCTGTTTTTTTTTGCTCGTCAGTGCACTGGATGATCTTTTGTTTCAACATTCTTATCTCTTCTATTAGTCTAGATGTGTCAGTAGTGAGCCACTGCGTGTCCTAACTCTTCTTTGATTTGTGTCTCGGCTTTGTCCCTTATGCTTGCAGTGAAGATGTCCTTTGTATCCTGGTCCTTCAGTTTTTGAGTGCTGAACTTGACTTTTGGTCTATCTGCAGCTCCTGTTTCCTTGAAAGTTTCTGATTTTTGATTTCGAGTGTTCCTTGTACGAGATAGTGGTCTCAGCTGACGTCTGCTCCTCTTCTTACTTTTGTGTCTAGTAAGCCGCGTTTCCCTTTCCTTGAGCAGCATTGAGATGAAGTCAATTCGATTTTTGGTTCGCCCGACTGATGCTGAAAGTCTGTAGCCGGTAGGAAATACTTTTCGTGACTTGCACATCAATTTCTGAACCATATAGAAGCCCTTAGTGTATTTGGAATTCTGACCTTGTTAATTATGTTGAGCGCAGTAGATTACAACATTGATTTCGGAGTAATGAAGGCCCGTCTTGCTCTTCCAATTCCACTCTTGATGACTTCATTCCGTTCCGTCCGTATCTGAAACGACACTGACTAGATAGGTGAAAGAAGTAACCACCCTTTTGTAACAGAGAAAATACTATACTGTGTCTCTGGTTTACTCTGTTATTTTAATCATATGCAAATTGAAATTCATATATTCTGTGAAATACGAGTAAAACAAGCCGTCATCTAAAATGCACAGCAGTTGCACATTAAACCTGGGAACGGTTGTACATTATTTTCCGTGTGAATATTTAATATAATCACCGATGTTATTGTGGTGAGATTAGGCTGCAAGCCAAATTGGTACACAGTAATTTACGTCAATGTTTACGTCCCCAATATTGGTCGTGAGAAAATATGAACAAAGACTGATTTAACAAACAACCACAGCAGAGTTTGCGTAGAGGGATACAGTTAATATATAAATGATGTGACATTCAAAAAACAGCCACAAAGAGATGCAAGGTTAACTTTCAGTGGGAAACAACCAATCAGTAGGCTGTGTTTGTTTGAATAAGCTATAATAATGTACATGAAAATCTATAAATACGTGTTGATTTCGTAAATAAACGATCTGTTGCCTGGCCCTTGTCTTATGTTGTTACAATATTAGCTGGTAGTTAGGATATACATAATGAAGGGATAGAACTGAAAATTCTTGGCGTGATTACATTTCATACAAGTAACTGAATGATACAAGAGTTCATACAAGTAACTGAATGTTACAAGAGTTCATAAAGTAACCTGAAGGTCCTGAATTCAATTTCTGTTAAGGTCATTGGTGCACGGCTCAAGAGCCCCAGACTAGGATGTAGTAACTACCTTGTACTGTCTTATTTTCGTGCGTCGGTGGTATAGCAGTTAGGACGCTCACTGACGACGCACATGGTCCGGGATTCGATCCCCGGCCACCGACTCACTCCCAAACCTCGCTAAGCTAGAAATAATGCTGGTAAAGTGAAAAGGTTGGGCATGAGGCTAGCAACCCCATCCTGTAAAAATAATCACCACTGCTACAGAAACTTCAAGCCACTAGGTTGAAGCCTCCTATGTTCCACTGGGGAACGTGAAGGAAAAAACTGTCTTGTTTTCAGTGATTCTTTAGAACTACAGTGAATTTTTGATCAATAATTCGAATATAAAGTAGCCAATTAGAAGAAAGCATTATTTGACCAAAATTTAAAGGATGCAAGAAATATATATTACTAACTGGTGTTTTTAATTCATATTTTATTTCATTTTTACTTAGAACTGTTTTGGTCTGTATGGTGCAGATTTTCTTTTAACCGCTGATGACTTCAGACCATGGCTAATTGAAATCAATTCAAGTCCGTGTATGTCGCCAAGTACATCTGTAACAGCTGTCTACACAGCTAATGTTCTGGAGGATACACTTAAAGGTAATATGCCGGAGACTTTCTATTTACTATAATTCTGAAAATTTCTATTTTAGAATTTATTTTATGTCAGCATAGTCCGCGTCTCAAATCGATTACTGCGCGAATATCTATGCTGTCTTAGTTCAAGACCTTTTATCAGAGTTAATCTGTAAGCCCAAACAATATATATGTATGGTTTTTCTTTCCCTTGCGTTCCAAATGGGACACAGAACCCCAAGGTTTGGAGTTTCGGTTGTGGGGACCTTAACTCTTTCCTCTGCTTACTACTGGTCAACAAACTAGGAGACGTTCGGGTAAAATTAGAATCTGAATAACAGCAGATTTCTAAACCACCACCCCGCGGAATGCTAGTCTGTATGACTTACTCATGAAAATATCTTAAGATTTCTGCAAAACTCGTATTAAAACAACTGAAAACTTTACGAATAATGCCCTATACTACTGGTTATTCAATATGAGTAGTTGGATAGGAGTCACATTAACCAGTAGCACTTCACAGTCAGACCTAAACAGTAGAAGGCCGTATCTGGTGTTTGGAGCCGAACTTATCAGCAATGTACAGGCTTTAACTCAGCCAAGGAGCCAAACCAGTTGAAACCATCCGAATTCTGGATAGATACTTGGGTGAACTGGTAACATACTAAATCGAATTCACAGTTTGAAATTTAACACCCTTTCTAGGTGAAATTCTACCACAGTTCCCTTTGAAGGTTAAAATTGTTCAGGTCACAATATATGATCTGCTTGATGCTACGAAGGGTGATTAAACAGCCGAATTGGTTCGCTTCTCTGACCTGAGTTAAACCGCATACACTATTGATTAGCTCTGCCCCAAAACGAGCGAAATGGCCGTTCGGTGTTTAGATTGTTTAGATCAGGTTGTTAAGCCCTACTGGTTGATACGAATCGTATCTAAATACTCATATGAATCAATCGTCACCATGGATTTATGTTCACTTCCCTAACTGCAATTTATGGTATCAGGCAGGTCGCCAAATTGTGATCTGAGCAATTCTGATTTCTGAAGGAAACTGGTGCACTTCTACTTAGATATATGTGAACTGCAAATCGAAAATTATTCTGCAGACTGCAAGTTTGATTGTAAAATAAAGTTTCAGAATAGACTAATAGGTGTTTCTGATATAAAAATGACTACTTAATAATGATTATGGAATAACTAAATTTAGCTGCATTTTTGTATTAACAAATAATAAAATAATGAAGTAATCACTGATATTTATTGGAAGCTGTAATTTTCCGTTGTCAGATATTACTGAACTGAGATGGTCGATCCCTGTTGGCATATTTACATCCTGATCATATCCAGAAAAATTAAAGAACAGCACTTTGAAACTTTCATTAAATAATAACTGACATTTCTTACACAAAAGTTGACTCCCGCGGTTGGTCAGGCTGATAGATAATGCCTTGGATTCTGTCACAGTAATCTCTAGATCCTATTCACTGTGCGATTACCATCACTCACTGGGATGCGAACATTTCCAGACAGTGAGTCCCAAATACAACGAAACAAGCACCCTAGATTCCAATACCAGCAAATAACATTTCTTCTATTCCTCTACGTTTCCAGTGGAAAATAGGGCTTCAACCTAGAAGCTTGAAGTTCCATTAGCAGTGGTGGTTATTTTTACGGGATGGAGTTACTAACCGCCTCATGCCCAACCTCCCCTCTTTATTAGTCTTACTACTCGCTTAGCGAGGTAATAGAGGAGTGCGCTGGTGGCCGGGGATTGAACCCCGAACCACATTCGTGGTTGGCAAGCATTCTACCGCTGTGCCACCGACGCACACAATAAACTTGAATAACTCAATAAAAACAGTTTTACGTTAACTGTACTATTACCGGTATTATGCCTATGGGTACCAAGTGGAACATGTGACTTGAGTAGCACAACGTCATTTCATTGTGTTCTGTGAACCACCTGCGTGGATGGCAAGGATTCTACAGCTGTGCTACCGACGCACCAAACACCATTAATGATTGATAATTAGAAGAAATGATTGGTTGTAAAGAATTTGGATCAGGGGACCACTGGATTTCTATTTCAATGTATTTCAAGGCATTTTTGTTCAGCTCTCATACTTACGAACTAGTAAATTATACATTTTAAATAGTGATACACATGTAATATAGACTTCAGAAGTTTCCAGACCAAACTTTTTCCAGATTTACCGATGAGATTCGTTGAGTAAATCAGTATGCTTACTATGTACTCCTTATTGATATGAGTAATCAGCAGTGACGTATACAACTTAGTGGTGCTCACTTGACCGACTGTCGTGACTTAAAAATCTGTGTTCCTCTCATCTAAGCCTAAGTTGATCATTAATTTGCCAGGATGGATTCAGCTGAGACAAATCACTGAAGTGCTGACCAGCTCTATGGGAGCAATCTTACGACACAGAATTGAATTAAAGTGGTATATTAAGAGGCCTGAATGCAGTCCGTTTAAATGACATTTTTGGTTATGTTAGATGGTTGGAGGCAGTCGGCCACATGGAGCCTTGAACCTAAGTTTCGTGCTAATTGGCACTCACCAGTCAGCAAGGCGTATCTGTAACCTTGAAGGAACAACCAATGTCCCTTCTGAGATTCGAACCGGCGTCACCCAGTGGGGCTGCAGTCAGAGATGTTACCACTAAGCTAGTTAGGCTCGCAGTTTACCTCTTGTAGGACAGTGGTGGATGCTTAGATTGGACACTAGTAACTAGTGTGATGTGTCTAGTCCTTTTTTCGGTGCAGACTGAATATCAATAAATCAATGTGCACCGTGATGGCGAGCTACCTAGAATGGTAGCCATATTGCACATCTGACTGATAGAATTCAGTCTACACCAAAGAAAGGACTAGACACATCGCACTAGTTACTAGTATCCAATCAAAGTGACATTTTTTGTTATCAAGCAATTATTACTTCTAAATTCATTGAAGTCCTTTCATAATTGAGGAAATATTTTCTTGCATCACTAAATATTATTTCTCGATGACTTTTACCTTATCACCAGTATAGTGTTGTTTCTAGTGATAAGATAATACTTTCTCATAAGTAAACTTATAAATTCAAATAATTTAAGTGGTGGTACACCTGATAGGTAGGTGTATTCAGGGATTAGTACTAGATTGTGAGAAGACAGGAATACTTTGGGTCGACAAAAAAAAACACTAGAAGAATCATATTTCATGGACAATTTTTGTATAATGTCACACAAATTCAAACATCTACAAGCAAAAACCAGTGAGTTAGCAGAAGAAGCAGAGAGGACAGAGGTGATGAAGGTGCCCAACTACCAACAGGCACCAGTCATTATCAACAGGGGAAATTTGTGCAAGGTCACTTCTTCCACTTATTCGGCTAGTATCCTTTCAACTACAAGTGGCGTTGGATGAAGATATAAGCGACAGCAACGGATAAGCATGACAAACCTTCATTAATCTGAAATTATTGTGGTAATCTACAGCACTAAGCATAAAGAACGGGATTCAGACTTTCAAAACTAATAACAAGTCAGTACTTCTTTATGATTCAGAAACTTGGCACGTCACCTAAGGGGCTTCAGACTTTCACCATATTGAAGATGAGACAGCTAGCCGGAAACGATTAGAAACAAGGAACTATGCCAAGTAACGAATCAACCAGCAAACTATCGCCAAATAAATATGCATTAGGAATCGGAGATGGATTGGACAAACACTGAGGGAACTACTGAATGACATCGTATACCGTTCCATTGTATGGAACCCAAATGGAAAACGACTAGCTGGAAGTGGGTCTGAGACTGACATATAGGGATTCGTATGAGGAGAAGAAAAGTGCTTATAGAATATCGTGAAGCCAGCTAAAAATGACTGCAAACAACATGACTAAATGGAGATGGGCTTTTGAAGCCTTGAGTTCCATTCGGAACCTAAGGGAATAATAATAATAATATAATACTAGGATGTACACTAAGTGTCCAGTCCCTGTTTATTGATGAAATATATCGACAAAGGGCTGAAGTAGATATGTGATCGCCTTTTGATCCATTATATACTGACTGCTTCACAGCATACCTGGAATCAAGTACTCTGAAATCAGCTCTAAATCAGTTCAACATCCACAGGCGATATACTGATGACATTTACATTACTGTCGACAAAAATGCTGATACACTTAAAACCATCAAAGCACGTTTTTAGTAATACTCATTGATCAATCCAATTTAAACTAGAATAAATTTGTTATTAAATGTCTCGCTCAGGACGGAAAGGAATTATTAAAAAAAATCTTATATCCAGCCTTTAAAAGATAATCATTTGGATGATAAACACCACTTCTATTAGCAACTGGGAGGTGTTCTTACAAAATTTTCAGATAGTGAATCTATTTAATACCCTAACGCTTCTTTAAGCATTTATTTCTTGAACATACCATTGTTTTGTTTAAATTAGCTTGGTTTACTGTAACAGGCTACTTCAAGGTCACTAGTTGGCTGTTTCGTATAGCTCCCCATTCTTTAACTTCTCTTCCAATAAGATTTCACTGATTATCATTTTTTGATGATATACTTATTAAAGGTTATTCTATAAGAAATGACTCTACTTCACTGTAAGTCTGCTGGAACATGAAACCAAGTAGTTTGCCTTTTTCTGTAAATTCATCCACCGAACTGTTATATTAAATTTTGACAGAGGATTTCATCATGAGCTGACATCAGTTAGAGAACCACTGGAAAACCTGGGAGTACTGAACAGCTGTTTCGTCACCCTAGTTTGTAACTCTTCATCGGTACGCACCCACCGAGGTTCTAACCCAGGACTTTCTGATTACAAGGCGAGCTTGTAGACCATTAAGCCACTGGGGCCCCATCCCTGTAGGTGCGTACTTCTAAAGAGTCCCAAACTAGGACGAAACCGCTGTCCAGTGCGCTCAGGTTTTCCAGTGGTTCTCTAACTGATGTCAGCTCATGATGAAATCCTCCAGCCAATCAAACTTAATCCCTACAAAACCAATACTTGTATATTAAATTTGTATGTTGGAAGATTCCTAATTTCGAAGTGAAACAACAGGCATTGGATTTACCCTTTCAAATCCCGAATATCATGAGATGAAACTACTTTGAAATTGCTAATCACAAAGTAATATACTTTTAATTATTGGTTTTCTTTTTCTTTTTACCAGTTGTTTTAGATAGAAAATACAGTCGAAACTCTGATGTAGGACGTTTTGAACTACTGTATAGACAACATTTTCATAGTTCATCTAGCCTGTACACAGGGATGGAGTTGTATGTGACTGGTTCACGAATTGTTAAACCACAACAACAACAACAACTGGATAGTACAACTACATCCCGTTGTTTTTGTTTGAATAAAACAACACCCAATCTTGATCAACAGACAGTATTAATTCCAGAGATCAATATCACTGCAACATCTGTCAATGATATTGGAACTTCTTCTCCTGTTGTTCTGTTAGTTATTTCACTTCTAACTAATGTTTAAACTGAACTATGCTTAAGTCTGTATTTCATATTTCAGGTATAGGATATTTTAAGAAATAGGCGTGAAACAGGCATCCCTTGTTTAGATGACTTCAAGCTAACTAACAGGCATTACTGGTGGTTACTGTAAGTAATATACAACTACTCATCCGAGTTGATTAGTAGTACATAGTGTCATGCATTTCGCTAAATGACTACTGATTTGAAAGTGAACTATGTCATGAGTTAAAAACACCTAGAGAAGGAGTATTGAACTGTTACTTCATTCTAGTTTGGGATACTTTATCACTCCTAAGAAAGAACTGCTAGTGGGATCAAATGCAACTGTAACAGAGTTCTCAGTAAGTCTGTTTTCATCCATCCATCAATTCTCTCTACCATCTAGCTGCCTTCTATCCGATTCCATATGTGGTCATAAGCGATTATTGTCAAAATGTTTTGAAGATAAGATGAAATAGTTTTCCTCTGCACAATGGCTTTTAGTAGTTCTGTAGGTGATTTTGATTCATGATAAAATCTCTCCGACACTTCTGTTTTGAAGTTACATGGTTGGAGGCAATCGGGAGGAAACCCTGGAACTAGGTTTCATGCTTATTGGCACTCGTCAGAAAGGCGTATCTGTGACCTTGATGAAACTAATCTCCCCCCTACCTGGGATTGGAACCCATATTACCCAATGCTGGAGTCAGGGACCATCTAATATCAATTCATAGTGAACTGCAATGGCGAACACATCCAGTCTGCAATAACACTAAGGAGTAAACGCGTGGCATTGGTAGCTGTCAGTGCTACTATACGGATCAGAGACTTGGCGAGTCATAAAGAGCATCTCAAACAAACTTCAAACCTTCATTAACAACTGTCTCCGCTCAATACTCAAGATCAGATGGCCAGAAAAGATCAGCAACAGGGATCTCTGGGAGCGAACCAATCAGGAACCGATTGTGAAACAAATAGGCAGAAAGAAATGGAGATGGATTGGCCATACGCTGAGGAAACCATCAAGTGACATCACTAGACAAGCCCTCGAGTGGAACGCGAAAGGGAGGCGGCGAGTTGGTCGTCCAAGGGTGACTTGGAGGAGGTCATGCGAGGAGGAGATGAAAGCATGTGGACAGACCTGGAGCAGGGTGAAAAAGTTGTCAGAAAACCGAAGTCAATGGAGGTGCGCAGCTGAAGCCCTATGTTCCTCTAGGAACTAAAGGATACAATAATAATAATAATAATAATTGGTAGCTGTCTGGTAACCAATCCGTGTAAACTATCCTGCAAAGTTGTACTGCTGACAGAAAGGGGTTTAACAGCAAATTTTGTTTCTGTTGGAGACCCGAGAAACTAGCCATGTTGTCTTGCCGAACTTGTAATAAAGGGGAAGAAAATATTGGCTCCAAAATTGATCCTATCAACTTATTTTACAGAGGGTCGTACCCAGTGGTAAGATTTTCCCTACTGGCAAGATGCTGTAAACTTTTTCACCAGAAGAAACGTTTCTTCTCCCTGGCAGTTATCCTCCAGGGTTGTGTATTTCGGCAGAAGTAGATCTATTAGTTTTTCATGAATTCGAAGAAATAGACTTACACCTTGTTGATACACAGGAATTAACAATCGTCCACACGCTTCGATAAACATACAACGTTGTTTTGCTTATCATTTTGTTTTTTAACTTGTTTAGATTTGAATCCCACTACTTCTCCGTTTGATCTCCCCAGAGCCCTGTAACTGTTGTTAGCAATGTAGTCCAGTGAAACATCTTTCCTAGTCTCCTGAATCCACACTGTTTGCTTCATGTCGGTGCTTTCAACTATAAAGCTGTCATCGAATATGAGAATATGGCCGAACAGACAAAACTCTAGAATATTAGGCTTTGGATACATGCTGCATCTCAAAGACACGTGTACAAAATCCATGAGCAGTGATTCACTTAAGCCCGCCTAGCCACCACAGTGAATCTACGAAATTCACTCTATGAATGTCAGGAGATTCTTCGGTTAGCTGTCGTAGACTTGCTGATATAGGATTAGCATTGAGATTAAAGACAAAAAGCCCATCGCTCAGTAAAGTACTAGCAGGAAGTCGTCTGTATGCTGTCCAACTGAATAAATCTATAAAAGTCAGGCGAAATTATGACATTTATCGGAGCTTTTTTATAATCTCTGATTATGCACCCATCAACTACGTTTGAATTGAAGTGAAGGATGAATTTTACCAAAAAAGATGATCATAAATAGTCGAATCTTAGTGGAAACACCATTATTCACTGGGTATGCAGATACATCCAATCGGTGAGTTAAAAACAGGAACGGATGTGCATCCTGGATTTCAATACTAACCAAAATCCGCCAAATAACATAACACCTACTTCATGTTTGCACACAGCTCACTAGAAACCGTTTATGCATGACCTGCTGACTTTTAACATCATTTCGTATTGGTTTAGTTGTTAGCACTTTAAAAAGATCGAAGTTCAAACCCTTCACTGATAGTATCGCAACTAAAGAACTGTTCTCACTAACAATATTTTGTGCGAAACTTTTAGCTTGGAAATATTCACTATTTTTAACTTACGATTTTTATAAGTGTGTTCGTCAAAACAGTGAATTCATTGAGTTGTGAGACAGCTCACTTTCAGCTGAACACTGACCTCTGTGTTCCAATTTTGGTGATATAAAGTTGAAAACAATCAGCAGGAAGTCCTGGACCTGGGTTTCATGCTTGCTATCATTTGTCAGAATGGCGTATCCGCCGCCTTGACGGAGCCCACGTCTTCTAGGAGATTCAAACCCGCATCAGCCAATACTGCAGTCAGAGACGCTAGAACTAAGCTGGTAGACCTTACGATTTGCCTGATGTAGGACTAGACACACTGGCACTGGTTACATCCTAGTAACCATTCAAGGTCCCAGTTTTGTTGATCTAAGTGAAATTCCTAAATTTGGTCGTGTTTTTTTAAAATAAAATCATACTACTAACAAGATGTAAGTAGGTGTGTTTCACTATCATTATTTTTCTTTTCATATTTAAATATTTTAGTGGTCAAATCAAGTCACATATCAGGAAAGAAGTGAAATCATCAAATCTACAATCTGATTTTACAGACACAATAAATATCCAAAAAGAAACAAACCTTCTATGGCCTACTGCTACGCATAAACAGCATGCCATTCACAAATCAACTCCAACAAATCTGAATGTTAAAGCTTCCTTGAAATCATTACAAATAACTGGTGGTAATTCACAGTCACATGTTGCAAAATTGAAAAATGGATTAAAAGACAATAATAAGATAAAATCCACTTCAAACATTGAATATTTAACTGAAACTATTGAACATAAGAATGATTCAATAAACAAAAGTCTTATAATAGGCACTGAATCAAAATGTCCACAGAAACCATCATCACAAGACGGAATAGGTGTACTGAATTCATTGATGACAAAGTCAGATGAACATTATTTGACAGCAGGTGTTAAAATTTCTCATGTCTCCAGCCAATCTAGTCAATCACAAATAAATTTTAGGCAGAAATGTGAACCTATAGGACTGGAAAAAACCAGTCATACACCTTTATCCTCGACGAATATGCAAACAAATAATGAGCCGTCATTATTAGTGTTATTACCGCATAAAATACATAAAAAGCAAAATTCACTAACTTGTTTAAAACAGAATAAAGCTAAGTCATCCATTAAAACACAACGAATTTCACCAACAAATGAAATCAAGACAGGTAATTCAAATATTGAAACGTTGAACAACATCACTGTGTCGAATTCCGCTTCATTTGACAATAAACTCAATAAATCTTCAGATGATATCAGAAAATCTTCTCATCATCTTAGGCATAATGAAGATAGTCGAAAACAATCAATAGGTAAAGTTAACGGATGTAATAAACTGCCAGCAATTGTTACAATGAAGTCGAACTCACCAAGCCGATGTAGAAAGCATCAAGTAACAAGTGATCATAAGACAATGAATAAGATTCATAAAATACCTGGATTTGTAAATCGTGTTAATAATAATAAAGTGAAAATGAGTATTATACACTTTAATGGTAAAAATGTTAGCATAGATTATGACCATTCATCATTATGCCACAATGATATGCATAGACATTCACGTAGAAAGACTATTATATTTCGTAAATTAAAAAATATGAAAATTTCATCCAATTTACAAAAAAAGATATCAGCTAAACAATCACAGACAAATCTTCATGATATACAATCAGCATGTTTGAATAATCAGCATAATAAACCGCTGAATTCGAATAAGCTTAGTAAAGATCAAAATATGGAGACTGATATGAGTAATAACAACTTTAGTGATGACTTCATTTGCCATAATCATACAAATCCTAGTGATGATTGCGTTGATGATGACGACGATGGTGATGATGATGACATCTTGTCAAAATCAGCTCAAAAACAAAATTCTAGTGATTCTGGAATTGATGATGGAAGTACAAACGAATCGAAATCTTCACACCTATCAGACAAACCCCTTACGACTGCCAAAGATAATAATAATAATAACAGCAAAGGGATATTTCATGATGACTCGTTGAACACTTCTACACAATACACCCAAAAGGCTCCATTTCCAAGCAAAAGTGTGACAAACATGCATCCTTGTAAAAAACTCAACTTAAAATTCTTTACTCGTAACACAGTTGATCAGTATCAAAGAAAGTAGACAGACAGGGGAGAGGGGAAGTCAACTCTTTCTACGAAAATCGCCTCATTCATTAATTGAGTACATTCTGTTTAATTTACAACTGATGTTCACTCTTCAGTCAAATGTTTTCGTCTTTATTTTTCTTTTTTTTCTTTTTATTCCCTAGATAGTTGAACTGTCTGTCCCCTTAGTCATTGTATTGCCTAATTAAGCTCCTATTTTTCAAAAAATTTAATTTCTTATTTAATATATTTGAGTAGTACAAATAACACGTACACAGGTGGAATTCAGACTACGCTCAGATCAGAGAATAGATATCTCAGATGTCTATACAACTACAAATTGTCACTTTCATATTTTACTATCAATTATTGTTATTATCATTATTTTACGAAACATTTCTTTAGTTCAGTTGTAATTTATTTGAATGAATATATATTTATGTACCAGAGATTTCATCATCGATTTGATAGGTTGATAAATAAATAAATAAATAAAAGGAGGAAATGGGAACATTCCTTCACCTAAACAAAACAAAATCAATAGTAATGATAACGACAACAGCAACAACAACAACGAAAAGAACACAATAGTTTACTTCGATAAATGAGCTGCAATATTAATACTGTTTAAGTAAATAATAATTTCTGTGTTGAAAAATGTACTACTGACAAGTAGTCAGTTGAAAGGCATCCTTCTTGTAGAAGTCTTTATACATTATTGTTGAATAGAAGATTATTTCGCTGAATATCTCTTCATTTCTTTACATAAATATACAGTAAAAATAAAACACTGTGACAATGAAGCGGATTTTCTTCTGATTTGATCTATTTCAGATTATTGTTATTGCCATTATTATTCTCTAGGGGTTTCGAATGGGATATAAGGCTTCAGTTGTACATCTTCATAGCATCCAGTTCTCCTAAGGGGTTTTTTCAGTTGGTTCCCCAATTGCCTGTCATTTTCCATCTCCTCCGTCTGGCACGATCTCTTCCCATTCCGGTTTGACTCAGGGACATGCCTGGCGCATGATGTCACTTAGTGGTCTCCTTAGCGTGGGCCCAATCCATCTCCATTTGCATTCATCTGCATTCTAGTTTGGCGATAAGCTTTTTTGGTTGATTCATTCCCTGACAGGGTCCGTTGTTGCTAATCCTTTCTGTCTGGTTATCTGGCCTTGACTATGGAGCCAGCGATGGCAGTCGCTGATATGTGAAACTTATAAGGTTCATTTAACTTATTCACTATTCAAGAAATTTCTATACTTTTTAAATAGATGTTATGAGTCATTTGGTAGGATTCTTAAAAGAATTGAACTAATTTTCAACATTAAAGCTTGCAAAAAAGTACAGCAGTTCAAGTTGACTCATTTCATGAAGCACATATAGAAGTAGAGAGAAAAAAAGGAAATGCAGAGCAACTATGATGGACAAAAACCTACAATAGAAAGAGTAATTACAAGAAGAAGAAGAATATAAATATGATAAATGTGGGAGATCCCAAACACCTGGAAAATTGAAATACTGAGGACGATTTTAAACTGTGTTATCAATAATCTCTAGACATCGGTTCTTAGGGTCTCGGAGACTTTAGCCAAGCAGTCTACATACCCTTACCTTTTGGAATTAATAGTGTTCTCTGAGCTGGTTGGTTTAGTTGCGGAGCTTCCGTCCTCCTTCTGAACAATGTCTTCGGCGCAATTTTTAGCACAAAGTGAATTGATTTATATATGTGTAAAACTTGGGCACTGTGGTATTAAGTAATTCCATATTAGTTTGATTATTAAATGTATCACACAGTGAAACAGTATTGTATACTGGATGACGTTTCGAACACAATTTATTGTTCATAATCATATCAATTTTTGTCACACGACTTCGAGATTTGATTTTTATAGTTTCCTCTGTCTTCTCCTATTTGTTGTATGGGCAGTAGAATTTTCCATATATCTGGGACAGGTGTTGAATCATTCCTATTACATGTATTTGCAGTTGATTCGATAAAGAAAGCTTCTGTTATCAATCTCTCCCTCCCTCCACCCTGTGACATTAGATTTTAAAACTGTCATCCAATCCCATCCTATTGTATGGTTGTGTGTAACTGCATGTAGTGCTATAGCTGAACTACTCTCTAGATTTCTTATCTTATTTGGATCAACCAATCTAGATTTTGTTAGGTTTTTATGTTCGGCTAGTCTGACTGCCCCGGTTCTACTAGTTTGACCT
This sequence comes from Trichobilharzia regenti, assembly GCA_944472135.2. Lineage (NCBI taxonomy): Eukaryota > Metazoa > Platyhelminthes > Trematoda > Strigeidida > Schistosomatidae > Trichobilharzia > Trichobilharzia regenti. Next base: position 47,292,348 of record OX235265.1, on the reverse strand, counting down.
ATGTATTTGACCTCACAATCATTGCAGGGTATTAGATAAACTAAATTGTTTTGTTTTAATGGCTCTACAGGATCCTTTAACCGACAAAGCTTGTTTCTAATTGAGTTTGTGGGTTTGAATGCCACTTTTATTCCTGCCTTGTTAAGAATTCTGTGTAAGGCTTCCGAGGTTCCTTCTTTGTATGGAATTATTGTTGATGATTTACATTCCTTATTGTTGGTGTCGTTATTAATATTATTATTATTATCACTATTATTATTACCATTATTATTATTATTGTTATTATCATTATTATTATCACTATCTCTGTTATCATTATTTATTTTATTTTTATACTTATTTACATATTTCTTGACTAATTTATCCGGGTAATCATTAAGTTTCAAGGCTTCTTTTATGTGTGTCACTTCCTGTCTTAGATTTTCCTTGGTACTACTTAGTTTTTGTGCTCTGTCATTTAAACATTTCACTAATCCTATTTTTACTGACATAGGATGGGATGATCGGAAATCCAAATATCTGTTTGAATGTGTGGGTTTTCTGTAAACACTAGTGTTTGGCGGCATTGTCTGGTGGCATTGCCTTTTGGTGTTTTCTCTGTCTAAAATTTCGACATTATCCCAATTAAATTGATGTCCATAATTGTATATATGCATTGATATGAAAGAATACATATTGTGTCTTTTCACAGCTGATTTGTGATCCTGGATTCTGATTCGAAGGGAACGCCCACTTTGGTCGATGTAATGCTTGTTACAGTTCATACAAATCTTCTCTACTATACCCTTACCTTGCTCAGACCAACATTCAGAGACTCCATGGATCCATAAGTCTAAATGCTCGGAGTAATGCATATTTCCTCTAACTCGGAACATGCACCAATCTTAACTCTAATTTACTCAAGTCACAAATTAACTGTTCTTAAAAGTGAAGAAATCACACCAGTAAGTCGTTGAATGGTTAATACTGCAGCTGTCTATCCTTGAGTGTTAATCGAAATCTATTGTCTACATGTTGAATATGACCACTGAGTTAACTGGTACAATATTACAGGGTAGTTTTGTTGTAATGCTTGCATTCTTTTACGCCACCATCTGTTTTACAATTCATTCTTAGTTTTAAATACTTTACTTAGGTGGGAATGATCAATAATATAGACAGTGACAACATCAAAAAAGAATTCGGTGAATTTATCTCATTCCTATTGCTAAAAGGTTAATTATAGCTAGAAACAAGAATTAGTGTCGTTTATGGGTCAGAAACTGAATTATATGACTGCACACATATCATTATTCAAATACAAACACCAGCTATTAGTTTTTCGCGCTTAAGTCTCAGCGTGAAGTTGTGGTAAATAGAGTCCACTATATCAAGGTGAAATGACTGCCCGTCGATAGCATTGGTTGGAGGTGGTGGTATTTCGCCGGCTTACAGAAGTCAGAATTCACGGTTCATTAACTGTTGTCTCACTAGCCAATGTTCAGTAACCTGGCCTCGTCACCTGCAGGCCCTAGATTCGACTACTGGTTAAGTTATGGGTGAGCATATCTGAGGAGTCCTAAACTAAAGCGAAATAGGTATCCAGTATTTTGTAGTTTCCATTGGTCCACTAACGGACATAGGCTAGTGGCTAAATTTATATTGAAATTTTTATCTACTTGTAAGTAGTTGAATGTTGTGCTTAAAAATTTTATCACATCAACAACAAATATGTATAATTTTTTTGTTTTATTGTGTACTAATAGGGAATTTCAAGCGGTGACATTTCACTATACCTCGATAATCTATCAGAAATTTCCTCTTGTTTCACCGGTACAAATTTTCAATAATCAGTATGCAGTTTTAAGATCCAAATTAACTGAATATCTGACTATTTGTCGACATTAAATTAGAATGTTAATCAGTAATGAGTATTTTCTTCAGGAATTTGCATCACCTGCTGAACGTTGTCAAAGTAAGAAGCATTTCCTTTATTCCCTTTATTCATACTCAAGGACTACTGAAATTCTGTCATCTTCTACCATAAGCTGAACTCAGCTAAAGACCAGGTGAAGTAATTTATCAATCTGACAGTGGGTCGGGATTCAATGACTCCTGTTTCCAACTTCTGTCAATTCGTGTAATCAACGTAAATTCACATGAATTTTGAGAATATGTGTGTTATTTTGAAGGTTTTGAGATTACCTTGATATACGATTTAAAATATTTCGAATATTCGTTTCCGATAAATAAATAAAAAATATTTCGCATTAATTCTAGTGAACAGTTTGTAGTGCCACTGGATGCCCAGAAATGATAGCATATATTATGGCTTAAGCTTAAAAACTACTTCCCTCAAGTATGACAATTGTGTTTGCTTTACGTTACTGTGAGGCTATTATCAGTCTCTGGTTACAGAATTTCATTATGAGCTGACTTTGGTTAGAGAACTGTTGGAAATCCTGAGAGTAATGAACAGCTGTTTCGTCCTAGTTCGGGATCCTTCATCAGTACTCACCCACCACTGAGGTTCGAACCTATGATCTTCTAGTCACAAGGTCAGCTAGCTCGTAGACCATTAAGCCACTGGGATCTGATCCAATGACCAGCCCATGGATTCTACCTTCCACCAATTCATAACATAGCGTAACCACTAACCAATGTCTTCGGCGAGTATTTGTCTTCATGCCCTACCTACTGTACCCTACTTGCCGAAGACATTGGCTAGTGGTTAAGCTATGTCATGAATTGGTGGAAGGTAGAATTCATGAACTGGTCACTTGGTTGGGTCCCAGTGGCTTAATGGTCTACGAGCTAGCTCGCCTTGTAACCAGAAGGTCCTGGGTTCGAACCCCAGTGGTGGGTGCGCACTGATGAAGACTCCCAAACTAGGAATTGATTATCAATCCCTATCAAAGTGCAGCGGACTCAAAAGTATGATGTGTTCTTCAATTACCTGATTAAAATTTGTTTTCTGACATCAAAGTATTATTTTATTTTATTTAAAATACAAACCTGATGCACTGTGAAAATACCAAGATATGGTACATGAAGTATTGTATAAGGAAAATGATATAAAATAGGGAACAGCAAAATGAAACAGTTGGGTATACTTATCGAGTGCACTCAAAGGAGATTTCGTTACTTCGTGCTACTTTTGAAAGTTTTAGAAAGAAGAAAACGCAGCGTGTTTGATTATAAGCCGTGAATGCGAATTCTCGGATCGCTGAGTCATATTTTATCTCAAATCCTACTCATGAGATTGTGATACAATAACAAGTGATGACCTAAGTTATAATTCGACTACCTTTCTACTTTCTCAGTGAGTCCCAGGGCCAGAAAATGCTGGAAATTATGAAATCCTCTGATATAACACTTGTAACATATGCTCATGTCAGTGAAGCCAGTATTCGAAGACGAAACCACCTACCGCATTAAGGTCTCCACCGTGTCCAAAGGTACCGTCAGATATCAAGATTACTTAGAAGGCAACTGTACTAAACGCAAGCAGTTCTAAGATAGCAGTGATGGTCGGGCACCCTCAGACTGCATGTCAGGTTACACAAGAACATAACATGCCTGCTCGCAATGAAACGCGGTCTGTATATTATCACAATGTAAGACAATATCATCTGAATAATTGAAGTCAGTTAGTCTCTCCTACAGTTACTACATTTACACCGCCAACATATAAATCCTTCGAAGCTGTCTTCAGAACATCGTCAGTAGAAGACACAAAAAGAAATACCCCACTGCTGGCTGACGTTAGAAAATATAAGTGGTTGTATACCCTAACTGGTGTTTTTTACATAGAATTCAAAATGTTGATAAACTTCTCATACGTAGTCGCCTCAATAGGGAATTCCTATTCAATGGATCAAAGGCAGATCCTATATCAAGAAATACAACGACTGGTAGCCAGCGATACGCGTGACCATGCTCTTCTAACTGCCGATGGAAGATGAACACATAATCAATGCACCTATGAATCAAACAAAACCCAAACTGCCCTCTGGCATTTACCAAGGTCTGTAGAGAATGATGATAGATAGTACTTTAGCTAAATCTGGTAAAGGACTAGTACCACAATGCATTATATAGGGATTGTTGTAGTGATAGACATCATTCCACATCTTTGGAACGTGCTTTATCCCTTTTACTCTCCCTGAAAATTTAGTTAATTGCCTGACAAGAAACTCACTGCCGTTTCTACAAAAAGCCAGGGAGTTAGTTTTCTAGGTTGAATACCATGTGGTGCTTCAGCAATTCGAGATCCTCTTGGACCTCTCCTTCGTTAGACTGACTAGAAGTGACCAACCACGAAGTACATTGAAGGCTACTGCTTTAAGCCAGCTTAAGTGTTTTCTGAAGTGGCCTACCCGATTTTCCTGATTTCACAGTAAGCTTTTAATCCTCACACCATATACTTCAAAGACAGTCTCATTGACATCTATGGTGTTTGCTACCAGCGGTTTGAAAGAGCGGAAACCATCTTTACAGAATTCCTAGATAAGCAATTATGAATCGTACCTTTTGTACTGACAGATGAATAAGTCATTCAGAGAAGTTAATTGAGATCTTTTATGCAAGTGTCTTGGACTGAGGAAACATCGAAAGCAAGACTTTCTACTGTTCCAGCCTAAGGCTGCAGTTGTTCAGTTTTCATAAGTGTTCGAAAGTTGTATATGTCAAGCTAGAATCACACTTTCTATCAATAAATATCTAGTGGCTTAAGATACTTCAGACATACTAAGAAATCTTATCATTCCAACAGCATTACCAGCAGCTACCTTCGCTGCATACTGAAGATCAGATGGACGACAGGAAGGGATAAGCAACGTGAAATTTTGGTGGAGGATCAAACAAGAACCCATCCCCAAACAAATATGCCAAAGGAAATTGAGCGGGATGGGAGACCCACTGAGAAGACCGATGAGTTGCACCACGTGTCAGGCAGACCCCAAATGGGAAGTACCGAGTCGGGCATCACTTCAAGGCTGATACAGAGGAGATGAAAGCTTATGGGATAACCGTGAAGCCAGCTAAATAGGGCTGTAGAGAACAAGATCAAAACAGACATGATGTTTCTGCAGCCCTGTGTTTCACTTGGAACCCAAGCAAATAATTAAAGTAATATAAAATAAATGAATTCTAATCTCAACTTGAACATAAACTTGATCAAATTTCGAAAAGTTTTAATTTTCGATCCATCTACTGCTATTACTACTAACGATTCATCACTAATCATCTTGTTAAATTATTTTTATCGACATCTGTCAAAGTAGACCAAAGTAGACATCCACATATGCTAAAGCATTTCAAATTCACCGGGTTTTCTTTTGTTTTACCATACTCGTTCACTCTTGAATATGTTTTATGTTCAATATTGTTTTATTTGGTCATTATGCATCAATCGTGTTTATTTTGGTCAACAGGAAGAGAAAGAAAGAATGAAGGAGAAGAACTCGCAAGTTAATTATTACTATTATTATTATTATTATTATGATACTTAAAATTTTTATACTGTCAACACTTTTGTAACTCCTCATCTTTAATAATATATACTCAAACAGTTATTCATATTGGTGCACATATATATACGGTTGACCATATGGACTCAATGTGTAAAAGCATATAGTCCCTTTAGTCCCTTTTGTACATAGGCATGTATATATATATATATATATATATATATATATATATATATATATATATATATCGGTTACACCTGTTGAGTTAATTCCTCTTCGTTCTTTCTTTCGTACCAAAAAAATATAACAGAATGACTTTAATTATCTCGCTCGATATGTACATGAGAAGAAAGGCGTAGAAAATGCTCAACTCTTCTTCTTACCCTGTTTCTTCTTTTCATCTTAAAGGGAACACAATTGTAAGAAATAAAGAAGTATTTTTCTCTGTGTGTGAGATATACCTTCCTCTTTTTTTTCAAATCTTTATGTGTTTCACGTGGAACAAAGCAACTTTTGAAAGCATTCTTTTTTCATACAACTATGAACTATGTCAAAATATCTCCTTTTTGTCGTTATTGTTGTTGTTGATGTTGTGTTGGAACCGATTTAAATCATGTACATTCCCTTCTTGTGTATGTGTGTATGTGTGTGTGTGTGTTTGCGTGAGTACATTCATGTTTGCAAGTATCTTTGATCTGATTCTCTTATTCTCTATACTTCTCATATCTTATAGCCTGATTTCTATCGTTAAAAGTTAAAGGTTTCTCCATTCCTTTTTTGTATTAAGTCAATACATGCATATTTACATAAGAAGAGACCAGTAGGGATGTATACACGTGAAATTAGTTGAAGAGGTTTTGCATGTATATCTGTTTTGTCCAGTAGAGAGATAAGATACAGATTTGTTTGTTTTTTTTGTCATCTTTGAGTATTTGAGGACATATTTGAGTAGGGTGATGTGTGCCACCTCACAAATGCTTGGTCATGAAGTATCAAGTATGAATGGAGGATTGATCTATCTTAGAATATCTCTGTTTACACATACACATACACACAAGCAGTGATCGAGTGATGTACATACATAAAATTAAAATTATTCACCTATTAAATTGTCGAATTTTTAATGTTAAAAGTATGCAATGACGACAACAACAACAATGAAAAAACGAAGAAGAAGAAGAAGAATTACTGTTCGATTGAGGAGGAGTGGGGGGAAATTTTTTTCCTTCTAAAAACAATCCCATGTAATTACATGTTTCAAATGAGTGTTTTCTTCTCTTCCCTTCTCTTCTCCTCTTTTTTTTCAATTAAACAATCATTGAGAATGTTAGAATACAAGGAAAAGAAAGGTAAAAAGAAAAGGAAGACTTTTATGCACCTCGGAAGAAAGAGCAGATGAAGTGAAAATAGTTGAAGGTATTTAACAATAAGTTAGAGTCATATCCGTTAGCTTTGTAGCTCTATTTCATTCTAGACGATGAATGAATTCCCTTGCGTTACGAGTGGAGCATAGGGCTTCAACAACACATCTCCACTTCGCTCTGTTTCCTGTCGTCCTCTTCAGATGGGTCCCCGATTGACCAAACTTTCTCAGCTCTTCCTCACACGATCTTCTCCATGTCACCCTAGCATCGATGACCCACTGGTCGCTTCCCATTGGGATTCCACTCGAACAATGACCTGTACTGAGCGCGATGTCGTTTTTTTTTTTAATTTTTTATTTACAGCTTGATTCCACACTGTACTTTTGGTACAAGTATGGAATTTTCAGCGTGGATATCGTAGCCCAAATTTCGCAGGCCGACCATAGATATCAGCTGTGCGCCGGCGTGGGCTCGAACCCCGGACCATGTGCATGGTCGGCGAGAGTCCTAACCACTGTGCCACCACGGGGGCTTCCTCAATATCTGACCAATCCATTTCCACTTTCTCTTACATATTTTTTGAGCGATCGGCTGTTCGTCGACTTGTTCCCAGCCAGAGTTTCTTGTTGTTGTTTGATTTTGAGTATGGAGCCAGCCAGCGAAGTTGATAGCTGCTGATGAAAGTCTGCAACCTGTTGGAAATCTTTCTCGTAACGTGCAGTGCAAGTTTCTGATTCGTATGGAAGAACTGACTGACTTCACATTTGTGTTGCAAACCCGAATCTTGTTATTTATATTAAGGCGGAGTGCAGAAGATTTCCAAGCTGGTTTCAGGTTGACGAAGGCGGATCTCGCCTTTCCAATTCTGACTGGCTTTGACATCTTGAGACTAGCACTCCCACTCTGAAAAATAACACCATAGCTACTGAAACTTTAAAGCTAAAGCTTGTAGCCCCATATTCCTATAGGAACGTAAAGGAATACAAGAACGTTTATTAAGAATATCGAAATGTTAAACTACATGAAAAGAAACATAACTAACCCTTACAAACCAAACTATAGAAAATTAATCTGATGCTCACTAGTGACTTGCTACAGGATGGAGTTTCCTGGAGCTCGAGTGAGAAGTCGTGACCAGTGAGGTCCATCCAGATGCCATGTGTAAGGATGGATGTCTCACCAACGAAAATGGTTGGGGTCGTGCTAATTATATCACTAATTGGTAGAAGTTAGAATTCATGAGTTGGCCGTCGAATCGGGTCCCAGTGGCTGAATGGTATACAAGCTTGCTTTCTAATTGGAAGGTCCTAAATTCGAACCCTAGTGGGTGCGTACTGCCGATGATTCCCAAACTAGGATGAAACAGCAGCTGTCCAGTACTCCAGTGCTGGTTTTCAATGGTTCTCTGACTAATATCAATCCGTGATCAATTCGTAAATCCCAATGTATTGAATTTAAGTTTAAAATCTTTGTATTTACTGCATCACTATAGTGTTAATATTCCTCGAATAACGCTAGTTGTCGTCCTAAATGGTGAAACAGAAGTTCTCTCACGTTGAATGAGTGTTATACATTATATTATTTTTGTGTTGATTGGAGCAGTTACCGATGAGTAGCATGTTAACTGAGGAAGCCAAAATATACCTCCTCTATAAGGAGAAGAAGTTCTATGAACAAGTTGAAACTGGAAGAAACTTGTCAGAGTAATTCAACAAGTACCATTATAGTACAATATAACCAAAATAAGAAGATAAAATCTTAGTAAACAGTTTACTCATATAAGCTCTCTTCTGGTATCCTTTAGAAGATACGTTCATACACACATATGCCATGTAAAAAGTCGACAATCTCACTCACTGCTTATCTTTGTTAATTAATTATTTACATTCAACTTCTTTTCCAACGAAAACTCTTATATGCTTTAAGTTAATTTGCATTTCCCGCTAATTGTTTATGCTGGGATGGAATACTCAGTCTCTGTTAACACTGCTGGCTCCTAATACGAGCTCTTCGACGTTGTCTCAGAATTAACATGATGTCATTTAGGCTGATAGTGACTACCACTGGAATGGTGTTCCCACGGAGACTCGAAACCAGCATCCAGTCACTAAGGACTGCAGGTATATCCAGTGACGAGTCCCATATTAGGCATCGCCTTCCTCGACGGACCATGTTAGCTGACATACGACAGATGAGGTTTGTAGACAAACCAAAACTGGTCATCAGTCAATGAAATCCCCAACAGTTAGTTTAAGCAAGTCACACAAGTAGGTCTAGACTTCCTGGTTGGGGTCCTGGGGATAGTAAAAACCAATGAATCTCTCTCTATACTCTCTTCTCTTGCTTTGTGTGCTATACAGAGGGAGTGTGGCACATCTATGCAAAGTTCTATATTGAAACCAGTCAAATAGGATGCAACTCTCATCCTCTGTAATCCACTGCTAGCCAATATCATCCAGTTTATTTTGTTCAATCATGCATTCAACGTCGTCAACACTTGAACTCACACACACACGCGCGCACACATTTGAACAAGAAGAGAAAATGCGCAATTTGATTTAAACAAGACAACACACGTGACTAAAAAATTAAAAAGCAAAAAAAAGAAAAAGAAAAGAGGGAGGAATTAAATTGAGTAATGAAAATTTAAAAATTATGCAACCTATAATTTAATCATAAGTAATTATCTCAAATAAATGTTAGAAAAGTGAAAATATGACAAAATAAAGTGTTATGTATCTCTTCCATTTGATATAAATTACTTCCTTTCTTGATATCCCCCTGTCTCACTCGCTCACATATGTTAAAGGAATAAAATAAGATGAGAACTCAGATGGCCTATTCACTTATTGATTTCTCTGTCTTGTAATAATACATTTTGATGGAAAAGTTGATTGATTGAATGACTGACTGACACAAAGATTCGTATAAAACACCTCATAAAATACGCATAATGAGTGAGTGAGTGAGTGAGTAAATGGAGAGAATGAGAAGTGTAATAGGGGGTGAGAAGGCGGTTGAGAAGGGTAAGAGAAGATGGGAAGTCATAAATTCCTAAATACTCTGATATATTATGAATTATTTAGCTAACTTAATAGAAACTATTATACATATAATATACTGACACGAAATAATTATACTGAAATATGTCATCTGTTTTATATGATAGTAGTGAATATTTCTCAGTCCACTGAAATTAAACCACAGATTGATTATCAGTTAAAGAACTATTAAAAACCAGCCAAGAAGTAATGGACACCTGTTTCATCCAACTAGTTTGGAATTCACCGGTAGTACTCACCCACCGGGGTTCGAATTCAAGGTCTTACAGTTACAAGGCACTGGGATCTGGCTGAGTGGCGAATCCATCAATCTTAGTTTGTACCAATCCGTTATTTTAGCATGACCATCAGCCAGTGTCATCACTGGTGAGTATTTGTCCTCACTCCTGACTGGGTGGACCTGACAAGTCATGACTTCTCACTAGAACTCCAGGCAACTTCATCCTGTGACCGGTCACTAGCAGATATCAGACTAATTTTCAAGAGTCCATTCGGTTGGGAGTGAGAAAAAATACTCCATTATAGATAAGATTTTATTTTTAAATAAGTCACATAGTTATTACACAGTAATATTAACTGATGACATTTCGATCACTGTGTAATAACACACTGGCGTTTATAAAAAACCAACACCTTCTAATAGATATTTAGCCCTTCGTTCGTCACCTCATCCGTTAACTGTTAAGGCAGGCCTAGTTAATTATCTAACAAACCGAGCAGTAGCATTAAGTAGCACAAGAAAAGACCTAAATGATGAAATAAAACAGATCGAAGAGGCGTTGTTATCGAATGACAATCCTATAAAATTCATTAGGAAGATCGAAAACGGCCAAAAGCAAATTAAAAATAATTGTGAAACTAATAATGATAACATAAATAAGAGAGAATATAAGTCATCTACAGTTATATCACATAAAGAGGGGACATCTGAAACGCTACGTAAGATTCTCACTAAAGCAGGAATCAGGGTGACATTCAAACCTTTGAACTCACTCAGGTAGGACAAGCTCTGTAGATTAAAGGACCTTGTAGGTTGACCCAATTAAACAAAATAATATAATTTACAAAATACCTTACAATGACTGTGAGTGAGGTCAACTATACAGGTTAGACTAGTAGATCGGGTAGTCAGATTGTTGGAACATAAGAATTTGGCCAAGGTAAGAATGGTTTAACCCCAAGAAGATAAGTAATCTTGAAAAAAAGCTCAGCAATTGGACTACACGCATTAACTCACAACTACACAATAGGGTGAGAGAGGGTTAAGATTCTAAAAAGTAATCTATGTAGGTGGAGAGAGATTGATTACCGAATCCACATGCAACAGAAATGACTCAATAAAAATACCAAAAATATGGAAGATATTATTACCACCAGTCAGTCAAATCAGAGGAGGGTAATAAATAATCTCAAAATTCTATTTCAATTCAAGTACATCACAACATTCTAACAAGTTACTTATTATGACTATAAAAGCACTCGTGTTATTTCCCATCTGATTGTAATTGATCAATAACACTCATATTATTATTATTTCTGAATGTACATTGTCCTATTTTTATTTTTATTTAAATATCTAGTCAATTCCACACACGCATGTATATAAATGAAGTTAGAAAGTTGTGTGAGTAGTGACTTGATATGATTATGAGTGGCAATAGCGTGTGCTCGAAACGTGGTCATCAGTTAATATTACTGTATAACAAAACTGTGTGATTTATCAAAATAAAATCTTATCCATAATGGAGTTATACTCTACCACAGTGCCCAGGTTTTATACTTATATCAACAGGACAAATACTCGTCAGTAATGACACTGGCTGGTGCCAGTCGTGCTAAAGTGACGAATCGGCAGAAGTTAAGATGCATGAGTTCGTCACTCAGCCAGAACCCAGTGGTTGAATTATCTACGAGCTTGCCTTGTAACCGTAAGGCCTTGAATTCGAACCCCGGTGAGGTGGATGCACGGTGGATGTGCGTCGGTGGCACAGTGGTTAGGAATCTCGCCGACCATGCACATGGTCCGGGGTTCGAGCCCACGTCGGCGCACACCTGATATCTATGGTCGGCCTGCAAAATTTGGGCTACCGATATCCATGCTGAAAATTCTGTACTTGTACCAAAAATACAGTGTGGAATCAAGCTGTAAATAAAAAATAAAAAAATAAAAAACACTGATGAGTCCTAAACTAGTTGGATGAAACAGCTGTCCAGCACTCCTTGGCTGGTTTTCAATGGTTCTTTAACTGATATCAGTCCACAGTCAAACTTGAAAGAAATCAAACCCCTACGAACTAACTCGTGAGAGTTTTTGTTTTTTAAGTGACTTTTGTCTGTTGTGTATCAATCATAATGCTGTAAGCCAACTATTCTCTCAACCAATCAACCAAATCCCTACAAACCAATACCTGAATATCAATGAGATCCTCACTGGCAACTAGCCCTATTCAGGTAGATAGTTACCTGGGGTTCCACTAGGAAGTCGTGACCAGTAGGATGCAGCAGCTCGGGTGTGAAGATAAATACTCGCCGAAGACATTGGCTAGTGGTCGCACTATGTTGTGAATTGGCAGAAGTTAGAATTCACGGCCCATTGGATCGGGTCCCACTCGCTCAATGGTCTACGAGCTCTCATTGTAACTAGGAGGTGCTGGCTGAGAACCGTGGCGGTGGGTGCGTACTGCTGAGGAGTCTCAGACTAAGCTGTCGAAACAGTTGTCCAGTACTCCCAGTTGGTTTTCCAATGGTTCTTTAACTAATGTCAGCTCATGATGAAATCCTGTAACCAATCAACCAAATACCTACAAACCAATACTTAAAAAAAGAGGTTCATTAGGAAATAAAATTAACTATATATTGATTGGTTATTTGGAGGTAATCAATCGTTAAAAAGAACATTTTTTTGAGAAATTACCTCAGTCAGAGAAGCACAGAAAACCAGTAAATACTTACCACAGTCATCATGTCTCCATTTTTTAGAAGATTATGAAAAAGGCTTCTCTTTGCTTGTTCTTAAACCCTTATCAAACTCTTTCACTGACCCCAAGCAATTTGCTTATAAATGCAGCAGAAGCGCTTGACGTGCTTTCATTTTACTGCGCCATGATATGGTTTCCAGTGTGTTTTTATCTACCTTTTTAGACTTATACCACCGCTTTCAATTCTGTTCCTAGAACACTTTTGTTAAGCAAACTGACTTCAGCATGTACTGAGCCCTAAATCACAAGGTAATCATATTTTTTATTTCTGGAGGTAGAAAATAACACTGTTTCTATGAGCAAGCTCCCCCCCCCCATTTCTTCGTTTACTGGAGCTAGTGTGCCTCTAAGTGCTGTACTTCCTCCACTTCTGTTTTTTTCTCTCTCTCTTTTTACATGACTTACTGTATTCTTTTAAAACTAGTTCCATCAAATTTGATGACTATCTGATGCTTTTTGTCGTAAGTATTAGTTAGATTACTCTGACGGGAATAGTTTCCTTTCTGAGTTTGGCCAGTGATCTTATTCATCACATGGCTTTAAACTAAATCTCTCTAAATGACAGACCGTTGATTTTCAGTCTCAGATGTGAACAACAACACATGCGTGGACTGCTTCACTCCCGTGATCGCTTTTTTTATATCGACGACAGGGTAGTTGGAAGTAAATCAAAGATTACCTATCACAGTGCTAGTTTCTCTATTATACATAACCTTCGAAGGCGTCTCACAACTTGTTGATTTGTGATAAAAATCTTCCGTGTGATCTACCATCTTAGAGAGTTGAAACTTTCTGGCATAACTCAGCCTCTTCTCTTACATTTTTATTATTTCATATATTCTACGCAATTTCCTTTATTGTTCCACCTTATTCTTTCTTGAGCTTCTCAAAAATAGGCTATGTTATATGTTACCGTGATGGCTGTAATCAGGTTAGTTGTGTTGCTTTGATCCAACTAACTGATATTCTTGCTGACAAGCATTTTAATTCAAACATCTTGTTGGATGCTCAACATCCCCTTTGTTATTGGCTACTTTCTCCTTGTATCTCTTCAGGTGAAACTGGAAGGAATTTCATGAGAATTTATAGTCGTACAACAGAATATTAAAGTTCAACCACACCATCTAGAGCATAAATGTTGTTTTGAAGGGATGAATGTCACAAAAAGAGCTTATAAACCTACTTTGTATTCTGTAAATAAACAGCAACTCATTACAAGCATTATTATTATTATTATTACTATTATGTATATTATCCTTCTCCTCATTTATTATTATTTCCTTTAATTCCTAGAAGAGCATAGGGCTTCAGCCGCCAAAGTCTCCATTGCGTTCGGTTTTCTGCCAACGTTTTCACCCCTCTCCAAGTCTGCCCACATGCTTTCATCTCCTCTTCACATCACCTCCTCCAAGTCACCCTTGCACTGACGACCAACTCGCCACTTCTCACTCGGGTTCCACTCGAGCGATGGCTTGTCTAGTGATGTCACTTGATGGTTTGTTTTCTCAGAGTATGGCCAATCCATCTCCATTTCTTCCTGCTTATTTGTTGCACAATCGGTTCCTGGTTGGTTCGCTCATTGCCAGAGATCCCTATTTCTGATCTTTATTGATGTAATCTTATTATTTCTACTATTTTAGTTGTTTATTTGTGAAAGGAGACGAATTGCTGAAATGTGTACAGTACTGAAAATTCCATTCTGTATAAAAATTACTGTTTGAAATTAAAGTGATCGCTGTTTTTTTTCAAGTTTGAAACCTCTTGTCTATGACTGTAAGATGCATTAAGTCTGACAAGGATGTAGCTATTTAGTCAATGGGCTGGAATCCCATTGCTTGCGTTTTCTCTCCTGTATCAATTAGTTTCATAGTTCACTATCACTGGTGAATAATACTTGCTGACGTACATGAAAATGTGAATTTCACTAATCAAAAGTCTTCAATAAACCTTCAGAAAGTCTAATTTCGAGGCAGCTCTTATTGAGTATACTAGTCGGATATCGAATTGTGGGGCTTTGTGAAAAAACAGGTCAACTGATGAGCAGGTGATCTTAGTTTTCGTCAACAACAACCAAAGTGTATGAAACTTATATCGACATTTTGAGCAATTCACCTCACTATAGTGAGGTGAACAATTTAGGGAAGCTAGAACATAATCCAGAAGTTTGTCCTAGATCCCTGAGATCCATTGGTAGGGTATGTAGTGAATTAAATATACGCTAAGTGGTTAAATAAAGCCAGAGTGTGATTACACAGTTTGGAACTCTTTAAGACTAAAAATCCACAACCTTTGTTAGATATCGAGTTCAGGATTGTCTAGCTGTTCGTTTGGAATGTAATAGCGAGGGGTTTGTAACTTCCTATGGCTCCATTTTATAGCTAAATAACAACTACTTGACTTCATAAATTGTCTTAAACTGTGCTCCTTAAAAAAGTACGGATTCACACTGATAGTCTTAGATTAGAATCAAAAGACTGTCTATTTTTCCTTGGTTTTCAATGGTCCTCATGCTGATATTGGTCCGTAACAAAAATACCATTTAAAATCACTTAGTATGCTATTGTGTATTTAGAGTCAGAGTAATTTCAGCCTTAACAATAAACACATAATATTATTTTCATTAATCTTGAAAGCCGATGTATAGGCAGTTAATACTTCCTGGTTGATTTCCTCTTGAAGTATCTAAAGCAAAACAAAAAATTCACGTTGCGTGATCGTACGGGCCAGACGACAACCTCTTGATGTCGGCCGGTCACAGATACACAACCTGTTTGAAGTGGGTTTTCCTGGAGTTGTGTTCGTATGAAGAACTTACTGTCCACTGCGAAACCCCACAGAACTTCACAATCAGAATATTCTCTTTTCGGAGTCAACTCCCCCTCCAAAGCGGTGAGATAGCTTCGTCTGAAGAAAACACCTTGCTGTTGTTATACTCCTAATCACCAGACTCCTAACGCAGCACAGACGATTTTTACACTATTATACAAACTATTTTAAGACTAATCACCATCACAAACTACCTTGAATACAATTTTAGATTTTTCCGTCGATTGATTGGAGCCTCGTGGGAACATCATCACTGACTCACTGCGGAATGCAGGCAAATCCAGATGAAGAGTCTCAAATAGGACGAAAAGCGCATCCTGGACTCCACTGCTAGTCACCACCCACCAGTTATCTTGAATACATTCGTTCCAGCAAGTCGGATCAATATGTCATGACAGAAAAGACCAGATAAAGAACTTATACCTTACAGAAATTTAACTAAAGTTCAATAAATGCGAAATAACAGCAGGTTGAAGATGAGGCAGTAACTCATTGAAGAAGACATTGCGAAATGGTCGCACTATGTTGTGAATTGGCAGAAGTTAGAATTCATAATCCATTGGATCGGGTCCCAGTGGCTCAATGGTCTACGAGCTCGTCTCTTAACCAAGAAGGTCCTGGGTGAGAACCCTGGCGGAGGGTGAGTACCGATGAAGAGTCGCAAACTAGGCTTGACGAAACAGCTGTCCAGTGTTCCAGTGCTTCTCTAACTGATGTCAGATCATGATGAAATCCTCCATCCAATCAAACACCAAAAGTGCTGTCATTTCACGTTTATCACACACACACACACACAAATATTATAGAATCATTTATATTTATTTCTATAGGCTAGAAAAATTAAACAAGACAGACCAAAAGAAGAAATGAAAAGAAAAAAAATACCAAAATGTTGAAGGGCAAGAAAAAAAGGAGGCAAAAGTTAAACGATGAATCCAATGATCCCGATCAACAAAACACAATGATTTTATACATAAAAAAGAGAAAAATCCAAAATAAAACTAATTTTGGTCACCGTTATTGTTTTGTTTTTTCTGTGTTAACAGTGTTGTTTGTATTGATCGAAATGTGAAAATGTAATGCGGTTTGCATCTTTTCAGGTTTCTTTTGTTTGTTTGTGTATTTTCAATGGCTGCTGAAGGGAGTAAAAGAGATGCAGGACATCTTTTGTCCTGAAGTACTCATCTCCATATGTAGATGCATGTAGGCATGTATGCATGTATGCGTGTGTATATTGTGTGTACTGGTGACTTGGAGAGAAAGACACTCACGTCATGAAGAAAGTTATTATGTTTTAATAAAGTTAAGTGGAGAATAATACGCTTGCCGGACCCCCCTCCCTCTTCTTCTTTTTGTTAAACATTCATAGAATTATTCGTCTATCGAATAAATTCATTAGAGTTCATTATAATATTATGAGAAGATGAAATAATCGATGGAGAGTTACGTTCATAAGTGACATTATCATTACTAACATTAGATGAATAGTCTTTCTCTAAAGATTTTCTTACATTCTGTTCATTATTTTCATCAGTATTACTATTATTGATTGTTGGTGCATCCGAATGTGTACGTATATGTTTGTTTAAATGATCACTACGTAAAAACCGTTTATGACATGATGGACAAATAAATCGCTTTTCACCAGTATGTGTACGTAAATGACGTTGTAATTCATCAGATCGTGTAAAACGTTTCCCGCATAATAACCAATTACATACAAATGGACGTTCACCAGTATGCCATCTTAAATGTGCTTTTAAATGACTGGTTTTATTATATACTTTACCACAACCTGGTACATGACAATTATGCAAATTTTTACGTCTTAATTCTGCAGCTGTAGTTGGATTAGTTAGATTTAAATGATCCAGTTCTTGACAATTGGGACAATCACATGTTGGTCGACCAACATATCGTTTAACTGTTAGGCTATTGTTATTATTATTACTATTACTATTCGTCGATGATGAAGTTGGCTTCCTACTGTCAACTGGATAGTCACTGTTAAATGTAACCGTTGATGGTGATGACGATGATGGGGATGATAAGGATGCTATTGAGGTGGACGGTTCAAATGTTTGATGTTTAGGCATATTTGCTGACAAGTGATCTTCACTTTCCACTTGACTGTCAGTCATTAATGAACACCTGAATGAATGATTGATTTCTGTTTGATTTGCCGACAGAAATGATTTATAAAATGAAGTATAATCTGACTGAATAGGTGAGTTATTATGGCTATGACTACTATTATTACTGGCAATTTTAGTAGTATTAGAATTAGCACTAGGTATACAGGTATTGTCTTTATTAGGATCATTCTCAAGAATGCTTGAACTGTAGGCTGGATAGCGGGCAACAGCGGCAGCCATTAAAATTGATTTGTACGGATCATTTGTATTGAAGAAATGTGACATATTATTTGACCAGAGATTATCATTACTATTACTGTGATAATTATCATTATTATCACTCATAGGAATACCTGGAGATGAATCGAATGTTCTCATTGGATCTATTTCAGCATTAGAATAACAGTATGGATCCATTGAATTTGGATATATACTCCTTTGGGGTGTAGGCATGAAACATTGGGAATCATTATGTGGAAGGTGAGATATTGGAGTCTGATAACTATTATCAATATTGCTATTATTATTGCCATTACTATTACTATGTACAGGTTGAATTTGTGAATTCTGATAGTGTTGAAGAGTATCCCATGCAGTTTTTGGTGTATCACTGCTAGCCTCATTAGGAAATCTGTTATTGATCAAGGCTTGTATACCAGATAACCAATTCGATTCAGGTTGTTGGTAGTGTTGATGATGAGGATTATGTGGCGTGGTTATCTGTCCACTATTCAATGAATCAATCCCAAGATGTTTATTGTTAGTAATATTATTGTTATGAATGGTAGGATTGACAACAGCAGGATTAGAATATTGTGACCATGGTGAATAGCTTTCATACACTTCTGAATGACAGTATTTATTTAAACTATGATTGAAATTAGTGTCGTCTAAGTTAATATTTTGGTGATAATTATGATGTGGATGATGATGATGATGCCCGGAACTATCAGTGTCATCATTCTCACCAGTATTAGTGTGATCATTATTTAGATTAACAGAGTTCGATGTTGTGGTTACAGTATTCCCACTATTATGTGAACATAGAATATTCTCTGTACTCTGTAAATGACTGGCGTCATAATTTGACATGATTAGAGGATTATTATTATTGATATTATTACTTACTAAATCACTAGTATCACCCATAATATTTTTATTATAATGTAATAAGAATTGTTGATAGTAAGCATTCGATGAAGGTAAATTACATACAGACTGAAAATGTGATTTCTCCTCCTTTTCTGATGATACTGATGACGAAGACGAGGACGTTGATGAGATTAATGCTGGAGATGGTGATGATGGATTCGATGTCAGTTTTCGTTGACAGTTTAATTCATACAATGATAAATCTTTATATTCATCATTCGGTGCATATACCTGTGATTCATTCAGTTGATATGAAATATCATAATTATTATTATTGCATACTGTCGGTGAAACTGTTTGGTAAATATTTGTTGTCAGTGGCGTTTTATTCAATTGTTCAACATTCAATGGTTGTGTTAAATTTTCAATTGTTTTGCACGGGAGTGGAGGAGAGGATAAATGAACATTAAATTGACTGATTGTTTCTTTATTGTTATTTTCTGAAAGTAGTAACATTTGATCTTGTGGCATTAATAATGATAAATTTGTTGGCGTATCATTTAAATAAGCGGACATTATTTATGAAAAGTTCTGTAAAAATAAAAATAAAGAAACTGGATAATTTTTAATAACATTTTATTTCACTACAAATAAGTAGAGCAGTTGATGAGTTTTCCTAACAGACAATGAAGGTATCATCTATATATCTTTTATACATATGCAAACTCTCGATGGTTTCCTTGAGTGGGCCGTTCTCTAAGCTTTCCATGAAGATATCCACTAAGAGCGATCCTAAAGGAGATCCCATGGCGACTCCATCTCTTTGATTGTAGATGACTTCATTAAATCTAAATTGCGTATCTCAACGTATGCATTTCCTGTTTGAACTAACAAAGACAGAAAGTAGCCTGTTCGAGGATTATATTTCTGACGTGATAAAGAAAAGATCTGGAGATGTTAGAATAAATATACTGAAAAGTTGCAAAACAATCGAATCTCACTTTAAGTTTTCAGATTCGCCAGAGAAATATGTTTTTAATTATTCTAATATATCTTTGTCGGATATTCAAATGCAAATCCTATCTCTTGGTCCGAAGTTCTCTACTTTTTCGTCCAGAGTTAACGAATTATACACAAAAGTTCAGTTTGAAAATCTCATGACTCAAACATGTGACTTGCTTCCAACGTCAAGCGATGACGTTCAACAGTTTAAATCTGCAATACTTCATTGTTATTACCAGTAACAAAGAACGCAAGGCAGACAACGATAAATGTTATCAAAAGAACACAAAAGACAACCTAAAGAATAGCTGAACAACAAAAACATAATACTGATTCGTCCAGACAAAGGAACAGGTATTGTTATTCTTAATTGTGATGACTATGTCAATAAATTATGTATCATCCTGTGTGATGAAGATAAATTTCAAAAATCACCTGACCAAAAAGACAAGATGGAGAATATTGAGAAGGAATTAACAAAAACTGACAAAATTGAAGCAAGAATGGATTATTACTCCATATATGTATGAACAGCTTAAACCGTCTGGTTCAACTATCCCTCCTGTATATGGTATTCCAAAGGTGCACAAATATGATGTCCCTCTGCGACCTGTATTGAATATGCAGAACTTGCGGTATTACTCTACCGCTAAATGGCTTGCGGAGATTTTGGAACCAGTTAGATTAAATCTATGTAAATATAGTCTTTCCGACACTTTTGACTTCGTCGGTTGTGTTGATGAAATTAATGTGACTGGTAAGCATATGATTTCGTTAGATGTTTGTTCATTGATCACACCACCATCAGTAGACACTATCTGCTATCTATGCGAGTATATTGATTTAAATAGCATGAACATTGGCTTACCAACTGAATATCTTAAACAACTATTATTGAGATGCACACTGAATGTGCAATTTAGTTTTAATGATTTCGTCTACAATCAACGGGATGGAGTCGCCATGGGTTTTCCTTTAGGACCGCTCTTAGCGGATGTCTTCTTGGCAAGCTTAGAGAACGGCCCACTAAAGAAAATCATTGAGAGTTTGTTTATGTGATAAAAAAAAATAAGTATAGTCGAAAAAACTATTAGAAGTCAATAACTCTCTTGTATTTCAACCTCAATGTAACCAAATTAACATTATTATTATTCAGTGTGTTAGATAAGATTTTTTGATTTTGTCCACTACACTGTTATGGTTTTGCACTACAGTAAATTTGAAGATTTGAAAGAATTATATCCTTCTAAAAGTATCTTGAATACCAAGTTGAACTCAACTCTTAGTAAAAGTTTTTCGTGTTGCAGGGTATGAGTCATATTCAGTGTGTGAAGGATTTGAATCTAGGACTTACTAAATGAAAGTCGAAGGCTTAAGCCAATGAACCGTTCCTCCAAAGTTTTGAATATTAAGAATTTATATTTATCAAATAAATAAAGAATTTTAAATCTTTTACGCTAAAGTTCATTATCGAATCATCATTTCGCAGGGTTTTTTTAATTTACTCTTCATTTATACAGTGGTATAGAATTTAATTCAATTTAGTTTTTTTTCCGGTCTCAGGTTGAGATGTTCGCTCCTAGTGCTGATGCTTCGACGATGTCTTGTCATGTAAGTTGAAGTCAGTTGGTTGGATGATGATTAGCAGTGGGATCCAAGATGAACATTTCATCCCAGTTAGGACTCACCTAGTGGTGAGTAGTGGTGTTCCCAGTGAGGCTCGAACCCAGTGCCCATAGTTTCAAACACCAAAGCTTTGTCCACTAGACCGATTAGGCCATGGAGCATCCGCGAAAGGAGCCAACATGTTAGCAGACATCAAGCACTTCAGTTCAATCAATCGACGGGAAAATCTAAACTGGCTTAAATAATTAATAAGACCCGTTGCACAAGAGGTGGCTCTCGTGGCCCAAAAGGTCTAGTAGATAAAGCTTTAACATTTGAAACTATGGGTACTGGGTTTGAGCCTCAGTGAGGGCACAATCAATCACTGGAGCATGCAAATACATTCACTGGCTGTCGAATCCTGAATGGGATGAAATGTACATCTTAGATTCCACATGATCTTAGCTCAGAGAACCGAGAAGCCGAGAAGGGGGAAATGAATACATTCATGAAAAATAATATTTTAAAAAGCATCTAAAATAATAAACATGATAGTATTCTCTAATATATAAAGCAGAAGTATGTGAGAATTCTTCAAAGAAGTCTCACACAGGAAAGCGAAATCACATCTTCCTGCACCAAGGATCCATCTATGCAGTGATACGGATATAAGTAGTATTGTATTCAACGAAGGCTTGGATTTATAAAAGAAAGTTCCTATAAATTAATGAACTCATAGCAAGTGATACATTCTAAAACATGTCCATCAGTAGCTCCGAAACGACACTGTGTGATAATACTGTCGTGAAAGCTGGCTGTTAGCCGAAATTAGTAGACAGTTATTTACGTCAGTGTGTACGTCCCCAATATTTGGTCATGTGTTGATTTCCTAAATAAACGATCTGTTGCCTGGCCCTTGTCCTCTGTTGCTACAATGCTACTTCCATTTATTTTAAGTAGTTCATTATCTCAATAAAACTGAAGAAACCTATTCCGTTAATTTAAACTAGGAGCCTTCAGATTATCAGCCCAATTAAACGATATAACAAAGATCATACTTTCAAAAGTAGGGATAAAACAGAAACATTTATGGAGAGAAGAATCAGCCTGTCATGTTCCCCTGTTATTTGTCGAAATTAGTGTTTTGAATTTTCCATAAAGTGATTATAGTTAATTAGGGTACTCCATCTCTGTTAACATGTTGGCTTTTGAAACGGATTGATTTTGATGATTTCTCAAGGTTCATGTGTGTTGTTTGGTCAACAATGACTAACAGTGACCTCCAGAATGCATTTATGAATTAAATTTCCTTTTGTGATTTCTCTAACCTATTGGCGAAGTTGATGACACTCTAGTATCTGAAACGATGAGCCTTGAGTTCAAGCTTTGTGGGGACACCAACAATCGTCGCGATACCAACCAAACCAAACAATGAGCACCATGTTCCCCATTATCTCAGACAGTTTTACTAATAATCTATGGAGGGACAATAGTCACGGCAACTAATAATGAACTACAACATTGTGTCCCATAACAATCTTAAGAAATCACACAAAGTACCAACAGAAGTACATTTTATACTAGTAGCCAAAAAAAATCCATGGAGTTGCTTAACTAAATCTTTTTCATTCAGTCTGTACTGAAAACGGAAGAACAAAGTGGATGATCTGTCTACAGAGGACAAATGGGTTAAGAGTGCCCCCGTTTTTATTATTTTTTTTTAACGAAGTACTATTTACTATAGTTGGTTTGTAAGGATTAGTTCGAAAGGTTCGACCTCTGTGGACATATCGGCTCCTTGTGTAGATGCTACAACTATATCTGAGGACCAGGTTAAATCAGTCTCGTGGATGGTAACTAACAATGGAGTCCAAGGTGCACATTTCATCCCCTTTGGGTCTCGTCATCCAGTGGATGGATCTGCATTCCCCAGTGAGTGATGCTGTTCCTACCGAAGCTCAACACCCAGAGCCCATCGTTTCAAACTCTAGAACTTTATCCAGTAGTCCACGTGCGCCATGAAGCACCCACACACTCAGCCGACGTGTCAACATAGGCAAACACTTCGGTTCAATCAATCAACAGCGAAATCAGTAGAGTCAGTGACATTCACAACAGACAATAAAAACTAATAATTTTCAAGTATTGGTTTTATAGGGATTTTGTTTGATTGAATAAAGGATTTCATCATGAGCTGACATCAGTTAGAGAACCACTGGAAAACCTGGGAGTACTGGACAGCTATTCTGTCAGCCTACTTTAGGACTCTTTATCGGTACGCACCCACTGTCAGGGTTCTATCCTAGGACCTTCTGGTTACAAGACGAGCTCGTAGACCATTGAGCCACCGGGACCCGATCCAGTGCCCCATGAATTCTAACTTCTAGATTGGATCCCAGTGGCTTAATGGCCTACGAGCTAGCTTGCCTTGTAACCAGAAGGTCCTGGGTTAGAACTCTGATGAAATCCTCCATTCAAAAACGAATCACTTTAACTTACTGACCCAAATATCTTTACTCTTTTACTTAGTATCCAATTTTAGCCACATACTAAATTCTTTTTAAAAGTTCATGATTAACTCCTGATTAAATAAAAAATCGAACTTTTTTCTTTTTAACACACGAATACATCAATAGTGGATTAATTGTGTTGATCTTCTTTCCAAGAAATACCTTTGTAAGTATTATTTACACTATGATTAATCATTCAATTTTTAAACAGACATGAGTCTAAATTGAACGCATTTCGTGACTACTCTACTTTTTTTCTTCTTTCTATCTAACAGATGTCAAAAATATCTTCAATTTTCTAACCTAATTTCTTAGTAAATGATTTATAATGAATGCATCATCAATTCAGTTTCCCTACAATCTCATCAGCGTAAAGTTTCCTTGTTTTTATTTCAATATAGGCATGTACAATGGTTATACATGATTATACATGCAACAGATAAGAAATTTTTCAGAAAAAGGTTTATTGAAGCATAAAAATCTACTGAGAGTTTAACAACACCAAAAGAACACCAAAAAGAACATCAAATACGTCTGATTAGTCTGATTAGGGTTATGTCAGTAAACATTTTTAGACTGTTCATGTAGTTTTGTGCATACATGCATCCGTGTATGTATGTGTGCCGATCCCAGTATACAAGTCATTAATATATAGACAAATATAGACACGTTGTATCACTATTTCTTTAACATATATGAAAGAAAGAATTAATTAAGACTGGTAATATAACCTTAAAGAATGACTGAAAACAATACAATACTTAGGTCGAGATGTGGTTGAAAAGATTCTGGAACTTAGCTTTCAATCGGGAGATATGAATTCCACTCCACCGACTTCCATTTAGGCAGCTGCGGGGAGTAGGGTTGCAGCTCATATTCTGATATAAGAAAAAAACTAACTGTTCAAGGTAACTGAATTCATACTCAGTCAAATAACTGGTAACCATTTTACTATGGTTAGTAGGTGTCCAGTAGTATATTCCTATTATACAACGGTAGTGAAGCTCAATATAATGAGGACAAATACTTACCAAAGAGACTGACTGAGCTTAAATCACGAATTAAGAGGAGATGGAATTTATGGGTCAGTTGATTCCGTCTAAGTCACTGAATGGCCAATGAGATTGACCTCTTAAAGCGAAGGTCCTGGGTCCCACCCCTCGTGATGGAGTGAAGGGTGCGTACTGATAAAAAGCCGAAAACTAGGCCGAAACTGCTCTCCACCACTCCTTACAGATTTACAATGGTTTCCTAACTCACATGAATCAGCGATCAGACTTCACACAAATCAAATTCCTACACACTAACTCTTCAAACTGTCCACTTCTCTTTGATTTTTACACAATTTCTAACCCATGCGTTTATCAAGGTGAAATTCATCACGATGCAAAAGAATGAAAAGGACAGGTGATGGCTGAATTCCTCTTCTTTCGCCGAATGATAACTCCCTCATCTTGCAGCCCGTGAACTACAATCTCAGTGTTTAATAATCTGATACTACTTAGGTTTCAATGTTTCCCTATTCCGTATACGTTCTTGTCGAAATCCACGTTAAAGTCCGTTGAATACCTCCTCATTAGGAACATAAACATCCATTTGAATAGAACGAGAAGTACATTATATTCTGCTACTACTACATAGATCAACTGTGTACCAGACAAGTCAGTTGTAAGTTCTCATGTTCAAACTCATTATTCAAAGACTTTTATTCAATTACAAAGCTAATTCTCACCACCAATAAGAATTGATTCATCGATTAATGAGTGATAACAATATCCAGTCAAGAATAATAAACACAATTTTACAATAAAAAATATTCCCACCATGAAGGTATTCCAATTCCAGGCTATTTTTCCTCACTCTTATTTTCTATTGAGTCTATTGTGAAACAGAATCAGTTATGGAGTAACTGTAAGGTGAAACTGTTGATGAATTCATTCACTCTAATTCATTCCCATAAAACTAGAATAAGGTCTGTCTGTGCAGAACAATCCTGTAAGTGTGAAACATAAGTTAATTGTGTTAGACTTTTGGAGACAATCGTCAGGAATTCCTGTATTTATCTGTCGTGCTTGTTGATATTCGTCGTCAAGGCGTATATACAGTTTTGTAGGAATTCATTTCCCATCTGAGATTCGACCTCGTATCACTCAGTGCTGCAATCACAGACATCACCACTCAGCTATGCGGACTCATGATTGACCTCCTGTAGGACTATAACGGATTCATTAACCGGTAACTGCCATGTAACCAATATCAAGGAAATTTGAATGACACAATTCAGTCTGCACAAACGTCATGCGATAGACGTATGACATTGATTACACCCTAGTAACAGAGATCAATGTACACACCAATTACTCATGTGATAAAGGAGTGTGAATGAAATACACTAGAGTGATGAATAGTTATCGTATCGATGAGTGAAATATGACTACTAGAATATATATTCCGCTGAAACTCCAATAACTCAGTGGTAATATCTGTCTATAAAAGCAGTACTACACGATTCCAGTTGGGATCTCTGAAGGGAACAAAAAATTCCTTAGACGCAGTACATACGTCCCACTGAGAAGTGACAATAAGCACAAAACATGGATCGACGTATCCCTACACACTGGCTCCAATCATTTAACATCAAAATTACAAGTGTCTTGTTCAGTTATTTATTTCATTACCTTCCAGAACTCCTCAATTTGTCATCAAAGTAGCTTGATGCTTTGTGGGAAGAAAGATGACTCGAAAAATGTTTCTCGAGAAGAGGAAAACACAGAAATCACTTAATCAGAGAGGCAACTTTACGCTCGAATTTGTTAACAAATGAAGAGTTTTCATGTTTTCCTCCCCTCCTTTTTACATGATTACTTAATCAAGATATTCACCTCCTCAACATGTGTGTGAGTGTGTATATATATATCCGAGAGAAAGATGATTTCAAGGTCTGTTACCAATTTGACCAATTTTACATGTTATTAGGGTTAGTCTACAATAAACATGCACTCTAATTCTTATAGAAAATAAAGCAAAAATAAAAAATGGCGGTTGTTTCGTTTATTACCCACTGAAGAGAAGGTGGGTAGAAAATAGGTGACTCGTTAAACCACTTGGTGTAAGTGAGAGAATTTGAATTATCCACCTATTTTTTTTGAGGGGGGATATTGGGGGGACAAAAAGATGAGTAACAGGAGATGTCAATGGCTAACTAACATCTCAAGTGATTTCGTGATACTTGAGTGTTGATTTAACAGGGAAGTGATAACTACAGAGGAAAACGATAGTCCTTGTAGATTCTTTAAAAGGTTTTGTTTTTTGTTTACTAATATTCCCATCACCACACTTTTCACTAATTAAGCATTTTCTAATTGTTTCTCGAAGGGAACACCGTTTCTCGTGTTAGAAGATTCATTTATTCATTTTGTAATTTGTAAAATGAATAGACTTAGTTGATATCCCTTGGTTAGTAGTGGTGCCTAGTAGTAGTAGAATTCAGTGGCGTGAATTTCTTCCGATTCCAGATTCATCATCTGGATGAATGCACCTTCATCTCCAGTGAATGACTACCTAAATCGAAACCTGTCATTTGAAAGCAGTTACCTCTTTACATCAGATAGCT
This sequence comes from Trichobilharzia regenti, assembly GCA_944472135.2. NCBI lineage: Eukaryota > Metazoa > Platyhelminthes > Trematoda > Strigeidida > Schistosomatidae > Trichobilharzia > Trichobilharzia regenti. The sequence continues at coordinate 47,264,711 of OX235265.1, read as the reverse complement.
GGAAGTTGTCTACATAATGTCTGAGAATTTAAACTTCTTAATCTTGTTGATAAAGACTGATCGGCAATCCTGAAGGAACCGGAAATATCTTAACGATCTGACGATGTGGTAATTACTACGACTGTCAGAGACGATAATGATTAACTACTACAGTTTATTCTGTCATTAGGTTTGCATAGGTCTTCATGAATTGAAACAAATTTACGAATAATTTCCGTTACAGATCAGTAGCTGAGTGCGTCAGTGATTCATTAGTAAACTACTCACCGATCATTCACGTGCTCTTACTTTAGTTTCTGGCTGATATACTCTTAAACATCGCTTATCGGGTAGTAAACATGGTCAATAAGAAATGATGGGTATGAAGCTAGCTACCATCCAAAAAATTCCCCTCCCCCCGCTACTGAAACTTCACAACTAAAGCTTGAAGCCCTATATTCCATTTGGAACGTAAAGGAATGAAGAAAAATTTGCAGTTGAGTAGCGACACAACAGTTTAAAAACCGAACCACCCGAAGTTCTTTGGTGCATGTTGGTGAAGAGTTCCAAGACTGACATAGAACATGAGTTCACTTGTGTTTACCTTCCAATACTTCTCTGGTTGATGTTGCTTTAGCAACGAAATTTAAATTGAATTCTTTACGTTTAACGACTCATACTACTTTTCATTCTTAGATGTGTTTACTTCAGATATTTACATTCTTTCTGTATGGTAATCTTCTATTACATACTGAATATTACCAATTTGTTTATAATCCAAACTGTTACTCAAAGCTGAAGTTATTTTAAATTTCTTGTTGGACTAGAATGCTTAGTCTCTGATTACACTTGAAACTGTGTGCATTAGGTTCGAGTCTCTTCGGGGACCCCAGTACTCTCTAGATATGCAAGTACACGCGGCTGACTGATCGTAAATAGGACAAAACGAATTTTCTTGAGTCTCCTGTTAGCCACTATGTTGTTTACATAGGGGACTAGAATCTCGACTGCATGTTTTTTTAGCGTTGCTGTACCCTCTAAGCTAGGCGGTTCAACCAAGGCTTCATTATCCTGTCGGGCAAAATTTTGAGCACCAACTTCAGTGTGACGTGAGGTTTTGTATCAACAGAAGACAAGGGCCAGGCAACAGATCATCTATATGTTAACTGTATCCATCCACGCAAAGCCTTTGTTCTCATTTTTCTCACGACCAATATTGGGGACATAAACACTGACGTAAATTACTGTCCACCAATTTTGGCTAACAGCCAGCGCTCACCACAGTTTGAGTACTCTTCATGCATGAAATGTTTACCTTACGTGTATTCGTTGATATCGAAGATGTTATCCAAAAGGACAATGAAAGTTTCACAGTTAAACCATTCACCTAAAAAAAGAAAACATCATATAACTAAAAAGGAGGATCTTTGTCTAATTAGAACACTTTGGAGCCATTCAAGATTTAAGCTTATCTAAACGACTCAGTGGATTGTCATAAAACAAGAAGTTCATAATGCTTACCATTAAGTTAAGTACAAATACCTAATGGTATGTACTACCAATTGGTTGACTGCAGTAGTTGGATGCCACTGACGTCAAACAAAAGTGCTTATTAGCCACCAGCTAGCCAGATCGAGGGATTTAAACACTGAATGGTCATTTCGCTTGTCTGAGGTGAAGCTCATCAATAGCGTGTCTAGTTTGACTTTGCTCGTGGAGCTGAATAAATTAAAATCACCCCAGTTTTGTCTATCTACTTTGGCAAAATGGAAATACATTCGATTAAATTCTCGGTTTACAGATTAATTTACGACTTGAAATTTGCGCAATTCGAGAATGTGAAGTTCCACTACACTTCCCTTTAAGAAAACCGAAATTACTGACTTCACGTCTTATTTCAGGACTAATCATCACTCCTATGCACTAAAGTCTATCTACCTGGTTAAATCAATGGTTCCCATTGGCTGGATGGTCTTCAAACTGACCTTGTAACCAGAAAGTTCTAGGTTCCAACTCCACTGGATACGTACTAACGAAGAGTACTACAGATTTTCCAATGGTTCTTTAACTGATGTCAACTCTTGGCCAAATTTGTCAATGAAAGTAATCAAATATGCTCATTCGTATGAGATGAAAACTAAACGGTTTTGACTAATGGTAACAACGAACTTCATCGGTTTAACTCTTTGTATGTATGTATGTATGTATCTGTGTAGTGATTCATGGGTTCAAGATGCAATCACATTTATCTAAATTACTTTTTAGAGTATCTAAGGGGGAGAAAGAGGCACCACTAAAAGACAACACATATACACACACATTGTTTCACATTAAATGAACTGGATTGCATTATCAACTAACTGTAGATCATTGCCAATGTATGTTCCTTATCGACTGTTACCAAGGTAAGTGTACAAGTGATGGTGACCTAATGATTTTCATAGTTAATCGATTAGTTGGTTACTTAAACTAACTACTCATTACATGAACTGACCTATAACAGTTTGTAGTTGTGATTATGTAACACAGTCTAGGCATTTATTTACGTGTTTATACACATAAAGAAGAGTAATTTGAGATAAATTGATAGAATGAATCTTTTTTTTTATGGTGTTTCTATGTTGCTCTAACTACATTTCCCTTTTGGGTTTTTTTCTTGTCTTTGTGGCTTAAGACGATGAAAAACGCAAAAAAAAATGGAAATAGTTACAATACAACTGAAGTCATCACTAAGCATTGAGAAGATGGTGTGTAAGCTTAGTAACTAACCATGACTATTTTACATTCACTTAAGTGTCGATTTGATTAAGTGTTTAACTCTTTAAATTTATTTGAAGAGAGGAAAAGTGATCTCTGGTCTCAATGACACAAATTTGCCATCTTGAGCTTCAATCGAAATGGGTTACAGTCTGTTTAAATTCACTAGATTGTTTTATTTTCCATCTATCCAAATGTTTGTCTTTAATTTTTAAACTCTATTTCACATTTTAGTTGAATTTTAGATTTTCCCATCGATTGATTGGACCGAAGTGCTCAGTCTCAGGTTGATATGTCGGCCCGAGTGGCCTAGTGGATAACGTTTTGGCGTTTAAAACTATGAGCAGTGGGTTCGAGCCTCAGTGCGGGGAACATCATCACTCACTGGGAAATGCAGGTACATCCAGTGACGAGTCCGAAATAGGACGAAATGCGCATCCTGGATTCTACTAATAGTCACCATCCACCAATTAAATTCTGTTTCATGTTATTCGAATTATCCTATTACATCTCTGAATGGCAGTGTGTACTCATGTCTATTTTCGAATAGGGTTTAACTTACTGTTATGAGTTTTTTGAAGGAAATGAGGAAGTATAGCAGGGTTATTAGAAGCGAATCAACCTACCATTCTTATCATTAAATTGATGAAGTGATAAAAGGTGTATAAAGTTGTTGCATTTTCTTAAACATTTGAACTTTTCAAGTATTGGTTTGTAGGGATTTTGTCTGATTGGTTACAGGATTTCATCATGAGCTGGCATCGGTAAGAGAACCACTGGAAAACCTGAAAGTACTGGACAGCTGTTTCGTCCTAGTTTGGGACTCTTCATCAGTTAAAGTATGAAATAAACACTGCTACAGAAACTTCAAGCCACTAGCTTGAAGCCCTATGTTCCACTGGGAACATGAAGGAAAAAAAAGTGAAATATTCCCCTGTAGCGTAATTACAAATGACTTCATTGAAAGTGATAATTAAAGTGCATTCTGAAAGATTTCTTCCTAAGCTTCTTTATACAGCGGGAACTTGAGCAATCCTTAAGGAAACATCTGAACATTGTGTTTAGAAATTCTTTTTATTCAGACTCTTCTACTACTTTGGCCTTAGTGGGAATTTTCTTTTCCTAAAGCGTTTTGAAGTAAACTCTATGTACTCCTTTTTACTTGAACTCATTTTTCAATTCATTGTTCTTTTGTTCCCTATCAATTATTCCTATGCGATGAGTCATCACTTAACTAATTTGTTGTCAACCCCTTATTGATTATGTAAGATTATTCACTATTTTCCACATATTGTTATTTTGCATGTGTTGGTTTTGTAGGGATTTATTTAGAGAACCATTGGCAAACCTGGGAGTACTGGATGACTGTTTCGTCAGCCTGGCTTGGGACTCTTCATGGTACGCATCCATCGGGGTTTGAACCCAGAAGCCGATAGCTTTCATTGAAATCAAAAGGCCCTGGGTTCGAACCCTGGTGGTGGGTGCGTACTGTGAAGAGTCCAAGACTAGGGCGTAACATCTGTCCAGTACTTCCATATTGTTATCTATTTTGGTATCAGTTGACAATAACCTCTGATCTTGTTAAGTCAATTAAGGGTGTATATATAATCTCCCTAAATAAGTGCACAGCCTTGGAGTTATTATATTGAATATTGCGTTGTATTCTTTTTATGTCCCATATGGAATGTAGAGCTTCAAGCTTGAGCTATGAAGTTTCAGTAGCAGTGGATTGCGTTGGTATCTTAACGTCATATCTTCTCTCTTTAGCGGGCTGACTACTTACTAGATGGGGTTTAGGAGTGCATTGGTGGGCGATCGAACCCCGAAGCACTTTTGTGGTTGATGAATATTTTACCACTGAAGTATCAATGCAGACAGCTATAAAGTGAAGTTACACAGAGAGTTTTCTTTACTGACACACATGTTCCCTAACTACATATTTGTCATTACTGTCATCATGAATGAATTTTTTAATATAAAATCCCAATACACAATATCATATCGGTTAGACAATAACCACTCATTCTGTATGCAATCACGAAACAGGATAACTCTAAAAAATATACAAGGAACGAAAGATCAGGTTAGATGAAGGCATGAATGGAAAAGGTTGAATTTTCAATGAAGTACCTAACTCTTCATTGACTCAGCAGTTTTAATCTGAAAGACGAAGTGTATCTATCTCCTACTGATGGTTGCAAATAAGCCTTTTCTTAATAATAAACGCGTCAATAAAAAATTACAACTAAATGATTGGACCCTATTGTTAGTAACTTGTGGGATGTGTCTAATCCTTTTGTTTGGTGCAGACTGAATTCTATCAGTCAGGTTTGCAATCAGGCCACCATTCTAGGTAGCTCACCATTCATGGCGCACATTGATTTGATGATATTAGATAGTTGGAGGCAATCGACCGCTGGAAGCCTTGAACCTCTGACGTCTCTGACTACACCACTGGGTGACACGGTTTCGAAATCTCAGAAGGGATATCAGTTCCTTCAAGGTTGCAGATACGCCTGCCTTGCTGACTGGTGAGGGCCAACTAGCACGAAACTTAGGTCGAAGGCTTCCTGTGGCCGATTGCCTCCGACCACGTAATATCATTAAAACAAAATGATTCCCGATAGTGTAAATACAGATCTTACTATACCCTAAGTGTACTCTTGTAGCTGTTTTACAGAGAAACGCAAAGTATCACCTACCCAATTAGTTAAATTATTTATTCTAACATAATTCGCAATTTCTAGTGTCACTTAATGCCTTTTCCCATAATATAAATACGAATGTACAGTTTCAGAATGAAGTCGTTGAAAAGAAATATATCTTCCTTGAATAAAAGCGTGTTTAGTATAATTCAGTTTAAAAAAGGGGCATGTTAGTTCGGACAACACACACACATCATTGACAGACTTTAATAGACAGTGCCAAATTATTAATGATTGTTTCAACATACTAAGCTGTAATCCTACATGTTCTGGATTTGATCTAGTGTTTTAAAAAGTTGTACATATGAACTATACTGTCTTGTAAACAATAATCTCAAGCTTATTATCATTTCATCAAAAAACTGGTTTACAGATTTCATAAACTACAAGTTATTGATCATAAGAACTGTTGATTTAAAAGGTAAATCAGTGGTTCAACGGTGTTAAATGCTCGCCAACTACACAAGTCGTCCAGGCTGGATTCTCAGTCGACACACTTCTAAATCTTACTGAGTCAGTGCTAAGTCCAGTTTAGATGGGTTAGAAAGTCCTACTAAATAAAATGAAACTCCACTGTTACTGAAACTTCAAAGCTAAAGCTTGAATTTTAGATTTTCCCATCGATTGGTTGGACCGAAGTGCTCGGTCTCGGGTTGACATGTCGGCTTCTTGTGCAGATGCGTCGACGATGTCTGGTCATTTAATTACAATTTAATTGGTGAATGGTGACTAGCAGTGGAATCCAAGATATGCATTTCGTCCTATTTGTGACTCCTCATCTGGACGTACCTGCATTTCCCAGTGAGTGATGATGTTCCCCGCACTGAGGCTCGAACCCAGTGCCCATAGTTTCAAACGCTAAAGTGTTATCCTTTGCTAGTCAACATCCACCAATCAGACTCAAGCTTGAAGTCTGACGTTTCGCCGAGAACGCAAAAAATGATGATAAAAGAAAAGAACTTATTTTTTCAATTATCCTAGCTCAATGAAATGATTTAAGTCTGTGGGATTCTATATACTTTGTGCCAAATAACGGTCATCAACTAGATGGACTTTCATCCTAGAAAGACAAACTTTTCTCCTCTTTGAAATGCAAATCTGCATTAATGAATATTGAAATATGCGGCTTTATTTCTGAATTAATGACTGACAATCTGTTGTAGTGGATTATACGTGTAAACTGATTGTTTTAAGGTATTCTTTGTTTTGTGAGAATTAATACAGTAAATAGTGACTGGAGATGAACAGAAATTCAGGGTCAAGGTAAGACTCCAACCTACGACCTGTGAATTATTGGTCTGGCGCTCTGTCCATCGGACAGCAACCTATTGTTCATCCGCACGACACTAGGGTTCATCCATGGTGACCGCAATGAAATGACCACCTAGTTGGCCGTTAGGTTTCATGGATCAGGTAGAAGATCACCAGACTAGTAATTCAAAGGCTGCTGGTTCGAATCTTGTGGCGACCCAGGAAAGCCATGAAATTCTATCTTTAATCGTCGCATATTACATGAATAGTAGTCTGTCAACATAAAACTATCTCAGAGAGTCGAAGCGTCACTTATGTAATTTAATAATTTCGGAACTAATTCCATCAGGAACAACCCACATATATACTCCTAATTCGACAGATATCTAACAGTAAAAGCTGTCACACTTACAACCAACACAAGATATCGATCTGGATTAGAAGTTCAAAATTACAGATGAGTATTGACTGAGACACTCATATCTAAAAGGTCTCCTACTTATTTTAGTATAAAAATGATGCTAGACGACTGGAAGCAATCAATGGTAAGCCATACACTCTAGTTTTGTGCTTTTTGAAACTTGTCATTACAAGTTGCCTATCTGCAAGAGTGGAAGGAATTAAGTCTTCTCAACGACTCAAACCCCATATCATCCAGAGATATTACCAATTAGTCATTCCGACTAGCGATTGACTCACTGTAGGACTGTTTCGACTTATCAGACTTTACATTTGCTAAGAGATTTAATAACCCTGAAAGTAATCTCACCAAAAAATAAATAAACAAATAAAAATGAAGTGGTTACACGATGCCGAAGAATCTAGGAATACAATCAGACAGTTGTTTCATGCTGTTTGGCATTAAATAGTACCATAACTAATGTAAGTTTGGTTTTAAAGCTACCTGGAAGTCAATTTATGCTGCATATTTGAGAATCGCAGATAAGCTTGACTTGGTAGAAATAACGACCTGGATGAGAGATTATTCAACTCATTCAGCCAATGAACTCAATTTCAGTTTAAATTCCAAATAAGAATGTCAGAGAAAATTCAGAATGCTACAAAAATTCAGGTTGATTAATGCTTATTTTGTGGAACTTCGTTTATTGTACTAAAGTAATTTTATATATTCACTACTAGTATCAGAGCAGAAGGCAAGACGCGAAAGCCAAGATATACTTTTCACTGATCAAACCACTGTTTACATGTATGCAGTTTACATTCTTTAATCAATCATCACTGAGCGTGTGACTTTGGTCTACATTAAAAGACATGAATTAGGATGTTTGAATATATACATAGTATTCTGTTGTTAACGCAGTATTGAACTGTGGGAATATGTGGGAATTATATTCCTTTAGAACACACAGTCTGTATTACACCACCACACTACTACTATTAACAGTTAATACTATTAATAATAATAATAATCACTCTAAGAGGGATAGTGTTGAAGGTCACTAGGTTACAAGATGAGTCGTTGGCGCAGCGGCAGAATGCTCGCCACCCACACAGGTGGTTCGGGGTTCGATTCCAGGCCACCAACGCACTCTTCCATTACCTCGCTAAGCCAGTAAGAAGACTGGTAAATAGCGGAGGTTGGGCATGAGGCGGCTGGCAACTCCATCCAGTAAGCCTCTAGCCTGAAGCCCTATGTTCCACTAGGAACGTGAAGGAATTATAAAATTTAAAAAAATAGGTTGCAAGATGGATACAATGCTATACAATCAGTGTATCAGAATCCAATGACTCAATAGCTTGGACTTTTGTCTATATACAGCATAACCCAATTTCTGTTCTCTGTTATCTATAAATATCTATTCTCATGTACAACTAAGTGGAATCACAAAAGTTGAAAGTCATACGTCATTAGATTGCAAACCAGTAACTATTATTATATTATTATTATTGTATCCTTTAGATCCTAGAGGAACATAGGGCTTCAGCTGAGCACCTCCATTGCCTTCGGTTTTCTGACAACTTTTTCACCCTGCTCCAGGTATGTCCACATGCTTTCATCTCCTCCTCGCATGACCTCCTCCAAGTCACCCTTGGACGACCAACTCGCCGCCTCCCTTTCGGGTTCCACTCGAGAAATGGCTTGTCTAGTGATGTCACTTGATGGTTTCCTCAGCGTATGGTTAATCCATCTCCATTTCTTCCTGCCTATTTGTTTCACGATCAGTTCCTGATTGGTTCGCTCATTGTCAGAGATCCCTGTTGCTGATATTTTCTGGCCATCTGATCTTGAGTATTGAGCGGAGACAGCTGTTAATGAAGGTCTGAAGTTTGTTTGAGATGCTCTTTATGACGCTCTGGCCAAGTCTCTGATCCGTATAGTAGCACTGACTTTACATTGGAGTTGAAAATCCGGATCTTATTTTTGATGCTGAGTGCTGTTGACCTCCACACAGATTTGAGAGTAATGAAAGCTTGTCTTGCTTTTCCGATTCTGGCTTTGATATCCTCGTCAGTTCCGCCTGTAATTGAGACGATGCTTCCTAGGTAGGTGAAGGAGGTTGTTTCTTTCAGGTTCTTCCCACTTATGCTGATTGTTGTCTGTTGTTGTTGCTGCTGTTGATGTTGGCTAGGAATCTTCATCGCCAATAACTAAGCAAACGTAAATGTGTTTCAAACTTTTATAAGTTTTAGATGTATACTTATAAGTGAAGTCTAGAACTAGGATGACAGAGTTATAACGTTGTCACTGGCTTACGACGTTTGTGTTTTCAGTGTTACTTAGCTTGTAACCAAAGAAAAGAACTTAGTAATAACATTTAGAATATACTTAGTGATGAGTAAATTACATTCATTGTGGATTCAGTGACAAAGTTATCTTGACCATACATAGAACAAGTAAGAAACTGTTGTTTCTAGTTATATTTGTAGCTAAATCCTTAACTATCATACCAATATGAAGTGGAATCATTTATTCTCACTCTTTTTTTCCTCTTAAAATTTACTTTACGTTTCGAATAGAACATAACAATACTATTTTGATGTAGTTGTATTTCGCTAAGCTGGATGGTTTATTTGCCAAGCTTTCATTGCCCTACTAGGCAACGCCTACTTTAGCGCATACTTCAAATTGAAAGTTTCGCAAATAAATCATCCAAGTCAGAGAGCACAACTACATCAGAATCATCCACATGAGGACAAATACTTGCCGAAGACATTGACTAGGGGTCGCGCTATGTCGTGAATTGGCAGAAGTTAGAATTCATGAGCTATTGAAACGGGTCCCAGTGGCTCAATGGTCTACGAGCTCGCCTTGTGATCACACTGTCCTGGGTTCCAAACCCCGGTGGGTGCGTACTGATCAAGAGTGCCAAACTAGACTGACTAAACAGTTGTCCAGTACTCCCAGGTTTTCTAATGGTTCTCTAACTAATGCCAGCTCATGATGAAATCCTGTAACCAATCAATGAAATCCCTGCGAACCAATACTTGAATAATAAGAATATATCTTCATTTTATTTTTCCTTCACGTTCCCAGTGGATCATAGAACCTCAAGCTAGCGGCTTGAAGTTTCTGTAGCAGTGTTTATTTTTACAGGATGGGGTTGCTAGCCTCATGCCCAACCTTTCCTCTTTACCAGGATTATTTCTGGTTTAGCGAGGTTTGGGAGTGCGTCGGTGGCCGGGGATCGAACCCCGGACCATGTGCATGGTCGGCGAACGTCCTAACCGCTGTGCCACCGACGCAATAGTAATAGTAATAACAATAATATTAATAATAATAATCCCTTTATTCCAAAAAATAATAATTATACAGAATGCAATTTTCGGCGTTTTTATACATATCACAACAATTCATCTCCTCTTATAACTAAGTACATACATAAAATTTAAAATAGTAGTAATATTAATAATAATATTAATAATTAAACCACAATAAACTGAATGTTGTTGGAAACATATTGAATTATTAGTAGATAATATCATAGACAATACACGTACTACTACTAATAATAATCTTTGCTTATACTGACTTAACAGTTCAGATTACTGATTTTAAAAGTTTACAAGTTCCTTTTTGACATTTGACTTGCTCTTCACACACATCCTGTTCTAAATATGGTGGAATGGTAGAATTTTCATATTTAGTGGCCAAACGAGCATAAATTCTTATAAAGTTTCCGCGGGTTTTACCCGAAAATGTACAAGGTGAAAGTTGAGGATAATGAGGATGGATGTTCAGTATCAGGCAAGATAACTTTAGCTGAATGCCTGCAAGAATTGAATTGCTTATTGACAATAATGTCAGTTAGCTGAGTCAAAGGCAGCACCCCACTAACCCTACTTACAGTCTTCAATCTTCTACGTAATATGACAAAGTCTTTTTTGAGAAGTCCAAGGAACAATAATGATGAACAATAAAGCAGAATGGGTAGAATACATGAATTAAAAAATTGTAAGAGAAGAGGTTTAGTTATGTTAGAAACTTTCAACTTGTTTATGTAAGTCAAGGGAAAATGGCATTCTTAGAAATCAACAGGATATGAGACTACCAATGGAAGTTTGAAGAGAAACTGATACCTATATGAGAGATATTCAATTTACTCCCTATCACACACAGGAATCATGCGACTGAATCAGTTCACGCAAGTCTCGTTAGCCTCTGTCACTAAAATCAACAGCATGACATTTAAATGGATTCAGTTTAAGATCCTTTAACGGAGACCAATGCAGAAACCACAGGGACAGAAATGGTTCAATCATCGGCATATTTAACAAAGTTAGCTTTGCAAAAATATGGAAGGTCAGGCAAGAAGAAAGAATGAATGAAGAGAGTACAGCGCCTTAAGGCACACCAGTTTCCATTAGCAATGAAGTGGAGCATTTTTCGTTCAAAACAGTATGACGAAAAAAATGGGGATTCAAGCTTGAGGTTTGACGTTTCTGTAGTGGTGGAGTTGGACTTTAACAGGAATAGATTTGCTAGCCTCACATTCGGTCTTCTCTCTAAAATGAGTACACTGCCTGGTTAGGCGAGGATTAGGAGTGGACCAATGGGAAATTAACCAAAAAACCCTCAAAATTCAAAATTCTAGATAACGTTTTACCTTATAATGGTAAAAATGGTGTTCATACCTATAGCTGATTAGTAAATTATATTGGCATTTGTCTAGTGATCGTTATTTTTATTTTTATCTAATTATTTTGCGATTATCACACCGACATTCTTTATCAATGCTTAAAAAATTTAAAGCAGAAATATGGATAGTAATAGAATTCAGAATAGTATCCCCGTCTAGTGCTCCATTACGTAATCTACACTGGTTTAGTTGCTGACCTGCATCAAAACCTGGGGAAGTAAGAATTTAATCGACAAATGCCTTCTTAATTACCAGAGCTGGTATTACAATAATTGGAGATCGTTAATTGAACTGTTGATTTTAATCTTTCTTACATTGGAAATCTTTATCAAGAACTGTAATAAACCAAAGAATCATTGAAAAGTAATGAATACCAGTCATCTATTTTATCATAGTTAACAGTCTTTATCAGCCTGCACATATGACCCAAACAGATCCTTCACCATTCAACCACTGGAGCTGAATACCTTGACGCAGAGGTTCTAATTGATGTTAATCTACTATAAACTGTTACCACCAACTAGTAACATCGATGAGCACCCAGTAGCTCTTCAATCAAAAATTGGGGTTGCTTTTAAAGTTGTGTACTATTCTACATTTAGTCTAAAAGGGTTTGCTATTTACAAAGTTATGGAAATTCATTGAAATACTTTAAAAATCAACAGGATTAGCTTTGACTTATGTTTAAGAAGATGAATACAAGTCAGATTCTATAAGGAATTGAAGACAGCGTTAAGAAGTATTACAAAAAATTAGGATGTATAGAACTTTATACAAGTGTACACCCACTAGGTAATAGATTGGAATCCCAATGATTATCAAATTAGTCTCTAACCCAGGACTGTGAGTAATAAATTGTGTGCTATGTCAGATACCGGAGATATGGCTCATTGGTTTAAGCAGTTGACTTCTAACTAATAAGTCCCAGATACGGTTCCAGCCCCATCTAAAAAATGGCAACTACCACTGACCTTCATACAAAAGGTGTCACTGACAGCCTTGTAAATATGAAAGTAATTACCCGAAAATGAATTTATGGAATTATACCGCATTACAATATTTATGCTTTAGTCTCACACACACGTACACTAATTATGTCTATACTTAATTTGTGAACCAGGTGTGATATTAGTCAGACCACCCACTCGCTTACTGACTGGGTGACAGTTCCGGTAAATACAAGGAAAGTTCACCAAATGCAGTAAGTAATAGTACTAGTTAACATGGGTTTTTATTTTATTTTTTGTTATCACTTCCCTGTTAAATCAACACTCAAGTATCACGAAATCACTTGAGATGTTAGTTAGCCATTGACATCTCCTGTTACTCATCTTTTTGTCCCCCCAATATCCCCCCTCAAAAAAATAGGTGGATAATTCAAATTCTCTCACTTACACCAAGTGGTTTAACGAGTCACCTATTTTCTACCCACCTTCTCTTCAGTGGGTAATAAACGAAACAACCGCCATTTTTTATTTTTGCTTTATTTTCTATAAGAATTAGAGTGCATGTTTATTGTAGACTAACCCTAATAACATGTAAAATTGGTCAAATTGGTAACAGACCTTGAAATCATCTTTCTCTCGGATATATATATACACACTCACACACATGTTGAGGAGGTGAATATCTTGATTAAGTAATCATGTAAAAAGGAGGGGAGGAAAACATGAAAACTCTTCATTTGTTAACAAATTCGAGCGTAAAGTTGCCTCTCTGATTAAGTGATTTCTGTGTTTTCCTCTTCTCGAGAAACATTTTTCGAGTCATCTTTCTTCCCACAAAGCATCAAGCTACTTTGATGACAAATTGAGGAGTTCTGGAAGGTAATGAAATAAATAACTGAACAAGACACTTGTAATTTTGATGTTAAATGATTGGAGCCAGTGTGTAGGGATACGTCGATCCATGTTTTGTGCTTATTGTCACTTCTCAGTGGGACGTATGTACTGCGTCTAAGGAATTTTTTGTTCCCTTCAGAGATCCCAACTGGAATCGTGTAGTACTGCTTTTATAGACAGATATTACCACTGAGTTATTGGAGTTTCAGCGGAATATATATTCTAGTAGTCATATTTCACTCATCGATACGATAACTATTCATCACTCTAGTGTATTTCATTCACACTCCTTTATCACATGAGTAATTGGTGTGTACATTGATCTCTGTTACTAGGGTGTAATCAATGTCATACGTCTATCGCATGACGTTTGTGCATACTGAATTGTGTCATTCAAATTCCCTTGATATTGGTTACATGGCAGTTACCGGTTAATGAATCCGTTATAGTCCTACAGGAGGTCAATCATGAGTCCGCATAGCTGAGTGGTGATGTCTGTGATTGCAGCACTGAGTGGTACGAGGTCGAATATCAGATGGGAAATGAATTCCTGCGAGACTGTAGATACGCCTTGACGACGAATATCAACAAGCACGACAGATAAATACAGGAATTCCTGACGATTGTCTCCGGAAATCTAACACAATTAACCTATGTTTCACACTTGTTAGATGTAACATCTGGTTAGAGGATTGTTCTACACAGACAGACCTTATTCTAGTTTTATGGGAATGAATTCATCAACAGTTTCACCTTGCAGTTACTCCATAACTGATTCTGTTTCACAATCGACTTAATAGAAACAAAGTGTGATGAAATGTAGCTTGGAATTGGAAATATTTTCTGTTGTAAAATTTTGCTTATCATTCATGAGTGGATATTGTAATCACTCATCAATCGATGAACCAATTCTTATTGGTAATGCGAACCTGCTCTGTAAGTGAATAAAAGTTTATGAATAGTGAGTTTGAATATGAGTACTCACAACTGACGTGTCTGGTACACGTATACGGGATAAGGGAACATTGAAACCTAAATAGTATCAGATTATTAAACATCGAGATTCTAGGTGACGGGCGGCAAGAGAAGGATGTTGTCATTCATCCAAAGAACAGGATTTCAACCATCACCTGCCCTTCTCATTCCTTTCTATCGTGATGAATTTCCCTTTGATAAACTGATGGGTTAGGAATTGTATGAAAATCAAATAGAAGTGGACAGTTTGAAGAGTTAGCTTGTAGGGATTTGATTTGTGTGAAGTCTGGTCGCTGACTGATGTGAGTAAGGAAACCATTGTAAATCAGCAAGGAGTACTGGATAGGAGTTTCTTCCTAGGCTGATAATTATATAAAAGTCTCCAAATAGTGGAAATGAATAAAAACACTGATAGTCTATGTGTTTGGTACACAGTGAGTTCATACATATTTGGCGATGACAGAAACCAGATATTTGAAGAGTTTTCAACTCTTTGCATAATTTATTATTATACGTACGTAGTACAATTTTAACTCCAGAAAAATAGCTAACCACAAGAAAATCTCTACCATCTGCTATTTTGATTTTGCATTCATATAGCGTACAGCGACCTATACTGATAGATAAAAAATTATTTGCTTGCCTAATTAACCAGTACTTGAATTAACGGAAATAAGGTTCACGATACAGACGCCCATCTAAGTGTCTCTCTCTCTCTCTCTGCTAGTTATCATATAACATTCTCAGTACTTAGTGAACATTTTAAGGAAACACTTGCTTTATCAAGATTGACATTATTTCATGTCAAAAACGTGGCTGTCATATGTCTGATAGTTGTCAATTTAAGAAGGAATACATTTCTATACCTGTCAACTCATATGACATATTTTTTAAAAATTCCTTTACATTCCCAGTGGAACATAGGGCTTTGAGATAGAGGCTTTAAGTTTCGGTTGCAATGAAGCTTTATTTTTACGGAATGGGTTTGCTAGCCGCCTCATGCCCAACCTTCACTATTTACCAGTCTTATTACTGGCTTAGCGAGGCAATGGAGGAGCGCGTCACGGCTGTCCCACCGACGTACATATGAAATTAATATCCATTGTCAATCAGTGTATAACTCGAGCCTCGAAATTCACAAAACGCAAAAAAATAGACTTCATAATACGATGCATAAATATAATATAATTACAACACTATGAAAATACTGTTTGTTAAATTCAAAACTTACAGAAAAAGGGAGAATTTATTTGTATTTTGTTCAAGATATAGTAAAAATCCACTTTATAGTTGTCAACTTAGCTGAACATGAACACTTCCTTTCAGTGAAAGAAAAAAGTCCAATGGATCAAACTACACTACACACTTAGGGTTTCAGCGTAAGACTGATCAATAAAAAAAATGGATGGATATAATTTTCATACGAAGTTTTCAAATGATATCTCTACTCGTAGAATATGAGTATTTTTAGCTCACTATATTAATGCGTAGTCACAAAATTTTCGGCCATTCACAAGAAACTAACCAATCAGAATTCAGATAAGAAGTTGATGGTATGAAAATAATTGAAGCTCTAATATTAAAGACAGGGGTTTCTGTTCTTTTGACTATTTTACGCTGTGTGTATCACCAAATGGATAGACATAATTATTATTTATGAAAGGGGGAAGAGAAAATTGCTTTCATCGACCTATTAAAACTTATTAACAAACGGCAGGGAGTAAATCGTTAATGCAATAAAAATTGGATAATTTTGACTTTCATCTATCAGTAGTGACCTTGTAAAAGCTAATTTCTTATTGGATAGATATATGATGTATTTGAGACTAGAGATTGAAAGAATGCTGCATAGTGTTGGTTTGTGAAATCAAAGTATTATGATTGAAGAGACTGCTAATTATTGCATAACCTAAGAATATCTCAGCTGGACAGCGTGACTACTGTGTGAATTGAAAGGAAGGCTTCGACAATGACAAGATTCGAGACGGTTGCCTTGAAAATGGATGCATAATTCCAAACCGAAATTAGTACTTGGTCCACTCTGATCATTCAATCGACGCATCTAATGAAAGGTAACTTTCAAGTGACTGCTTCAAAATACATCATGGCTTAGGCTACAAAATGTTGTTATTACGAGTTGATCACGGAGTGATATCAGTTAGAGAACCAACTACAGGAAATAATTCAGATACTCACTAGTGACTTGCTACAGGACGGAATTTCCTGGAGTTCTAGTGAGAAGTCATG
This sequence comes from Trichobilharzia regenti, assembly GCA_944472135.2. Classification (NCBI taxonomy): domain Eukaryota; kingdom Metazoa; phylum Platyhelminthes; class Trematoda; order Strigeidida; family Schistosomatidae; genus Trichobilharzia; species Trichobilharzia regenti. The sequence goes on along the minus strand of OX235265.1, from coordinate 47,247,857 downwards.
ACTAGTGAGGTCAATCCAATCAAGTGTGAGGACAGATTTCCCACCAATGACATTGACTAATGGTCTCACTAAATATATCACGAATTGGTAGAAGTTAGAATTCATGGGTTGCCCGTTAAATTGGGTCCCAGTGGATGAATGGTATGCCAGCTTGATCCGATCAAATGGACAACCTATAAATTCTAACTTCGACCAATTCATGACATTAGGCGACCAATTCACAGCGTCTTCTTGGAGTTACTGCCTCACCTTCAACCTGTTGTGCCCTACTGGTCACAGCTAGTGAGCATCAGATTAATTTTCAAGTATTGGTTTCGGAAGGATTTTGTTTGATTGGGTGGTCAGCTGATGATGAAATCCTCCAACCAATCAAACAAAACCCCTACAAAATCAATACTTGAAAATATTCAAGCATTGTTCAAACCATATTGATGTTATTGGTGAGCAGAGTGCTACTGACAAAATCCTGCAAGGAGTATAATGTAAATGGTGTCTTCTTCAAGAATATTGAAAAGCGGAGGGATAGATTGAATGGGGTAGAGGAGAAATGAAAGATCCTCCAGTGAAAGACAGACAAACATAGGAAACATGTGCAAATGATGGTTTTTATATAAGGTATATGTATTTTGTCATTTCTGTACATCAATTTTGCTGATATAAACAGTTCCTCTATCAAAAACTACTATGTACTGCTGGTACACTACTGTTAGCATTATCAATTTTTTTTCCTTTACGTTCCCCAGTGGAACATAGGGCTTCAAGCCAGTGGCTTGAGGTTTCTGTAGCAGTGTTTATTTTACAGGATGGTGTTGCTGACCTCATGCCCAACCTTTCCTCTTTACCAGGATTATTTCTGGCTTATCGAGGTTTGGGAGTGCGTTGGTGGCAAGGTGGTTAGGACGCTCGCCGACCATGCACATGATCCGGGGTTCGATCCCCGGCCACCGACGCACTCCCAAACCTCGCTAAACCAGAAATAATCCTGGTAAAGAGGAAAGGTTGGGCATGAGGCCAGCAACCCCATCCTGTAAAAATAAACACTGCTACAGAAACTTTAAGCCACTGGCTTGAAGCCCTATGTTCCACTGGAGAACATGAAGAAAAAATAAATTTTGATTGGACACTAGTGACTAGGCAAGATATGTGTTATAACACCACTAAATCAAACTAGCAATTTGCAGATTAATTCGTGGTTTGCAATTTAGTTTTGATATAACTAGTCTTTATACCAATATACCAATCAGTATGGCCTTAGAAGCAGTTGAAAAAGAACTAACTGCATATCCTGATCTTACCCACAGGAAGAAGCTACGCATTGAGGAAATTATTTTAAGAATTCAGTTATGCCTTACGTCTACTATCTTTAAATTTCAAGGTAAAATATATAGACAAACAGAAGGTGTAGCAATGGGATCACCAATATCCCCTATTGTAGCAGATATATTTATGGACAACTGGAAAAGTAGTGCTCTTAATACGTTTAACCCCACTCCAAAAATATGGTGGAGATATGTGGATGACACTTTCACGGTGTTAAAAACAGAACATATCTCTAGCTTCCTGACACATATAAACTCACAAGTAGAGGGAATAAAATTCACATTTGAGTCGGGAAAGGAGAATTAACTACGTTAGATTATAAAATAAATCGAATGGAAGAAGGTAAACTGCACACTAGTGTGTATACAAAACCAACTCATTCTAATAGATACTTAGACTTTACTTCATCTCATCCGTTAACTGTTAGGGCAGGCTTAGTAAAGTGTCTAACAAACCGAGCAGTAGCACTAAGTAGCACAAAAAAAGACCTAAATGATGAAATAAAACAGATAGAAGAGGCTTTGGTGTTGAATAACTATCCTATAAAATTCAGTAGGAAAATCGAAAAAGGCCAAAAGCAAATTAAAAATAATTGTGAAACTAGTAATGATGACATAAATACCATATAAGGAGGGGACATCTAAGACCCTACGTAGGATTCTTAATAAAGCAGGAATCAGGGTGGCAAACAAACTCACTCAGAGACAAGCTCTGTAGGCTAAAAGACCGGATGGACCCAATTAAACAAAATAATATAATTTACAAAATACCCTGCAATAACTGTGAGGTCAACTACATAGGTCAAACTAGTAGGTCAGGGATAGTCAGATTAACAGAACATAAGAATTTAGCTAAGGTAAGAATGGTTGACCCAGAGAAGATAAGTAATTTAGAAAAAAACTCAGCGATTGCACTGCATGCATCAAGAGAGAACCATACAACAGGGTGGGTGAGTGTTAAGATTCTAAGAAGTAATCTATGTAGGTGGAGAGAGAGATTGATTACTGAATCCTGGTTCATCGAGTGACTCTACACCTGACACAACACATGTGACAGAAATGATTCATTGCAGATACCAGAAATATGGAAGATATTATTACTACCAGTCAGTCAAATCAGAAGAGGACAATAAATAATCTCAAAATTCTATTTCAATTCAAGCACATCACAACATTCTAGCAAGTTACTTATTATGACTATAAAAACACTCGTCTTATTTCCCATCTGATTGTAATTGATCAATAACACTCATATTATTATTTCTGAATGTACATTATGCTGTACTGATTTTTATTCCAATATCTAATCGATTCCACACTTGTATATAAATGAAGTTAGAAAGTTGTGTGAGTAGTGACTTGATATGATTATGAGTGGCAATAATTTGTGCTCGAAACGTGGTCATCAGTTAACATTACTGTGCAATGACACTGTGTGATTTATCAAAATAAAACTTTATCTATAATAGAGTTATACTCTACCACAGTGCCCAAATTTTATACTTATATGAATAATACACAGTTCTAGGTGAAATCTCACCATATAGTTTCCTTTGGAAGTCGAGATTATTCCCATCACAGTGGTAGCATAAATGGTAATCATGGAAACAAGCATAAATGCATGACATTATGTGTTACTGATTGAATGGGTTGAGTAGTTGAACATCGCTCACATCAACCAGTGGTACTCGATTGAATTGATTCGCCTTACTGAGCTGAGCCACGTTGGGTAGACAGCTAATGAGCTGAACAAGTGAAACAGCCGTCCATCAAGTGCTACTGGTTGGTATGAGTGATGTCCAACTCTTCATGTCAGTCGGTCAGTTGGCAGCATTTAAAGTAGACCACTGAACTGTTAGTTAAGAGACCATAAATTCTTTAGCCATTCACATATTCATTCTAACCTCAATATATTACAACAGCAAATAGCCCGTTGAATTGACTCCATCTAAAATAGTTTAAGCAATTATAATACTAATAATTTGACAGATGCTGAGAAAAGCAACAACGATTTTCTCAGTGTCTCTTAAATTATGCCTTTAGGTGATAGATATACGCTAATATATATATATATATATATATATATATATATATATATATATATATATATATATATATATATATATATATATATATATTAATGATAATAAGTTCTGGTAAAATAAGTGCTAGGATAGTTGTGTGAAGGGGAATATATTTAAAAAACAAAACAAGATATGAACAATCCAAACTTGGACTGGCATAGTTACTAAGTTAAATCGCAGTGATAATTTGTATCCGATGAAGAATTCATCACTACATCGTCACCACAAAATAGTATGCTTCAATGGCTTCTAAAATCTGAAGTTTATCAGCCCCCAAAAACAGGGTGATAATAAGATGTAGACATATATTGTATATATATGTGTGTGGAAAGTGCTATTGTCGCCTTGTTGTCGTGTACCATTTCCCCCAAACTTCTTCATTGTTTGACCGTAAAAAATCGCAGAGATTTTAGTTTACATGGTAAAATAATACATCAATCGACAAAAAAGCGTTTAAGGCATTCCAGTTGATTGAGTCTGTTGCGTAGTAGAAAGAGAATTTTAATAATAATAATAATATTCAGATTCCAAGTTTAGTAGGGATTGAGATTAATTTTTGTGGCTAACCTATATCAATCAGTTTAAGAAACGTGAAAAATATTGGATTGAATGTAGTCACAAAGGAAACATACGGTTTCTGTCAATGGAACGTAGGCGAAGAGGGAGACGACATCCAAGGAAACCATTTTCTTTTCTTCCACATTGACATTCTTAATTGAATCAACAAAGTCGAATGTGTCATGGAGGTTGTGTCCTGACAGTTTCTCTTTCACCGGTCCGAGAATTTCCATCAGCCATTATGCGATTGTATGATATGGCGAATCTATCATATCTAGTATTGGGCGGAGTGGGACGTCTTGTTTGTGCACTTTAAGTAAGCCGTACATGCGCGGCGTTGTAGAAGCAGATGGGTGCAGTTGTTCGCATAGTTTTGAACTGATAATGGATTCGTCTTTCATTTTCTTCAATATCTTTGTTAGCTGGAGCTCCGTCTGTTCAGTGGAATCTTTCTGTGGAGACTGTTTCTGAAACTTTTTATCATCAGATAGTATCACCGAGAGTTTGCTTAGGTAATCTGATTTGTTCATCAAGACGATTCCAGAGCATTTATCTAGTCGTGTGATGATCTGGTTTTCATTATCCTTCAGTTCTTTCAGTTGCTTTCTATGTTCTTTGGAAAGTATGTTACGAAGGCTGGGTTTTTCTGTTGATGTAATCGAGGCAGTAATTTAAAACGGTTGATTTGAAAAGTTCTGCATTTTCATATGAGATTGGGACCAGATCTTTCGTCTGGTCGACTAAATTCTCAAATTGGACTTTCGTGTTCAGTTCATTCACTTTTGACGTTGCATCACAAACCTTAGGTCCAAGTGCTAAGATTTCCATTTGAATTGGAGACAGTGGAGTATCAGAATAATTGTACAGGTATTTTTCTGGACAAGTAGGAAAGACGGTTTTTTTGTAACGGACTTTAGGCTTTGGTTTAGTTTCATTATAACATCATCTGTTCGTTTCTTTGTAACCGTATTGGAGTAGCTTGAAGCTCTCTGCTCCAGTGGGGAATGCAAAAAAAATGACAAGAAAAAGAAATAAACTGTAGGAGTCTCGAAACGAACTGACACAGGGAAAATAGAATACGCAAATTTCATATACGCTTCTGCTGACAATGAATAAAACATAATATATGCATTAAAATGTGACTCAAAGGGAACTAACTACAATGTTTTTTAAGCTTAATAACCAAACGGATAACTCCTTAACATATCAACCGATGGGTGAGAGGTTTCAATCTTAGTGAGAAAACAATCACTGAATAGGACACATGTGTATCCAGTTGACGAGTTTCATATAGGGCGAAGGCGGAGCCAAATAATACAAGATAAATAAGCAGCTGCAGTTATATAAGGAATTCCTATCAATAGTCAGGAGGCTGAATTTTCATTCACTGCTACTTATGTATCCCCTAGGGCAGACACTAAAAACCAAGACAGCAGTTTCGCCTATCATCACTTCATTATTAATCTACTACAGGATATTCATCCATTT